>JAJHSJ010000010.1:30496239-31096239 GCA_021015155.1 Magnolia officinalis | reverse complement strand
GTGCAGGACTTCGAGCAGAAACTCACAGTGGAGGAGCCATTTGAGAGTGTCGCGCACGTTCGGGTGCGGCCACTTATTGATGATAGGATTATTGAGGCCCAGAAGGGCGATGAGCGGTTGTTTGAGCTTCGAGAGCAAGCTATCGATGCCGAGGACTCCGAGTGGAGAGTTGACACTTATGGGGGCCTACGATACTGTGGCCGCCTATGCGTCCCAGATATTCAGGACTTGAGACAGGAACTTCTCGAGACTGCCCACAAATCGAAGCTCGCGATGCATCCTGGTAGCACGAAGATGTATCAGGACATGAGGCAATCGTATTGGTGGGACAACATGAAGGTGCATATAACAGAGTATGTTTCATGTTATCTCACGTGTCAGCAGGTCAAGGTCGAGCATCGCCGTCCTCCTGGACTCCTTCAGCCCATGCCCATAGCTGAGTGGAAGTGGGGCTTCATCTCTATGGACTTCATCTCGGGGTTGCCGAAGATGAGGAAGGGACATGATTTCATCTGGCTGATTGTGGATCAGTTGACCAAATCGGCTCATTTTCTCCCTATCAGAGTCACGAACTCTGCAGACGACTTGGCTAGGTTGTACATCAGAGAGATAGTCCGTCTGCATGGAGTTCCTTTAGAGTTCGTGTTGGACCGAGACACACGATTCATGTCTATCTTCTGGACTCGTATCCATAAAGCGATGGGTGTGAAGCTGAAGTTCAGTACTGCGTTTCACCCTCAGACCGACGGGTAGACAGAGCGGGTGAATCAGATTTTGGAGGACATGTTACGGGCCTATGTTTTGGACTTCAAGGACAGTTGGGATGACTGTCTTCCGTACGCAGAGTTCGCCTACAACAACAGCTTTCAGGCGAGTATTGGCATGACTCCTTACGAGGCCTTATATGGGCGCCCTTGCAGAGCGCTGTATTGCTGGGCGGAGGTTGGCGAACGCAGTTTGATTAGCCCAGAGTAGTACAGGCGACCTCAGAGAAGATCGACATTATCAGGCGTCGACTTCTTACGGCCCAGAGTAGACAGAAGAGTTATACCGATACGAGGCAGCGACTGCTGAAGTTTGAGGTTGGAGATCATATATTCCTCAAAGTTTCTCCTATGAAGGGAGTCCTTCGGTTTGGGAAGAAGGTGAAGCTTACGTCGCAATTCATTGGCCCATTTCAGATACTTGATCGAGTGGGAGTGGTGGCATACCGTCTCGCTTTGCCAACACCACTCGCGGGCGTGCACAACGTATCTATGCTGAAGAAATACCTCCCTGATCCTTCACACATCATCCATTGGGAGCAGGTGCAGTTGAGCGAGGATGCTACATATGTACTGCGTCCGACACGTATCCTAGACAGGAAGGAGCAAGTGTTGCGCAGTAAGGTGATTCCACTCGTGAAGGTATTATGGACGCATCATACAGAGGAGAAAGCTACCTAGGAGACTGAAGCCGAGGTCCGAAAGAACTATCCTCAGCTTCTCGAGGAGTACGAAAAGGTACTAATTTCAAGGACGAAATTTTTCATTAAGGGGGGTAGATTGTAACGACTCGAAAAATTCCGTACAATGCCCCGAGTACCACCTCAGGCAGAAATCACTTAGGATCAAATCCTTCAGAAATTAGACAAAGTTAACTAAATACTAAACTAGATTAGCCATGAAATCTGCACTAATCACTTTAAATACAATCTGCAAGACCTAAAACTTGTGGAATTTTTGACACTACATTACCCTAAAATCTAGGATCAATCTCATTACCCGTCTGTTCTCGGGAGCACATGGAAACTTCGCATTAGATCTAGACTGCACATCGGAAATCCGAATAATACGAGGTTATAGAATTAGGACCGCCTTGCTGGGCTTGATAACCATCTAGGAGATCAAATCTAGATAATGTCCCAGCGCTATTCACTTGAGCCCGGAGTGAAGAGTGTGAGAAATGTGAAATAAAGTAAAAATAAACTATAAATTTAAGTAATCTGGCACGTGTCGCTTGTGGATCAGTTATAAGGATTCTGACCGTCAGAATCAGGCCAGAATACACCCTCGGATCAGGAGAAATTTCATACACATGGCAGTGTACTTAAAATCCCTGATCGAGTTTCAGTGACCATTGAACTGAAACTGGTCTGCCAAGTGCGATCTGAGAACCCGACTAGAACAAAAACTTAACTATACATAGATCCAGCATTAGTGAGCTTAAGTTCGACCGCACACAGAAAAGGGGCCGCCAGAAGTGCTCCGTTGAGACAGAACAGACCCATTTTGGTTATAACTGTAATACCCTGAAAATCGGGGGTCAAGCATAACTTAACTCCCGAGTTCCAACGCATCACTTATGCAACAAAATGAATGATGATTGAATGTTGTCTGTATTAGTGCATTGAACATGAGTGAGATTAAGCCAAAACAACATATCATACTCCAGAGACAGTTAAATTGCAAGCGGAAGACTGTGATAGATATATAAAATAATAAAAAAAAACTATGGTAAGTCTCCAGAGTGTGATAAGGTTACCAGGTTAAATAATTACAAGTACAATTTCAAATTATACCAAAGGTGTAGTGTTATCTAGTCAACATCCTTATAATCCCGTCGATCAAGACACGGCTTGCATGAAGCCGTCAGCACACAGCATATACGAACAAGCATCATTGTCGTCATAAAGGTCCGGCTCCGCCTCAGGAGTAGCGTCGCCATCTGCAATCAGACAAAGTCTGGTGGGTATTCGGAACACCATCCCGTAACGTGGGAGTGAGTGATCAACTCAGTGGAACAATAAAGCATAGGTTAACATGTTATCAACTCAGTCAAGCAGTAATGATAAAGCAGTACAATCAAACAGTTCTAAATACTCTTATTAATGCAAGTATGAATGCAGTCATGATGTATGCCCTTACCAAACCACCCTCATGTGACACCATCTTACGTTTGCGGCATACTTTCATCCCTCAGTGCTCCACATATTCCAGGAACATGCAATGCAATGATGAGCATGATTACCTAGTTGTTATTAGTCCATTTCAAACAGCAGTATTGGGAAACTAAGGTACCTCCCTTGTATCATTCCCAAACATGATCCATTCTAGGGTCGTCAGTCCTAGTTAATCTCATACGATGGTGTATTTCTAGGTCGCTGCAAAGGCTTCCAGGGCTGTTACATGCATTCGATACACCACTCCCCCATCACCTTTTTAACGGTTCATCACTAAATTGATACAGGCCTAGTTCATACTCTATACACTGCGGCAAAACTCGTCACCTCACCGCAAATTCAGAGTATGCTCGAGGTCACTACAAAGGGCTGACAGGGTTGTTGCTCGCAATCGTTGCACCACTCCCCCATCACCTTATCAATGTAGGCCGACAGCACGAATATAGTGTCCCATACCACCATAATCGGCTCACGAGTCTGGTTGCTCAATGGTCACTACGGAGAGGCACATGGCCCCAACGTAGGCTGACAGCTCGACCATGGTGTCCCATACCACCATGCCCGGCTCACGAGTCTTAGCGGATCGAGGTACCATGGTTAGAGGGGATTTCACTGGTAAGTTTAGTACCCTAGGTTCAAGTAGAGGTGTCCAAACATGGTGAACATACATAAGACAAATCAGGTTGCTTAACGAGCTCGGCTAGCTCGAGCGCACAACAAGTTGAACGATATGAAGCGCATAAACACTTTGTGTGGCCAACTACTATCACCAACTGAAGTACGACTCGGGTTCGTCGAACACATCTCATGTGGCGAATGAATCACAACCATGAATTCAATCCCGTTACCGATTGCTTGGACTATAATCATAGCCCCAAACACAATCCATCCTTATTCTGAAGCATATAGAGTAAAGCAGAATACACAAAGTAATTCAAGCATGTTATAAAGCATGTTATAAAGCACAATATAAATAGAAAATACAAACACATATATTTCATAAGTAAGCGGTTAAACTAAACAAACAACATGGAGGAATTCATATACATCTCTAAGGTAGTTGAGAATCCTATCTCAACACCCTATTAAACTTAGTTCGTCACACGATTTCTCACACAGGCATTTTAGCAAACACTTAAACTATAACACTCCAACATACATGACGTATGTTGATTTCAACATAGAATAGGACAAATCCTTATAGTAAGGAGTTGTCGCATACACATCAATCATGTTCTTACATTCAATACATTTGGCAGACATAAATCATAAATCCATATTTATTTAGTCATTTCAACAAACACTTTAAACTACATACATCAACATACATGACGTATGTTGATGTAACGACCTGAAAATTTCCGTACATTGGGCCGAGTACCACCTCGACCAGAAATCACATAGGATTAAATCCTTTAGAAATTTAACAAAGTTAACTAAGTACTAAACTCGGTAAATCATGAAATCCGTTGGGATCGCTTTAAATACGATCTGCAAGACCCAAAACTTGCAGAATTGGTGACTCTAGGTTACCCTAAAGTCTAGAGCCAAACTCATTACCCGTCTGCTCTCAGGACTGAAACGAAACTTCGTATGAGGTCTAAATCGCACATCGGGAGTCCGATTAACACGAAGCTAAGGAACCAGGACCGCCCCACTGGGCTTGACAATCATCTCAAAAATCAGATGATTCCGATGTCCCACGGCCATTATTTTCACTCCGGAGCGAGGGAGTGTGAAAAACACTATTTCCATTCAAGAGAAAATATCTGGAATAGTGATCTGGCACCTTTCGGTTGCACGTCAGTATTAAGCAACCTGACCGTCGGAATCAGACCAAATTACACCCTCGGATTAAGAAAAATTTCAGGAACATTTACATGTACTCAGAAATTCCGATCGTGGCCCACGGACCGTTGAACTGAAAGTGGTCCGCCACGTGCGATCTGGGAATCCGATCGAGCCGAAAACGTAATCCCACGTGGATCCGCAGTGGGTGAGCTTAAGTCCGACGTTTGGCTCAAAGAGGGCCACCAGAACACCCCTTTTGAGCTTGGAAATTGGCGAAATGCCTATGTAAGCAGTTGCCCTTGAACCTGAGTCTATTTTGGGAAGGTTTGTGGCTATAAAAGGGGCTTAGAACAGCCCCTCTCACAGCCATACGAATTTGGGTTAAAACCCTAAGAGAGAAAGAGAGAAAAGAGAGAGAACTTGTGGAGATCGAAGCCGATCTTCCTCCTGCTGCTTCCACCTCTCCCACGGCCTACACCGCGCTATTCCAAGAGGTTTCCCGGCGGTTTCCACCCCATTTGAAGGTAAGAAACCCTAACCCTAGGTCTGATTTGAGCCTAATTAGTGATAGGTTAGGGAAAGACTAATCGAATGCGATCTTTAGGCTAAGAAACTCCCGTATACGGAAGCACCAACCTTCTTGCTGATTCGTTGGAATTCCAAGGGCTGAGGTGAGGACTTTAAGCGTATAAGTTACGGTTTTCAACGCTTTCAATGACAGATAATGATAGATTCATGATCTGCATGCAAATGCACATGTACAAAGTGCTTTCCGTTTCCTGTTTCGATTAGCGATAAAGATTATGGAATTTTACATACTCTTGATATACGTAGAAATACCGTATACGTATTTTTGTTGAGAAAATGTTTGACATGTTTATTTAATGTTTGATTATATCATGTGTGGATAAAATACTAGTTCGGCGAAAGAGATCGCAAAAATATATGTTCATGTGTAAATGCCATGTATGTCGAAATTGCGTATTCTAGAAATCCCGCATGCGTGCGGATTTTGGATATGTAATTGTAATGATTATTGGTTGTATGAATACGATATACGCGGGAAAAATACTCCCGGGGCTTAGGGACAGCCCAATCACGAACTTGCCTAACATACGTCATGTATGTTGGAAATGTGTATTCTAAGTGTTTGTGTATGTGCATGTAGGTGTACATGTGCATGTACTAGTGCCTTAGATAGGCGCTGATATGGGTTCTCCAACTCCCTTAGAGACATGTAGGACCCCCTCCATGCGGTGGTTCACCGCAACCACTTAATTGTAGTGCACACACAATTCTATCCCTATGGGGATAGTGCTTTAGTACATGCATTACAATATGCTTTATAACATGCTTCTCAACATGCCTTGTAACATGCTTACTCCATGTCTTACTTTATGCTTTATAACATGCCGACTAACATGCTTGTATTGCTTGTTTACCATGCTTTACTTCACATGCTAGCGATGAAAACTGTTTGAGTTTGGGACTATGTTTATAGTCCAAACACTCGGTACCAGACTTGTGATTGTGGCTGAGATTCATGTCGCCACAAAGGACGGGTCCGGCGAACCCGAGTCGTACTTCGGTTGGTGATAGTGGTTGGCCACGCGGAGTGCTTTTACGCTCCATATCGCTCAACTTGTGGTGCGCTCGAGCTAGTCAGGCTCGCCACTTGAACCGAAGTGTAGTTGTGTGTTCACCTTGTTTGGTCGCTACTGCTTGAACCTAGGGTACCAAACTTACCAGTGGTGATTCCTGTTTAACCATGGTACCTAGATCCGCTAAGACGCATGAGCCGGGCATGGTGGTATGGGACACCGTGGTCGAGCTGTCGGCCTATGCTGGGGCCATGTGCCTCCCCGTAGTGACCATTGCGCAACTATCTCGTGAGCCGAATATGGTGGTATGGGACACTGTATTCGAGCTGTCGATACTTCGGCGAGAGCCGAGTACGGTGAGATCTGTGCTCGTGCTGACGGGCGACGAGTCCTCCGTGGTATCATCGAGTGTACTTTAAGTATCTGTGATTGGCCACGAGCCTTTCACAGTAACTAGAGTGTGAGTTGAGCCGAGTACGGTGAGACCTGTACTTGAGCTGACGGCTAGTGATTGAGCCGAGTACGGTGAGACCTGTACTCGAGCTGACGGCCAGCAATTGAGCCGCATACGGTGAGATCTGTATCCGCGCTGACGGGTGACGAACCTGTTGTGATGCCATCACTAAGCTTCTCAAACCATAACATCGTATGAGAATAACTAGGACTGACGACCCTAGAATGGATCATGTTGGGAATGATACAAGGGAGGTACCTTAGTTTCCCAATACTGCTGATTGAAATGGACTAATAATAACTTGGCAATCACGAGCATCATCGCACCGCATGTGCTTTGTAGATGTGGCGCACTGAGGGAGTTAAGCATTCGCGAACGTAAGATGATGTCGCTTGAGGGTGGTTTGGCAAGGGCATACAGCATCATGTCATATCATTTTTACATTTAACAAGAGTAGTTAGAAATGCTTGATTTGTACTGCTTTATCATTACTGCTTGGTTGATTTGATAACATGTTAACTTATGCATTATTGTTCCACTGAGTTAGCTACTCACTCCCACGATACGGGACGGTGTTGTACACACCAACCAGACTCTGTTGCAGGATTAGAGGGCGCCTTGGTTCAGGAGCCAGAGCCCGACGTTGATGAGGACCAGGAGGAGTTCTCTTTCATGCAGTATTCTGACGGCTACGCCTAGGCCGGCTGCATCGTGGGACTTTTGGGGCCTCTTTTGAGGATGTATTTTAGTTTTTTTTAAGTTACAAACTTTACGTGTATATTGGTGCTCAGCTAGTGCTCATACCCTGAAGTTCAGAAAATTTTGTTACTTTACATACTTGTACATAAAATTTCAGTCTTCCGCTGTTTTTAAATGCAATTGAACTGGGTATGAATTACTGTTTTGGTTTAATCTCATTCATGTTTATTGCGCTAACTCAGACAACATTTAACCGACATTGTGTATGATGCATAAGTGATGCGTTGGAACTCGGGAGTTGAGTTCGTACTCGACCCCCGAATTTCAGGGCGTTACAGTTGATCACATAGGTATAAGGCCAAATCCTTTCTCTAGGGAGCCACCCCATGGATAACACGCGAGTACCCACGACGGATAGTCATGGCAAGCAGGAATCCAAGTTCCATATTCATTCAGTCATTTCCACAAACACTTGGGCCACACATTTTAATATAGATAGTGTATATTGGTCATGGCGTGATTTAGGGCAAATTCTTTCGTCAAAGGGGTATCACCAATACAACAATCATATATCCATGACAATTAGTCATGGTGAGCACGAATGAGAATTCTATACTCATTTAGTCATGTCACAAACACTTGGAATACACTCCTTTAACATACATAGTGTATATTAGCAAAAACATGTATTAGGGCAAACCCTTTCGCCAAATAAGTATTTTACCCATATATAATATATTCATATAGCAACTAATCATGGCAAATATATTTCTAAAATTTATACGTATACGGTACTTTCTACAAATACCTAGAAGATGTAAAATTCCATGTTCTTCATCTTTAATCGAAACGGAAAACAGACAGCACTTTGTACATGTGCAATTGCATGCGGATCATGAATCTACCATTATCTAACATTGAAAGCGCTGAAAACCATAACCTATACACCTAAAGTCCGCACCTTTTATCGTTGAATCGGAAAGAACTAGATAGATTTGCTAGGCTTTCGTATACGACAGTTTGGCGACCTATAGAACGAAATAGGTTAGCTATTTCATAACCTACAACTATCAAAACCCTAAATCAGTTTAGGGTTAGGGTTTCTTACCTAGAAATGACGCCGGAATCGCCGGGAAAGCGATGAGAATGGAGCGGTTAAGCATGGATAGCAGCAGGGAAGCAAGGCAGGGAGATGCTCCCACTTATCTCTCACTTTCTCTCTCTTTTCTCTCTCTTTTCCTAGGGTTTTTTCTCAAATTCGTATGGCTGAAATGAGAGAGGGTTTAAGGTCCTTCTATAGCCTAAAAAGTCTCCAAAATAGACTCCAGGTCAAGGTATACTTAGGTTATATCCAAAGTGGACCTGTTTCAGCTCAACGGAGGACTTCTGGCAGGCCCCCTTGAGCCAAAGGTCGGACTTAAGCTCATTAACACTGGATCTACGTTTAGTTAAGTTTACGTTTCAGTCGAAATTCCAGATCGCAAATGGCGGACCAGTTTCAGTTCAACGGTCAGTGGATCTCGATCGAAGATTCCAAGTACATGGATATGTTTGGGGAAATATCCCTGATCCGAGGGTGTAATTTGGTCTGATTCTGACGGTCTGGTTGCTTAATACTAATCCGCAAGCGAGATGTGCCAAATTTATTTATTTTGGAATTATTTTCGTGTTTCTCACACTCCCCACTCCGAGCTTAAGCGAATAGCGCTGGGACACTATCTGGATTTGATTTCTGAGATGGTTGTCAAGCCCAACAAGGCGATCCTAATTCCTTAACTTTATGTTAATCGGACTTTTGACGTGCGGTCCAGATCTGATACGGAGTTTCGTGATGCTCCCAAGAGCAGACAGGTAATGAGATTGATCCTAGATTTTAGGGTAATGTAGCGTCAATGATTCTATGAGTTTTGGGTCTTGCAGATCATATTTAAAGTGATTGGTGCTAATTTCACAGGTACTCTAGTTTAACACTAGCTAATTCTCGCTTAATTTCTAAAGGATTTAGTCCTGAGTAATTTCTGTCTGCGGTGGTACCTGAGCCTTTGTAGTTTGTATATAAAGTAATCCAAGTTATAATACTTAGCTAGTTTAAGATAGTGTCCAGGGTGAAAGTACTTAGAAAAATTGAAGAACAAGGTGGTGAAGGGTGGGATTTGTGAAGGAAATGGGTTCAAAAATGGTTTTAGACTTTGGGATTGAGTTCTAATAAGTTTAATAAGGTGTTAGGATCGACTCATTGCCTAAGGACGTCTAATCCCAGGTTGGCAAAAATCTGGGATGTTACAATAACCTAAGTATACCTTGACCTTAGGTATATTTTGGTGATGTTTTAGGCTATATAAGGACCTTAAATCCTCTCTCATTCAGCCCATAAGAATTTGAAGAAACCCTAGGAAAGAGAAGAGAGAAAAGAGAGAGAAAGTGTGAGAGTTGTGAGAGAAACTGAAAAGGCCAAGCTATATGTCCTAGAGGGGGGGGGGGGGGTGAATAGGACTATGCCAAATTTAAAATAAAATCAGCGGAAATAAAGTAAACCAATAGCCTTACAATTATAAATCAATTCACAATGTTAAATTTAAATCACCTTGATAAATAAGTATTGAGAGATTGATACAAATTCAGTTCTAAGGACAACCTTACACCATAATAAACAAGGGCTTATGGTAGGACAACCTTATTTCTAGAACATCTTTTGGATCAAGGACTCAATTTTAATAGAAGTAAATGAAATAGCAAGGAATTGAAATTAAATGCAGAAGTATAGATCTAAATTATTACAACAATCCCCACACTTGCTTGAAATGTAAATAGTTACAACATTCACATCCACTTGTACATTCCACACAATTGAATGATAAAAGATATGAAAATTAAGCAAGCATTCAATCCACAAGACAAAGAGTTATAGTGGTTCGCCTGTGTGTACACCAACTGTTTTTCAACAGCCACACAGAAAGCTACTCCACTCCTAATATCCTCACACAGGGGATATTAGCGTTCACTATCAAATAGGTTTTCACAGGTTCACCAAAAACGTTTACAATTGTGTCTTTTTCACTTGGGCTTACACAATTCAAAAACCCCTCTTTTCTGAGTTTTCTGGCTCTCCTCAGATAACCAATACAATGAGATTTTTCTGGCTTAACCTCAAACAAAACCAATATAATGAGATTTTTCTGGCTTAACCTCAAACAAAACCAAAAGTAAATAAATTTTACAGAATTGTAAAATACCTGGATTTCTCCTTTTCGTAGCAGCCCGGTAGAACCAATCGGAGTAGATGATTGAATGTCAAAGTTCAATTTCCAATACTCACATTCATATGGTTCTAAATTCTAATTGATTTTAGATTTTAACTAGTTGGGCGTAGCTATATTTGATTTTGATTCCAAGAAGAAGGAATAAGATAATTCCTCTTTTCAAAAAAAGATTGGAATACAGAAACAAAATCAAATTAAATAAGCTAGCAAAAAGGAATATTAAATAAGCACAATGTAGCTTAAAATAAACACAGACTTATCTCATAGTGATCACTTGAAATTTCTTGAATTGAATCGAGTTGAAGTGTCAAAACTCTGAATTTCGTTTTCAATTTATAGAAGCAAAAATTGCTCCTACGACTGGTCTTAGAAACCTTCGACTGGTGGTAGCTCTAACGGATATTTGAAATATTGAGCGCGATCTTTGAAAGTCGTTCCACGACTGGTCGTGAGAAGCCTACGACTGGTCGTGGGTCACCTACGACTGGTCGTAGATCTCTACGACTGGTCGTAGGACCATAGATTAGGTTTCTGGACTTTGAGTCGTAGCTCTACGACTGGTCGAGGATGAGTCGAAGCCACACCTACGACAGGTCGAAGGACCTCCAGGACTAGTCGTGGGTGTACCAAAAAATTCTGAAAAATCTTCAACAACTTAGGACTGGTCGTGGAATTTCTTGGACTAGTCGAACCAATGCTAGGACTGGTCGAACAAGAGCTAGGACTGGTCGTAGAATAGACCAAACTTATGTAAAATAAACATTTGATTTATGTATCCAAAGTGACCTACTTAAAGGGTCAACCTAAGGTCATTCAAACCTGAACCATGTCGTATGGACATTGAACTTCAACCATTCAACGAATGTAGATTATTTTTGAACCATATTAGGCTTGAGATCTTGAACTTGTTGTAGCTTTAAACTTGAGATCTTCCTCAGCATAAAAACTACTTCATGCGTTGCTTATTAGTCTTGAAGTCATTTCTTGAGTTGTTTCTTAAGACTTGAACTTCAACATTGTAGCTTCTTGAACTTCAATAATGTAGCTTCTTGAACTTCAATAATGTCATGAAGTGTTTATGCAGTGTCTTGAATACATATAAATCACCATTCAAGCACAAGACACAGATAGATGTTTTGACACATCAAAATTTGACAACCAAAGGAGCATGAGACCATAGCACTTACAGAAACTTTCTGCCACTCTATCTTGTTGCTATATAAGCTTAACCACACCATTCTAATCGCTTTCCCAGCGATACCAACTTCATTCTAGGTAAGAAAACCCTAACCCTAATCTGATTTAGGGTTTCAACTGATTCAATTAGCGAAATAGCTAACACTACTTGTGCTTTAGGTTGTTATACCGTCATGGAAGAAAACTTAGCGTTCCTACCAAGTTCATTACACTTCTACGGCGTAAGGTGCGGACATTAGGTGTATAGGTTATGGTTTTCAACGCTTTCAATGTCAGATAATGATAGATTCATGATCTGTATCTTATTGAACATATACAAAGTGCTGTCCGTTTCATTTTTCGGTTATACGTTAACTATGTTGAATATACTGTATTCCTTGTATTTGTAGAAAGTACCGTATACGTATAAATTTTGAAAGTGTGTTTGCCATGGTAAATGACTATATGTATATGCTATATATGTGTATGATACTTGGAGAAAGGATTCATCATAATACATGTTCTTTCTAATATACGCTATGGATGTTGAAAGAGTGTATCCTAAGTGTTTGTGAAAATGCTTGTAAGAGTAAGTACTTAGGGGATTGTGCTTTAGGTAGGTGTTGAGATAGGATTCTCAGCTACCTTAGAGATGTATATGATTTTCTTCATGATGGCTGTTTAATTTAATCGCTTGCTTAAGAAATATATGTGTTTGTATTTCCTGTTATATTGTGCTTTATAACATGCTTGAATTACTATGTTTATTATGCTTTACTCCACATGCTTCTGGTTAATGATTGATTGTGATTGGGGCTATGATTATAGTCCAGACAATCGGTAACAGACTTAAGTACGTGGTTGAGATTTATTCGCCACGTAGGATGTGTTTTGACGAACCCGAGTCGTACTTCAGTTGGCGACAGTGGTTAGGCCACGCAAAGTGCTTATGCACTTCATGTCGTTCAGTTGGTTGTGCGCTCGTGTTAGTCAGGGTCGTCAATTAATCCGATCTGTCTAATGTATGTTCACCATGTTTGGACACCTCTATTTGAACCTAAGGTACCAAGTTTACCAGTGGAATCCCGTTAACCATGGTACCTCGATCCGCTAAGACTCATGAGCCGGGCATGGTGGTGAGGAACACCGTGGTCAAGCTGTCGGCCAACGCCGGGGCCACGAGCCTCCCCGTAGTGACCATTAAGCAACCAGACTCGTGAGCTGATTATGATGGTATGAGACACTATATTCGAGCTGTTGGCCTATACTGATAAGGTGATGGGGGAGTAGGTGCAACGATTCCATGTAACAGCCCTGACAGCCCTTTGTAGTGACCTCGAGCGTACTCTGAGTTTACGTGGAGGCGACGACCCTTCCGTAGCAACAAGAGTACAAAACTAGGCCTGTATTGATAAGGTGATGGGGGAGTGGTGTAACGATTCCGTGTAACAGCCCTTGCAGCGACCTAGAAACAAACCATCGTATGAGATTATCTAGGATTGACGACCCTAGAATGGATCATGTTTGGGAATGATATAAGGGAGGTACCCTAGTTTCCCAATACTGCTGTTTGAAATGGACTAATCATAACTCGGTAATCATGCTCATCATCGCATTGCATGTGCCTAGAAGATGTGGAGCACTGAGGGATGAACGCATGCCGCAGACGTAAGATGGTGTCGCATGAGGGAGTATGTTGGTGAGGGCATGCATCACGACTGCACTTCATACTTGCATTAACAAGAGTACTTAGGATTGTTGATTGTACTGCTTTATCATTGCTGCTTGACTAATTTGATAACATGTTAACCTATGCTTTATTGTTCCACTGAGTTAGCTACTCACTCCCACGTTACGGGACGGTGTTCTGGACACCCACCAGACTCTGTCTTAGGTGCAGGTACCGACGATGCACAGGAGGCTGAGCCTGATTATGAGGATGATCAGGATGAGTTCCCCTATATGCAGTTTTCCGTCGGCTTTGCTTAGGCTATCGGATTGACGGGGCTATTGGGCTATCAGACAGTTGGACTATTTTTTGACATTTTGTTTTTGATTTAGTACATGTATATGATGACTCAGTGAAGTAATCATACTTTGAAGACAGATCGAAATCGTTTTATTTTTATATACATCTATATACATCTTTCAGTTTTTCGCTTGCATTTTGTACAATGATCTGGTGTATGGATTACTGATTTGGTATAATCTCACTCATGTTTATTGTACTAACACAGACAACATTCAATCATCATTCTTTATATTGCATAAGTGATGTTTTGGAACTCGAGAGTTGAGTTACTACTCAACCCTCGAATTTCGGGGCGTTACACATCATGTACATACCCATGCGGGCAGCGAACAGAGCCAGCAACTAAAAACTATAAAAGGCCAAAAAGTCGTAAAACTGCCAGTCACGTGTGAGACCAATGTCGTTTGTGAGCTCTCCGACAGCGCCATGGACGAAAATACCCTCCCAAGAATGGGTCCGAACTCACAGACGAAGAAAACCTAGATCCCTTGTTTGATTTCGGGATTAACTCATGAGGAAGGGCATAAACCTACTCATTGATGGACCGACGACCTTGGATTTGGTACCTAAGGTAGCCTAGTAAAGCCCCGCGAACTCTAAAGAGTTACTGTGGCCATCCCTGTACATAAATCCCACTCACAGTCGTGATTGCTCCAACTACTCAAAGCTTAAACTCTGTGTTGCTATCTAACTAAACTGGAATCTAGCACCGCCTATCAAAACATAAATCACACAGGGAAATCCCATACTGACAATCATAATATGTGGTGATTTTGTTAATAGTGCTTTCATGAAATATCATACCAAGATAACTGCACGAATGAATATGCTTAAAATGATTTATAATGTAGAAGTTTATGGAAGAGAAAAATGTCTTGAAATAGCTCTGATAAAATTTTACAAGTTGTTTATACATCATAGCATAAAAAGAATGTTTACATACAATGCCTACAAATCTTCAGTTATGTTCAAAATCTCTAAGTAATGTTACAACTCTTCTTTCAATTGAGATTGTGCTACAATAGTTATACACTCAGCTTCAAGGATCATGCTGGCCTGATCAGGAGCACCAACTAGTTCAGATTCCAAAGAATCAGCAGCTTCTCCACTCCTTGTTCGTTCAGCTTGTACGGTATCAATTAATTGATTATTTGTTTCAAGTTCCACTCTGATCTGACAAATAGTTGCTTCTTCCGCTTCCCACTAACTCTTGAGTAATAGGATCTCCTTCTCAAAAAAAGCAATTTGATCACCAATGTTTTCCTTGTTTCTGTCGGAAACCTTCAATTTCTCATGGAGAGACTGACTAACAGTATTATAGTTAGCAAGAACATCATCCGCCTAAGAGAACATATCCTTAAGAAGCGTCGATTCCTTCCGACGATTTAAAATCTCAAGAGTAATGACTATACTCCGCGTTACTTCTAAGTTCTTCGTGGAGTCATAAAATTATGATAAGGAAGTGTAAAGAGGCTGAACATCCACATGTGCCAGGCGAGCTGAGTGAGCAAGAACTGCTAGAACACTATCCAAAAAAGGCCATTGAGTTGGATCTTTAAAAGTGCCAACAATGACAGAAATCGCATTCTTGAAAAGCCCCAAAATAAATGAGGCACCTTTTCCAAGGAGAATTTATCGAAGCCCGTCATCACTGAGTTGGATCCTTCAGATACACTGGGAGTTGGCACGACTGAAACTAAAAGACAAGAGGATAATATAAGTTCAAAAGAAAACATATGCGTATTCAATACTGATATAAAAAGAAAATATATACCTGGAATAGGTACAACAACGGAGATAACTGAAACAGAATGAGTTATGGGTGCTGTAGAACTGGGGACTTTCGTGGTCATAACGGCATTGAAAGAAAGTTCCTGAGCTCCCACGGTGCTTGAGTCGAGAGTACTTGGAGTGGGGACATCAACTGGATCAGAAAGAAATTCCAGGCTCCGAGCTACCGGCTGAATGGGAGAAGGGCGTGCAACAAGGGATTTATTGATCTGAGCGGGGGCATTAGATGTTTGAGGGACTGATGGAAAAGTTTCTTCTGGACCAGGAAGAAGAAGTACGTTCCCCATCGTTGCCTCAATATCAGATAATTGAGCCTCTACATCCCTTGAAGTTGACGTTCCACGAGCAGCCATCTCAACAACATCCACGATACAAGGGGAATACGAAGCATCAAAAGAAAGAAAGATATTCGCTCCAGGAGAACCACCGTATTCCCTATAATCAAGTTGTTCTTCATTATCTAAGGAAGTCTCCGGAATGGGATGAGAAGTATCATGATGAGTAGTTGGAGCCTCAGGAAGAGAAGACCTAACTTCAGCATCGCTCTCTTCTCCAACGTTTATCTCAGCATCAGTATCTGCATCTAGCAATGCATCGTCTTCATTAGTAAGACTTGTGGGAGAAGACGTATCTTCACTTGCAGTGTTTGCAGAATATTCTAACAAGCTGTCTTCCTCCGATACAGTTTGTTTTCCTTTATAAGTAGTCTTCATAGGAAGAAGATGTGCACCTCGGGAGGGAGAAGGAATTGGTTGTGCCAAAACCGTAGGAGACAGTGACTTAGCACGAGAGTGGGTCATGGGGGAAGTAGTAATGACAATTTGACGTATAGCCAGAGAAGTTCTGGCAGCGGAACAATTGGCTACGGTTTCTGTGAGATCCACGATAGGAACAATCGTGGCAGCTGCATGTTCGACAGGCTGAGAAGTTGCAGGAGGGACAGGTTTTGTAGCCGGAGGAATAACAGGAGCAAGACTTGCAGGTTGATTTTCCCCTACGGGAGTAGGGGAAGGTAGAATATCCCCTGCAATTTCAAATTCATTGTGAGGACTGGCCGATCTTTCTCTCCGATTTATTAGGTCCGAAGGGGAACCAAAATCAATCTAGCCTTCAAGAGTGTTCAGGGGCTTCATCTATCTGATAGGCTCTTCTACATAAATTTTTAGACGAAGTTGCCCTGGGACCGCAGCTTGATCTTTTTAGTAAAAGTATCTGATCCCTTGTTCCAGTCTGTAATTCCTCAAACGCGGGGGAGGAACCCAGGTAGGGCCATCCACTAAGAAGCAATTGCGTACTAGATAGTAATGATGTCTCCACCATTGCATCCAGGTTTATGAAGCTGTTTGTCTTTAATTATACCCTAAGAGGACGAATCGAGAGCCAAAATTTCTAGTCAGGAGCTGCTTCCATATCAGAGCCCAGTTGTAAGGACCGACTTCATAACTCATCGTTCTAGTGACTTCCTCACTTGCTTGGGGCATGGCTTGATCATACCCAAACTATTTAGCGAATCGACTCGGGTAATATGGTTCTCGCCAGAACTCTAGCACATCTCGTAATGGAAGACTGCAAGAACGAATGTAGAGAAAGAAAGTCCTTTCAATAGGGTCCAAGGCATGGTTATCCTCCACGTCTCTGCCTTCGACCTGATAATCTAAATAAAAATGAAAGAAGTTGATGGATGCCATATTATCAATTTTATCCACTATCCATTCGTACCCCTTCCTTATCATTTTTCATTTCAGAAAATGCCACAATGGCAGATGATCAGGATGAACATAAGCCTTCTCTAGATTGTTGTATGTCCAGGGGAAATAGATGTCGAGCCATCTAGAGAAGTAATGCAATGGAGTGAAAGAAAATGAAACTCCTAGCGCCGGGCTTGAGCAATGTGCCACGACATGACCAAAAGCTCTGTATAATAAACATAAGACAGGAGGAGCCATGGAATATCTCTTTCTGCCTTCTGCTATCGCACCCATTGCTACAAATAAAGTCGGCCGAATAGAGTCCGAACCTTTTGAACTGGGAAGCATGACTAAGCTTAACCAATAAGCCAGAAAAGTAGCTAGTTCAGTTTCGGTGGTGAATTCGGTCGGGCCCCTTATTTTCTTGCGATGAGCTTTTAGCTCAGCACAGTGACCGCCGGGGAACCTAAAAAAGGAGGGAGAAAGAGAGGGGGAGAAAAGGTCAGTGAGCAATTCACATTTATAGAAAAGCATTGTTTGAAAGGGAAAGAGAATGTTAAAATGCTTACACCAAGTAGTAGGAAAAATGGGCTAGCCATTGAAGGGGGAAAATCTTGTGAACATCAACGAAGTAAGATATTTCCCGAAAGAGCTCGATGGTTGTCGCTGTAATTTTGAGCACTCTGTTGGGTGCGACATAGGCAAAATCTTGGTTTAAAGGAATATATTCATCAAGAAAAGATCCGGAGATGGGCAGGCCAGTCATCCTATATTAATCCCATAAAGGAATACTCACTTCCCCTACTAGAAGATGGAAAGAATTCGTAGTAGAAGACTAATACTTCAGAAAGCCTTTATAGATCATCGTATCTTTTTGAAAGAAGTCTGAAGTGGCTTCTATGGCATGATACAGCCTTATGGCAATAAGGACGTCTTTATGTTTCTCTAAAAATGCTTTGGTCTAAGCACTGTAATATGGACGAACGGTCCAAAGACCTCGTGTCCTGAATTCATCTTTCCCCCACAAAGAATCGCGATGACGATAGTGTTACTGAATTGTCTCGAAGAAATGGGTATGATACAAGGAGTGAGGGTCGTAACACACTGTGAGGAAGCGCATGTATCGTTTTGCCCCATCTTTTGGGTTAAGCCTTTATCTCTGACATAGCCCTCGAGAATTTACGGCTCCTTGATCACCCAATTAGAGACATATAGAAGCTTATTCTGTGTCACATAGTCTGTTAGCTCGCTTTGAAGAATGGCTCGGTACCGCTGAAGTTGTAGAGGAAGAGCGATGGTCTCATCTTTGTACGGGTTACGAAATTTGATTGCTTCAGTAGCCAGCTTGACTGAATCCAAAGCATTCTGAAAGCATCTTCGGTTATGTTCTCGAATCTTCTCCTGGAAAGCTTCGTCTTGGTTCTTCTCTCTTAGTCGTTTCGGAACGGACGGGGAAGGGGAAGCATCTGCAACAGAAGGACGGGTGTCATCAATGCGATAGTTGGTCATGCATTTCAACCAATTGTCCCAATTAGATTCTTGTCCTGCGAGAGGTGGTCCTTCTATCTCTTTCATAATTATGGCCACGTGGATATGCTCTGACAAACATTGAATACGATCAATAAAACTCACAATGACAGGAGCCGGCTCTTTGAAGGAGCTGTAATTCTCGCCGGAGCGGGGTCTTTTCTGAGTATGGGTTTCCGTAGATTGTGGGTCAGATGGTCCTGCGGTACTTGGGGAAGCAAGAGGTCTTTTCGAGCTAGCCATTTGAAACCTATACAGGAGGAAGAAAATTCATTAAGCTGAAATAAAAGCGTCATAAAGCGCTGAGAAGAAAGAATAAATAAATTTGAAGTCCAAAATTCATAAGCATAAGTCACTGTGTGTTAAATGTTGTGCGCAAGGCATTGTGCGCAGGGCTGTTGTGCAGAACAACAATTGTGCGCAAAATGAAGTGCACAAAGTGTTGTGCGTAGGGCTGTTGCGCACAAACTGTTGTGCGCAAAGTGAAGTGCACGAAGTGTTATGCGCAAGGTCATTGAGCGCTACCTGTTATGCGCTGGATTTTTGACCAAGTACAGAAGAGGTACGGTGCGCAGAGCTATTGTGAGGAATGGGCTGTTGTGCACAAAGGTTTTGTGCGAAACAACCGTTGTGTGGCGCACAATGGGGTTAATGCACAAAGGTATAAACTTAACGCAAAGAAACAATACAGAGCAGAGGAGAAAGATGGTGAAAATGAAGAAAAGTCCTGTATTTGTAGGCAACAACCGGGGTGTTGTACGATGATTGTTGTGCGCAAACTGTTGTACGAAATTCATTGTGTGCAGATTGGTCAGCGCACAATAGAGAAAATATGCGCACAACAAGGGTGTTCGAGTGCTTAAAGAAAAATCGTTATTGATCCTACATAATTGTTTTGTAGGTGGACAAGAATAAAAATGCAGGATCAAGGGGGCATCTGTTGAGGCACAAAAAAATAGAATAGAAGAATCGTTGTATGCAGATTGTTGTGCATAAATAGTTGTACGTAAATTGTTGTACGCAGAACGTTGTACGGGGATAGATATTGAAGGATGGACGATCGCGAAAGGAGGTCCGCACTAAAGATTTCGCACAAAGGTGCTCGCACAACGGACGATCACACAAAAATAGTGCGCATAAAGGAGGAGAGCACAACAAAGTCCACACAAAGAAGGAGCGCATAGTGCTTACGTGGCATGTTCACACGTGTGAGAGGGCTATAAATACCCCTTGACCCCTCTAAATGGGTCATTAGTAATTGATTGGAGAGGAGTGGACCGAGGAGAGAAGAAGGTAGAGCCCACTGTCCGTTGTGCGGAACAGTCTTTGTGCGGCGCACAACACCCTCTGCGCACAAAGGCCTTCACCGCACAAAGGTCCCAGTGCACAAAGGTCCCAGCGCACAAAGGGTTCTAGCGCATAAAGGTTCCAGCGCACAAAGGGTTCTAGTGTGCAAAGCCTCCAGCGTATAAAGGGCTTAACGCACAAAGGCTCTCTTCAGTTCACAATGGCTTTCAGCATGATACTTGATATAATCAAATATTTGTTTCATAATGCAATTTACTTATATTTTATCTTGAATCAGAGGAGCATAGGATGTAAAGGAACTTAAAACACATAAATAAAATGATTGTCTTTCTTATCTTCTTCTGGTAATCAATCAAATGAATGAAATTTCCCAAACGAAATGCATTTGTTTCTTGTTCGAAACAACAATTGTGTCGGATGACGAGGTTGAAGACGTTGACGAAATGCAAGATATTATAGGGGATGTGTTCACGGGAATAATTACGGATACTGATTTTGCAGCGACAAATAGTAGCCAAGATATTCCTTTTATGGGTGATGTCGAATCAGAGAAGTTTAGTAGGTTGTTAAGGGATGTGCAACGTCCACTTTATCCAGGGTGTAAGAACTTTTCCAAGTTGAATTTTCTTACAAGGTTACTTCATTTGAAGACAATAAATCGTTGGAGTAACAAATTGTTTGACATGTTACTTGACTTGTTGAAAGAAGCATTACCGGACGGTGAGACATTGCCTAAGTCTCATTACGAGGTAAAATCCTTGATGCGAGACTTGGGACTTGGTTACATCCCCATACATGCATGTATAAATGATTGTTTATGGTATTGGAAATAGCATGAAAATGTTGAAGAGTGTCCAGAATGTGGAAAGTCTAGGTGGAAGTAGGATGAAGCCAAGCGTAAGAAAATCCCACAAAAGGTGTTAAGGTACTTCCCATTAAAACTCAAATTGCAAAGATTGTTTATGTCTAGTAAGACGGCTGAAGATATGAGGTGGAATAAGGAGAAACGCGTTCATGATGAGTGTACACTAAGGCACCCTGCGGACTCTGAAGCCTGACAAAATTTTGACAAGCAATATGACTGGTTTGCAGAGGATTCTTGTAATGTTCAACTAGGTCTTGCAAGTGATGGTTTTAATCCATTTGGTAATATGAGTAGTTCGTACAGTATGTGGCTAGTGGTACTTATGCCCTACAATTTACTTCCTTGGTTGTGTATGAAGGAGTCATTTTTCATGATGTCATTGCTTATTCTTGGACCCAGGTCACTTGGGAATGACATTGATGTGTATTTTCGACCGTTAGTAGATGAGTTAAATGAGTTGTGGAGTCAAGGTGTACAAACTTATGATACATTTACAAGACAGACATTTTGATTGCATGCAGCGGTCTTGTGGACAATAAATGACTCCCCCGCATATGGGAATTTGTCTGGGTGGAGCACGAAGGGAAAGTTGGCTTGTCCTACATGTGGTATTAAGACTTGTTTATTGTCATTGAAGTATGGTAGAAAAACGTATTATATGGGCCATCATCGCTTCCTTCCGAATGATTATAGTTGGTACAGGAAGACGATGATCTTTGATGGCAAACAAGATCATAGGCCACCCCCGAAAGAGCTATCTGGAGAATATGTGATATAACAACTGAGTAACATTGGAGAAGTTAGATTTGGTAAGGCATCGCACTGGAAGAAGAGGAAATGTACAGTATTAGACTATAACTGGAGGAAGAAGAGCATTTTTTTAGTTGCCCTATTGGAGTGATCTAAAATTGCGAGACAACTTAGATGTCATGCATATTGAGAAAAATATATGTGACAATGTCTTCGGAGCATTGATGAACATAAAGAAGAAAACAAAAGACAGTTTCAAGGCTCAATCGGATCTACAAGCAATGGGTTTAAGGAAAGAGTTGCACTTGCAGCCATATGGAAATTCGTATACTATACCAGCAGCTTGCAACACATTGACAAAACTAGAGAAAAATCGTTTATGCGAATGGTTGAGATCAGTGAAGTTTTTCGATGAGTATGCGTCAAACATATCTCGGTGCATAAACGTTACGGACTGTAAGGTAACAGGAATGAAAAGTCATGATTTTCACGTCCTTTTGCAACGCCTACAACTGATTGCGATTCGTGGATTCTTGAACAAAGATATTAGTACTGCGTTGATTGAGTTTGGGATATTCTTTAAGGATTTGTGTTCGAAATCGTTGAATGTAGATGTTATTAAACGATTGGAGAGCGACATTGTCGTAATCCTTTGCAAACTTGAAAGAATATTTCCACCTGCATTTTTCGATGTCATGGTACACCTAGCGATTCACTTACTGCACGAGGTGAAGCTTGCAGGCCCAGTACAATATAATTGGATGTATCCGAACGAAAGGTGGTAGAACCTATTAAAATTTTTATTCATTCCATAAACTACATATATCCATGTTTTCATATGTATAACATAATGGTTTTGTGTATAGATACCTTCACACACTAAAACAATTTGTGAGGAATAAGGCACGACCGAAGGGATCCATTGTTGAAGCATACATTGATAATGAGTGCCTGACATTTTGATCCATATATCTTCGTGGCATAGAGACTAGATTCAACCGAGAAGATCGGAATGCCGATGAAGGGCAGGAGAATGAATAATGAATCATATCTATATTTGCACATAACGTTTGTCCTTTAGGATTCTCGACGTTTCAGGATATGGACCTTGGGGATCTAGCAAAGGCGCGGTGGTATGTGTTGCATAATTGTGAAAAAATAGAGTCGTACTTAGAGTAAGTTTCCCTCGATTATTGTTTTCTCTACATACGATGAACTTAATGTTTCTTACTGATGACATGTCATTTATGTGTACCGAACACATCAATGAAATGAAGTCCCAATTCCCGACAAATTATGATCGAATGCACCAGGATCAGTTTCCAGAATGGTTCGCAAAATGTATAAGATTTCACATTGTATCTCACTACACTTAGAATTTTCGTTGTATTGTACATTATTTGAACCTAAGAAAATTCCTAAATAATTATATTTTGTACATGATAATAGATGAAGATGTTATGCACGAGCAATTCTGCGAATGCGTCTAATGCACTATACTCACTGGAGTGTGGCCCTGATAAACTTATATCTAGATATATAGGTTGTATTGTAAATGAGATTCGGTTCCACACCGAAGAACGTGAGAAGTATAGGACCACTCAAAATAGTGGGGTGGTTATGAAGGGAATGAATGAGGATGATGAAATTGACTTTTATGGCATTTTGACGGATATTATTGAGTTGAGTTATTATATGAGGACATTGGAAATAAGAAGTTGAGAATACAGACTGACAACTACTTTACGAGCGTAATTTTATCTCGGATGTGGTTTAAGGACGACCCATTTGTCCTTGTCAGCCAAGTCGAACAAGTATTTTACCTCGCTGACACCAAGTTAGGCGGCTCTTGGCACGTGTTGCAAAAAATAAAGCCCAGAAATGTATTTGACGTTCCCGTACCAGAAGTTAAAGATAACGAGGACGGGGGAAATGAAACAACTAGGGTTGAATAAGCATATTAAGAAGACATGCCATCTAGAGATACAGGGACTGCTTCAAGTGTTGATATTGATGTGGTGCAATTGGCCAAAGATGATGTTTTACCTGATCATGTTGATGCCTCAATAATACATGACATTGTTAGAGATGATAGCGGTTTCATTGATGATGACGTTGCAGACGATGAAGAGGAAATACTGATCAGCGACAGTGATGGTGAAGAAGAAATAGTCCTAAGCGATAGTGATACAGACGACGATTATTAAATGTACACATGATTTACATGTCATTTTTCAATTCGAATAATTTATGTATTCCATGTATACATGAAAATTACAAGACGTGATTTATTCTTTTAATTGACTAGTTTATAATCCACATCTACAATTGAGTCAATTTCTGATCATGTCCTCCTCAAACCAGAGCGTAGCAGAAGCACGCAACATACTTCATCAGTTGTTGCAGATGGACGTTTCGGTCCTATCTTCTTCTGGTAGGGCCAAAGAGATACCCAGTCTGGTTGATGAGTGTAGAGCGGAATATATCGACGACGACTCAGATGAAAGATTATACCATCTCAAAGAAATTCTGGAGCTGATGGAGATATATAACCGCGGGAAACGAGATATGAAAGATGCGACTCTATCACTTGCACATCTGAATGGAGTCTCAAGAGACTATTTCTCTTATTGTGACTGGCATGTTGGGTGAAAAATGTCGAGTGCTTCACACAACATGACATATGCTTCTGAAGTGTACGATAACTTACGCAAGGAGTACTTCAGATAGTTTACCTCAAAGTTGTTTCGTATTACAACGAAATATGTGTATTTAATATAGAATGACAATGTGTAATGGAATTTTTGAGGGTTATAGATTAAAGTTTACAGTATTATTATACTCTGCTTACATTATAGTGTAATGGTCTAATCATATTTTAATCATCTCTCTAAGCATAAGCACAAATGCATTGTACTATCAACACTACATGTATAATATTTTAGTATATTCCACTTGTATTGACATTGTTTAAATTTATAAGTTCGTAGCTCGCACATATTCAGTAATGGCACCAGGTGGGAGACCACGTTGTTCGCGCACTGGATCTAACCCTTCTACCCGTGATGCGACGGAGACAGCATCGCCGCCACATGTTGCATCGCAGGCGTCTGATCCCTTAGTCACGCATACACCGGGCACTGCACGTAAGTCTAGACATATATTTCTTTTAATAACTTCTGTTTATGTTTAGACTTACATTTTTCTTTTGCAACAGCATTGTCAACCAGCAGACGAGGACGTGGACCCACCCATGGGTTGCTTTTAGAGCGACTTACGCGTGAGGGTAGGGTGATGGTAGAGTTCTCATAAGACTGCGTTGGACCTGTTGGGAACAATGCCAGGTTGTTTACATCGAAGGTCGGTGTCTTATGCCGATCTCTGATCCCCCCACCACCCCTAGTTGGGCCGACGTGACAAATGATGTGCGACAGCTCATGGTCAATGCCTTCAGGTAAATTTTAGTAAATTAAAATTTATTTTATAAAAGTTCATTTAAGGTTAAGTTATTTTCTTAATAAGTTTATTGCCTTAATCTATTATTTACAAAACTGCAGGATAAATTTGACTTGGATTTGAGTGTTCTGCACATTTCTCATGTCGTCGATGACATGGTCAAGGAGCGGTTCAAGGAGTACCGTGGTGACTTACGCAAGCGGTACAAGGGGTGTGTGAGCTACGAGGAGGGTGTACAGTCCGCACCGCCGCACGTGACCAATGACGACTGGCGGATACTCTGCGTGAGATTTTCGTCTAAGTCTTTTCAAGTAATATTTACATATTTACGATATCTTAAGGTAACAATTAAATTCGCAATTAATAACAATGTATTATGAATAACGTGTTCGAAAGTGGAGCAAAATAAATTCTGACAACAGGGAAAAGTTAGAAGTGAACTACGTAGCTGGTTCAAAGTCATTTGTACGACTTCGTCACAACATGATAAGAAATTACTAGTAATTAATAAGTTGATATATTCTTTCCACGCATTTATATTAACTTTATTGTCCTTTCGATTGCGCAGCAAGATTCTGTCATTGGCCAGGAGCCCAGA
Source organism: Magnolia officinalis (assembly GCA_021015155.1). Taxonomy (NCBI): domain Eukaryota; kingdom Viridiplantae; phylum Streptophyta; class Magnoliopsida; order Magnoliales; family Magnoliaceae; genus Magnolia; species Magnolia officinalis. Next base: position 31,070,302 of record JAJHSJ010000010.1, on the reverse strand, counting down.
CCAATAGACCTCTACAGAGGGACTCACTGTCGGCAGGCGATGAGATCTTGGGTACATCCTATAGCTAGCAAGAATTGGGTAAAAATCCTTACATTGTAAAATTTAATTGCATTGAATTACAATAATGTCATTTGTTATGAAAATTTATATGTTTTCATTACAGGCGGCGATGGACACGTTACACAGTCAGCCCACTCCCGATAGTACTCAGCGGAGTGAGCCAGAGATCCTCATTCAGGTGCTTGGCACCCGTTCTAGATATGTGCGTGGGCTGGGCCATGGTGCCAAGCTCATGACACCCGCTAGAGTTGGCTCCAGCCGATCCATTGTCGTTGGCGACAACGCCGTACGCCAACCTGATATCGCAGAGAGAGAGGTTCAGCAGTTACGAGTCCTCGTCCATGACATCAAAGAGCAGCTAGAGAGGCAGAGTGAGCAGCTGGAGAGGCAGAGGGATGAGCAGGAGAGGAGGATGTAAAGCTGGCGAGGCAAAGGGAGGAGCAGGAGAGGACGATGGAGGAGTTGACGAGGCAGAGGGAGGAGCAGGAGAGGAGGAGGATGGAGGAACAGAAGAGGCAGAGGGAGTAGGAGAGGAGGATGTAGGAGATGCGGGGGGAGCATGAGCGACGGATGACGGAGATGTTTCATGATCTCGCTATACGCTTACCCACTGATGCCCCACCACCTCTGCCTTTATCTTTCCGATTTTTTGTATTTTTATTTATGATGTTAAACTTATATGTATTTATGCATAAATGAATGTGATGTGGATAAGATTTTTTGTGTTTGGATGAATGTAGTTTATGTTTGGATGGATTTACTAGTTTGGGTTTAGATGGATGTGAATGTCAATATGATGAAATATATTATATAACAGGTGTATATCAGGAAGAATATGATGAAATATATTGTAACAGGTGTATATCAGGAATCTTGGGTTGGAATAGTAAAAAAAAAGCGAGACTTTTACCTATGAAAATTTTCGTAGTAAAAGTTTTCTAAATACTTTTACCTACGACAATTTTCGTAGGTAAAAGTATTGTGAAATATTTTTACCTGCGAAAATTTTCGTAGGTAAAAGTTTTTTACTTATTTTTTACCGACGAAAAAATTCGTCGGTATAACTTTTTAAAATATTTTTACCTACAAAAATGATCGTCGGTAAAAGTTTTTCACTTATTTTTTACCGACAAAAATATTCGTCGGTAAAAGTTTTTTAAATATTTTTTCCTACGAAGAAAATCATCGGTAAAAGTTTTTAACTTATTTTTTACCGACAACCAAATTTGTCGGTAAAGATTTTGTAAATATTTTTACCTACGAAAAAAAAAATCATCGGTAAAAGTTTTATACTTATTTTTTACCGACGAAAAAATTCGTCGGTAAAAGTTTTGTAAATATTTTTACCTATGAAACAATTCGTCGCTAAAAGTTTTTTACTTTTTTTTAACTGACGAAAAAATTCATTGGTAAAAGGTTTTTTAATATTTTTACCTACGAAAAAAATCGTTGGTAAAAGTTTTTCACTTATTTTTTGCCGACGAAAAAATTCATCGGTAAAAGTCTTACCTTTACCGACGAATTTTTTTTTGTCGGTAAAAGCCTTTACCGTCGGTCTTTTACCGACAAATTTACCAACGAAAATTTTTGTCGGTAAAACGTTTTACCTACGAAAATATGGCTTTTAGCGATGAAAATTTTTGTCGGTAAAAGTGAGATTTCTTGTAGTGGGTGTTTTCTCGAAATATACACGAGCCCACTACTCCCAGCCTGGGTAGCGCAATGGTGCACAAGGCACGGCGTTGGAACTGAAATTGCGGTAATGACCACTTTAGTTGAATTGGCAATATGCCAATATGTCCTAAAGGGGGGTGAATAGGACTTTTTAATATTTTATGATATTTTAAAATCCTATCAATCTTATCCTGAGAAAATATGCATGTATCAGGATTTCTTCAAAGTAACTCTAATGGCTTTCAAGCCAAATAGAGGATCCAGCCATAAAATTATTTGAAGGTTAAATAAGATATAAATCATAGTATATGATGGATGTGACTTTGTGTGAGGTGTGATTTCAGATAATCAAATATGAAAGCATTTAGGCAAATCACACAAGCAATTAAAGAAGATATCAATCTCAAACATAGTTATTTTTATAGTGGTTCGACTACTTTTCTACTCCACTTCCGATGGACGCACTCAACCCTTGAGTATACCGGATCTCAATAATGGAGGTGTCACAACAGGTTCACCTCAAACCGGAGGTTTTAAATCAGGTTCACCTCAAACCAGTACAACCTACACTTAGGCTAACATAATGTGTCTATACGACACAGTTTATGCTCCCATGAGCAAGGGTCAACACACAACACCCGACTTTTAGTCCACATAGGCCAAGGATCCACACAAGGAACCTCACCAGTTTATGCTCCCATGAGCAAGGGTCAACACAAAGCACCCAAGTTTTAGACCACACAAGTCAAGGACCTATACAAGGACCTAAGAGTTTATGCTCTCCATAGAGCAAGGGTCAACACAAAGCACCCACCACGTACGCTCCTGTCGGAGGCCCTCTTATGAGGACTTGCAAGGGGTGAGAAACACCTTAGACCCAATCCTACAGAAGGAATGATCACAAGGGTCCTCTGGACTCTAATGACTTACAGATAAGTAGATGAGCCCCATTCAACGTGTTGATGAAGATCTCCTCCTTTAATGACGAAGAATCTTTAGCTTCCTTGAATCCTAACTCAAACGATGTACCAATACAAGGCGACGAGTTGGGTCAAGGTTATGATGGAATCCTACTCTATTAAATATTTTCTTATAAGGGAGATAGAATGATTCCAATCATCTATGCATTCAAGGCATCCCAGCTTAATGATTTGCCATTAAGGTAATAGCTACAAGATCCTTGAATGCGGAAGTTCATTCCCCAATCCACTCTATCGAATGTCAATGATGAAGGTGGATTGACGGATGAACTTCCATGAGAGAAAAGGCTTCGGGTATATGATCTAGGGTTAAACACACAAAAGCACTCTCTATTTTCTCTACTGACAACCAAGGGCAAGCTCTCATTAAATAGGCAAAAGGTTCCAACGGATATAAAACGGTCACATTTTTTACAGAGTTCGATCATGGAGCAGGTTCGATATCATCGAGTGTATACTCTCGATAGCATTGACTGGCCGCTCGATGACATGAACTCAACTGTCAAACGCTTTTGAAATCTTTTACGAACTGGTCGAGGAAATCGAACGTGAGTCGATGTCATCGAATTTTGAACTCTGATTTCATCGACACGAGGTTTGATTCCTCGACATTTGAAAAATGTGAGAGCACTTGCTTTTGAAATATTTTAGGTATATGATATGATCGAGCATCACTCGATATCATCGAAAATTGAATATCGATGATATCGTGGGTAGTGCCGATTCATCGATAATTCCAATGAATTTTTCTATAAGCTTGCTGGACAGTTTATGTCCACTTTCGATATCATCGACCATGCCTCAATATGATCGATATTTGAATATCGATTTTATCTAGTGACCATCGATCCAAGAAAAACCACCTGAAAACTTGCTGGATAGATTTGTGTCCTAATTCGATATCATCGAGATTTGAATTCCGAGGATATCGAGGAGCTCTTCGATATATCGAGAATTACATGATTTGCCTTAGTAGTACTTTGGACACACCAGACCAATTGTCAATTTTATCGAGTCGGCTTGATGGACTCGAGATTCAAACTTCGATGATATCGATGAGTCCATCGATCCATCGATAATTCAGTCCAGAGATCTTTGTGGTTGCTGGACATCTTAGGTCCTCATTTCGATAAGATCGAGTGAGCTTCGAGGACATCGATAACAGGGTTCGATTTCATCGAACCATGTATCGATAAATCGACAAGGGTAGAAAACTTAAAGATTTTCCTGTTTTTGAAAAAAGATAACCCTAAGGTGTTCTATTCAATTTTTAAGGGTTTTATTTACCTGGTGTTTTGGGGCATGGGGATGTGAGGCTAAGTTTTACCTATGACGAGTTCTGACACACATCTAGTTGAGGCAGACGCTTGATCAATCTTCCTATGGGGCTCCTTTATCTAGCTAACTCAACACTCACGCTAATTGACAAACCAGGGCACTTTCAGGAACCGTGGTGACGGTGCGGTCACAAGGGTATAAGTTTTAGGTTGAGTCAACTTAGGTCTACGGGATGCACCTTAGGGTCGCATGCATTTACTATTTACAAGTCGCGGGTTGCTGGAATTCAACGGGGAGGATCGTAGGAGTTGGTGGAATGGTACAGTACCACGATACAGGGCTTACAGTGTGAATAGGACTTTTCAAATATTTTTCCTATTTAAAAAAAATAAATCCTAATTGCCTAACTTAAATAATCATTCAGTTTAAAGAAAGTAAGAAAATATAACTCTAAAGGCTTCCAAGCCAATGGAGGGTCCAATTACAACGACTATTCAAGATATACAAATAAAACAACTAGCCTAGTGATGTGAGTGTAACATCCCGGATTTTTGCCAATTTGGGATTAGATGCCCTTAGGCGATGGGTTGCTCTTAATACCTTATTATTTCGTCAGAACTGAACCCCATAGTCTAAAATCGCTTCTGAACCCATTTCCTTCACAAATCCCACCCTTCACTACCTTGTGCCTTCAATTTTTCAAAGCACTTTCGCCCTAGACACTAACTTAAACTAGCTAAGTAGTAAAACTTGGATCACTTTATATACAAACTACAAAGGCCTAAGTACCATCTCAACCAGAAAACAATTAGGATTAAATCCTTTAGAAATTTAACAAAGTTAACTAAGTGCAAACTCGATTAGCCATGAAATCCGTTGGGATCGCTTTAAATACGATCTGCAAGACCCAAAACTTGTAAAACATGTGACTTTAGGTTACCCTAAAGTCTAGAGCCAAACTCATTACCCGTCTGCTCTCGGGACTGAAACGAAACTTCGTATGAGGTCTAGATCGCACATCGGGAGTCCGATTAACACGAAGCTAAGGAACCAGGACCGCCCCACTGGGCTTGACAATCATCTCAAAAATCAGGCGATTCCGATGTCCCACGGCCATTTATTTTGATCCGGAGCGAGGGTGTGTGAAAAACACTATTCCTTTTGAAAATAAAATATCTGGAATAGTGATCTGGCACCTTTCGCTTGCGCATCAGTATTAAGCAACCTGACCGTCAGAATCAGACCAAATTACACCCTCGGATCAGGAAAAATTTCATACACATTTACATGTACTCAGAAATTCTGATCGTGGCCCACGGACCGTTGAACTGAAAGTGGTCCGCCACGTGCGATCTGGGAATCCGATCGAGCCGAAAACGTAATCCCACGTAGATCCGCAGAGGGTGAGCTTAAGTCTGACGTTTGGCTCAAAGAGGGCTACCAGAACACCCCTTTTGAGCTGGAAAAGTGACGAAATACCTATATTAGCAGTAACCTTTGAACAGGAGTCTATTTCGGTGAGTTTTGAGGCTATATAAGGACCTTAAACCCTCTCCCATTCCAGCCATACGAATTTGGATTTGAGAGAGGGAAAAGAGAGAGAAAGTGAGGGAGAAGTGGGAGAAACTCCCTGCCACCACACGGGCTGCACCATCTCGTTCTCATCGCTTTTCCGGCGATTCCAGCCCCGTTTCTAGGTAAGAAACCCTAACCCTAACCTGTTTAGGGGATTTGATAGTTGTAGGTTATGAAATAGCTAACCTATTTCCTTCTCTAGGTCGCCTAGTTGCCGTATACGGAAGCTTAGCGAACCTATCAACTCCGTTACGATTCTACGACAAAAGGTGCGGACTTTAGGTGTATAGGTTACGTTTTTCAACGCTTTCAATGTCAGATAATGATAGATTCATGATCTGCATGCAAATGCACATGTACAAAGTGCTTTCCGTTTCCTGTTTCGATTAGCGATAAAGAATATGGATTTTCACATACTCTAAATATACGTAGAAATACCGTATACATATTTTTCTTGGGAAAATGTTTGACATGTTTATTTAATGTTTGATTATATCATGTGTAGATAAAATGTTAGTTTGGCGAAAAAAATCGCAAAAATACGTGTTCATGTGTAAATGTCATGTATGTTGAAATTGCGTATTTTAGAAATACCGCATACGTGCGGATTTTGGAAATATAATTGTCATGATTAATTGTTGTATGAATATGGTATACGCGGATAAAATAACCGCTTAGCGAAAGAATAGCCCTAATACATGTTTGCTAACATACACTAGGTATGTTGGAATAGTGTATTCTAAGTGTTTGTGAAAATGGCCGAATGAGTATAGCATTCTCATTCGTGCTCGCCATGACTAATTGTCATGGATATATGATTGTTGTAATGGCGATATCCCTTTGACGAAAGGATTTGCCCTAAATCACGCCACGGCCAGTATACACTATATATGCTAAAATGTGTGGCCCAAGTGTTTGTGGAAATGACTGAATGGATATGGAACTTGGATTCCTGCTTGCCATGACTATCCGTCGTGGGTGTACGCGTGTTATGTTTGGGGCAACTCCCTAGCGAAAGGATTTGGCCTAATGCCTATGTGATCGACATATGTCATGTATGTTGATGTATGTTTGCTTAAGTGTTTCTTGAAATGTCTGAATGTGTAGTAGTTGGCAAATTGTAATATATAAGGGTGTTGAGATATGATTCTCAACCTCTTTTCACTATGTGTATGATCTCCTTTGATAGTTGTGTGATTAGGATTTGAACATGTACAAACTCATGCTTGTGTTGTGCTTCATAACATGCTCAGCTGTTTTATGATTTTAACTATGTAATGCATATGTTTAAATTTATATTTATGTTGTATGATCCGTCATGGGTGATGGGGGAGCGGAGCAACGAGTGCGTGCAACAGCCCTGGCAGCCCTAAACGGATAATACCAGACTGATTGTATGATTTGAATCCTGATCCATTACTGCTTTATATCTCTGTAATTGATTGTGTTTGGGGCTATGATTATAGTCCAGGCAATCGGTAACGAGATTGAACTCGTGGCTGAGATTCATTTGCCACGTGGGATGTGTTCGACGAACTCGGGTCGTACGTTGCCTGTCGGCAGTGGCTAGGCCACACGAAGTTGTTTATGCACTTCATGTCGTGCAGCTCAACGGGCGATCGTGCTAGTCGAGCTCATCAAGTAACCCGATCTGCCTTATGTATGTTCACCCTGTTTGGTCGCTACTGCTTGAACCTAGGGTACCAAACTTACCAGTGGCGATCCCCGTTTAACCATGGTACCTAGATCCGCTAAGTCGCATGAGCCGGGCATGGTGGTATGGGACACCGTGGTCGAGCTGTCGGCCTACGCTGGGGCCATGTGCCTCCCCGTAGTGACCATTGCGCAATCAACTCGTGAGCCGAATATGGTGGTATGGGACACTGTATTCGAGCTGTCGATACCTCGGCGAGAGCCGAGTACGGTGAGATCTGTGCTCGTGCTGACGGGCGACGAGTCCTCCATGGTATCATCGAGTACACTCCAAGGGTCTGTGATTGGCCACGAGTCTTTCACAGCAACTAGAGTGTGAGTTGAGCCGAGTACGGTGAGACCTGTACTTGAGCTGACGGCTAGTGATTGAGCCGAGTACGGTGAGACCTGTACTCGAGCTGACGGCCAGCAATTGAGCCGCATACGGTGAGATCTGTATCCGCACTGACGGGTGATGAGCCCTTTGCGATGCCTTCACTAAGCTTCTCAAACCATATTATCGTATGAGATTATCTAGGATTGACGACCCTAGAATGGATCATGTTTGGGAATGATACAAGGGAGGTACCTTAGTTTCCCAATACTGCTGTTTGAAATGGACTAATAAAAACTTGGTAATCATGAGCATCATCGCACCGCATGTGCTTTGTAGATGTGGCGCACTGAGGGAGTAAGTATTCGCGAACGTAAGATGATGTCGCTTGAGGGTGGTTTGGCAAGGGCATACAGCATCATGTCATATCATTTTTGCATTTAATAAGAGTAGTTAGAATTGTTTGATTTGTACCGCTTTATCATTACTGCTTGACTGAATTGATAACATGTTAACCTATGCCTTATTGTTCCACTGAGTTGATCACTCACTCCCACGTTACGGGACGGTGTTCCGAACACCCACCAGATTTGTTGAATTTCAGGTGATGGCGATGCTTGTGAAGCAGAGCCGGACTACTTCTGTGATGATAGGAGGAGTTCTCCTATCTGTATCTCTCTGGCAGGTCAATGAAGACCTGATATTGTATTGACGGGGCTATGGTACATGGGATAGGAGGCATTACACTTCCTCACATTTGGTATATTCTAGAACTGCACTTATATTTATTTAACCTGGTAATGTTATCACACTCTGGAGACTCATCATAGGTTATCTATTTTATCTATCTATCACAGTCTTCCGCTTGCAAATTTAACTGTCTCTAGAGTATGATATGCTGTTTTGGCTTAATCTCACTCATGTTCAATGCACGAATACAGTCAACATTCAATCATCATTCATTTTGTTGCATAAGTGATGTTCTGGAACTCGGGAGTTGAGATTATGCTCGACCCCCGATTTTCAGGGCGTTACAGTGAGCTTGTGTGCGGAATGTGTTTCCTATCAATCTTAAGCGTTCTTCTAATCATGCATAAACAATCAAGTATTCAAACTTAAATAGTCATGATAAATGCGCGAATGATCATTCCAAACACAAGCATGTATAGTGGTTCGGCTACGTGCCTAATCCACTCTTGGCATCCACACTCAATCCTAGAGTGCACCAGATTTTATTATTAATGGTTTTAAAACAGGTTCACCAATAACCTTTATAGTCCTACACTAAGGACACCAATTTATGCTCTTCGCAAGAGCAAAGGTGTTACACCTGGAACCCACGTTTAAACCCATAGGCCAAGGTCCCACACAAGGCTTTTAGGCCCACCAGCTAAGGTCCCACATAAGACACCTACATTTAGGCCCACCGGCCAAGGTCCCACACAAGGCACCTAAGTTTAGGCCCACCGGCCAAGGTCCCACACAAGGCACCTATGTTCAGGCCCACCGGCTAAGGTCCCGCATAAGGCATTTACATGAGTTTGTTGATAGAAAACTCTTAGCCTCAATCCTACATGAGGCTAGAGACTAAACTTTGGACTCTTAAAATGACACTTACTTGTCGGCATGAGTCTTCTCTTGTTGCTTATCTTGGGTTGATTGATCTTTACTCTTTCGTGCTTGAATTAGCTTCCCAATGCTCCCTCGATCCCGTAGCTTGGATTTTCCTGTTGGGTAAACTTCACGATTAAGAACTCTAAATAAGATATACCTATAAAGGTGACTAAGGTAATGGGAGTTGGTTGAATCTTCTATCTAAGATAATGAGTGGATTTCCTAAGGGATTTAACCTATGAATGTTCTAGAGTATCAAAAGACAAAGGATTTTCATATTGGTTTGGTCTTTTTATTCTAGAGAAGGCACGAGTTTACTTCATTAATAGGAGATTTGAATGCTCATAGAAGTGAAAGATCACAATGAAGATAGCATGAAACTCGTATGGATAGAGTTTAGGTAGGCTAGGATAAGCTTGGGATACATTAAAGAGTCTAAGATGCCTTTTTCCACTAATTATGCAAGTTTCTACAAGCTGCTTTATAGAGAAAAAATTCCAACGGATAGTTTACGATGCTACCAAAGCCAACTTCGGTATCACAGAACTTGCTTCATTAGTACCGAAATATCAATCGGTAATACCGAATTAATTCCTCAAGTTGCTGAATGAAAAAGGTCCCTTTCGACAACACCGAATTTTATTCATCGGTGGTAGTCAGTGTTACCGAAATACCCAGTCGGTGACACCGAATTATCTTTGTAATGTTGCTGGACTGTTTTAAGCACTTCGGTAACACCGAAGGTATCTTTGGTGATACTGAAGGTGTTATTCGGTGGCACCTTCTTCCTACCGAATGTGGACAGATTTTCCTATTTGTCCATTTAATCATCCATCAACTTGGGACTTACTAAAGCCAAGACTAAATGATAGAAAATATGAACTCAGAATTGGGTTTGAATAGATGACCTAAGTGAGTTTTCCTATTTGGGTTAGGGTCATCTATTTGCAAGGTTAAGATCGTAGAAGTGACTCTTTGTCTTCAATGTGGCTTCGATGCTTCTAGTCTAGTTGTGTCGCCGGTCTTTATTTGCCAAGAACTCATTTGACTACTTGACACAACTAGTCACGCGATTGATAAACACGTGTGCAAAGGTGGGTGCATTTTCTGTCACTAGAAAGTGAACTCCTTAGCCATGGCTAGACCTCTTGAACTTCTCCATATGGATTTAGTCGGACTAATTAAAATGGAGAGTAGAGGCAGAAAGAAATATTTTATGGTGGTAGTTGATGACTACACTAGATATACTTAGGTAGCCTTTCTAAGAGAAAAGCTAGATACTCTTGATGAAGTCAGAAAACTTATAAAACATATACAGACTGAAAAAGAGTTATTTGTGGTCAGAATTAGAAGTGATCATGGTACTGAATTCAAAAATCACGATTTTAAGAAATACTACAATGATCATGGTATCTTGTATGAATTTTTTGCTCCAAAAACACTACAAAAAAATAGGGTTGCTGAAAGAAAAAATAGAATTTTACAAGGAATGGCTAGTGGAATGCTAAATAGCATGAACCTACCTAAAAATTTATGGGCTGAAGTTGTTAGTACTACATGCTATATAATTAATCGTGTTTATATTAGAAAAGCTATTAAAAAAAAAAAAAAAAAAAAAAAAAAAAAAAAAAAAAAAAAAAAAAAAACCTTATGAATTATGGTTTAACACAAATCCCACCGTTAAATATTTTCAAACTTTTGCAAGAAAATATTTTATTTTACGTGACCATGAAAAATTGGTAAATTTTGAAGCCAAAAGCGATGAGGAAAAATTTTTAGGTTATGCCTTAAATAGTCAGGCATATTGTGTTCTTAACAAAAGAACTAGGGTAATACAAGAATCTATAAATGCTGTGATAGATGATCAATCGATCACACCCAGTCTTGATCAAAATGATGATGATATCAATTTGATTAATATACCTGAATCTTCATCTAAATGAGACAATATTGAGTTAAGGCTAGTCAAAGAGCATCTGACTAATCAAATACTTGATAACCCGTATACTGGCGTTCAGACAAGAAGACAACTAGAAAATATATGTAATCATGTCTACTTTACTTCACAAATTGAACCGGGTAATGTAAATGAAGCACTTGCTGATGAAAGTTAGATAAATGTCATGCAAGATGAATTAAATCAATTTATTAGAAATGATGTATGGTATTTGGTTTCCAGACCTATTGACAAACATGTGATTGGAACTAAGTAAATTTTTAAAAATAAAACTGATGAAATGGGGAACATTATTAGAAATAAGGCACGGCTGGTCGTACAAGGTTATACTCAAATAGAAGGTATTGATTACAATGAAACCTTTGCACCAGTTGCGTGCCTTGAATCAATCAAATGGATGTAAAAAGTATTTTTCTAAATGGTGATCTAAATGAGGAAGTCTATGTTGAACAACCAAAGGATTTTGAAGATCCCAAACTTCCAAATCATGTTTATGGTCTTAAAAAGGCCATTTACCATCTGAAATAAGGTCCCAGAGCATGGTATGAAAAATTGGCTAAATTTTTACTTAGTCATAATTTTGTTATGAGTAGTGTTAATAAAACTCTATTCATCAAGAAATATAATGATCATATCCTAATAGTTCAGATCTATGTTGACGATATCATTTATGAATCTACGTGCACTAACTTATCTATTGAGTTTGCGGATCTAATGAAATCCAAGTTTGAAATGAGTATGGTTAGTGAACTAAACTATTTCCTTGGATTACAAGTCAAACAACTTGAATATGGTATATTCATCTGTAATGCCCCGGGTTTTTGAAACCCGAGTATATAACTTGTTTTCTAAAGACCCGAGTATTAACCTTTAAAGATAACCAAATTCCACATATATATATATATATATATATATATATATATATTTCTTTTTCTCAGAGTTAGCAGTTTAGTGGAAGAAAAATAAATCAAATATAAAGGAAATTGTATATACATTCAAAATATAAGAGCGGCTGCCCAAAATGACTTATACAAACCAATGTCTCTATTTTAACAAATACAATAATTACAAGATTTAATACATGAGAAATAAATAAATGCATATAAACTCAAGCCGCAACATCACGCAACTTCTCTTGGCAATTACAATCATGCATCCTTGACAATTGTACCATGCCCTTCATCAATCCAAACATGAGTACCATTTAAACCACTTATGCTACCTATACGGTTATATATTCGATGAATGAGTGGCCAGATCATTGTGAATTCTCCTCAAGATTCCACACCGCCACATTAGTCAAGCATAGTTTAAAGAAATAAGGCATCCAAAATAATACATGATGCAATCTTGTTTAAATGCATGGATACGTGAATGCACATTGACCTGGGATGCTCATCCAGTCGGACTTGGGCTCATCACCCATGCATATGGTCGGTCACCAGTGAAGCACATCACGTGCGTACATCACGTACAAGCATAGTGACCAAGCCATCGTACATCACGTACGTAGGTCAATAGTCGATGGTCTAGGAGTTAGCAAAATGATGTCACACTAAGACCAAAGGGCACGTGTTATAGCATCTAGAATTATCCACCCATCATCGCCCGTATGCTATGAATGCATAATAAGCCAAACTGTTATTATTCCGATTACAACAAGCCAATTTAAGAAAGCTCAAAAGGTCACTAAGGGGGGCTCATCACCCAGCGTAGGCCAACGCTCGGGCATAGTATCTCATTCCACCATCCCCGGCTCATGAGACTCCAACATTAGGATGTTTAATGGTAACCTCATCAACTAGTGGTCAATCATATTTCAATAGGTGGAACTTACAATCGCATGATTTATGAAAATAATCTCATTAATCCACTTAGGGCAAATATAAAATGAAAGCTGCATAGGGCAAATATCATATCGAAGCCGCAAGACAAATATTATATCAAAGCCACAAAGGGCAAATATCACATCAAAGGCGCAAAGGGCAGATATTACATAAAAGCCACAGAGGGCACAAGGGTCTTGTAACGCCATGAAAATCGGGGGTCGAGCAAAGCTCAGCTCCCGAGTTCCAACGCATCACTTATGCAACACAGATAATGATGATTATGATGAGAGCATGGAAACATGAATGAGATTATACCAAAACAGCATATCATGCTCCAGAGACAGTTAAATTTGCAAGCGGAAGACTGTGATAGATATATAAAATATATAAACTGTGGTGAGTCTCCAGAGTGTGATAATGTTACCAGGTTAATTCATTACAAGTACAATTCTAAAATATACCAAATGTGTAAGGTCCTCTAGTCAACATCCCTGTAACCCCGTCGATCAAGACACTGCTCACATGAAGCCGCCAGAAAACAACATATACGAGAAAACATCATCGTCGTCACAAAAGTCTGGTTTCGCCTCAGGAATATCGTCGCCATCTGCAATCAGACAAAGTCTGGTGGGTGTCCGGAACACTGTCTCGTAACGTGGGAGTGAGTGATCAACTCAGTGGAACAATAAAGCATAGGTTAACATGTTATCAATTCAGTCAAGCAGTAATGATAAAGCAGTACAATCAAACAATTCTATATACTCTTATTAATGCAAGTATGGAATGTAGTCATGATGCATGCCCTCACCAACATACTCCCTCGTGCGACACCATCTTACGTCTGCGGCATGCTTTCATCCCTCAGTGCTCCACATCTTCCAGGCACATGCAGTGCGATGATGAGCATGATTACCGAGTTGTTATTAGTCCTTTTCATAAAGTAATATTGGGAAACTAAGGTACCTTCCTTATATCATTCCCAAACAATGATCCATTCTAGGGTCATCAATCCTAGATAATCTCATACGATAGTGTGGTTCTAGGTCGCTGCAAGGGCTGTCAGGGTTGTTACATGGAATCGTTGCACCACTCCCCCATCACCTTATTAATGCAGGCCTAGTTTATACTCTGTTTACTACGGGAAGGCTCGTCGCCTCTCCGCAGATTCAGAGTATGCTCGAGGTCACTACACCGGGTACGGTCAGGGCTGTCAGGGCTGTTACACGGAATCATTACACCACTCCCCCATCACCCATCAAAACAGTGTAGGCCGACAGCTCGAATACAGTATCCCATACCACCATATTCGGCTCACGAGTCTGGGTTGCTCACTGGTCACTACGGGGAGGCACATTGTAACGCCCTGAAAATCGGGGGGTCGAGCATAAACTCAACTCCCGAGTTCCAGAACATCACTTATGCAACAAAATGAATGATGATTGAATGTTGACTGTATTCGTGCATTGAACATGAGTGAGATTAAGCCAAAACAGCATATCATACTCCAGAGACAGTTAAATTTGCAAGCGGAAGACTGTGATAGATAGATAAAATATATAAACTATGATGAGTCTCCAGAATGTGATAACATTACCAGGTTAAATAATTACAAGTACAGTTCTAAAATATACCAAATGTGAGGAAGCGTAATGTCTCCTATCCCAAGTACCGTAGCCCCGTCAATACAATATCAGGTCTTCATTGACCTGCCAGAGAGATACAGATAGGAGAACTCCTCCTATCATCATAGAAGTAGTCCGGCTCTACTTCACAAGCATCGCCATCACCTGAAACTCAACAAATCTGGTTGGTGTGTACAACACCGTCCCGTAACGTGGGAGTGAGTAGCTAACTCAGTGGAACAATAAAGCATAGGTTAACATGTTATCAACACAGTCAAGCAGTAATGATAAAGCAATACAATCAAACAAGTTTAACTACTCTTACTAAATGCAAGTATGAAATGACATGATGAATGCCCTTGCCAAACCACCCTCATGCGACACCATCTTACGTTCGCGAATGCGTTCATCCCTCAGTGGTCCACATCTACCAGGCACATGCAGTGCAATGATGAGCAAGATTACCGAGTAATTATTAGTCCATTTCAAACAGCAGTATTGGGAAACTAAGGTACCTCCCTTGTATCATTCCCAAACATGATCCATTCTAGGGTCGTCACTCCTAGTTAGTCTCATACAATATTATGGATTGAGAGGCATAGCGAAGGCATCACAAAGGGCTCGTCACCCGTCAGCACGGATACAGATCTCACCGTATGCGGCTCAATTGCTGGTCGTCAGCTCGAGTACAGGTCTCACCGTACTTGGCTCAATCGCTGGCCGTCAGCTCGAATACAGGTCTCACCGTACTCGACTCAACTCATACTGTAGTTGCTGTGAAGGGCTCGTCGCCAATCACAGACCTTGGAGTATACTCGAAGACACTACAGAGGACTCGTCGCCCGTCAGCACGAGTATAGGTCTCACCGTACTCGGCTCTCGCCGTAAGTGTCGATAGCTCGAATACATTGTCCCATACCACCGTATTCGGCTCACGAGTTTGGTTGCTCAATGGTCACTACGGGGAGGCACGTGGCCCTAGCATAGGCCGACAGCTTGATCACGGTGTCCCATACCACCATGTCCGGCTCATGAGTCTTAGCGGATCGAGGTACCATGGTTAACGGGATTTCACTGGTAAGTTTGGTACCCTAGGTTCAAGCAGTAGCGTCCAAACATGGTGAACATACATTAGACAGATCGGGTTACTTGACGAGCTCGGCTAGCTCGAGCGCACAACAAGTTGAACGATATGAAGTGCATAAGCACTCCGTGTGGCCAACCACTATCGGCAACCGAAGTACGACTCGAGTTCGTCGAACACATCTGACGTGGCAAATGAAACTCAGCCATGCATCCAATTCTGGTACCGATTGTCTGGACTATAATCATAGTCCCAAACACAATCAATTGTAGATAGATAAAGTAGCAGTGGATCAAGATTCAACTCATACAATCAAGGTCTGGTATTATCCGTTTAAGGCTGTCAGGGCTGTTGCACCCACTCGTTGCTCCACTCCCCCATCACCCATGACGGATCATACAATGTAAATATGAATTTAAACATATGCCTTACATAGATAAAATCATAAAAGCAGTTGAGCATGTTATGAAGCACAACACAAGCATGAGTTTGTACATATTCAATTCCTAATCACACAGTTATCCAAGGAAATCATACACATAGTTAAAGGAGTTGAGAATCATATCTCAACACCCTTATACATTACAATTTACTAACTACTACTCATTCAGACATTTCAACAAACACTTTAAAATACATACATCAACATACATGACATATGTTGATCACATAGGCATTAGGCCAAATCCTTTCACTAGGGAGTTGCCCCAATCATAACACACGTACACCCACAACGGATAATCATGGCAAGCAGGATTCCAAGTTCCATATTCATTCAGTCATTTTCACAAACACTTGGGCCACACATTTTAATATAAGTAGTGTATATAGGCCGTGGCTTGATTTAGAGCAAATCCTTTCGTCAAAGGGGTATCGCCAATATAACAATCATATATCCATGACAATTAGTCATGGTGATCACGAATGAGAATTCTATACTCATTCAGTCATTTTCACAAACACTTAGAATACACTATTACAACATACATGATGTATGTTAGCAAAACATGTATTAGGGCTATCCTTTCGCCAAACAAGTATTTTATTCATGTATAATATAACCATACAGCAAATAATCATGGCAAATACATCTCCAAAATTTGTACGTGTACGGTACTTTCTACAAATACCTAGAGTATGTAGAATTCCATATTTTACATCTTTAATCGAAACGGAAAACAGACAGCACTTTGTACATGTGAAAATGCATGCAGATCATGAATCTATCATTATCTGACATTGAAAGTGTTGAAAACCATAACCTATACACCTAAAGTCCGCACCTTTTGTCGTAGAATCGTAACGGAGTCGATAGGTTTGCTAAGCTTCCGTATTCGGCAGTTTGGCAACCTATAGAACGAAATAGGTTAGCTATTTCACAACCTACAACTGTCTAAACCCCAAAATAGATTAGGGTTAGGGTTTCTTACCTAGAAATGACGCCGAAAACGCCGGGAAAGCGATGAGAATCAGGCGGTGGAGCCCGAATAGCGGCTGGGAAGAGTGGCAGGGAGATTCTCCCACTGCTCCCACACTTTCTCTCTCTTTTCTCTATCTCAATCTCAAATTCGTATGGCTGCCATGAGAGAGGGTTTAAGGTCCTTATATAGCCTAAAAATTCACCAAAATAAACTTATGTTCAAGGTATACTTACATTATAATCAAATCGGCATTGTTTCAGCTCAAAAGAGGGTTTCTGGCGGGCCTCCTTGAGCCAAAGGTCGGACTTAAGCTCACTAACGCTGGATCTACGTTCTATTAAGTTTTCGTTTCAGTGGGATTTCCAGATCACGCGTGGCGGACCAGTTTCAGTTCAACGGTCAGCGGATCTCGATCGGGGATTCCGAGTACATGTAAATGTGTATGAAATTTCTCCTGATCTGAGGGTGTAATTTGGTCTGATTCTGACGATCTGGTTGCTTAATACTGATCTGCAAGCGAGTGGTGCCAGATTACTATTCAAGATATTTTATTTTGAATTAATTTCACATTTCTCACACTCTTCACTCCGAGCTCAAGCGAATAGCGCTGGGACACTATCTGGATTTGATTTCCGAGATGGTTGTCAAGCCCAGCGAGGCGGTCCTAGTTCCTTAACTTCGTGTTAATCGGACTTCCAACGTGCGGTCCAGATCCGATACGGAGTTTCGAGATGCTCCCGAGAGCAACCGGGTAATGAGATTGATCCTAGATTTTAGGGTAACCTAGCGTCAATGATTCTACAAGTTTTGGGTCTTGTAGATCGTATTTAAAGTGATTGGTGTTAATTTCACAGGTACTCTAGTTTCACACTAGCTAGTTCTCGCCTAATTTCTAAAGGATTTAGTCCTGTATGATTTCTATCTGAGGTGGTACCTGGGCCTTTGTAGTTTGTATATAAAGTGATCCAAGTTATACTACTTAGCTAGTTTAGGTTAGTGTCTAGGATGAAAGTACTTAGAAAGATTGAAGAGCAAGGTGGTGAAGGATGGGATTTGTGAAAGAAATGGGTTCACAAGCGATTTTAGCCTTTGGGACTGAGTTTTGACAAGTTGATAAGGTGTTAGGATCGACCCATTGCCTAAGGACGTCTAATCCCAGGTTGGAAAAAATCCGGGATGTTACACACATCGCCCCAGCGTAGGCCGACAGCTCGACCACGGTGTCCCATACCACCATGTCCAGCTCATGAGTCTTAGCAGATCGAGGTACCAAGGTTAACGGGGTTGCACTGGTAAGCTCGGTACCTTAGGTTCAAGCAGTAGCGTCCAGACATGGTGAACATACATTAGACAGATCGGGTTACTTGACGAGCTCAGCTAGCTCGAGCGCACGACAAGTTGAACGACATGAAGTGCATAAGCACTTCGCGTGGCCAACCACTATCGCCAATCGAAGTACGACTCGAGTTCGTTAAACACATCTCACGTGGCGAATGGATCTCACTCACGAATTCAATCCCGTTACCGATTGCCTGGACTATACAATAGCCCCAATCACATTCAATTACAGATAGTTAAAGTAGTAATGGATCAACATTTCAAACCACACAATCAAAATCTGATATGGTCCGCTTAGGGTTGTCAAGGCTGTTGCACGGAATCGTTACACCACTCCCCCATCACCCTTCACGGCCTTTATGGAATACAACTTAAACATGAATTTAAATATATGCATTACATAGATAAAATCGTACAATCAGTTCACCATGTTATGAAGTACAACATAAGCATGAGTTTGTACATATTCAATTCCTAATCACACATATATCTAAAGAAATCATACACATAGTTAAAGGAGTTGAGAATCATATCCCAACACCCTTATACATTACAATTTACTAACTACTACTCATTCAGACATTTCGACAAACACTTTAGACTACATACATCAACATACATGACATATGTTGATCACATAGGTATTAGGCCAAATCCTTTCACTAGGGAGTTGCCCTAATTATAACACGTGTACACCCACGACGGATAGTCATGGCAAGTGGGAATCCAAGTTCCATTTTCATTCAGTCATTTCCACAAACACTTGGGCTACACATTTTAACATATATAACGTATAGTGGCCGTGGCGTGATTTAGGGCAAGTCCTTTCGCTAAGGAGTTGTCGCAATCATACAAGCATATAGTCATGACAGAAAATCATGTTAAGCACAAATTTGTATTTCATACGTATACGGTATTTTCTACAAATACGAAGAATACAGTATATTCAACATAGCTAATGTAAAACTGAAAAATGAAATGGGCAACACTTTGTACATGTACAATTGCATGCAAATCATGAATCTATCATTATCTGACATTGAAAGTTTTGAAAACCATAACCTTTATGTCTAAAGTCCGCACCTTACGCCGTAGAAGCGTAATGAACTCGATAGATTTGTTAAATCTTCATATATGGCAATTTGGCAACCTATAGAACGAAATAGATTAGCTCTTTCATCATTTACAATGATCATAACCCTATATCAGATTAGGGTTAGGGTTTCTTACCTAGAAACAAAGTCGGAATCGCCGGGAAAGCGATTAGATCATGATGATTAATCACGTATGATAGCAGGGTAGAGCATCAGGAAGAATCTCTCACTTCTCTCACACTTTCTCTCTCTTTTCTCTCTTCTCTCTCCTAGGTTTTTCTCAAATTCGTATGGAATGAGAGAGTGAGGGTTTAAGGTCCTTATATAGGTCCAGAACTCACCAAATTAGACTCAGGGCCAAGGTATACTTAGGTTATGTCCAAAGGGAGATTGTTTCATCTCAACAGAGCACTTCTGGAAGCCCCCCTTGAGCCAAAGGTCGGACTTAAGCTCACAGACATTGGATCTAGGTCGAGTTACGTTTTTGGTCCGATCGGATTTACAGATCGCCCGTGGCAGACCAGTTTCAGTTCAATGGTCACTGAGACTCGATCAGGGCCACAAGTACACTGCCATGTGTATGAAATTTCTCCTGATCCTAGGGTGTATTTGGGTCAGATTCTGACGGTCTGATTGCTTATATTTGGCCCGCAAGCGACAAGTCTCAGATTACTTAAAATTGAACTTTATTTCTAATTAATTTCACGTTTCTCACACTTTTCACTCCGGGCTTAAGCGAATAGCACTGGGACACTATCTGGATTTGATTTCCGAGATGGTTGTCAAGCCCAGCAAGGCGGTCCTAATTCTATAACTTTGTATTATTCGGACTTTCGATGTGCAGTCCAGATCTGATACGGAGTTTCGTGATGCTCCCGAGAGTAGACGGGTAATGAGATTGATCCTAGATTTTAGGGTAACCTAGCGTCAATGATTGTACAAGTTTTGGGTCTTGCAGATCGTATTTAAAGTGGATCAAACGGATTTCGTAACTAATCTAGTTTAGCACTTAGTTACTTTTGAAGGATAAGGTAGTGAAAGGTGAGATTTGTGAAGGAAAATGGTTAACAAGCGATTTTTAGAATATGAGATTGGGTTCTGACAAGTTAATCAGGTGTTAGGAGCGACCCATTGCCTAAGGACGTCTAATTCCAGGTTGGCAAAAATCCGTGATGTTACAGGTCCGCAAGATAGTAAGTCTACAACAACTTAGGTAAAATGGCCAATAGGTCGGGGGGTCATTATAGTCACAATCAGTCAAGTTACATCCCAAGTCTAGATGCAAGTTTATAAGTGGGGTTTCCAATTGATAGATGTACCAGTTTAAGTTTTGTAAGCAATCTACAAGCATGAGAAGGTATACAAGTGTGACATACATATGTTTATACAAGATAAATCTCAAGCATATACGTTAGAGGTCAAATCCAACAACTAGCATAAGTAATAATCAAATAGAGATAACAATTATCAGCAAGAATTAAAATAGGAACTATCACTTAAACTAATAAGAAAGTGGAAAGCTCAAGAGAAAGAAATCATCACTATATGTGTCAAATTGCCTACTAACATTGTCGAGAAGTGCTCCCTTAGGATCTTCCCAGGATATGCTCGACTTGACTCACTCTCAACTCAAACGAAAAGAAACTAAAGATGCGATGTTAAGCTACATCTTAATTGAGATTAGGAAACCAATTAACCAACCAATGCTCTAATTAGAATTCCAATGCAATGTTTGAGAGAAAAACTCACCTATAGTTGATTCGACTTGAATCAGCTCAGTCTGACACCCGAGTTGACCCGGCTTAACATAACTGTGAACCCTACTCGCTCCCTCTCTCTTCCTCCTTGCCTCCCTCAACACAACCCCAACCAGCAGTTAACTAGATACAACCGATTCAAAAAGTTAACGAGTCAAGTCCCAGATGACTCGGCGTGAGTCACACTCCCAACTCGAACTCCACGTGTCGAGTCTAGTTGTCCCGATTCTCACCATCATTTCCTTTTCTCCTTCCACTTTCTCTCTCTTTCTCTACCTTCTTCCTACTTCCTTTTTGGATCATCTAGGGCTGCACCAACTAGAGCAGGGGTTGGGTGGTGACTCAGGGACAAGACTGAGTCGCGCTCGCGAGTTAACTCATCAACGTCATGGGCTTGAGTCAAGTCACCTGAATGGTGCTTCTCTCCCTCTCTTCTTTTTCTCCTCCTACTGGACTAGGCCAAGCTCACACTCAACTGAGCCTAGACTCAGTCCGACTTAGAGTAAACTTGGTAGTAATCAGGGCATGGTTCAGTAACTTGGTCAGGCTGAGTTGGTGCAACGAACTGCACCCTCTTTTTCTTCTCTTCTTCACTCCCTACACAACCAAGTGAGTCTGGACTCAACTCATACGCGGCCCAACTCAGTCTGAGCTTGGGCGGGAGTGCGACAGTGACCCGCTCTCTCTCTCTCTCTCTCTCTCTCTCTCTCTCTCTTCTTCTTCTCTTCCTCTTCTTCATCTTTCCTTCATACTTCCTTTCTTCCTTTCTCCTGCATCAACCTGCTGAGCTTGCAGTCTAACCCAGACCGAAATCAATCCGAGTCGAGGTGGTCTGGCAGCAAGAGAAAGACGAGGAAGGTGAGCTGTCGTTAATAGTGGATTGCCATCGATTGAGTTTTTCTCCAAACATAAGCTTTTGGGTAGTGCAGATAGGCCTATGGGAGCTTGGGAAACTATTGGTGTGAAACTCCAAGGACATTTTTTCCGGTAGGTTTGATGGATGAAGGAAAAAGCCATTTTTTTAGGGTTGTTGCAGGAAAGGGCGATAGGGTTGGTTTGTGCCCGATCCCAGCTTATCTTATAGGGTTGTCCTAACATTTCTAAATTGTCGGATTGAGAACAGATGGTGTGGATCGATACAGGTGTCAAGTTTCTAGAAACGGACAACAACATGAAGATTTTTGCGTTTGTCTCTAGCAGGAAACCCTAATTCATGTGAAAGGTTGTTGGATGGCTGAGATAACACCAGATGGATGGGTGGGATTTAGAGAGAGGAGCTCACGAGGATCTCCAACCTGGCAGCAGCAAATTGGGATTTCCATTTTTGGAAAGATTCATCGCACACAACGAGTTTGGACCGTTGATTGTGTGCATGCACGGATTCATGAATGTGTACGAATGAAGTGTATTTGGTCAAGCCCACCTCCTAGGTCAGGTAGAGGGTTTGGATCTCCCAGTTGGGATGAGATGGTGGGCCACATCTCAATCAAATGAACGTCATTCATTCGGCATAAAAGAGGAAAAAGAGCTTTCCTCTTCGAGCGCGGGTCAAGCCTGGTTTGACCAAGTCTGCGTTGTGGTGCACTGTAGGTGCATGCCCACTATGGTACACACACAGTGTAATGTGGGGTCCTAAGGATGTTTTGATGAAATCCTCACTGACCATTCAATCCATTGGCCTATGTAAGGCCATGATTGCAAGAATGAGGTTGGTCTAACACTCAGGTGGGCCCTCATTGATTGAATCTTGTCTAATTTGTTAATCTTCATTGATCCGATGGTTAGGTTAATCCCAATTTGAACATCAACGATCAAAAGACCCCTAGGGACCATCTGTTTCATGTGTTGATAATACCCTTACTGCTATTAAAGTCTATAATAATAATATTTGCATTATAATACTATTATTACTTATTTTATCTTTGTACATTATTATTATATGTGTATACATAGATATTTACTTATTTATTTATTAGTAGTAGTATTTTACATAGGACCTGCCTTTGATTAGAGTCATTAACGGTTTGAATCACGTCTTGTTAAGCCATGTGTCCAAATCTCAGGCATAGCTGCTACTCGAGCAGTTTATGGTTAATCTTATAACCCGATGGTCGAGTTATGGGAATTGATCGTTAGATCGATCACCGGAAGCATTGTGGCTGTTATGAGCAGTGATGGATCCACAGTTTCTCTAACAATGCGATGGTCCATCTTGAATAATAATGGATGGATCACTTGATCTATAGATGGGAATCACTTACAATGGTCCTAAGTGTCCTAAACTAGTTTAGGTGCCTCCAAATAGTCATCATGATCATCTAATAATTGGATTCACATGATTTAGTGTTGGATCGTTGAATGAGATGCCACATACATGATGGATGATGTATCTTTAGGCTTAGGTTCTGAAAATCGATGATGAATGGTTTAATTGGTCTACGAAAGTGATTGAGATCCTAAAATAGATGTCTCTGAAGTTGTGTTTGACTATTTTAAAGATCAATTAGATGGATGGCTTGTTATACGAATGAAGGCTGTACTAGATGGTTGAGATGGATAGATTGAGAGTCACTCAATGGTGACGTATAAGGTAAGTTACGTGTGTTCCCACTCACGCTTATGCTAAATTTGATTTAAATGGTAACACTCGAGTACAAAAAAGTATGGGGTGTTACATCATCTCACAGACCAAATATGCATTGAACCTTGTAAAATGGTTTGGCTTTGAGAATGGTAAGAATTTTAATACTCCAATGAGTACGACTCTTAAACTCTCAAAAGATGAATAAGGTAAAAGTGCAGACTCTCGACTATATCACAGTATGATCGGTAGTCTTTTGTATTTAACTGCTAGTAGACCTGATATTGCATTCAGTGTTGGAATATGTGTTAAATATCAATCTGATCCTAAAGAATCTCACTTAATTGTTGTCAAATGGATAATCAAATATGTCGCAAGTTCTGCGAACTTAGGCTTATGGTATCCACATTTTACGTATGTACAAATCGCAGGTTATGTAGATGTGGATTGGGCAGGAAATGTTAATGACAAAAAATCTACCAGCAGTAGTTGTTTCTATGTTGGGAACTGCTTGGTATCATGACTTAGTAAAAAATAAAATTTTGTATCTCTATCCACTGCTGAAGTTGAATATATTGCGGAAGCTAATGCTTGCACTTAGCTAATGTGGATAAAAAGAATGTTAGTTGACTATGGAATTATGTAAGATATGATGACATTAAATTACAATAATTCTAGTGCAATAAATATCTCTAAAAATCCAATTCAACATTCTCGTACATGGCATATTAACATATGATACCATTATTTCGAGAATTAGTTGAAGACAAAATTATCATGCTGGAATACATTCAAATCGAGAAGCAGCTTACAAATATACTGACTGTTCACAACCCCAAGTGTAGCGTCGCGAAGTAGTAATAACTCATGAGAATGAGGTCGAATCCACAGGGACTAAACTTGTACGTATTCTGAAAAGAACTAGAACTAGAACTAGAAGAAGATCTAAATTTGAATTCTTAAAAATAAAAATAGAGTAATTCTGAATAATGCTTAAACTATCAATTAAAGGTGGGAACTAGGGTGCCAAGTGAAATGGCGGTAAAGACCGCACTAGTTGACGAAGGAATATGCCAATATGTCCTAGAGGGGGGTGAATAGGACTTTCAAAAGTTTTTATGATTTATTTTAAAATCCTATTGCACTAATCCTAACACCAGACATATATTAGGATTACTCAAATACAACTCTACTGGCTTTCAAGCCTGGTAGAGGATCCAATCACAAACTATTCAAGAAGTGGCAATATATATTTTAGTTTATGATGGATATGACTGTGAATGTGTGTGAGGTGTGATCGGATATTTAAATATGAATGCATTGACATAAATCACATACACAGAAGCGCAATCACAAACACAGTCATTTTTATAGTGGTTCGACTACTTGTCTACTCCACTCCTGGTAACCTCACTCAACCCTTGAGTGTACCGAATTTCACTAAGGAGGTTTCACAATGTTTCACCTCAAACCTAAGGTTTTAAATCAAGTTCACCTTCAACCTTTACAACCTACATTGAGGCTGACTGTTTATGCTCTCACGAGCAAGGGTCAACACAAAGCACCCACATTTATGCACACTGGCCAAGGATCTTCCATAAGACCCTATTGGAGGTTTCTACGCGGTTCACCTCTAACCCAAGAGTTTTACTGGTTCACTCCTAACCAGATATTTATGCTCTCCACAGAGCAAGGGTCCACACAACGCACCCACCACGTACACTCCCGTCGAAGGCCTCCTTGAGGACTTCAAGGGTGAGAACCACTTAAGACCCAATCCTAAAAAGGAATGATCACAAGTGTCCACTTGGACTCTAAATACTTACAAATAAGTTGATGAGTCCTGGTAAGCGCACTGCCAAAGATCTCCTCCTCCTTGTCGATGAAGAGTCTTTTGCTCCCTTGATCCGCAACACAAAATGATATACCAGTACTTCGCTTCAGGTTAGGTCAAGGTCAAGATGGAATCCTACTCTCAAAATACTTTCCTATCAGGAAGATAGAGCGATTCCAATCTTATGCATTCAATGCATCACAGCATAATGATTTGCCATTAATGAGTAGCTAGAGGATCCTTGAATGCGGAAGTTCATTCCCCAATCCACTCTATTGAATATCAATGATGAGGGTGGATTGGAGGATGAACTCCCTTGAGAGAAAGGGCTTTGGATATAAGATATAAGTTGAAACACACAAAAGCACTCTCTTCTTTCTCTGCCAGTAATAAAGGCAAGTCTCTTTTTAAATAGGCAAAAGGTTCCAACGGATATAAAATGGTCACATTTATGACAGAGTTCGATATCATCGAGTAGTGTCGATATCATCGAGCGTATAATCTCGATAACATCGACAGTCCGCTCGATGACACAAACTCAAATGTCATACGCTTTTGAAACCTTTTGCTAGCTTGTCGATGGGATCGAAACAGGTGTCGATGACATTGGATTTCAAACTCCGATCCAATCGAAACTGGGATCGATCTATCGACATTTGAAGCATGAGAGAGACTGGCGATGAAGTATTTCAGGTTTTTATGATATGATTAGGGGACAACCGATGTCATCAGAATTTGCATATCAATGATATCGAAGGCAGTATAGATGCATCAATGAATCCAATAGATTTACCATTTAACTCGCTGGATAGATTGTGTCCATTATCGATGCAATCGACTCGACCTCGATATCATCGACATATGAATATCGATTTCCTCGAATGGCCCCCGATCAATGTTAAAAATATCCTGAAATATCTGCTGGAAGAAAAATACGCCCACTATCAATATCATTGATTTACTTATGATCTTATCATTATTTGATTTCAGATCATATCAGAAGAGCATCGATATATCGAAAGAATTTGAAATTTTCATTAAAAAATAGGGGCGCCGAAAAACTGCCTGTCGATCTTATCGAGCCACTTTCGATGAGCTCGAGTTTTTAGTATCGATGATATCGAGAGGTGTATCGATACATCGATAATTCGTCCAGATATATTGTGAAGTTGTTGGACATATTTGGTCCTCTTTTCGATGGTATCGATGAAGCATCGATGACTCGACAGTGTAGGTCGATCATATCGAGGGTGTTTCGATAAAATCGACAAGGCAAGAAAAACTTAGAGATTTTTCTGTTTTGAAAAAAAATTTCTCACCTTAAAACCCTATGATTTTTAACTTATTTTTAAGGGTTTTATTCACCTGGTGTTTTTCGGTCATGGGATGTGAGGCTTTAGATTTACCTGTGGTGAGCTTGCATACATCCGGTTGAGGCAGACACTTGAATTGATCTTTCTCTTAGGCTTTGTGGTCAATCTGACTTAACAGTCACGTAACTTGACAAACCAGGGCACTTTCAATCTCCCCCTTTGTCAATTACGTGACAAAATCCCTGAAACACCCTAGATCATTCTAGACAGACACACCTTAAATTGTGTGTACATGCTTTTGCACAATTTTACAATTTTCTAGCCCATGTACACACCCAGTAGCTGCTCCCCCTAACTTGTAAACTATAACTCCCCCTTGCTTGTTGCGGCTGCTCCCCCTAACACCTGCAACAACATCTAAGCAGATATACAATTTCCATTCGGGGTGTTTGTAAATGTTCTCCCCCTTTTTGTCAGTCATTAACAAAGATATATCAAGTGATATTGGTTGAAGAGTGAATTGCTTGGGAGAACCGAACAGGCAGAAGCAGAACAATTGATGTATAATAATTAACTTAGTTCAAACAGACATCAATTTCAGAACATATGGATGCATAGTAGATCAGATACAATAGTGATATAACAGATAAAACAATCAGTAAAGGATAGTTCATGCATTCCATATCAGAAACTTAATAAACCAAGGGAACTCAAAGCATAATTATGGCATAAAAAATATGAATTCTATTTAGCCATATCCAAAAGAAAACCAAATTATCCAACTATCCAAAATAAACTACCTAAGATTGGCAGTAAATTAACAGTTATCCCAAAAAAAAATAATAAATCAAGCCCATGTCAGGGCACCCATAAGTACTTACCAGTATCAATCCCACATCGGGACATATACATACAACACAAAGAAGTCTATCCATGTTAGAAAACTGTCACACACACCCAAGAGAGCGTAGAACACCCAAAAAGATACTTATATTCATACGCAGCATGAAGAATGATGTGTGTGTGACAATATGCAGGATCAGTACTATGGAGCTGAGTGGGATGGCGTCATGTCATCCTGTCGACAGGTCATCAGATTAATTAGCCGTTGTACACTCTGTTGTATTCCATGGACTACCCACTCCAAGACTGTCATCCGCTCATGCATAGAGTGGATATCCCTCTTGATTCCCCCAATCCTGTCTAGCTTATATCGTTTGGCATGTCCAGGTGTTGACGCTAATGGAGCTGGATCGGGTCTGGAGGATTCATCTCCCGCCATCTCTGTTCCCTCAGCATGAGAAGCATCAGCTTCTGCTCCCCCTTCTTGGATGTACGTTTGTGGTGAATATACCATGCAGAATCTGAAATTAGGGCTCTATGAATTTAGCTTTTAATGCATTCCCTTGATGTCATGGGATGTCTCGACCATTACATAGATACTTGATTACCATGGATCGAACATCAGGGTAGTCGAGGTCCAATTGAGGAAGGACTTGTGGAGCCATTTCTAGATTAAGGATGTTGGCCATGGTGGTAGGAGTAATCAACACAACATCATGACTGTTCAGAGAGACCATAAATGAAGGAGGATCTGATATAGGTGAGTGACACGCGGCGAGGAAGTTTCGTATTTGCTTAAGCTGACATGGCCCCCCGAATTCTAGAACAGGCAGCCACCCGATCGCAGCAAATAAGGGCTCCAGATTCTAAGGTGCTAAGCAACCCCTGTCTACTTTTCTTTCATGGATCAGTTTCCTACCGGTGTAATTTGCAGGATGTTGGCTAGCCGGAGGCGAGGGTGGCGGTTGAGAAGGTGCTGGAAATTCGGTCTGGGACCCGCCTTGTGAAGTTTGTCGTGATCTTTGTCGAGTGAGGATCCTAGATTCTGGGGCCCTTGTCCTTTCTTTTGAAGTAAAGATTTTTTATCGGGTAGTTCTTGAAGAGTCCCCCAGACCAGATGCTACACCTTTGTCCTTTCCCATGTTAGACAAGTGGATTTTGAAGGATTTGGAAAGAAACGACAAACACACCTGACAACCCCAAAAAATAATACCCAAAAAGGGATGACGTAAAATGGTATTACCCAATTTATGGAGTGATTCGAGTAGTCCGACGTGGCTACCAGCAATTTGGTCGAGAGAATCGAGTAGAGAAGGTGACCAAGAAACCCTTGAGAAAATAAACCCCCTTTTTCACTCTGCTAACTTTTATCGGGTGACATCTGTCGATATTATCGATCATTGGTTCGATATCATCGAGAAGTTGTTGTTCGATTCTATCGAGTCTGTCATCGATATCAATCTTGGTCACACGACTATTCATATTCTCAAAAGTCGTCGATGATATCGTCATTTTATCGATATATCGAGAAAGTCATATCGATAGTCATATCGAAGATAAAGATTTTCAATTTTCAGCATTCAGATGACTCTTTAAGTATACTTTTCGTATTTCTTATCAACAGTATACTCAACAAAAATTATGTACATGTACTGTACATAGCAAAATTATAAACATATGAATGTTTATACAAAATGATTTGAGGCAAGGAACCTCAGATATATCATTTTAAGCTCATCAAAACAAAATCTCATTTTAGCACAGGTTCAGATTCTAATGCATGATCTGAACTAATTTTTCCTTATCCATTTCATTTTGTTAACCGATTTAAGTGGTGGTGCAAGGGCATTGCTTTTATCCACATCCTTAAGAGGACTTTTGAAGTTCTGTATTTCTCTGGTTGATAATTTGTTAACATGATTCTGACCAGAGTTAGGTTTAGTCCTCCTAGGAGTTATGCATTCAAAATTATAATGACCTGAATCACCACACAAATGACATACTGGAGTTGATCTGGTTTTACTCCCAGAAGCAGCAGATTTTTTAGTTCTAAGTGCTGCATTTCCAGCCTTTGACTTAAAATTTTCATATCCTAAGCCGCTTTTATCTTTCTCAGGTCTTCCCATTCCTAACAGTTTTTCTAGCTTTTTGCCACTCTGGGAAAACTTTTAGTTTATCTTGGCCATCTTCTTGGATTCTTCTAGACCAAACAAGAGTGTATGATTTTCATTGCAAAGAAGTCTATTCTTATCTTCTAGCAGTTCAACCTGTTTGTTCAGTTTATCAGACTTGTTTTCAAGAAAAGTATTAATTCGTTCAAGTCTATCATTTTCCGTATGATATTGTTGTAGATCATTTATTAATTGTGTGTTGATTTCCAATGTATTATCCAAATCTTTCTGCAGCAACTTACTTTTGTTCACCGCTATTCCGAGTCTCTTAAGGATATTTATGCTATAAATATAGAGTTGATTATAAGCATCTTGTAGTTTATCCTTTTTGATTTCTTCTTCTTCTTCCCCAGTTCCCTCATTATCAGATGAAAATGATTCGGTAGCTAGCTTTTCTTTCTCATTCTCAGATTCAGTGAGAATGATTAAAGCAATGGAGACCATGAGTATTCTTAATGATTTTTGATCTGCATCGCTTTCTGAGTCACTAAATTCTGAATTTGACTCCTTAGTATCATCCCACGTGGCGGCCATTGCCTTGCCCTTAGTTTTTCTGTTTGGGCATTCGGTTGATAGGTGTCCATACTCATGACAGGCGTAGCATTGTGGTTCTTTGGTTCTTTTACAAAATTTGCCTGCAGAAGGTTTATAATTCACCTTTCTTCCTTTAGAAAGACGACCATGATTCTTTTGAAAGAATTTCCTGAATCGTTGGGCCAGCAAAGCCACTTCCTCATCTTCATTTTCATTTTCGTTCTCACTATCCTCATGTAATGTTTTCTTAGAGGTTTTAGGACAATTGTTTTGGATTTGGGGATTTTTTTGAAGTGTAGTTCAAAAGTTTGTAGGGAACCTACCAGTTCTTCTACTTTCATCTCATCTATGTTTCTACACTCCTCAATTGTTGTAACCTTGGGATTAAACCATTCCGGTAGGGATCTTAGGATTTTCTTACAATTTTTTGGTACCAGAACTTTTTCTCCCAATCCACCCTTGGAGTTACATATGATATTCAACTTTGTGAAAAACTCCATAAATGTCTCATGCTCTTCCATTCTGAGACTTTCGAACTGTGAAGTCAGGAGTTAAAGTTTAGACCTCTTCACAGTGCTTGTGCCTTCATGGGTTATTTCCAATAGATCTCATGCTTCCTTGGATGTCCCACACATACTTATCTAATTGAATATATCCTGAGACACGACACAATAGATCGTGTTCATAGCTTTTACTTTAGCAGTCTGTTTTTCCTTGTCGAACGCCGTCCACTTTTCTTTGAGTTTGGGTTTTGTGATCGTCGTGCCACTATCAAGTACGATTTGTTCAGTTGGTAGCATGTATCCATTTTCAACTATATCCCAAACATCATGGTCCAAAGATCTCAGAAAGTAGTGCATCTTAGACTTGCAGTATGCATAATTTGAGCAATCAAATACTGGAGGTCTAGTGACTGATGAGCCCTCTCCTTTGGCCATATTCCCAACTTCAGCCAAGATCACTCTTTAGGCGGTGACACCCTTAAAGAGAGACCAACTCTCATACCACCAATTGAAATGGCGGTAAAGATCGCACTAGTTGAAGAAGGAATATGCCAATATGTCCTAGAGGGGGTGAATAGGACTTTCAAAAGTTTTTATGATTTATTTTAAAATCCTATTACACTAATCCTAACAACAGACATATATTAGGATTACTCAAATGTAACTCTACTGGCTTCCAAGCCTGGTAGAGGATCCAATCACAAACTATTCAAGAAGTGGCAATATATAACTTAGTTTATGATGGATATGACTGTGAATGTGTGTGACGTGT
Organism: Magnolia officinalis; assembly: GCA_021015155.1. Lineage (NCBI taxonomy): Eukaryota > Viridiplantae > Streptophyta > Magnoliopsida > Magnoliales > Magnoliaceae > Magnolia > Magnolia officinalis. The sequence goes on along the minus strand of JAJHSJ010000010.1, from coordinate 31,038,442 downwards.
GATCGGATATATAAATATGAATGCATTGACATAAATCACATACACAGAAGAGCAATCACAAACACAGTCATTTTTATAGTGGTTCGACTACTTGTCTACTCCACTCCCGGTAACTGCACTCAACCCTTGAGAGTACCGAATTTCACTAAGGAGGTTTCACAATGGTTCACCTCAAACTTAAAGTTTTAAATCATGTTCACTTTCAACCTTTACAATCTACACTGAGGCTGATTGTTTATGCTCTCATGAGGAAGGGTCAACACAACGCACCCACATTTAGGCACACTGGCCAAGGATCTTCCATAAGATCCTACTGGAGGTTTCTACACGGTTCACCTCTAACCCAAGAGTTTTACTGGTTCACTCTTAACAAGATGTTTATACTCTCCACAGAGCAAGGGTCCACACAAGGCACCCACCACATACACTCCCGCCGGAGGCCTCCTCGAGGACTTCAAGGGTGAGAACCACTTAAGACCTAATCCTAAAAAAGAATGATCACAAGTGTCCTCTTGGACTCTAGATACTTACAAATAAGTTGATGAGTCCTAATAAGCGTACTGCCGAAGATCTCCTCCTCCTTATTGACGAAGAGTCTTCCGCTCCCTTGATCCGCAACACAAAATGATATATCAGTACTTGGCTTTGGGTTGGGTCAAGGTCAAGATGGAATCCTACTCTCAAAATATTTTCCTATTAGAAAGATAGAGTGATTCTAATCTTATGCATTCAAGGCATCCCAGCATAATGATTTGTCATTAACGAGTAGCTGAAGGATCCTTGAATGCGGAAGTTCATTCCCCAATCCACACTATTGAATATCAATGATGAAGGTGGATTGAAGGATGAACTCCCCTGAGAGAAAGGGCTTTGGATATAAGATATAAGTTGAAACACACAAAAGCACTCTCTTCTTTCTCTACCAGCAATAAAGGCAAGTCTCTCTTTAAATAAGCAAAAGGTTCCAATGGATATAAAACGGTCACATTTACGACAGAGTTCGATATCATCGAGCAGTGTCGATATCATCGAGTGTATAATCTCGATAACATCGACGGTCCGCTCGATGACACAAACTCAAATGTCATACTCTTTTGAAACCTTTTGCCAGCTTGTCGATGGGATCAAAACAGGTGTCGATGACATCAAATTTCGAACTCTGATCTAATTGAAACTAGGATCGATCTATTGACATTTGAAGCATGAGAGAGACTGGAGATGAAGTATTTCAGGTTTTTATGATATGATCGGGGTACAGCCGATGTCATCGGAATTTGCATATCGATGATATCGAAGGTAGTATCGATGTATCGATAAATCCAATAGATTTACGATTTAACTCGCTGGACAGATTGTATCCATTATCGATGCAATCGACTCGGCCTCGATATCATCGACATATGAATATCAATTTCCTCAAATGGCCCCCGATCAATGTTAAAAACATCCTGAAATATCTGCTGGAAGAAAAATGCGCCCACTATCGATATTATAGATGGACTTCCGATCTTATCGATATTTGATTTCAGATCATATTGGAAGAGCATCGGTATATCAAAAGAATTTGAAATTTTCATTAAAAAATAGGGGTGCTGGAAAACTGCCTGTGGATCTTATCGAGCCACTTTCGATGAGCTTGAGTTTTGAGTATCGATGATATCGAGAGGTGTATCGATACATCGATAATTCATCCAGATATATTGTGAAGTTGCTGGACATATTTGGTCCTCTTTTCGTTGGTATCGATGAAGCATCGAGGACTCGACAGTGTAGGTCGATCATATCGAGGGTGTTTCGATAAAATCGACAAGGCAAGAAAAACTTATAGATTTTCCTGTTTTGAAAAAAGTTTTCTCGCCTTAAAACTCTATGATTGCTAACTTATTTTTAAGGGTTTTATTCACCTGGTGTTTTTCGGTCATGGGATGTGAGGCTTTAGATTTACCTATGGCGAGCTTGCACACATTCGGTTGAGGGCGACGCTTGAATTGATCTTCCTATCACGCTCTGTGGTCAATCTGACTCAACACTCACGTAACTTGACAAACCAGGACTGTAACGACCTGTAAATTTCCGTACAGTGGGTCGAGTACCACCTCGACCAAAAATCACGTAGGATTAAATCCTTTAGAAATTTAACAAAGTTAACTAAGTACTAAACTCGGTTAGCCATGAAATCCGTTGGGATCGCTTTAAATACGATCTGCAAGACCCAAAACTTGCAGAATAAGTGACTCTAGGTTAACCTAAAGTCTATAACCAAACTCATTACCCATCTGCTCTCGGGAATGAAACGAAACTTTGTATTAGGTCTAGATCGCACATCGGGAGTCCGATTAACACGAAGCTAAGGAACTAGGACCGCCCCACTGGGCTTGACACTCATCTCAAAAATCAGCTCCGACCGATGTCCCACGGCCATTTGTTTCGATCCAGAGCGAGGGAGTGTGAAAAAACACTATTCCCATCCTAATAAAAATATCAGGAATAGTGATCTGGCATCATTTGGTTGCGCGTCAGTATTAAGCAACCTGACCGTCAGAATCAGACCAAATTACACCCTCGGATTAAGAAAAATTTCAGGAACATTTACATGTACTTGGAATTTCTGATCATGGCCCACTGACCGTTGAACTGAAAGTGGTCCGCCACGTGCGATCTGGGAATTCGATCGAGTTGAAAACGTAATCCCACGTAGATCCATAGATGGTGAGATTAAGTCTGACGTTTGGCTCAAGGAGGGCCACCAGAACCTCCCTTTTGAGCTGGAAAAGTGGCGAAATGCCTATATATGCAGTCACCCTTGAACCTGAGTCTATTTTAGAGATGTTTTTGGCTATAAAAGGGGCTTAGAACAGCCCCTCTCACAGCCATACGAATTTGGGAGAAAAACCCTAGAGAGAGAGAGAGAAAAGAGAGAGAAAGGCTTGGAGTTTGTAGCCGATCTTCCTCCTGCTGCTTCCATTCATCGCACGGCCTACACCACTCCGTTCTAGGTGTTTTCCCGGCGGTATCCATCCCATTTGAAGGTAAGAAACCCTAACCCTAGATTTGATTTACGGTAGGATCGTTGTAGGTTATGAAAAAGCTAATCGATTCCGCTCTTTAGGCTAGGAAACTCCCGTATACGGAAGTTCTACTACCCTTGCTAATTCGTTGGAATTCCAAGGGCCAAGGTGAGGACTTTAAGTGTATAAGTTACGTTTTTCAACGCTTTCAATGTCAGATAATGATAGATTCATGATCTGCGTGTAAATGCACATGTACAAAGTGCTTTCCGTTTCCTATTTTGATTAACGTTGTAGAATATGGAATTTCACATACTCTAGATATACGTAGAAATACCGTATACGTATTTTTTTTGGGAAAATGTTTGACATGTTTATTTAATGTATGATTATATAATATGTGGATAAAATACTAGTTTGGTGAAAGGAATCGCCAAAATACATGTTCCCTTGTAAATGTCAAGTATGTTGAAATTGTGTATTCTAGAAATACCGCGTATGTGCAAATTTTGGAGATAGAATTGTCATAATTATTTGTTGTATGAATACGGTATACGCGGATGAAATAACCGCTTGGAGAAAGAATAGCCCTAATAAGCGATTTGCTAACATACGCCATGTATGTTGGAATGACGTACTCTAAGTGTTGTGTAATTGCTTGTGTGTGTAAATGCTTGTGTATTAGTGCCTTAGAGAGGTGCTGATGTGGAATTCCCGACTCCCTTAGAGACATGTAGGATCCCCTCCATGCGGTGGTTCGCTAGAACCACTCACTAGTAATGTGTATGTAATAGTATCCCTGTGTGTATAGTGCTTTACACCATGCTTCATAACATGCTTTACAATATGCTTTACTTCATGCTTTATAACATGCCTACTAACATGCTTGTATTGCTTGTTTATCATGCTTTACTCCACATGCTATTAATGAAAACTGTTTGAGTTTGGGACTATGTATATAGTCCAAACATTCGGTACCAGACTTGCAGTTGTGGCTGAGATTCATTTCGCCACAAATGATGCGTCTGGCGAACCCGAGTCGTACTTCGGTTGGCGATAGTGATTGGCCACACGGAGTGCTTTTGCGCTCCATATCGCTCAACTTGGGGTGCGCTCGAGCTAGTCGGGCTCGTCAAGTAAACCGAACTGTATTTGTGTGTTCACCATGTTTGGTCGCTACTGCTTGAACCTAGGGTACCAAACTTACCAGTGGCGATCCTGTTTAACCATGGTACCTCGATCCGCTAAGTCGCATGAGCCGGGCATGGTGGTATGGGACACTGTGGTCGAGCTGTCGGCTTACGCTGGGGCCATGTGCCTCCCCGTAGTGACCATTGCGCAACAGAACTCGTGAGCCGAATATGGTGGTATGAGACACTGCATTCGAGCTGTCGATACTTACGGCGAGAGCCGAGTACGGTGATACCTGTGCTCGTGCTGACGGGCGACGAGTCCTCCGTAGTATCATCGAGTACACTCCAAGGGTCTGTGATTGGCGACGAGTCTTTCACAAGAGTTGAGCCGAGTACGGTGAGACCTGTACTCGAGCTGACGGCTAGTGATTGAGCCGAGTACGGTGAGACCTGTACTCGAGCTGACGGCCAGCAATTGAGCCGCATACGATGAGATCTGTATCCGCGTTGACGGGTGACGAGCCCTTTGCGATGCCTTCACTACGCTTCTCAAACTATAATATCGTATGAGAATAACTAGGATTGACGACCCTAGAATGGATCATGTTGGGAATGATACAAGGGAGGTACCTTAGTTTCCCAATACTGCTGGTTGAAATGGACTAATAAAAACTTGACAATCATGAGCATCATCGCACCGCATGTGCTTTATAGATGTGGCGCACTGAGGGAGTTAGCATTCACGAACGTAAGATGATGTCGCTTGAGGGTGGTTTGGCAAGGGCATACAGCATCATGTCATATCATTTTTGCACTTAACTAGAGTCGTTAGAAATGTTTGATTTGTACTGCTTTATCATTACTGCTTGATTGATTTGATAACATGTTAACTTATGCTTTATTGTTCCACTGAGTTAGCTACTCACTCCCACGTTACGGGACGGTGTTTACAACACCCACCAGAATCCGTCGAAGGTGTAGATGGCGCCTTAGTTCAGGAGCCGGAGCCCGACTTTGATGCGGATCAGGAGGAGTTCTCCTTTATGCAGTATTCTGACGGCTTTGCTTAGGCCGGCTGCATCACGGGATTTTCAGGGCCTCTCTTGAGGATTGTATTTTGATTTTTTTTTGACTTAGAAACGATACATGTATATTGGTACTCAGTTAGTACTCATACTCTGGAGTTCAGAAAATTTTGTTACTTTACCTACTTTGAATATAAAATTTCAGTCTTCCGCTTGCCTTTATACAATTGAACTGGAGTATGAATTACTATTTTGGTATAATCTCATTCATGTTTATTGCGCTAACTCAGACAACATTTAACCAGCATTGTGTATGTTGCATAAGTGATGCGTTGGAACTCGAGAGTTGAGTTCATACTCGACCCCCGAATTTCAGGGTGTTACAAGGACACTTTCACCAATGATCCACTTGTAGCTAGCAAGATGCTACATTACTTGATTCGAGGAACACAATTGGAATTGGAGTCATATGCTATCTTATTGGAAGATAAAACAATTTAAATCAAATTTGAACTTTTCATTGACCTAATTCTCAATGGAGAAGAATTATGAAGATTGGAAGGGATTCCATCACCCTACCATGCCTAGGAGACTATGGTAAACAATAGGATTTACCAATTTCACAATCTCAAAACAGGAAAAGAAGATATCCAAAGCTATCACAACATCTATTGTAATTTTAGTCATAATAAATCATAGAAAACTGAAAATATTCCTTTAATATCAAACTAGAAATCAATGAGGTTCAATAAGAACAAGAATCAAAGCAAGATAATCATCTAAACACTCTACAAGCTTCACCTCTTAGCCCTAGCTAAGAGGTTTAGCCAACCACATACATGATTAAAACCAAATCTCTTAAACAAAGCATGAAAAATAAACTAGGGAAGAAGAAAAACTCTTTGGTGGCTGTTCCACCCTTGTGCTATACTCCTTGAAACCTTTCCAAACCCTAGAAGATGCTTTGGAGCATCCTAGGCAGTCTTATTTGTAGTTGTGGAACTCCAACTTTTGCACCAAGTTGGAAAACTTTTAAAACCGCCTCAAATTTTCATACTCTGCACAGTTTTCCAAAATATGCTCGGAGTTTAAAACCCCTCAAATTTACGCACTCTGCGCAACTTTCAAAAATAAACTCGGAGTTGCAAAATATGTTTTTTTAGGAAAATTTCAAGAATATGTTTGTTTCAGGACAATTTTAGGATTCCTTTTCTTCACTTCAAATCTTTGATTCTCTTCATTCCTCACTTGGTTTTGCTTAGATTTTTGGCATGTGAATTTTTCATTATGACTTTCGAATCTCCAAATCTTCATTTAGCAATCTTTTGAGCATAAATCTTCATTTTGGCATCAATTTCACCATTAAGCTCTCGAAATCACCTTACATAAGAAAACATACATAATTAAATTGATTAAGTACTATTATGTTTACAAAATTATGGTATAAATAGGTGAAAATTTGCAATATTTCACACTTAACACACCCCCTAACCAGCATTTTGCTAATCCCAAGCAAAACGTGCGTGAAGTGATCTTCAATCTTCAATATTTAAATCACTTTCAGAAAATAATCTTTTATGCAATCAAGTATGAATGAGTATAATCTAAAGAAGCGTGAGTGCAATTTTGAAAACCTAGAGCTGAATCAGATGAGCAATCAATCAAAAAGTTTTTTTTATCAACGATGCATAATTCATATATCAAAAACTTTCAATGTGCTTAGTGAATTCTATTTACTTTTCATAACATACTACTATTTCATAATGTTAGCCATGCTCATCACCTCAAGTTTTATTGAATAATCAAGTATTAATTCCGAACTTATCACCTTTTCCATATTTTTCTAGTTTTTAATTTTATATTGACAATCTCTTTTATTTGTTCATTCTTTAAGACTTTTCATTCCTTTCCAGTCTTTTCTTCATACATGACCTTTTTTGTCAATCTCTCTGTTTTTTAACTAGTTCTTTTCATCTTTTTAAGGTGGATAAAATTCTACAGACGTAATTCTCAATATCTTTCAATTATATACATACTAACAATCAGAAATTCTAGTATTATTCACAGAAAGTAAATTGAACGTGTCTTGTGACTTAGATTAACATGATATTCAAACTTCCTCTTAATCAATTAAATGTAAGAATTTATACGATAGTCTACTCGGTTGATCAAACTCCAACAATTCAAGGTTCAATCTCCATCTTATCATTATACTCAAAGCATTCTTAATTCCACAAATTATCATTTCCCAAACATGTTCTTAGCTTGAAAAATTAAATTTTTTTACAAATTTTGCTCAAAACTAAGAAAACAATGATTATTTTACCTAATTCACACCCCCAACCTAAAACCTACATTGTCCTCAATGTAAAAGATATGAGCATGCAATGCACATGAGACAACGAAAAGAATTGGAAAGTGATGGGAAGATAATACCTAAAGAAAGAGAATTGAAGCTTTTTCAAAGTTCTTAACATGTGAATGGGTTAGCACAAAAACTAAACAAACTAAAATCAAACTATCCTAATCCTAAATTCTATGAAAGCAATAAACCTAACTACACCTCCATCAGACTGGGAGGTCAATCCTAGTACACAAGATCAGTCAGAGCATAGACATGTTCTCTGAATCAAACTTCTCAACAAATGGCTTAAAATGATGTCCATTCACTTTGAAAACATTATCATTTGTCAGATTCTTTATCTCGACGGCCCCATGAGGATAAACATTAGTGACAGTGAAAGGGCCGGTCCAACGAAATCAAAGTTTTTTCTGGAAAAAGATGTAACCAAGAATTGTACAGAAGGACTTTTTTTATTATCAATTATGAATGATTTTCGAAGGATGTTCCTGTCATGGAACACCTTCATCATGTCTTTGTAAATTCTCGAGTTCTCATGAGCGTCATTCCAGATTTTCTGAAGTTCATTTAGTTGGAGCTTGCGCAGCGAGCCAGCGTTGTTCAAGTTAAGGTTCAGATTTTTGATAGCTTAGTAGGCTCTATGCTCCAGCTCCACAGGCAAGTAATAGGCTTTCCCATAGATGAGTCTGAAGGGAGACATTCCAATAGGGGTTTTTTAAAGTTGTACGATAAGCCCATAAAGCATCGGTCAAATGGATTGACCAATCTTTATGGTCAAGGTTAACCATTTCTTCTAGAATTTGTTTAATTTCCCTGTTGGAAATCTCAGCTTGCCCACTTAAGAGTGAGGGGTATGGAGTGCTCACTTTATGAGAGATGTCATATTTCTTCATTAAGTTCTCAAATTCCCTATTACAAAAGTGTGAACCTCTATCACTAATGATGGCCTAAGACATTCCGAACAGGGAAAAAATATTTTAGAGAGATGTCATATTTCTTCATTGAGATGTCATATTTCTTCATTAAGTTCTCAAATGCCCTATTAAGAATCGAATGACCGTTTTATGATCATTATTCCAGCACGGGATCACTTCGACCCACTTAATGACATAGTTTACAACTAATAAAATGTAAATATTCCCAAAGGATTGGCGTAATGGTCTCATGAAATCGATGCCTCAACAATCAAATGCTTCAATGATAAGAATGAGGTTCAGAGGCATCATATTTCAACAGGACAACCCTCCTAATTTCTGACAACGCTCATAAGCTTTACAAAACTCATAAGTATCTCTGAACATCATGGGCCAGTAAAATCCGTACTGCAGAATTTTGGCCATGGTCTTTTTAGTAGAAAAGTGATCACCACAGGCTTGAGAATGACAAAAGGAGATGACACTCTGATGTTCGTTGTCTGGTACACATCTTCTTAGAATTTGGTCTGGGCAATATTTAAACAAATAAGGATCATCCCAGAAAAACTTACGTACCTTGGCAAAGAATTTTTTCTTATCTTGCGCAGTCCAATATGTTAGCATGAAACCTGTAGCAAGATAATTTGCAATGTCAGCAAACAAAGGTAGTTGGGAGAGTTTAAACAATTGTTCATCAGGGAACATATCCTTTATCAGTGTCGGCTCAAGGGAATTAAAATAATCGCATGCATCATCAGCTTCCTTATTCTTGAATTCCCCATTACACATCATCTTCACAAATTAGTGCATGGGTGAGGTAATCCCTCATAGAAAAAGCTTGTTATACGCCATGTTTTGTAGTCATGTTATGGACATGAATTTATGAGATCCTTAAATCGTTCCTAACATTGGAAGAAGATCTCATCCTATTTTTGCAGAAAATTCATGATTGCTTTCCTTAAGGTATTTGTTTTATGATAAGGAAAGAACTTTTAAGGAACTCCCTTGTCATCTCAGCCCACGTGCCAATGGACCTTGGTCTTAAAGAATGTAACCACGACTTAGCCTTTTCTTTCAAAGAGAAAAGAAATAATTTCAGTCTAACTGTGTCCTCAGACACGTTTGGGAAGTGTAATGTAGATATGATTTCATCGAACTCTTTCATATGCAAGTATGGACTTTCATATTCTAGTCTATGAAACTTAGGGAGGAGTTGAATTACCCATAGTATAATATCCACAGTTCCTACGTTCAATAGAAATATCATGCAAGAAGGTGGACTCACCCCCGCCGGTTGTAAATAATCTCGTAGATTACAACGCGGGGGTGCATTATGCACTTCATTTTTATCTTGAACTTCCTCAATTGGTGGTTGAGGTTGATTTGCAGTCATTACTTCAATTAACTGAGAGGATCTCAAGTAGTGTTTAATCCTTTGATGGATAGGTAACCCTTCAACTAATCCTCCTTCACTCAAGAGACATTGAGTGTTTTCACGAACCCACTTGGGCATGAAACACGCACGACCCTCAAGCACCAAACAATTAAAACCTATAAGAAAGAAAACCAAAGCAAATAAGAAATCTAGAAAAGAAAGAGAGAATTGGAAAGAGGTTACCAGATTGGAGTTGTTATTTTAAGATCCTACAAAACAGAAAACAATGTTAGTTTCTAAAAATAATTTTAGAAAAAATCATAACCTAAAAAAAAAAAAAAAAAGAACAAAAAGCTAACCCTAATCTTAACCTAATTGTAATACCAATTAATTCTAGAAAAACGTAGCCATAGTCCCCGGCAATGGTGCCAAAAACTTATTCACAACCCTAAGTGTAGGGTCGCGATGTAGTAATAACTCGTGAGAACGAGGTTGAATCCATAGGGACTAAACTTGTAGGTATTCTGAAAAGAACTAGAACTAGAACTAGAAGAAGATCTAAAACTGAATTCTTGAATAAAAAAGAGTAATTATGAATAATGTTTAAACTATCAATTAAATGTGGGAACTAGGGTGCCAAGGATCCACTTGTAGCTATCAAGATGCTACCTTACTTGATTCAAGAAACACAATTGGAAGTGGAGTCCTATCCTATCCAATTGGAAGATAAACCAATTTAAATCAAATCTAAACTTTTCATTGACCTAATTCTCAATGGAGGAGAATTATAAAAATTGGAAGGGATTCCATCACCATACCATGCTTATGAGACAATGGTGAACAACACGATTTACCAATCTCACAATCTCAAAATAGGAAAAGAAGATATCTAAAGCTATCACATCATCTATTGTAATTTGAGTCACAATAAATCATAGAAAACTGAAAATATTCCTTTAATATCAAATTAGAAATCAATGAGGTTTAATAAGAATAAGAATCAAAACAAGATAATCATCCAAACATGATACAAGCTTCACCCCTTAGCCCTAGCTAAGAGGTTTAGCCAACCACAGACATGATTAAAACTAAATCTCTTAAACAAATCATGAAAAATAATCTAGAAAAGAAGAAAAACTCTTTGGCAGCTACTCCACCCTTGTGTTATGCTCCTTGAAATCTTTTCAAGCCCTAGAAGATGCTTTGGAGCATCCTAGGGAGTCCTATTGATAGTTATGGAACTCTAACTTTCACACCAAGTTGGAAAAAATCTAGAAACCGCCTCAAATTTATACACTTTGCGCAGTTTTCCAAAATATGCTCGGAGTTTAAACTCTCTCAAATTTACGCACTCTGCGCAATTTTCAAAAATAGACTCAGAGTTGCAGAATATGCTTTTTTAGGACAATTTTAGGAATATGTTTGTTTTCACGACAATTATAGGATTTCTTTTCTTCACTTCAAATATTTTGATTCTCTTCATTCCTCACTTAGTTTTGCTTGGATCTTTGGCATGTGAATTCTTCATTAATGACTTCCGAATCTCTAAATCTTCATTTAGTAATCTTTTGAGCATAAATCTTCCTTTTGACATCAATTTCACCTTTAAGCTCTTGAAATCACCTCACACATGAAAACATGCATAATTAAATTGATTAAGCACTATCATGTTTAATATTTCACACTCAACACTGACTAAGCTGCTTGACAATGTTAAGTTTTCAAATATAAAGCATGATATTGGACTGTGTATTATTAAATAATTATTCTGTCTTTATTTTTCTTCTTTGCATTTATTTTCTATGCTTATTTGAAAATAAGATATATATGAAAATAAAAACAAAAAGTGATAATTAATGATGAAAAGAAAAATGATAATTAATCTGAACTCCCTTTTAACAACTCAAACTTGAATATGATGAACCTCACTCCTCTTCCTGAGCAAAGAGAAGAAGAAGAAGAACCACGACTAGTAGAAATCACAACCATGAATGATATTTTTAATGAGTTAGAAGATTTTGATGATCCAGAAGATTCTAACTATCATCCCTCTCAGTTTGATGAGAGGCTATCTACACTCGAGGAGAAGGTTGAGGCTCTGCATGTATCACGGACTTCATTGGCCCAAACCCAACAGCCTATAATGAAGTACATGAAAAAGTACTTCATCGTATCAATCGGAATTTGCGGCTCAACGATCCCTCAATGCATGCACCATTTTCTTCTGGGTCGGACCGATCTTGATTTATTTATCTTTCTTACTTATGTTGTCTTTGTACTAAACTTATTTTGTGGTTTGTTTCGATACTTTGGATAGCTTTAATGATGTGTTTAATGACATTTAGATATTTTGGATAATATGTTTTGGATATTTCATGTGATCTCCCTAATTTTCCTGCTACATTCTAATTCTATATTTTGTTATTTATGTTATTATGATATTCTTCCTTTGTCAACTTGTGATAAAAAGGGGGAGAGAATGAATACTTTGAATGCATGCTAGTATGGAATAATGAATTGTACATACTTATGGATAAAAATGCTAGTATAATGGAATGCTAGAATGCTATATGTGTATTTCTCAGGGGGAGTGTTAGTTGAGCATCATTAGTTGTGAGCTACGGAGATTACAAGGGAAGCTTCAAGATTATTACAGATGTGTATGGTTGATCTTGTTAATGAATGAGTATTCATATAATGTTATTCGTTTTTTCACGAAATTGACAAAGGGGGAACCTGTAAGTGCTATGATGTTGAGCACACATAGATTGTCAAATTTCATAAGAAAAAAGTACTTCAAGGTAGAACCTGAAGATCAGATCAAGATCGTCTTATGGTCAAGACAAGATCGGCACATCTTCTCAAAGAAATTGTTGCTCGTATTCAAGCCAAATTCCAAGCCAAAGTACAAGATAAAGTACAAGACAAAGTTCAAAGACAAAGTACAAGTCAAAGTGCCTCAGATATGTAATATACCTTAGGTGGTATAACCCTAGAAAGACCTTAGGATTAGGTGATTTCAAAAATTCTTTATCATGGGTTTTTACAAGAGTTTTTGTTATGGAATTCGCCCAGCCTAACTTCTGGTTTACTGGCCTAAACTTCCTTGGCCAGCCCAACTTCAAGTCCGAGCAAAATAACAACTTCTGTTGAAAATTCTGCTAGCCCGTGTTTTGGTTCGGTTAGCCCAAGCTTGAAATTCGGCCAGCTTAAGAAAGTTCGGGTGAAATTCCAACGACACAATGTAACATCCCGAAAAATCGAGGGTCGAGTAGTCACTCAACTCTCGAGTTTCCAGAACATCACTTATGCAACATAGATAATGATGATTGAATGTTGTCTGTATTAGCGCATTGAACATGAGTGAGATTAAGCCAAAACAGAATATCATACTCCAGAGACAGTGAGTTAGCAAGCGGAAGACTGTGATAGATATATATACAATATAAAAACAGTGGTGGGTCTCCAGAGTGTGATAATGTTACCAGGTTAAATAATTACAGGTATAGTTCTAAAATATACCAAATGTGAGGAAGTATAATGTTTTCTATCCCAAGTACCATAGCCCCGTCAATACAATAACAGGTTTTCATAAGCCTGTCGGAGAGCTACAAGTAGGAGAACTTCTCCACATCATAGTAGTCCGGCTCTGCTTCATAAGCATCGCCATCACCTGAAACTCAACAAATCTGGTTGGTGTGTATAACACCGTCCCGTAACGTGGGAGTGAGTGATCAACTCAGTGGAACAATAAAGCATAGGTTAACATGTTATCAATTCAGTCAATCAGTAATGATAAAGCAGTAAAATCAAACACTCCTAACTACTCTTATTAATGCAAGTATGAATGCAGTCATGATGTATGCCCTTGCCAAACCACCCTTATGCGATACCATCTTACGTTCGCGGCATGCTTTCATCCCTCAGCGATCTACATCTTCCAGGCACATGCAATGCGTGATGAGCATGATTACCGAGTATTTATTAGTCTATTTCAAACAGCAAGATTAGGAAACTAAGGTACCTCCCTTGTATCATTCCCAAACATGATCAATTCTAGGGTCGTTAGTCCTAGTTAATCTAAGACGATAGTGTATTTTCTAGGTCACTACAGAGGCTGCAAAGGCTGTTACGCACAAAGGTTACACCACTCCGCCATCACCTCTTTAACGATTCATGACTATACAGAAACAGGCCTAGTTCATACTCTATACACTACGGCAAAACTCGTCGCCTCACCGCAATTCAAAGTATGCTCGAGGTCACTACAAAGGGTTGTCAGGGCTGTTGCTCGCATTCATTGCACCACTCCCCCATCACCTTATCAATGTAGGCCGACAGCACGAATATAGTGTCCCATACCACCATAATCGACTCACGAGTCTACTTGCTCACTGGTCACTACGGGGAGGCACGTGGCCCCAGCGTAGGCCGACAGCTCGACCACGGTGTCCCATACCACCATGCCCGGCTCATGAGTCTTAGCGGATCGAGGTACTATGGTTAAAAGGGATTTCACTGGTAAGTTTGGTAACCTAGGTTCAAGCAGTAGCGTCCAAATATGGTGAACATACATAAGACAGATCGGGTTACTTGACGAGCTCGGGTAGCTCGAGCGCCCAACAAGTTGAACGACATGAAGTGCATAAGCACCTCGCGTGGCCGACCACTATCGTCAACCGAAGTACGACTCGGGTTCGTCGAACACATCTCACATGGCAAATGAATCTCAGCCACGCATTCAGTTTCATTACCGATTGCCTGGACTATAATCATAGCCCCAATCGCATTCAATTGCAGATAGTTAAAGTAGTAATGAATCAAGATTCAATTCATACAACCCAAGTATGATATTATCCGTTTAGGGCTGCCAGGGCTGTTGCACGCACTCGTTGCTCCACTCCCCCATCACCCATGACGGATCATACAACATAAACATGAATTTAAACATACGCCTTACATAAATAAAATCATACAATCATTTGAGCATGTTAACAAGCATATCATAAAGCATATAAAGCATATTATAAAGCATGTTATAAAGCACTACATAAATAGGAATACAAACACATATATTTCATAAGTGATTAAAGTAAACGACCTCATGGAGGAAATCATACATGTCTCTAAGGTAGTTGAGAATCTCATCTCAACACCCTTCTAAGGCATCAACATCCAAACACTTACTCACACAAGCATTTTCACAAACACTTAACATACACTATTTTCAACATACTTAGTGTATGTTAGCAAACATGTATTAGGGCGAGTCCTTTCGCCAAGCAAGTATTTTATGCATATATAATATATTTATACAACAAATAATCATGGCAACCACATCTCTAAAATATATATGTATACGGTACTTTCTACAATATATTATTTCTACATACATAGTGTATATTAGTAAAACATGTATTTGGGGGAATCCTTTCGCCAAATAAGTATTTTATCCATATATCATATATTCATACAACAAATAATCATGTCAAACACATTTCCAAAATTTATATGTATACGGTATTTTCTACGAATACCTAGAATATGTAAAATTCCATAATCTACATCTTTAATCGAAACAGAAAACAGAAAGTACTTTGTACATGTGCAATTGCATGCAGATCATGAATCTATCATTAGCTGACATTGAAAGCGTTGAAAACCATAACCTATACACCTAAAGTCCGCTCCTTTTGTCGTAGAATCGTAACGGAGTCGATAGGTTTGTTAAGCTTCCGTATACGGAAGTTTGGTAACCTATAGAACGAAGTAGGTTAGCTATTTCATAACCTACAACCATCAACACTCCAAATCAGATTAGGGTTAGGGTTTCTTACCTAAAAATGGAGCTGGAATCGCCGGGAAAGCGATTAGAATGGAGTGGTTGTGCTTGCATAACGGCAGGGAAGCATGACAGGGAGATCCTCCCACAACTCCCACACTTTCTCTCTCTTTTCTCTCTCTCAAATCTCAAATTCGTATGGCTGTGAGAGAGAGGGTTTAAAGGTCCTTATATAGCCTAAAAAGTCTCTAAATTAGACTTCAAGTCAAGGTATACTTAGGTTATAACTAAAGCGGGGCAGTTTCAGCTCAACGGAGGACTTCTGGCGGGCCTCCTTGAGCCAAAGGTCAGACTTAAGCTCACTAACACCAGATCTACATTTAGTTAAGTTTTCATTTCGGTCGGGATTCTAGATCACGCGTGGCGGACCAGTTTCAGTTCAACGGTCAGCGGATCTCGATCGGAGATTCTGAGTACATGTAAATGTGTATGAAATTTCTCCTGATATGAGGGTGTAATTTGGTCTGATTCTGACGGTCTAGTTGCTTAAAACTAATCCGCAAGCAACACGTGCCAGATTACTATTCAAGATATTTATTTTGTAAAGAAAACAAGTGTTTTCACACTTTCTCGCTCCGGACTCAAGCGAACAGCCGTGGGACACTGTCTGGATTTAATTTCCGAGATGGTTGTCAAGCCCAGCAAGGCGGTCCTAATTCCTTAACTTTGTGTTAATCGGACTTCCGACATGCGGTCCGGATCTGATACGGAGTTTCGAGAAGCTCCCGAGAGCAGCCGGGTAATGAGATTGATCCTAGATTTTAGGGTAACCTAGCGTCAATGATTCTGCAAGTTTTGGGTCTTACAGATCGTATTCAAAGTGGTTGGTGCTAATTTCACAGGTACTCTAGTTTAACACTGGCTAATTCTCGCCTAATTTCTAAAGGATTTAGTCCTGAGTAATTTCTGTCTGAGGTGGTACTTGGGCCTTTGTAGTCTGTATATAAAGTGATCCAAGTTATACTACTTAGCTAGTTTAAGATAGTGTCTAGGATGAAAGTGCTTAGAAAATTTGAAAGAACAAGGTGGTGAAGGGTGGGATTTGTGAAGAAAATGGTTTGAAAAGGGATTTGAGGCTTTAATTGAGTTTTTGAGAAGTTAAACCTGTCTTAGGTTTGACCCATCGCCTAAGGACGTCTAATTTCAGGTTGAGAAAAATCTGAGCTGTTACAATCTACCCCCCTTAAAATAAAATTTCATCCCCGAAATTGGCTAAGGGTAATAAGGAAAGATTTCTATTATTTCATTTGCCAAGTTTTATTGATTTCGAGTTTCTACGCGTGGTAGGGCATATACTACTCTGGTTCATTTTAGTCTACCCCCCTTAAAACTTATTTCTTTATCCATTTCTCATACCCTGATGGTTTGCTACAATTTATTTCTTTACCTATTTGGAGTCTTGATGATAATTCCCACTTATTTAGAGTAAGATAGTTATTTTCATTGTTTGGCGAGCACGGAGAGACGATTGTAGTGGGCTTGATCCCGATACATTGATCATCTACCTTGCCAGGGTAAAAGGCTCATCGTATCCCTTCCTAATCCTGATGGATCCTGGTCTTCTGCTCGGCTAAGCAGTGAGTCCGTTGGTAGTCGCCCAGGATTGAGAATTGGGTCAAGCCACGAATGCTTCGCAGTTGTATATTCCAGTAACTCTGTAGTCCGATCACTCTCTAAAAGTAGTGAATGTCCATCATTGAAAGGCTCAAATTGTTTATTCTAAGGTTGCCCTTTAGGTCTTAGTCTAAGAGAATCCTCGATATTATCCATGTCCAAGGAAATGGTGAATCAAATCTTACTAGATCATCCTAAAACGGTTTCTCATAGTAGAACTTACTAGGGCTTCTATAATATTCGTATTCAACGAGCACCGTTTCGATCCTGGGCCAGTGGGGTAGGGTCCATCACTTTTCCGCTACGCCACCCAGATCAAATAGGTGTATTAGGTGACCTAACTAGATTGGGCTCATAATGTTCTACCCCCCTTAAAAATTTATTTTCACCCTCAAGCCTCAAGATTTATGTCCTGCTCCGTATATCGGAACAAGGTATAATTTAAGACCTATCCTTGACATGAAATGAGATGCGGTCTCCCACCACATCGGTCTTGGTACCTAGGATTATAGAAAGGGGCTATCACGGATGGGTGTTGTGGTAGATTCCAAGGGCGGATGTCAGTTTGTGGCAAGATGCCTAATTCTACTAAAGGACTTTTATTACGATCTCAACTTACCCTCTCTAGTCATGTCTAGTTTATTACTGTAAGATACTTTATACATTATTAGTACAAAAGGTATTTGGACAGAATAGGTCAACGGGCAAACTAGGGACCTAATTCCTAACTATCTGTCGCCCATTTGGAAAATTCCTTGGGCCTAAAAGGAAAAATCTCTATTGGCTATATATTCTTACACTTCTCAAATACGAAGTTATAAACTTTTGGTTGTAAGTGGTCGAGCCAACACAGAAGGAAAGTTGTATAGTGGGTCAGAATCGGATACATGGACCTTTTACCTCGCGAAGACAGAAAATTGTCGTATCAGTTCTGAATCCTAGTTGATCCCGACTCTCTGTTTGATCAGAGCATAGAGTTCATTGGTAACTACCAGGATTGAAAATTCAATTCAAACCGCGAATACCTCGCTGATATATATCGTTTCTTTACTCCGTGTTCCTGGTTGTAATAAGTCCTCGAGAAGGCAATTCTAAGGGATGAATTGATTTGACCTAACATTAAACCAAGGGACATGTAAGTTTTGTCTGAGCGTGAATAGTTTCTACGTTAAACAACTTTCCTAGGAGTTATCAAAGAAGCCTATGAGTATTAAGGGAATTCAACGAAAGAACGGGGCCTCGCTTCAACCTACTTAAGCTGGCTAATTAAATCTATCTTTTAAGTATCTTAGCGTAATGAATCTTTTACATTCTTTAGTGCCTAGTCGCAAAGTATGAGTAGCGTAATCCCCTAGTTGTAATCTAAAGTCTATGCTTATACACTAGATGATTTTACACCATTTTTAATAAAGGAAATTGTTTGTTTATTTGGAATTGAGTTGCCCGAACATGAATGTGGCTACTCTCGAGCACTTCACATATGCTCAAACCAACTAAGGGGGTTCTAGAGTTCACGTTCTTAATTTGTTGGATTCCCTATACTGTCAGGTCTGTCGAAGCAACGCTCTAGGTCCAAACTCTAGGGCCTATTTGTCAAACAACCATTTACTCTAAAAGCTTAAACTGTCAGAGTGTGGTGGGTTAATGTATATCAAGGGACTTTATCACTTCAACACTATTTGGCTAGTGGTCTTAAATTGTATTAAATGGGACTGCATTACTAATCCTACCTCGGGATTGGGAGTGACATGGTTGGTAGGAGGGTGGGTGGGATAAAAATAAATTTTATAGGCTTTAGAAAATGAGCCTGGTGTTAGAAAAGTGTGAGATGGGATTTCCAAATCACAGGATAATGAATTTCTAAGTGTACTTGGAAAGGAAATTTCAGAATTTACTTTTAATTGCACACACTCCAAACATGGGATACACCAATCTAGGAACCATACCCTACACGTACATTTATTATTACTTATACAATTCTATCCACCTTAAACTCACCTAATGCAGTTGGCCGAAAGGGCCTTAAAGATCCCAACATTCGGAGGTTGTGAAGAAGACGGTGGAAATGGAGGAAAAAGGCCGTATTCAACTCGAATAAGGCCATGGGAAGTGAAGGGAAAAAAAAAGGAAAGAGGGGTGGAGTTTTTGGTTCTCCATGAACTTGGGTCTCAACAGTGGTTGTAGAGGGCCAAAGAACAGGGATTTGTAAAGGAAAATGGAGAGATGGGTTGGGTAGAGAGGTTACACGTTTTGGAGCCATGAACGGGAGGTGTAATGGCTCAAATGCGAGAAAATGGAGAGGGTAGGGAGGAAGGGACTGCTGTGGATGATGGGAATGGATAGGTTGTGGTCGAAATCAGCAGGGAGAACGATCGGAAGGGCGGTTTTGAAGAGAAACAACCAGTTTGGAGAGAGAAAACGGCTTGGAGGGGAGGTTTGTGAAGGAAGTAGGAGTTTGGAAGGGTTTCGATGGATGGGACACACATCAGGGGGGTCCCACAACCCCCAAACTTGGTCGGCCTGAGCCGCAGGCCCGGCCCAACAAAGAAAGTGGTGAGGCCTCGCCGACCTGGCGAGGGCCTCACCAAAAAAAATTGTGGTTTCAAAAGGGGGGCCCCATGGACGTGTTCCTCCAGGCCCCTAGTCCCCAAAAAACATTGGGTCCCACCCTGGGTACCCCTGGAAGTGCTCCGTTTGGCCCCCCGACTCCATTTCGCTCAATTTCGGGTAGTTTCGAGATAATCGGACGTATCTTGCAATCCGAAATGAGCTATCTGACGTAAAATATATGAATTTGGGGTAAAACGTACTAATGAAGCCAACCAACCCTGCTATGCTAGGTTACGCAGCCGGGAATTGTGAGAAAACCCTCTGATTGATGGTCGTTTCCCCGTTTCAATTTCATTTTGCTAAAAATAGTAGTTTTGGTTTAATTACTCTTCATCTGTCGGGCTTTAGGAGTTACGCCCATCGTGAAAAGGACTTAGAATAATTAGGAGAACGGTTTGGTGAAGCCAAATAGGACACTTATTATTTTTGGCTAAAAACCTTGCGCACTAGTAGACATCACGACCTTATAGTAAGTCACAAATTCTAGGAGTTTTAATTGTAGTTTGTTTCTGATTTCATTCCCATTACTTGGTATCCCTATTTAAAGGGTTGTGAACTCATTTTTTTTATCATTCATTAATCAATTTCGAATTTATTAGAATTTATTTATACTTTCTGCTTTCTTTTCTCGTAAACTCGAGAAGTCTCTGTGAGGAGTCTAGAGAAGCTCCAAGGGTTCGGAGTAGTTATGTAACATCTCGAAAAATCGGGGGTCGAGCATAACTCAACACCCGAGTTTCCAGAACATCACTTATGTGACATAGATAATGATGATTAAATGTTATTTGCATTAGTGTATTGAACATGAGTGAGATTAAGCCAAAACAGCATATCATACTCCAGAGACAGTTAAATTGCAAGCGGAAGACTGTGATAGATATATAAAATATATAAAAACTGTGGTGAGTCTCCAGAGTGTGATAACATTACCAGGTTAATAAATTTCAAGTACATTTCTAAAATAAACCAAATGTGTAAGTGTAATGTCTTCTATCCCAAGTACCATAGCCCCGTCAATACAATAACAGGTCTTCATAAACCTGTCAGAGAGCTACAAGTAGGAGAACTCCTCCTCCACATCATAGTAGTCCGGCTCTGCTTCATAAGCATCGCCATCATCTGAAACTCAATAAATCTGGTTGGTGTGTACAACACCGTCCCATAACGTGGGAGTGAGTGATCAACTCAGTGGAACAATAAAGCATAAGTTAACATGTTATCAACTCAGTCAAGCAGTAATGATAAAGCAGTATAATCAAACAATTCTAACTACTCTTATTAATGCAAGTATGAATGACATGATGTATGCCCATGCCAAACCACCCTCATGCGACACCATCTTACGTTCGCGAATGCGTTCATCCCTCAGTGCTCCACATCTACCAGGCACATGCAATACATGATGAGCATGATTACCGAGTTGTTATTAGTCCGTTTCAAACAGTAATATTGGGAAACTAAGGTACCTCCTTTGTATCATTCCCAAACATGATCCATTATAGGGTCGTCAGTCCTAGTTAATCTCATGCGATATTATGGTTTGAGAGGCATAGCGAAGGCATCACAAAGGGCTCGTCACCCGTCAGCACGGATACAGATCTCACCGTATGCGGCTCATTTACTGGTCATCAGCTCGAATACAGGTCTCACCGTACTCGGCTCAATCGCTGGCCGTCAGCTCGAATACAGATCTCACCGTACTCGGCTCAACTCATGCTCTACTTGTTGTGAAGGGCTCGTCGCCAATCACAGACCTTAGAGTATACTCGAAGACACTACGGAGGACTCGTCGCCCATCAGCACGAATACAGGTCTCACCGTATTCGGCTCTCGCCGTAGGTGTCGACAGCTCGAATATAGTATCCCATACCACCATAATCGGCTCGCGAGTCTGGTTGCTCACTGGTCACTACGGGGAGGCACGTAACCCCAGCGTAGGCCGACAGCTCGACCACGGTGTCCCATACCACCATGTCCGGCTCATGAGTCTTAGCGGATCGAGGTACCATGGTTAAAAGGGATTTCACTGATAAGTTTGGTACCCTAGGTTCAAGCAGTAGCGTCCAAACACGGTGAACATACATTAGACAGATCGGGTTACTTGATGAGCTCGGCTAGCTCGAGCGCACAACGAGTTGAACGATATGAAGTGCATAAGCACTTCGTGTGGCCAACCACTATCGCTAACCGAAGTACGACTCGGGTTCGTCGAACACATCTCACGTGGCAAATGGATCATAGCCACGAATTCAATTCTGGTACCAATTGTCTGGACTATAATCATAGCCCCAAACACAATCAATTGCAGATAGATAAAGCAGTAATGGATCAAGATTCAAATCATATAATCAAAGTCTGGTATTATCCGTTTAGGGCTGCCAGGGCTGTTGCATGCACTCGTTGCTCCACTCCCCCATCACCCATGACGGATCATACAACGTAAACATGAATTTAAACATATGCATTACATAGATAAAATCATACAATCAGTTGAGCATGTTATGAAGCACAACACAAGCATGAGTTTGTACATATTCAATTCCTAATCACACAGCTATCCAAGGAAATCATACACATAGCTAAAGGAGTTGAGAATCATATCTCAACACCCTTATACATTACAATTTACTAACTACTACTCATTCAGACATTTCAATAAACACTTTAGACTACATACATCAACATACATGACATATGTTGATCACATAGGTATTAGGCCAAATCCTTTCACTGGGGAGTTGCCCTAATCATAACACGCGTACACCCAAGACGGATAGTCATGGAAAGTTGGAATCCAAGTTCCATATTCATTTGAACATTTTCACAAACACTTGGGCTACCCATTTCAACATATATAGCGTATAGTAGCCGAGGCATGATTCAGGGCAAATCCTTTTGTC
Organism: Magnolia officinalis; assembly: GCA_021015155.1. Lineage (NCBI taxonomy): Eukaryota > Viridiplantae > Streptophyta > Magnoliopsida > Magnoliales > Magnoliaceae > Magnolia > Magnolia officinalis. The sequence goes on along the minus strand of JAJHSJ010000010.1, from coordinate 31,015,659 downwards.
AAAGGGGGTATCGCCAATGCAACAATCATATATCCATGACAATTAGTCATGGTGAGCACGACTGAGAATTCTATACTCATTTAGTTATTTTCACAAACACTTAGAATACACTATTACAACATACATGGTGTATGTTAGCAAAACATGTATTAAGGCTATCCTTTCGCCAAGTATTTTATCCATGTATAATATATTCATACAACAAATAATCATGGCAAATACATCTCCAAAATTTATCCGTATACGGTACTTTCTAGAATACACACTTTCAACATACATAGTGTATATAAGCAAAACATGTATTAGGGCGAGTCCTTTCGCCAAACAAGTAATTTATCCACATGTAATATATTCATACAAAAATTAATCATGTCAAACACATTTCCAAAATTTGTACGTATACGGTACTTTCTACAAATACCTAGAGTATGTAGAATTCCATATTTTTCATCTTTAATCGAAACGGAAAACAGACAACACTTTGTACATGTGCAATTGCATGCAGATCATGAATCTATCATTATCTGACATTGAAAGCATTGAAAACCATAACCTATACATCTAAAGTCCGCACCTTTTCTCGTAGAATCGTAATGAAGTCAATAGGTTTGCTAAGCTTTCGTATATGGCAGTTTGGCAACCTACAGAACGAAATAGGTTAGCTATTTTATAACCTACAACCACCCAAGCCCCAAATCAGATTAGGGTTAGGGTTTCTTACCTAGGAACGGAGCTGGAATCGCCGGGAAAGCGATTAGAACGGAGCGGTGTAGCTTGTGTAGCGGCAGGATAAAGTGGCAGGGAGATTCCCCAGCTTCTCTCACTCTTTCTCTCTCTTTTCTCTCTTCTCTCTCTAGGGTTTTTCCTGATCCGAGGGTGTAATTAGGTCTGATTCTGACGGTCAGATTGCTTAATACTGATCCGCAAGCGAGTGGTGCCAGATTACTATTTGAGATATTTTATTTTGAATTAATTTCACATTTCTCACACTCTTCACTCCGAGCTCAAGCGAATAGCGCTGGGACACTATCTGGATTTGATTTCTATGATGGTTGTCAAGCCCAGCAAGGCGGTCCTAGTTCTTTAACTTCATGTTAATCGGACTTCCGACGTGCGGTCCAGATCCGATACGGAGTTTCGAGATGCTCTCGAGAGCAGCCAGGTAATGAGATTGATCCTAGATTTTAGGGAAACCTAGGGTCAATGATTTTACAAGTTTTGGGTCTTGCAGATCGTATTTAAAGTGGTTGGTGCTAATTTCATAGGTACTCTAGTTTAACACTAGCTATTTCTCACCTAATTTCTAAAGGATTTAGTCCTGAGCACTTTCTGTCTAAGGTGGTACCTGGGCCTTTGTAGTTTATACATAAAGTGATCCAAGTTATACTACTTAGCTAGTTTAGGATAGTGTCTAGGATGAAAGTGCTTAGAAAAATTGAAAGAACAAGGTAGTGAAGGGTGGGATTTGTGAAGAAAATGGTTTGAAAAGGGATTTGAGGCTTTAATCGAGTGTTTGAGAAGTTAAACCGGTGTTAGGATTGACTCATCGCCTAAGGACGTTTAATTCCAGGTTGGAAAAAATCTGGGTTGTTACAAGTTTCATCATCACTCTTATCCCGTATTCTACCGATTTTCAACGGTTGGGGTGAGGTGGATTGTAATCTAGAATCATCTATAGACGGCTTAGGAATGTTTTAAGGTCGACCTGTGCTACCATGGTTGAATACGGACTCGATTTCGGTGTTCGTCTTTAGTGAACTTCGCCGATTGGTGAAATCGGGATACCTATAACTGTTTCTATGTTCCGTCGCTCCCTCCTAAGTCAGAGTGCGTCAGTGTGCGTCGTGTGACCATAACCCAAGTCCGGTTTAATCCAAATCATGCTCTGATACCAACTGTAACATCCCAAAAAATTGAGGGTCGAGTAGTAACTCAACTCTCGAGTTTCCAGAACATCACTTATGCAACATAGATAATGATGATTGAATGTTGTCTGTATTAGTGCATTGAACATGAGTGAGATTAAGCCAAAACAGAATATCATACTCCAGAGACAGTGAGTTAGCAAGCGGAAGACTATGATAGATATATATACAATATAAAAACAGTGGTGGGTCTCCAGAGTGTGATAATGTTACCAGGTTAAATAATTACAGGTACAGTTCAAAAATATACCAAATGTGAGGAAGTGTAATGTCTTCTATCCCAAGTACCATAGCCCCGTCAATACAATAACAGGTTTTCATAAGCCTCTCAGAGAGCAACAAGTAGGAGAACTCCTCCTCCACATCATAGTAGTCCGACTCTGCTTCATAAGCATCGCCATCACCTGAAACTCAACAAATCTGGTTGGTGTGTACAACACCGTCCCGTAACGTGGGAGTGAGTGATCAACTCAGTGGAACAGTAAAGCATAGGTTAACATGTTATCAATTCAGTCAAGCAGTAATGATAAAGTAGTAAAATCAAACACTCCTAACTACTCTGATTAATGCAAGTATGAATGCAGTCATGATGTATGCCCTTGCCAAACCACCCTTATGCGACACCATCTTACGTTCGCAGCATGCTTTCATCCCTCAGTGCTTCACATCTTCCAGGCACATGCAATGCGTGATGAGCATGATTACCGAGTATTTATTAGTCCATTTCAAACAGCAGGATTGGGAAACTAAGGTACCTCCCTTGTATCATTTCCAAACATGATCCATTCTAGGGTCGTCAGTCCTAGTTAATCTCAGACGATGGTCTGTTTTCTAGGTCACTGTAGAGGCTGACAGGGCTGTTACGCACAAAGGTTACACCACTCCCCCATCACCTCTTTAACGATTCATCACTATACAGAAACAGGCCTAGTTCATACTCTATATACTGTGGCAAAACTCGTCGCCTCACCGCAATTCAGAGTATGCTCGAGGTCACTACAAAGGGCTGTCAGGGTTGTTGCTCGCATTCGTTGCACCACTCCCCCATCACCTTATCAATGTAGGCCGACAGCACGAATATAGTGTCCCATACCACCATAATCGGCTCACGAGTCTAGTTGCTCACTGGTCACTACGGGGAGGCACGTGGCCCTAGCGTAGGCCGACAGCTCGACCACGGTGTCCCATACCACCATGCCCGGCTCATGAGTTTTAGCGGATCGAGGTACCATGATTAAAAGGGATTTCACTGGTAAGTTTGGTACCCTAGGTTCAAGCAGTGGCGTCCAAACATGATGAACATACATAAGACAGATCGGGTTACTTGACGAGCTCGGGTACCTCGAGCGCACAACAAGTTGAACGACATGAAGTGCATAAGCACCTCGCGTGGCTGACCACTATCGTCAACCGAAGTACGACTCGGGTTCGACGAACACATCTCACATGGCAAATGAATCTCAGCCACGCATTCAGTTTCATTACCGATTGTCTGGACTATAATCATAGCCCCAATCACATTCAATTGCAGATAGTTAAAGCAGTAATGAATCAAGATTCAAATCATACAACCCAAGTATGATATTATCCGTTTAGGGCTGCTAGGGCTGTTGCACGCACTCGTTGCTCCACTCCCCCATCACCCATGACGGATCATACAACATAAACATGAATTTAAACATACGCCTTACATAAATAAAATCATAAAATCATTTGAGCATGTTAACAAGCATATCATAAAGCATATTATAAAGCATGTTATAAAGCACTACATAAATAGGAATACAAACACATATATTTCATAAGTAAGTGATTAAAGTAAACGACCTCATGGAGGAAATCATACTTGTCTCTAAGGTAGTTGAGAATCCCATCTCAACACCCTTCTAAGGCATCAACATCCAAACACTTACTCACACAAGCATTTTCACAAACACTTAACATACACTATTTTCAACATACTTAGTGTATGTTAGCAAACATGTATTAGGGCGAGTCCTTTCGCCAAGCAAGTATTTTACGCATATATAATATATTTATACAACAAATAATCATGGCAACCACATCTCTAAAATATATATGTATACGGTACTTTCTACAATACAATATTTCTACATACATAGTGTATATTAGTAAAACATGTATTTGGGCGAATCCTTTAGCCAAATAAGTATTTTATCCATATATCGTTTATTCATACAACAAATAATCATGTCAAACACATTTCCAAAATTTATACGTATACGGTATTTTCTACAAATACTTAGAATATGTAAAATTCCATAATCTACATCTTTAATCGAAACAGAAAACAAAAAGCACTTTGTACATGTGCAATTGTATGCAGATCATGAATCTATCATTAGTTGCCATTGAAAGCGTTGAAAACCATAACCTATACACCTAAAGTCCGTACCTTTTGTCGTAGAATCGTAACGGAGTCGATAGGTTTGCTAAGCTTCTGTATACGGCAGTTTGGTAACCTATAGAACGAAGTAGGTTAGCTATTTCATAACCTACAACCATCAACACGCCAAATCAGATTAGGTTTAGGGTTTCTTACCTAAAAATGGAGCTGGAATCGCCGGGAAAGCGATTAGAACGGAGTGGTTGTGCTTGCATAACAGCAGGGAAGCACGACAGGGAGATCCTCCCACAACTCCCACACTTTCTCTCTCTTTTCTCTCACTCAAATCTCAAATTCGTATGGCTGTGAGAGAGAGGGTTCAAAGGTCCTTATATAGCCTAAAAAGTCTCCAAATTAGACTTCAAGTCAAGGTATACTTAGGTTATAACCAAAGCGGGGCAGTTTTAGCTCAACGGAGGACTTCTGGCGGGCCTCCTTGAGCCAAAGGTCAGACTTAAGCTCACTAACATCGGATCTACATTTAGTTAAGTTTTCATTTCGGTCGGGGTTCCAAATCACACGTGACGGACCAGTTTCAATTCAACGGTCAGCGGATCTCGATCGAAGATTCCGAGTACATGTAAATGTGTATGAAATTTCTCCTGATTTGAGGGAGTAATTTGGTCTGATTCTGACGGTCTGGTTGATTAAAACTGATCCGCAAGCAACACGTGCCAGATTACTATTCAAGATATTTATTTTGTAAAGAAAACAAGTGTTTTCACACTCTCTCGCTCCGGACTCAAGCGAACAGCCGTGGGACACTCTCTGGATTTGATTTCCGAGATGGTTCTCAAGCCCAGCAAGGTGGTCCTAATTCCTTAACTTTGTGTTAATCGGACTTCCGACGTACGGTCCAGATCTGATACGGAGTTTCGAGAAGCTCCCGAGAGCAGCCGGGTAATGAGATTGATCCTAGATTTTAGGGTAACCTAGCGTCAATGATTCTGCAAGTTTTGGGTCTTCCAGATCGTATTTAAAGTGGTTGGTGCTAATTTCACAGGTACTCTAGTTTAACACTGGCTAATTCTCGCCTAATTTCTAAAGGATTTAGTCCTGAGTAATTTTTGTCTGAGGTGGTACCTGGGCCTTTGTAGTCTGTATATAAAGTGATCCAAGTTATACTACTTAGCTAGTTTAAGATAGTGTCTAGGATGAAAGTGCTTAGAAAATTTGAAAGAACAAGGTGGTGAAGGGTGGGATTTGTGAAGAAAATGGTTTGAAAAGGGATTTGAGGCTTTAATTGAGTGTTTGAGAAGTTAAACCTGTGTTAGGTTTGACCCATCGCCTAAGAACGTCTAATTCCAGGTTGGGAAAATCCGGGCTGTTACACACAAACTTTTGGAATTGGCAGGAATTTAACTAGCCGAATTGTGAATTTCGGCCAGTCGAATTTGACCTCAGGCCAGTCAAATTTTGTATAATTATTATCCCACACAATCTGAAATCCATTGAATAGAATCCGGTGAACTCGGGCTAGTCGAAGCCTATCTTAGGCTAATCAAAATTATAGCTTCTTTGCGAAAGTGCTCTGGTTTGTCAATTAGCATGAGTGTTGAGTCAGCAAGACAAGTGAGCCCCATAGGAAGATCATTCAAGCGTCTGCTTCAACTGGATGTGGCTTTAGATCTCTACAAAGGTAAACTTAACCTCACATCACCAGGTATATAAAACCCTTAAAATGGTTAGAACAACATAGGGTTTAAGGTGTGAAAACTGTTTTGTAAAATAAGGAAAATCTCTAAGTTTTCAGCCTTTATCAATTTATCGATAGTGCTTCGATGAAATCGGACTCTGTTATCGATGTCCTCGAAACTCACTCAATGTTATCGAAATGAGGACTTCCGATGTCTAGTAACCAAAATGAATCTTGGACTGAATTCTCGATGAATCGTTGACAGGCTCGATATCATCGACTTACAAATCTCGAGTTCATCGAAAAGGCTTAATCAAATCGACATCTGGTCAGTTTGTGTCCAGTAAGCAGTTAAGGAAAATCATGTGATTTTCGATATCTCGAAGAGAGCCTCGATATCTTCAACTTTCAAATCTCGATGATATCGATGGACCTTCGATGATATCAGATTATGACATAAAACTGTCCAGCAAGCTTTCAGGTAAATTCTTTTAAATGTTCAAAGTATCGAGAATCACTTGATGATATCGATATTCAAATATCAATCATATCAAGACCAGGTCGATAGCATCGAATTGGGACACAAAACTATTCAGCGAGTCTATAAGAGAATTCCTTGAAGTGATCGATGAATCGAAACTGGTATTGATATCATCGATATTCAAATCCAGATGATATCGAGTAATGCTTGATCATATCGATACCTGTTCAGTTCCAAAAGGCAAGTCTGTTCTCAAGTTTTCAAATGTCAAGGAATCGAACCATGGGTCGATGAAATTGGAGTTTGAAATCCGATGACATCGAAGCATGTTCGATATCCCTGATCAATTGGCAAAAAGGTTCAAAAGCATTTGACAGATCGAGTCTGTGTTATCGAGCAGCCATTTGACGTTATCGAGAGTATACGCTCGATGATATCGAAGGCTGTAAAAAAATATGACTGTTTTATTTCCGTTGGAACTTTTTGCCTATTTAATAAGAGCTTGCCTGAGGTTATTGGTAGAGAAAATAGATAGAGCTTTTGAGTGTTTAATTCAGGTCACCTACCTTAAGCCCTTTTCTCTCATGGGAGTTCATTCCTCAATCCACCCTTATCATTGATATTCACTAGAGTGGATTGGTGAATGAACTTCCGCATTCAAGGATCTTATAACTACCACCTTAATGGCCAACCATTGAGCTAAGATTCCTTAAATGTATAGATCATGGTATTACTCTGTCACTCCAATGATTAATCATTTAATAGAGTAATTACTAACATAACCTTGACTCAACCCGTCACCTTACATTGGAGCATCATAAGTGTTGCGAAGCAAGGGAGCTGAAGATTCTTCATCAACAAAGGAGGAGATCTTCATCAACGTGCTTAATGGGGCTCATCTACTTATCTGTAAGTCATTAGAGTTCAGAGACCCTGCTGATAATTCATTTGTGTAGGATTGTGTCACAGGTGCTTCTCACCCCTTTCAAGTCCTCATAGGAGGCCTCCGACGGGAGAATACGTGTGGGTGTTGTGTGTTGACCCTTGCTCTTGGTGAGCATAAACTTAGGTCCTTAGAGTAGGTCCTTGGCCTGTGTGGCCTAAAACCCAGGTGTTGTGTGTTGACCCTTGCTCTTAGTGAGTATAAACTTTAGGTTCCTTGTGTGGATCCTTGGCCTGTGTGCCCTAAAACCTGGGTGTTATGTGTTGACCCTTGCTCCTGTGTGCAGCATAAACTTGTGTCTCATGGAGACATGTCAGGTACCTTGTGTAGGTCCCTAGAGTCAGCCTTGTGTAGGTTGTACTAGTTTTGAGGTAAACCTGATTTGAAACCTCCGTTAGTGAGATCTGGTACACTCAAGGATTGAGTGCACCTGCCAGAAGTAGAGTAGACACATAGTCGAACCACTATAAAAATGACTGTGTTTGGGATTGCTATTTACTTTTAGTACTTGTGTAATTTCTCTGAATGTTCTAAGAATGCATGCTTACATGATTACCTAGAACTAATTAGAATCACATCTCACACAGTCTGTAACGTCTCAAAAAATTCCGTATAAAGACCCAAGTACCACATCAGGCAGAAATCACTCAGGATCAAATCCTTTAGGAATTAGACAAAACTAACTAAGTGTTAAACTAGATTAGCTACGAAATCTGCTTGATCCACTTTAAATACTATCTGCAAGACCCAAAACTTGTAGAATCATTGACGCTAGGTTACCCTAAAATCTAGGATCAATCTCATTACCCAGCTACTCTCGGGAGCATATTGAAACTTCGTATCAGACCTGACCACACGTCGAAAGTCCGATGACCACAAGACTAAACGCTTAGGACCGCCTTACTGGGCTTGACAACCATCTCAGAAATCAAATCCAGATAGTGTCATGGGGCTATTCGTTTGAGCCCAGAGTGAAGAGTGTGAGAAATGTGGTTTTCTTTAGAAATTAAATCTAATTTAAGTAATCTGAGACTTGTTGCTTGCGAGCCAGATAAAAGCAATCAAATTATCAGAATCTGACCCAAATACACCCTCAGATCAGGAGAAATTTCATACACAGGTCAGTGTACTTGTGGCCCTGATCGGTGCTTGGCCCTGGGGCTATTTCCGTTAGTTTTGGGCCTATATAAGGACCTTAAACCCTCTCCCATTCACTCCATACGAATTTGAGAAAACCTAGGAGAGAGAAGAGAGTAAAGAGAAAGAAAGTGTGAGAGAAGTGGGAGAAGATTCCTGGTACTCTATCCTGTCATTCTACGCGCTTAACGATCCCTATCTAATCGCAATTACGGCGATTCTGACTTCGTTCTTACGTAAGAAAACCTAACCCTAATCTGTTCCAAGGTTTCAATTGTTACAAGTAAGATAGTTGACTTAACTCATGTTATAGGTTGATGTACCATCATTGACGAAGCCTTAGAGTTTCTAGCGAATTCATTACGCTTCTACGGCGTAAGGTGAGGATTATAGACGTATAGGTTATGGTTTTCAAGGCTTTCAATGTCGGTTAATGATTTATTCTTGATGTGGGTGCTATTTCACATGCAAAATGCGTCGTCTGTTTCATGTTACAGTTATATATGAACTATGTGGCATATAGTGCATTCTATGTACATGTTGAGATATTTGGATATGTATGGAATTTGGATTTATGTCTAACATGATTATCTGTCGTAAATATATGCTTGTTACTTATGCGACAACTCCTTAGCGAAAGGACTTGCCCTAAATCACGTCACAACAAAAATACGATATATGTGATACAGTGTGTAGACCAAGTGTTTGTGGAAATGCGTAAATGAATATGGAACCTGGATTCATGCATGCCATGATTATCCGTCGTGGGTATATGCACGTGGTATGCGGGGCAACTCCCTAGTGAAAGGATTTGACCTAATATATGTGTAAACAACATACATCATATATGACGATGTATGTAGTCTAAGTGTTTGTAGAAATGTCTGAGTGTGCTAAGTATTACTAAAGAGTACTTTGTATGAGGGTTGAGATATGAATCTCGGCTACCTTAATTATGTGTATGATTACCTACATGTACATTACATCATGTTGTTTCTTTTATTCATGGAATGAATGTGTGTGCAATCATGTTTGTGTTACATTTCACAACATGCTTATATTATTGTACGAAGTGAATTCGTTGTTCTTTATTGCTTTGACAGTCTCATATGATTACTGGATGAAATTGACTAAAGTTGGGACTAGGATATAGTCCAGGCAATCGGTAATCGGCCCTGAGTTCGTGGCTGAGATTCATTCGCCATGTAGGACGTGTTTGACGAACCCGAGTCGTGCATTGGTTGTCGGCAGTGGTTAGGCCACACGAAGTGCTTACGCACTTCATGTTGATTGATACGATGTGCGCTCGTATTAGTCGAGCTCACCAAGTAACCCGATTTGCCTATTATATGTTCACCATGTATGGACGCTATTGTTTGAACCTAAGGCACCGAGCTCACCAGTGAAACCCCGTTCAACCATGGTACCTCGATCCGCTAAGACTCATGAGCCGGACATGGTGGTATGGGACACCATGGTCGAGCTATCGGCCTACGCTGGGGCGATGAGCCTCCTCGTAGTGACCAGTGAGCAACCCGGACTCGTGAGCTGAATACGGTGGTATGGGACACTGTATTCGAGCTGTCGACCTACACTGATTTGGTGACGAGCCCTTTGTAATGACCTCGAGCGTACTCTGAGTCTACGTGGAGGTGACGACCCTTTCGTATCAACAAGAGTATAAACTAGGCCTGCACTGATTTGGCGACGAGCCCATTGCAGCGACCTAGAACCGCAACATCGTATGAGATTTACTAGGACTGACGACCCTATAATAGATCCTTGTTTGGGAATGATATAAGGGAGGTACCTTAGTTTCCCAATCCTGCTTTATGAAAAAGACTAATAAAAACTTGCTAATCACGCTCATAACATCGCACTACATGTGCCCCGGGTTGAGGAGCACATAGGGAAGAAAGTATGTCGCGACTGTAAGATGGTGTCACACGAGGGAGTGTAGGCGAGGGCATGCATCATGACTACATTTCATCCTTGCATTAATAAAAGTATCTAGGATTGTTTGATTGTACTGCTTTATCATTATTGCTTAACTGAATTGATAACATGTTAACCTTTGCTCTATGATTCCACTGAGTTGATCACTCACTCCCACGTTCTGGGACGGTATTCTGAACACTTACCAGACTCTGTCTTAGATGCAGCTGATGATGCGACTCAGGAGGTGGAGCCTGATTACTATGACGATCAGGACGAGTTCTCTTATATGCAGATCTTCAGCGACTTCACTTATGCTATCAGGATCGACGGGGCTATAGGGATTATCATTGTAGTTGTACTGTTTGATATTTTGATTTTGAGACTATCACATGTATATGGTGACTCAGTGATGTATTCATACTCTGGAGACCGATCGTGATCTTTTGACTTATATACGTTTGTTTATGTCTTTCAATCTTCCACTGCGTTTTACAACTTGATCTGGAGTATGAATTACTGTTTTGGTATAATCCCACTCATGATTAATGCACTAACACAGACAACATTTAATCATAAGCATATATGTTGCATAAGTGATGTTTTAGAACTTGGGAGTTGAGTTGCTACTCGACCCCCAATTTTCAGGGCGTTACAAGTTGGTATCAGAGCATGATTTGGATTAAACTGGACCTGGGTTATGGTTACACGCCATACGCTGATGCAAATTCAACTTAGGTGAGTGCGAGAAAATGTAGAAACAGTCATTGAAGTCCCAGTTTCACCAATTGGCGAAGTTTACCGAAAATGATCGCAAAGATCGGGTCCGTACTCTCCCATGATCACTTAAAGCGACCCCGGATCACTCCTAGACCATTAAACAACGGGTCTAGACCATAAATTACCCCATCCCAGCCTTCAAAAATTCCTACGTGCAGCTGTACATAAGAATCATGCCCGAAATGACTTAAAACGAAGCAAACCGGAGTCGGGGGCCTAGTGGAACCTATCCAGAGGGACCCAGGGTGGGCCCCACACATTTTTGGGACCCTGGGGGAAGGAGGACCTCACCCTATGGGCGAACCCTCGCCGGGAGCTCCAGAGACCGGCGACGCCTCACCGCCCAACGGCCAGGACGGGCGGGCCGACGCATCTTTGGGGTTGTGTAACCCACTGACGCAGGGTTCATCGATTAAAACCCCTCCAAACCCACCTCTCCTTCATAAACTACCACTCCAAGCTTTCCCTTTTCTTCAAAACTTCTTGTTTCTCTCTCAAATCGCCCCACCAAGTGTTCTCTTTTCCATTTTCGTGCACCCTCTCCACTACCCTGCTGTAAACTCTTCTCCATTGCTGCCTACCCTCTCCGTTCTCTCTCATTTGAGCACTTAAACCCCCCATTTGAAGCTCAAATTCGTGTAAACCCCCTAACCCATCCCATCTCTTCATTGTCCTTCTTCAACCCCTGTCATTTGAGCCTTGACACACCCTTTAGAGGCACAAATCCGTGGAGACCTAAAGACTCAAACTCTTTTCTCCCTTTTCTTCACTTTTCCATGGTTCTATTCGAGGTTCTTACGACCATTTTCTCAATTTCCACCATTCTTTCTCTCATGGGAAAGAGAAAGGTTATCGTGGATGAAGTCGGGCCTAGTCGCCCCACTCGTTCAAGGAGACTAAGAGGCGCCACCGCATGCACGGGCGTTGAACGTGAGAACGGACTAAGCGGGACCTCGATCCCCAGGCTCCTCTCCCAAGAGCTTTACTAGCGGAGTTGTCCCATGGAAGATATGCTGGTCGTAGGGTCCTTTTTGAAGCTCAGGTGGATGGACAACTCTTTGGGGAGTAACTGTTATTGAAACGCCTGGGTGAAGCCGGGTGGGGCACTGTGTTTGAGGGAAAATATCGTGCGAATGAGGGTATTGTCCGAGCTTTCTATGCCCACATTCAAGAGCTTACATTAGAGTCCTTGCAGTTCAAGATTTCCATGGGAAGAGGTCAGGTGGCCACAATTGATGCTGACCTGATAGATCGACTCATGGGAATACCGCTCGGCCAAGTTCACGCGAGCGAGAAGAATCAAAAGAGTGCACGTGAAAGGGATCGTTGTACGCGTTCCCTTTGTGGTCGACTGGTTCAATGACAGCCAAACAATAGCCTCCTGACATCAAACATGACGGATGATTTTCGCCTACTCCACCATATATGCACGTTTAATGTGTACCCCAGGTGGGGTAACCGCAGCGAGTGCACGCGCCTGATGGTAGATTTCTTGTATCAAGTGGGGCAGGGAGAGAAGTTGTACGTGCCTACATATATTTTGTGACAGATAGTTTTTACCACACACTCCAATTGAAGGACTGATTCGCTCCCCTTCGGCTGGCTTATATACAAGATTGCACGCGAGTTCGGCTACAGCCTTGGCGCAGAACTCCCAGTGCTGCAACATTTCATCAACGAAACTACTCTCAATCAGATGAAAATCAGGTCACGGCAGCGGCCAACCCGACTTGATGAGAGTGAGGATGAGACGGCTAGTGAGGAGTATGAAAGCGAGGAGGAAAGCATGGAAGAGATAGAGGAGGAAAAGGAAGAAGAAGAGGAGGCACAGGATATAGAGGAGAGCTCTCCTCCTACGCCAGCGGAGCAGGACACTAATCGGGCTGCTTGGGATGCTCGTTTAGCTAGACCTGAAGAGGGTCAGGCTGTCCTACGACAGGATCTTATGGATCTTCGAGGCCTCGTGAAGCACAAGTTCAAGAAGGTGACTTGCACTTTGAAGTCTATCCTGTGCTGCTTGCAGGATAAGGGTGCCCCTCCTCCGTCGCCAGACTCGGATGCCTAGTCATCCATGCCGTTGTCTTGCAACTTGTTTTGGTTACTGCTTTAGATTATGCTTGTGTTCATGTTGATGGGCCTAGTAGTGTAGTAGTTAGTAGAATGTTTTCAGTGTTTGAAGCTTTGGTTGTATTAGCTCACATGCATCTTCTATCATGATTCATGTAACTTTGTATTCCATGTATTATGACAAATTTTGGTGAATGAAATGCATGCAGTCCATTTTACTATGAAGTGTGTAGAACGCTTAAAGGATTGTGTATTGTTATGCTACATCTTACACAAATTGCACCCTATGTCATATAGGGCATGCCACGGAAGGTCAAGCGGAGCACGACACGATCTTTACTTTTCCAATGCAGGTTAGTTGCCCATGTCGTGTTGGATGTTACGCTGCTTTACTAGAGCATGTTGATGGGCCGACGTTAGGGAACATGTCAGTAGTTCGGGAATTTGAGGATGTATTTAGGACTATCCCCGGATTACCTCCTCGGCGCGAGATCGATTTTACTATAGATCTTGTGCCTGGTGCGACCCCCATTTCATTACCTATGTATCGGATGCCTCCATGTGAGATGGAGGAACTAAGGAAACAGATTGATGAGCTGGTAGAGAAACTCTTCATACGACCCAGTGTGTCTCCTTGGGGAGCGCCTGTGTTGTTTGTCAAGAAGAAGGATGGGTCGCTACGATTATATATTGATTACCGCAGGTTGAACCAATTGACCTTGAAGAACAAGTATCCTTTGCCCATGATAAATGATCTGTTTGATCAGTTGAAAGGGGCGCGATACTTCTCGAAGATTGATCTACAGTCAGGGTATCATCAATTGCACGTCAGGGATGAGGACATACAGAAGACGGCCTTCAGGACCAGTTTTGGGCATTACGAGTTCCTCGTGATGTCGTTCGGTCTTATGAACATGCCGGCCGTGTTCATGGATTAGATGAACCGGGTATTTCGGCCATTTCTATAACGATTTGTTATCGTGTTTATCGATGACATCTTGATATACTCTGCGAGTCGGGAAGAGCACGGGGAACACCTACAAGCAGTCTTAGATACTCTGAGGAAGAATCAGTTGTTCGCACAGTACAAGAAGTGTGACTTCTGGCAGAAGGAAGTCAAGTTCCTGGGACATGTGGTGTCCAAGGAAGGGATGGCGGTGGACCTTGCTAAGGTAGCCACGGTTCAGGACTGGAAGCAGCCTGGTTCGGTTACTGAGGTGAGGAGTTTTCTTAGTCTGGCGGGGTACTACCGACGATTCATTCAGAATTTCTCGAAGATAGTCAGATCGTTGTCTCATTTAACATGGAAGGATCTGAATTTTGCCTGGAATGAGAAGGCGGAAGCAGCTTTTCAGGAGCTAAAGGACAGACTGACGTCTGCCTCTTTGCTAGTATTGCCAGAGCAAGGGGTCAAGTATACGATATACACCGATGCGTCTCGGGTTGGTTTGGACTGTGTCCTTATGCAGAAGGACAAGGTGATCGCATATGCCTCGAGACAATTAAGGAAATACGAAGAGAATTACTCTACACATGACTTGGAACTGGCAACCGTTATCTTTGCACTGAAGCTCTGGAGACATTACCTCTACGGAGAGGAGTTCGAGCTTTTTTGCGACCACAAGAGCCTTCGCTATATATTCACTCAACGGGACTTGAATATGAGGCAGCGCCGATGGATGGAAACCTTGAAGGACTTCAAATTCGAGGTCTCCTACCATCCTGGCAAGGCTAACTTTGTGGCAGACGCGTTTAGCCGCAAGAAGGCTATAGCATTTGTGGCTCCGCTAATGATAGCAGAGTGGGATATGGTAGAGTTTGTGCGGGACTTCGAGCAGAAACTCACCATAGAGGAGCCATTCGTTAGTGTCGAGCACATTCGGTGCGGTCACTTATTGATGACAAAATTATCGAAGCCTAGAAGGGCGATGAGCGATTGTCTGAGCTTCTAGAGTAAGCTAGCAATGACGAGGACTCCGAGTGGAGAGTTGGCATAAATGGGGGCCTATGATACAGTGGCCGCCTATGCGTCCTAGACATTCATGACTTAAGACAGGAGATTCTCTAGGCTGTCCACAGATCGAAGCTTGCGATGCATCCTGGTAGCATGAAGATGTATCAGGACATGAAGAGGTCGTATTGGTGGGACAATATGAAGGCTCATATAACAGAATATGTCTCTCGTTGTCTCACTTGCCAGCAGGTCAAGGCTGAACATCGTCGACCACCTGGACTGCTTCAGCCCATGCCCATAGTTGAATGGAAGTGGGACTTCATCTCTATGGATTTCATATTAGGGTTGCCGAAGACGAGGAAGGGTTATGACTCTATTTGGGTGATCGTGGACCGGTTAACAAAATCGGCTCACTTCCTCCCGATTAAAGTCTCGAACTCTGCAGACGAGTTGGTCAGGCTGTACATCAAGGAGATTGTGCATATGCATGGAGTTCCCTTGGAGATCGTGTCAGACCAAGACATGCAATTCATGTCTATCTTCTGGACTCGCATCCAGGAGGCGATGGGTGTGAATTTGAAGTTCAGTACCGCGTGCCACCCACAGACCGATGGACAGACGGAGTGGGTGAATTAGATTTTGGAGGATATGCTTCGGTCTTGTGTTTTGGACTTCAAGGACAGTTGGGATGACTGTCTCCCGTATGTAGAGTTCGCCTACAATAACAGTTTTCAAGCGAGTATTGCCATGGCTCCTTACGAGGCTTTGTATGGGCGCCCTTGCCGAGCACTGCATTGCTAGGCAGAGGCTGGCGAACGCAGTTTAATTGGCCCAGAGTTAGTACAGGCGACCTCAGAGAAGATCAATATTATCAGGCGTTGACTTCTTACAGCACAGAGCAGATAGAAGAGTTATGCCGATACGAGGCGGCGACAGCTTGAGTTTGAGGTTGGAGACCATGTATTCCTCTGAGTTTCTCCCATGAAGGGAGTCCTGCGTTTTGGCAAGAAAGGAAAGCTTACGCTGCGGTTCATTGGCCCATTTCAGATACTTGATCGAGTGGGTGTGGTGGCATATCGTCTCGCTTTGCCCACACCACTTGCGGCCGTGCAAAACGTATTTCATGTGTCTATGCTAAAGAAATATGTTCCTGATCCTTCACACATTATCAGATGGGAGCAAGTACAGTTGAACGAGGACGCTACGTATATACTGCGACCGACGCGTATCTTAGACAGGAAGGAGCAAGTATTGCATAGCAAGGTAATCCCACTTGTGAAGGTATTGTGGACGCATCACACTGAGGAAGAGGCTACTTGGGAGACAAAAGTCGAGGTCCGTAAGAACTACCCTCAGATTCTCGAGGAGTACGAAAAGGTACTAATTTCGAGGAGGAAATTTTTCTTTAAGGGGGGTAGATTGTAACGTCTCGAAAAATTTCGTACAAAGACTCGAGTACTACCTCAGGCAGAAATCACTCCGGATCAAATCCTTTAGGAATTAGACAAAACTAACTAAGTGTTAAACTAGATTAGCTACGAAATCCTCTTGATCCACTTTAAATACGATCTGCAAGACCCAAAACTTGTAGAATCATTGATGCTAGGTTACCGTAAAATTTAGGATCAATCTCATTACCCAGCTGCTCTCGGGACCACATTGAAACTTCGTATCGGACCTGGACCACACGTCAAAAGTCCGATGACCACGAGACTAAACGCTTAGGACCGCCTTACTGGGCTTGACAACCATCTCGGAAATCAAATCTAGATAGTGTCCCGGGGCTATTCGCTTGAGCCCGGAGTGAAGAGTGTGAGAAAACATGGTTTTCTTTAGAAATTAAATCTAATTTAAGTAATCTGAGACTTGTCGCTTGCGAGCCAGATAAAAGCAATCAGACCGTCGGAATCTGACCCAAATACACCCTCGGGTTAGGAGAAATTTCATACACAGGTCAGTGTACTTGTAGCCCTGATCGGTGCTCGTGGACCGTTGAATTGAAACTAGTCCACCACGGGTGATCTGTAAATCCGATCGGACTGAAAACTTAACTCAACCTAGATCCATGGTTAGGGAGCTTAAGTCCGACCTTTGGCTCAAGGGGGGCTCCGGAAGTGCTCGGTTGAGCTGAAACAGACGTCCTTTAGTTATAACCTAAGTATACCTTGGCCCTGGGGCTATTTCTGTTAGTTTTGGGCCTATATAAGAACCTTAAACCCTCTCCCATTCACTCCATACGAATTTGAGAAAACCTAGGAGAGAGAAGAGAGGGAAAGTGTGAGATAAGTGAGAGAAGATTCCTGGTACTTTATCCTGCTTAACCATCCCTATCTAATCGCTATTCCGGCGATTCTGACTTCGTTCTTAGGTAAGAAAACCTAACTCTAATCTGTTCTAGGGTTTCAATTGTCACAAGTGGCGAGATAGCTGACTTAACTCATGCTATAGGTCGATGTATCATCATTGACGAAGCCTTAGAGTTTCTAGCCAATTCGTTACGCTTCTACGGCATAAGGCGCGGATTATAGACGTATAGGTTATGGTTTTCAAGGCTTTTAATGTCGCTTAATGATTTATTCTTGATGTGGGTGTTATTTCACATGCAAAATGCATCGTCTGTTTCATGTTACAGTTATATATGAACTATGTGGCATATAGTGCATTCTATGTACATGTTGAGATATTTGGATATGTATGGAATTTGGATTTGTGTCTAACATGATTATCTGTTGTAAATATATGCTTATTACTTATGCGACAACTCCTTAGCGAAAGGACTTGCCCTAAATCACGTCACGACAAAAATACGATATATGTGATATAGTGTGTAGACCAAGTGTTTGTGGAAATGCGTAAATGAATATGGAACCTGGATTCATGCATGCCATGATTATCCGTCGTTGGTATATGCGCGTGGTATGCGAGACAACTCCCTAGTGAAAGGATTTGACCTAATATATGTGTAAACAACATACATCATATATGACGATGTATGTAGTCTAAGTGTTTGTAGAAATGTTTGAGTGTGCTAAGTATTACTAAAGAGTACTTTGTATGAGGTTTGAGATATGAATCTCGGCTACCTTAATTATGTGTATGATTACTTACATGTACGTTACATCATGATGTTTGTTTTATTCATGGAATGAATGTGTGTGTAATCATGTTTGTACTACATTTCACAACATGCTCATATTATTGTACGAAGTGAATTCGTTGTTCTTTATTGCTTTGACTGTCTCATATGATTACTGGATGAAATTGACTGAAGTTGGGACTAGGATATAGTCCAGGCAATCGGTAATCGGCCCTGAGTTCGTGGCTGAGATTCATTCGCCACGTAGGACGTGTTTGACGAACCCGAGTTGTGCGTTAGTCGTCGGCAGTGGTTAGGCCACACGAAGTGATTACGCACTTCATGTCGATCGATACGATATGCGCTCGTATTAATCGAGCTCGCCAAGTAACCCGATTTGTCTATTGTATGTTCACCATGTATGGATCATATTATTTGAACCTAAGGCACCAAACTCACCAGTGAAACCCCGTTCAACTATGGTACCTCGATCCGCTAAGACTCATGAGCCGGACATGGTGGTATGGGACACTATGGTCAAGCTGTCGGCCTACGCTGGGGCGATGAGACTCCCCGTAGTGACTAGTGAGCAACCCAGACTCGTGAACCGAATACGGTGGTATGAGACACTGTATTCGAGCCATTGGCCTACACTGATTTGGTGACGAGCCCTTTGTAGTGACCTCGAGCGTACTCTGAGTCTACGTGGAGGCGATGACCCTTCTGTAGCAACAAAAGTATAAACTAGGCCTGCACTGATTTGGCGATGAGCCCATTGCAGCGACCTAGAACCGCAACATCGTATGAGATTTACTAGGACTGACGACCCTAGAATGGATCCTTGTTTGGGAATGATATAAGGAAGTTACCTTAGTTTCCCAATCCTGCTTTATGAAAAGGACTAATAAAAACTTGGTAATCATGCTCATAACATCGCACTGCATGTTCCTCAGGTTGAAGAGCACAGAGGGAAGAAAGCATGCCGTAATAGTAAGATAATGTCGCATGAGGGAGTGTAGGCGAGGGCATGCATCATAACTACATTTCATCCTTGCATTAATAAGAGTATCTAGGATTGTTTGATTGTACTGCTTTATCATTACTGTTTGACCGAATTGATAACATGTTAACCTTTGCTCTATGATTCCACTGAGTTGATCACTCACTCCAACGTTCTAGGACGATGTTCTGAACACCCACCAGACTTTGTCTTAGATGCAGCTGATGATACGACTCAGGAGGCGGAGCCTGATTACTATGACGATCAGGACGAGTTCTCTTATATGCAGATCTCCGGCGGCTTCGCTTAGGCTATCCGGATCGAAGGGGCTACAAGGATTATCATTGTAGTTGTACTGTTTGAGACTATCACATGTATATGGTGACTTAGTGATGTATTCATACTCTGGAGACCGATCGAGATCTTTTGACTTATATACGTTTATTTATATCTTTCAGTCTTCCGCTTGCGTTTTACAACTTGATCTAGAGTATGAATTACTGTTTTGGCATAATCCCACTCATGATTAATGCACAAACATAGACAACATTTAATCATGAGCATATATGTTGCATAAGTGATATTTTGGAACTCGGGAGTTGAGTTGCTACTCGACCCCCGATTTTCAGGGCGTTACACAGTCACATCCATCATGAACTATGATCCTCATCTTGTTTATGTTTTGAATAGTCTTATGATTGGATCCTTTATTTGGCTTGGAAGCCATTAGAGTTACATGGAAGAAATCCTGATACTTGCATATTAATTCAGGATAGGGTTGATAGGTTTTAAATCATCATTAAATTTTAAAAAGTCTTATTCACCCCCCTCTAGGACACCTTGACATATTCCCACTTCTACTAAAGCAGTCATTACCGCAATTTCACTTTGCCTATAAATTGAGTCTTTCTCTCATTCCAAATTACAATGAAAATTACTATAATTCTTCTACAAGATAGAGAGAAGCTTAAGTCCTCGGCAAGCTATTTGTTGGTATTTATAAATTGTATTTTAATAGCTTATTTAATTCCTTTTTTCTCAAGATCATTTTATTATTAATCTAAGAGAGTAAACTATACTCCTCTTTTAGATCTAAGATAATTGAATCAAGTAGCATTTTGGTTTTCCATTTTTAAAATCTATAGAACCCTAGACTCTTTCTGTCTTATTGAACCCTGCGCCATCTGTGTTCAAGAAATAAGTCTTTCTACTATAAGCTTCTTCCACATTTTCTACATTTGAAGATAAATATACCTTCTGAAATTCTTTTTAGGTTTTTTCTTAGATAGCCTGTAAAAATCTCAGTTGAGATTTTTTCTGAGATAGCCTGTGAAAATCTCTGTAGGGTTTTTATTGTGATAGCCCGTGAAAATCACAAGGAACTATATCAGGTTATTAAGGTGACCTTGTGAAAACCTTTTTATAGTGAAACACAAAATTATGAGGGTAATAATTTTTGGGAGTAGAGTAGGTGTGGTTGTTTTAAGCACCAAACGACTATAACTCCTCGTGCCATGTGGTGAATGCCTTATTATTTTTGGTGATTAGATGTAATTTATTATTTCATTTCAGTGGTGAATATTGTAATGCTTTTATATACTCTTGCTAGTTTGTAAGTTTGATTTTAAAGACATTCATAAAATAAGGTTGTCCTACCTAATATTTTAGGTGAAGCTTGTCCTACGAATTATTTGGAATCAAGGTTTTAATACTCAAGCGATTGAGATCTTTGTATTATTTTCATACTGTCACGTCCCAAACTCGGAAACCGGGCTCACAAAATTTTCGATTGTCGAATCCGGTGCCGACAGCCTCCACAGTACCCATTTCTCGGCTTCCAACGTCCATACGCCAGATTACTTTCCTAGGATCCTACAAGGAGGATTTTCAACATGAATTTATCTCGTAAGAAGTATAACCACAAGTATACCCAAATTACAAGAACAACATCATCATCACATATCCACTAATATAATCAGTTGAATACAGTGCTAAAAGGGAAATATACATATATCGAAACTTAAAGAAAATTCCAGAAGCTCAACCGCACGCTCCTGCCTTAGCTCGGCTGCATCCTATCGTCACCTGCACGCATCTATCGTGCATAAGCTTATAGAAAGCTTAGAGGGTGGTGAGAGTGTGTGAGCAGTATATGTGTGCTCAAAATGTAATATTAGAGTAAACGAAAATACTAGTAAGTCCACAAACCATACAATATCAGAGTAAGCAGAAATATTGACAAGTCCATAAAATATCATCAACCTCATCCAAGATATGCGATGAAAAGACATCGCAAGCTAATGTCATATACTGAGAAAGTAATGTAGGTCAGCTACGCAATGCGGAGACATAGTAAGTCAAATATCAAATACTGTGGATGCAATACAATATGCAATTCAGAAGAGCTACAAATACCATCAGCCTCGTTTAGGTCATATAAATGTAAAAACATAGCAACCCAAAATGCCATATGCTATAGATGTAATGTAATATGAGGTACGTGGTGCGAATGAAATGACCAAGCTGCAATGTGAAGTCGGGATGATAGTACGTGGTATCACAGGCTATGGGCTCTATCACAAATGACTTTTATCCAAACCAGTCTCATACCTAAATTTGGATAGATAAACTCAATGTGGTAAACTCCTGATCTCAGGTTAGTTGCGCCCCAACCTAAATCCTGGCCATTACGAAGGTACACAACAATTAGTTGCGCACCAC
The DNA here is from genome assembly GCA_021015155.1 of Magnolia officinalis. Classification (NCBI taxonomy): domain Eukaryota; kingdom Viridiplantae; phylum Streptophyta; class Magnoliopsida; order Magnoliales; family Magnoliaceae; genus Magnolia; species Magnolia officinalis. The sequence goes on along the minus strand of JAJHSJ010000010.1, from coordinate 30,993,597 downwards.
CAGCCCGAGTGGATAGTGAATGAATGAATGAGTATAATGCTAAGTATGCAACTCCTGCTCAATAAGTCTACATATCAATATTATACTATACATCTTTGGGATCATCACCGGGGTCTAGTACACTCTACATGTAATCGTCACCCCCACGACGTGCAACCATGCAAGTGGAAGAGACCTCATTATCTGCCTCGCCAGTAGTCAACCAATATCTACCCGGCAAGTCGATAGCGAACCCATTCACGAGTTGGTCAAAGTCAGCCTAGCTATGCCCACTACCCTTGGGCGGATAAGGCCACACCCCCTCTCAACTGACCACGACACAGTGGGAGATGCGACCTCCTGGTATTCGGCACTCGAGCCTCATGTATCCACTCGGTCTAGTCGTTGGGGCATTTCCTGGCCTCGGAGGTTTAGGGAATTTCACCCACGGACATCCAAAGTTCCCAGATGCTCGAACCCAAACATTTTTAGTGTCCCATCTGGTCATCCATGAAATGCCTGTGGAGGTCATAACCCTGATCTCGCTAGGGCGTACAATAGTCACAATCATATAATGCAAGATGCATGAGTCATGTAGTCCAATCATACATCAATCTTGTGCATACCGCATGCTCATGTGGGATAACTCCACCTATCAGGTAGTCCCATAAACCATCTGTACTATGACATACGCAATGGTCAATCACATCTCATAATAAACATGCAGATGATGTGTATGGGCATGTATCATGATGTTATGCTGTCACATACTCATAATCGGTATTAATAACCGTTGTCAACAATCGGCCTTGACAATGTGGACATTTAACCAACATTGCCCCCAAGGAATGGCCTACATAGATCCTAACATATAGTGGACCCATGGCCTCACACAAGGGCCTAATATACAACACCATGGACCTCACTCAGGAGCTTAATACACATCACGATGGGCCTCTCACATGAGCCTAATATATATCACAATGGGCTCCATCACCTGGCCCTCAAATGCACCACAATGGGCCTCATCACATAGTGTAACGACTCAAAAATTTCCATACAATGGCTCGAGTACCACCTCGACCAGAAATCACTTAGGATTAAATCCTTTAGAAATTTGACAAAGTTAATTAAGTGTTAAACTAGATTATCCATGAAATCTGTTGGAATCGCTTTAAATACGATCTGCAAGACCCAAAACTTGTAGAATCATCATCGCTAGGTTACCCTGAAGTCTAGGATCAAACTCATTACCCGACTGCTCTCGGGAACACATTGAAACTCCGTATCAGGTCTAGACCGCACATCGGGAGTCTGAATAATACGAAGCTAAGGACTTAGGACCGCCTCGCTGGGCTTGACAACAATCTCAGAAATCAAATCCAGACAGTGTCCCACGGCTGTTCGCTCGAGTCCGGAGCGAGAGAGTGTGAAAACACTTGTTTTCTTTACAAAATAAATATCTTGAATAGTGATCTGGCACATGTCGCTTGCGGATATTTTGTAAGCAACCAGACCTCTAGAATCTGACCCAAATACACCCTCGGATCAGGAAAATTTTCATAAACATATCCATGTACTTGGAATTTCTGATCGAAACCCGCTAACCGTTGAACTGAAACTGGTCCGCCATGCATGATCTAGAAAACATACTAGAACGAAAACTTAACTCCACCTACATCCAAGGTTGGTGAGCTTAAGTCCGACTTTTGGCTTAAGGAGGCCTGCTAGAAGTGCTCCGTTGAGCTGGTAAAGTATCACTTTGGTTATAACCTAAGTATACCTTGTCCCCAAGTCTATTTCAGAGAGTTTTTAGGCTATATAAGGACCTTAAAATCCTCTCTCTCACAGCCATACGAATTTGAGAAAAACCCTAAGTGAGAAGAGAGAAAAAGAGAGAGAAAGCTAGAGAGAAGTGGGAGAATCTCCCTACTACCGTTCCCTGCCGCTACACAAGCTGCACCACCTGATTTTCATCGCTTTCCCGGCGATACCGACTTCGTTTCTAGGTAAGAAACCCTAACCCTAATCTGTTTTGGGGGGTAAAGGTTATAGGTTATGAAATAGCTAACCGGTTTCATTCTTTAGGCTACAAAACTGCCGAATACAGAAGCCTAACAAACCTAGCTGATTCGTTGTGATTCTACGGTATAAGGTGAGGACTTTAGGTGTATAGGTTACGATTTTCAATGCTTTCAATGTCAGATAATGATAGATTCATGATCTGCATGTAATTGCACATGTATAAAGTGCTGTCTCTTTTCTGTTTCGATTAAAGATGAAAAATATGGAATTCTACATACTCTAGGTATTTGTAGAAAGTACCGTATACGTACAAATTTTGAAAATGTGTTTGACATGATTATTTGTTGTATAAATATATTATATGTGGATAAATTACTTGTTTGGCGAAAGGACTCGCCTAAATACATGTTTTGCTATATACACTATGTTTGTTGAAATTGTGTATTCTAGAAAATACCGTATACGTATAAATTTTGGAGATGTATTTATCATGATTATTTGCTATATGAATATATTATACATGGATAAAATACTTGCTTGGGATAGCCCTAATGCATGTTTTACTAACATACATCATGTATGTTGAAATAGTATATTCTAAGTGTTTGTGAAAATGCTTGTGAGAGTAAGTGCTTGGATGTTAGTGCCTTAGGTAGGTGTTGAGATGGGGTTCTTAACTACCTTAGAGACATGTATGATTTCCTCCATGTGGTTGTTTACTTTAACCACTTAGTTATGAAATATATGTGTTTGTATTCATATTTATATAGTGCTTTATAATATGCTTTATAACATGCTTTGTAATATGTTTTATAACATGCTTTATGACATGCTTGTTAACATGCTTGAATAGCTTTGTTTATTATGCTTTACACCACATGCTATGAGTAAGGATTGATTGAGTTTGGGACTATGTCTATAGTCTAGACAATCGGTACCAGACTTGAGATCGTGGTTGAGATTCATGTCGCCACGAAAGATGTGTTTGACGAACCCGAGTCGTACTTCAGTTGGCGACAGTGGTTAGGTCACAAGAAGTGCTTATGGACTTCATGTCGTTCAGTTGATTGTGCGCTCGAGCTAGTCAGGCTCGTCAAGTAACCCGATATGTCTAATGTATGTTCACCATGTTTGGTCGCTACTGCTTGAACCTAGGGTACCAAACTTACCAGTGGAATCCCGTTAACCATGGTACCTCGATCCCCTAAGACTCATATGCCGGGCATAGTGGTATGGGACACCATGGTCGAGCTGTCAGCCTACGCTGGGGCCACGTGCCTCCCCGTAGTGACCAGTGAGCAACCAGACTCGTGAGCCGATTATGGTGGTATGGGAAACTATATTCGTGCTGTCGGCCTACATTGATAAGGTGATGGGGAAGTGGTGTAACCTTTGTGCGTAACAGCCCTAGCAGCCCTTTGTAGTGACCTCGAGCATACTCTGAATTTGCGGTGAGGCGACGAGTCTTGCCGCAATATATAGAGTATGGACTAGGCCTGTATCTGTATAGTGATGAACCGTTAAAAAGGTGATGGGGGAGTGGTGTAACCTTTGTGCATAACAGCCCTGGCAGCCTTTGTAGTGACCTAGAAAACACACCATCGTCTGAGATTAACTAGGACTGACGACCCTAGAATGGATCATGTTTGGGAATGATACAAGGGAGGTACCTTAGTTTCCCAATCCTGTTGTTTGAGATGGACTAATAATTACTCGGTAATCATGCTCATCATCGCACTGCACGTGCCTGGTAGATGTGGAGCACTGAGGGATGAACGCATTCGCGAACGTAAGATGGTGTCGCATGAGGGTGGTTTGGCAAGGGCATTCATCATGTCATTTCATACTTGCATTAAATAAGAGTAGTTAGGATTGTTTTGATTGTACTACTTTATCATTACTGCTTGACTGAATTGATAACATGATAACCTATGCTTTATTGTTCCACTGAGTTAGCTACTCACTCCCATGTTACGGGACGGTGTTGTACACACCAACCAGACTCTGTCTCAGGTGTAGATGGTACGTCGATTCAGGAGGCGGAGCCAGACTACGATGAGGACCAGGACGAGTTCTCATACATGCAGTACTCTGACGGTTTTGCTTAGGCCGACTGGATCGCGAGGATTTCAAGATCTACCTTTTAGTTGTATTTTGACCCTTTTGATTTAGAAACAATACATGTATATGGATACTCAGTTAGTGTTCATACTCTGGAGTTCATGATGGTTTTGTTTCCTTACATGCCTTATATATACAATTTCAGTCTTCCGCTTGCCTTTATACATTGATCTGGAGTATGAATTACTGTTTTGGTTTAATCTCACTCATGTTTATTGCATTGACACAAACAACATTCAATCTTCATCATCTATGTTGCATAAGTGATGGTCTGGAACTCGAGAGTTGAGTTGCTACTCGACCCTCGAATTTCAGGGCGTTACACATAGGCCTTATATACATCACATTGGGCCCTAAACACGGGTTGAATACACATCACAATGTGCCTCAAATATGGGGCTCATATACATTACATTAGGCCTCGACAATCGGCCTTAAAAATCAGAATCGGCCTCAATGATCGACCTCAACAATCGGAATCGACCTCGACAATCGGAATCGGCCTCGATAATTGAAATCGACTCGATAATCAAAATCGGCCTCGATAATCAGAATCGGCATCAACAATTGAAATCAGCTTCGATAATCAGAATCAACCTCGATGCTCGGCCTCAACAATCAGAATCGACCTCGACAATCGGAATTGACCTCGATAATTAGAATCAGCCTCAATGATCGGCCTCAATAATCGAAATTGACCTCGACAATTGGAATCGACCTCGATAATCGGAATCAGCCTCTATAATCAGAATCGGCCACGATAATCAGAATCGGTCTCAACAATCAGAATCAGCCTCAATAATCAGAATCGGCCTCGATGATCAACCTCAACAATTAAAATCGGCGTCAACAACAGAAATCGACCTCCATAATCAGAATCGGCCTTAACAATCGGCCTCAACAATCGGAATCGGCCTCGACAATCAGAATAAGCCTTGATAATCGGAATTGGCCTCGATGATCGGCCTCAACAATCTGAATTGACCTCGACAATCGAAATTGACCTTAATAATCAGAATCGGCCTCAACAATCGAAATTAGCCTCGACAATCGGAATTGGCCTCGATAATCAGAATCGACCTCGATGATCAGCCTCAACAATCGGAACCAACCTCGACAATCAGAATTGGCCTCGATAATCAGAATCAGCCTCGATAATCAGCCTCGTCACAAGGCGAGGTCCATAATGGACGACCGGTGATGGATTAAGTAATATCAATGGGCCCCAATAATTTGGGTTAACCCACTGGAGAATGATGAGAATAGGCCTAACCAGGCCTAAGGGAAGGTCATAATGTGGACATTTAACTATCATTGCCCATCAATGTAGACATTTAACCAACATTGCTCCCAAGAAGTGGTCCACATAGGGCCGAACATATAGTGGGCCCATGGCCTCACATAAAGGCCTTATACACAACACAATGGTCCGCATACTATCTCAATGGCCTTCATACAATCATAATGGGCCTTACACAAGGGTCTCATACATCATAATGGGTTGCGTCACATGGGCCTAATACACATCACATGGGCCTATATACATCAGATGGGTCACGTCCCATGGGCCCCGAATACATCACAATGGGCCACAACCCATGGGCCCCAAACACATCACAATGGGCCTCTCACATGGGTCCAATATGCATCACATCAAGGTGGGCCTTAATGGATGGCCACAAATACGTCACATTTGGCCTCATCAAATAAGCCCCAAGTACATCAAATGGCCTGAATCAAATGGGCCGTATCAAATGGGTTGTACCACTACACCATTCATCTATTGTTAGAGATCATTTTAGAGTATTATTCAAAAATGAATCATATCAAAGGATTATCTGGACCATATCACAAATAATAGTGGTGATAATAATTCCCACTGTTAAAAATTTAGAGGGCCCACTATAGCGTTTATTTTCCATTCAGTTAGTTTATAAGGTCACAAAGACCTGAACTGAGAGGAAAAACAAATATCATATTAGTCCAAAACTTCTGTAACCCAAAGGGGGTTGCAATGGTAGACGTCCAATCCCACTATTTCTACAATGTGGTCCTCATGATATTAGATCTATCTTATATTTAGTTTCAAGCCTTAGACAAGTTACCAAATGGATGGACGGTTCAGATGTAACACATACATCAGAGTGGGGCCCACGAGCACGTCAGATGGATGAACGGTTTGGATTGGGACCGATACATCAGGGTCCCCATCTCGTCCAGATGGATGACTAGGAATAGATGCAGCAAGGTGGGCTCCCACGTGGGTATGGCCCCACCACAATATACATATATATATACATCTAGTGGGTCCCAAGTGGGGCCCACCATAATATCTTATATATTTATATATAATATATATGCTATCTTATATATTTTTATATTATTATTTTTTTTTATTTTTTAAAAAATTATATAACTCATCCAACATCCAGAGCCCAGCGTCCAGATCTTATGGACACTGGACTGACGGTGGATACAAAATAAGGTGGGTCCCACGTATGTGTGGGCCACACGTGTCATCAATGTGGGCCCACATTCCACCTTAAGCCGATATTTGTATTTTCCTTCATCTAGATTTGTCCAAGGCCTGTTCGCCGGACACCAGTGAGGTGGGCCCCATGGATGGGACGGCGTGGATCTTACATCACAGTGGGATCCACAACATATGGAGAAGAGAGAGAAAGAGGGAGAGAGAGACACACGGTGAGATGGAGGGATCCCACCACTATGGGCCCCTCTCTTATAAAATGCATACATCAAGTGGGTCCCACAACAAGTGGACCCTTAAAAATCAAAATTAATGGTGGATCACCCACGTTTGGCCTCCTTCTTTAGCTCCTTGGACTCCTAGGCTCCTTGTGTAAGGTCCATATCCTAATCCATACCGTTTCATAGACTTTCGTGATCCTTCTTAATGAATTCTGACAACCTGCAACCTATAATCAACGTTTGTGTGCGACCCTAAGTCGTATCCCGTAGATCTATGTCAGCTTAATCCGAGACTTATACTATTGCGACCGCACCATTGTTGCGGTTCCAATATTGCGTCTTGCACACCGATCTGATACCCTGGCTAGGAGATGTGGGCCCACGTTTATCTCGAAGAAACGCCGCGCATTTAGGAAACCAAGAGAAACTCTTCAACTCATCCCATCAATCAATCATTCAATCAATCAAAGTATAAAACCCATGCTTTCTTTCTCCCCAAGTCAAGCAACTTACCAAATCAATTCTCAAGTCAAGTACACCTATAAACTCACATCCATCACTCACAACCATCACCTCTCTCTTACAACCACCATTTCTCTCTCTTTCTCTTCACGTTTTCCAAGCAAAAAAAAAGTGATGGACGTCCAAGCATTTCTAAGGAGAGAAAAGGATGTTGTGTGTGGCCCACTTCCTAATCCAAGATCCATCATCCTAACCCTTCATTTCTCATCACCTTCAATCAAAGTGAGACACAAGAAGATTGGCGTTCCATTGGACCAAGAAGATCGAATGGTGGGTGCTTTATAGGCCTAGATTTAATGCTTTGATGATGGGCCAAGTGAGGCCTACCAATTGATGGTATGTGTAACATCCCGAAAAATCGAGGGTCAGTAGTAACTCAACTCTCGAGTTTCCAGAACATCACTTATGCAACATAGATAATGATGATTGAATATTGTCTGTATTAGTGCATTGAACATGAATGAGATTAAGCCAAAACAGCATATCATACTCCAGAGACAGTGAATTAGCAACCGGAAGATTGTGATAGATATATAAAATAAATAAAAACTGTGTTGAGTCTCCAGAGTGTGATAACATTACCAGGTTAATAAAATTCAAGTACATTTCTAAAATATCCCAAATGTGTAAGTGTAATGTCTTCTATTCTAAGTACCATAGCCCCGTCAATATAATGTCAGGTCTTCATAGACCTGTCAGAGAGCTACATGTAGGAGAGCACCACCTCAACATCATAGTAGTCTGGCTTTGCTTCATAAGCATTGCCATCACCTGAAACTCAACAAATCTGGTTGGTGTGTACAACACCGTCCCATAACGTGGGAGTGAGTAGCTAACTCAGTGGAACAATAAAGCATAGGTTAACATGTTATCGACTCAGTCAAGTAGTAATGATTAAGCAGTACAATCAAACACTTCTAACTACTTTTATTAATGTAAGTATGGATGCAGTCATGATGTATGCCCTCACCACACCCTCCCCCGTGCAACACCATCTCACGTTCGCGGCATGCTTTCATCCCTCAGTGCTCCACATCTTCCAGGCACATGCAATGCATGATGAGCATGATTACCGAGTATTTATTAGTCCATTTCAAACAGCAGGATTGGGAAACTAAGGAACCTCCCTTGTATCATTCCCAAACATGATCCATTTTAGGGTCGTTAGTCCTAGTTAATCTCAGACGATGGTGTGTTTTCTAGGTCACTGCAAAGGCTGCCAGGGCTGTTATGCACAAAGGTTACACCGCTCCCCCATCACCTCTTTAACGATTCATCACTATACAGAAACAAGCCTAGTTCATACTCCATACACCGCGGCAAAACTCTAAGGCTCACCGTGATTCCAGAGTATGCTCGAGGTCACTACAAAGGGCTGCCAGGGATGTTGCTCGCATTCGTTGCACCACTCCCCCATCGACTTATCAATGTAGGCAGATAGCACGAATATAGTGTCCCATACGACCATAATCGGCTCATGAGTTTTGTTGCTCACTGGTCACTACGGGGAGGCACGTGGCCCCAGCGTAGGCCGACAGCTCGACCACGGTGTCGCATACCACCATGCCCAGCTCATGAGTCTTAGCGGATCGAGGTACCATGGTTAAAAGGGATTCCACTGATAAGTTTGGTACCCTAGGTTCAAGCAGTAGCGTCCAAACATGGTGAACATACATAAGACAGATCGGGTTGCCTGATGAGCTCGGCTAGCTCGAGCGCACAACAAGTTGAACGACATGAAGCGCATAAGCACTTCGCGTGGCCAACCACTATCGCCAACCGAAGTACGATTCGAGTTCGTCGAACACATCACTCGTGGCAAATGAATCACAGCCACGAATCCAATTCTGGTACCGATTGTCTGGACTATAATCATAGCCCCAAACATAATCAATTTCAAATAGTAAAGCAGTAATGGATCAAGGTTCAAATCATACAATCAAAGTCTGATATTATCCGTTTAGGGCTGTCAGGGCTGTTGCACGCATTCGTTGCTCCACTCCCCCATCACCCATGACGGATCATACAACGTAAACATGAATTTAACATATGCATTACATAGATAAAATCATAAAAACAGTTGAGCAGGTTATGAAGCACAACACATGCATATGTTTGTACATATTCAATTCCTAATCACACAGCTATCCAAGGAAATCATACACATAGTTAAAGGAGTTGAGAATCATATCTCAACACCCTTAAACATTACAATTTACTAACTACTACTCATTCAGACATTTCAACAAATACTTTAAAATACATGTATCAACATACATGACATATGTTGATCACATAGGTATAAGGCCAAATCCTTTCACTAGGGAGTTACCCCAATCATAACACGCATACACCCACGACGGATAGTCATGGCAAGTAGGAATCCAAGTTCCATATTTATTCAGTCATTTCCACAAACACTTGGGCCACACTTTTTAGCATATATAGTGTGTATTGGTCGTGGCGTGATTTAGGGCAAATCCTTTCGTCAAAGGGGGATCGCCAATACAACAATCAATTATCCATAACAATTAGTCATGGCGAACACGAATGAGAATTCTATACTCATTCAGTCATTTTCACAAACACTTAGAATACACTATTACAACATACATGGTGTATGTTAGCAAAACATGTATTAGGGTTATCCTTTAGCCAAGCGAGTATTTTATCCATGTATAATATATTCATACAGCAAATAATCATGACAAGTACATCTCCAAAATTTATACGTATACGGTATTTTCTAGAATACAAAATTTCAACATACATAGTGTATATAAGCAAAACATATATTAGGGCGAATCCTTTCACCAAACAGGTAATTTATCCACATATAATATATTCATACAACAAATAATCATGTCATACACATTTCCAAAATTTGTACGTATACGGTACTTTCTTCAAATACCTAGAGTATGTAGAATTCCATATTTTTCATCTTTAATCGAAACGGAAAACAGATAGCACTTTGTACATGTGCAATAGCATGCAGATCATGAATCTATCATTATCTGACATTGAAAGCATTGAAAACCATAACCTATACACCTAAAGTCCGCACCTTTTGTCGTAGAATCATAACGGAGTCGATAGGTTTGCTAAGCTTCCGTATACGGCAGTTTGGCCACCTAGAGAACGAAGTAGGTTAGCTATTTCATAACCTACAACCATCAACACTCCAAATCAGATTAGGGTTAGGGTTTCTTACCTAAAAATGGGGCTGGAATCGCCGGAAAAGCGATGAGAACGGAGCGGTGGAGCTCGTGGAGTGGCAGGAAGGATCTCCCACAACTCCCACACTTTCTCTCACTTTTCTCTCTCCTCTCTCTAGGGTTTCTCTCAAATTCGTATGGCTGTGAGAGAGGGGGTTCTAAGGTCCTTATATAGCTTAAAAACTAACCGAAATAGACTCCAGGTCAAAGTATACTTAGGTTATAACCAAAACGGGTCAGTTTCAGCTCAACGGAGGACTTCTGGCGGGCCTCCTTGAGCCAAAGGTCGGACTTAAGGTCACTAACGCTGGATCTATGTTTAGTTAAGTTTTCATTTCAGTGGAATTTTCAGATCACGCGTGGCGGACCAGTTTCAGTTCAACGGTCAGCGGATCTCGATCGGAGATTCCGAGTACATGTAAATGTGTATGAAATTTCTCCTGATCCGAGGGTGTAATTTGGTCTGATTCTGACGATCCGGTTGCTTAAAACTGATCCGCAAGCAACACGTGCCAGATTACTATTCAAGATATTTTATTTTGAATTAATTTCACATTTCTCACACTCTTCACTCTGAGCTCAAGCGAATAGCGATGGGACACTATCTGAAGTTGGTTTCCGAGATGGTTGTCAAGCCCAGCAAGGGGGTCCTAATTCCTTAACTTCGTGTTCATCGGACTTCCGACGTGCGGTCCAGATCTGATACGGAGTTTCGTGATGCTCCCGGGAGCAGACGGGTAATGAGATTGGTCCTAGATTTTAGGGTACCCTAGCGTCAATGATTCTACAAGTTTTGGGTCTTGCAGATCGTATTTAAAGTGATTGGTGCTAATTTCACAAGCACTCTAGTTTAACACTAGTTAAATCTCGCCTAATTTCTAAAGGATTTAGTCCTGAGTAATTTCTGTCTGAGGTGGTACATGGGCCTTTGTAGTTTGTATCTAAAGTGATCCAAGTTTTACTACTTAGCTAGTTTAAGATAGTGTCTAGGGCGAAAGTGCTTTGAAAAATTGAGAGAAGAAGGTGGTAAAGGGTGGGATTTGTGAAAGAGATGGGTTCACAAGCGATTTTAGCCTTTGGGACTGAGTTTTGACAAGTTAATAAGGTGTTAGGATCGACCCATTGCCTAAGGACGTCTAATCCCAAGTTGGCAAAAATCTGGGCTGTTACAATCTACCCCCCTTAAAACAAAATTTCGTCCCCAAAATTGGCTAAGGGTAATAAGGGAAGATTTCTATTATTTCATTTGCATAAGTTTTATTGATTTCGAGTTTCTACGCGTGGTAGGGCATATACTAGTCTGGTTCATTTAAGTCTACCCCCCTTAAAACTTATTTCTTTATCCATTTCTCATACCATGATGGTTTGCTACAATTTATTTCTTTACCTATTTGGAGTCTTGACGATAATTCCCACTTATTTAGAGTAAGATAGTTATTTTCATTGTTTGGCCAGCACGGAGAGACGATTGTAGTGGGCTTGATCCCGGTACATTGATCATCTACCTTGCCAGGGTAGAAAGCTCATCGTATGCCTTCCTAATCCTGGTGGATCCTGGTTTTCTGCTCGGTCAAGCAGTGAGTCCATTGGTAGTCGCCCAGGATTGAGAATTGGGTCAAGCTGCGAATGCTTCGCAGTTGTATATTTCAGTAACTCCGTAGTCCGATCACTCTAAAAAACTTAGGGAATGCCCATCATTGAAAGGCTCAAATTGTTTGTTTTTATTTATTGGGTTGCCCTTTAGGTCTTAGTCTAAGAGAGTTCTTATTATTATCTATGTCCAAGGAAATGGTGAATCAAATCTTACTAGATCATCCTAAAACGGTTTCTTATAGTAGAACTTGCTAGGGCTTCTATAATGTTCGTATTCAACGAGCACAGTTTCGATCCTGGGCTAGTGGAGTAGGGTCCACCACGCGTTCGCTGCGCCACCCAGATCAAAAAGTATATTAGCCGACCTATCTAGATTGGGCTCATAATGTTCTATCCCCCCTTAAAATTTTATTTTTCTACCTCCACGGTTCAAGATCTATGTCATGTTCTGTATGTCGGAATAAGGTGTAATTTAGGACCTATCCTTGACACGAATGGGTCTCGCTCCAACCGACTTAAGCCAACTAACTAAGTCTATCATTCAATTGGCTTAGCATAATTAATTTGTCTTTCCTTAGCCTAACCAGTAGTCTAGTCTTAATTTAGGAGTAGTGGTATCCTCTAAGTGTAATCCAAAGTCTATGCTTATACATTAGATGATTTTATACCCTTTCTAATATAAGGAAGGGTTTTATCACTTACGGTCAAAGTTGTCTAATTGGAATTGAGTTGCCTAAAGTTGAATTTAACTACGCCCGGGCATGTCACACATGCTCATACCAGCTAAGAGGGTCCTAAGGTTCACATTATTAATTTGTTGGATTTCCTATACGGTCAGGTCTGTCGAAGCACCGCTCTAGGTCCAAAACTCCAAGGGTCTATTAGTCAAACAACCATTTACTATAAAAGCTTAAACTATCAGAGTGTGGTGGGTTAATGTATATCAAGGGACTTTATCACTTCAACACTATTTGGCCAGTGGTCTTAAGTTGTATTAAATGGGACTGCATTACTAATCCTACCTCGGGGATTGGGAATGACATGTTTGGTAGGAGGGTGGGAGGGGATTAAAATTAATGGTATAGGCTTTGAAAAATGAGCCTTGTTTCAGAAAGTGTGAGATGGGATTTCCAAATCCCAGGATAATGAATTTCTAAGTGTACTTAGAAAGGGAATTTCAGAATTTACTTTTAATTGTACACACTCCAATCATGGTATTGGAAAACATGGGATACACCAATCTAGGAACCATACCCTACACGTACATTTATTATTACTTATACAATTCTATCCATCTTAAACTCACCTAATGCAGTTGGCCGAAAGGGCCTTAAACATTCCAACTTTCGGAGGTTGTGAAGAAGACGGTGGGAATGGAGGAAAAGGCCGTATTCAACTCGAATAAGGCCATGGGAAGTGAAGGAAAAAAGGAAAAGAGGGCTGAAATTTTTGGTTCTCCACGAACTTGGGTCCTCAACAGACGTTGTAGGGGCCCAAAAGATATGGGTTTAAGAAAGAGAATGGAGAGAACAGGTGGGTGAGGAAGCTCACACGAGTTTTGAGCTCCAAGTTGGTGTGTGGGGGTCCAAATGAGAGAAACGAAGAGGGAAAGGAGAAGAGGGCTGCAATGCATGATGAGAGTGGGTAGGTTGTGGTCGAAATCAGTAGGGAGGATGATCGGAAGGGTGATTTTGAAGAGAAACAACTAGTTTGAAGAGAGAAAACGGCTTGGAGGGGAGGTTTGTGAAGGAAGTAGGGTTTTGGGAGGGTTTCGATGGATGGGACACACATCAGGGGGGTCCCACAACCCCCAAACTCGGTCGGCCCGAGCCGCGGGCCTGGCCCATCAAAAAAAGCGGCGAGGCCTCGCCAAAAAATTGGGATTTTGCAAAAGGGGCCCCCATGGTCGTGTTCCTCTAGTGCCCTAGGCCCCAAAAAACACTGGGTCCCACCTTGGATCCCTCTGGAAGTGCCCTGTTTGGCCCCCAGACCCCGATTCGCTCAATATCGGGTAGTTTCGGAATAATCGGACGTATCTTACAATGCAGAATGAGTTATCTAATGTAAAATATATGAATTTGAGGTAGAACGAGCTAATGAAGCCAACCAACCCTGCTATGCAGGGTTACGCAACCCAACATTGGAGAAAACCCTCCGATTGACGGTCATTTCCCCGTTTCAATTTCGTTTTGCTAAAAATAGTAGTTTTGGTTTAATTACTCTTCATCTGTCGAGCTTTAGGAGTTACGCCCATCGTGAAAAGGACTTAGAATAATTAGGAGAACGGTTTGGTGAAGCCAAATAGGACACTTATTATTTTTGGCCGAAAACCTTACACACTAGTAGACATCACGACCTTATAGTAAGTCGCAAATTCTAAGAGTTTTAGTTGTAGTTGGTTTCTGATTTCATTCTCATTACTTGGTATCCCTATTTAAAGGGTTGTGAACTCATTTTTAGCCATTCATTAATCAATTTTGAATTTATTAGAATTTATTTCTACTTTCTTTTTTCTTTTCTCGTAGACTCGAGAAATCTCCGTGAGGAGTCCAGAGAAGCTCCGAAGGTTCGAAGTAGTTATCATCATCCCTCTTATCCCATATTCTACCGATTTTCAACGGTTGGGGTGAGGTGGATTGTAATCTAGAATCATCTATAGACGGTCTAGGAATGTTTTAAGGTCGACCCGTGCGACCATGGTTGAATACGGACTCGATTTCAACGTTCGTCTTTAGTGAACTTTCGCCGATTGGCGAAATCGGGATACCTATGACTGTTTCTATGTTCCGTCGCTCCCTCCTAAGTCAGAGTGCGTCAGTGTGCGTCGTGTGACCATAACCCAGGTCCGGTTTAATCCAAATCATGCTCTGATACCAACTGTAACATCCCAAAAAATCGAGGGTCGAGTAGTAACTCAACTCTCGAGTTTCCAGAACATCACTTATGCAGCATAGATAATGATGATTGAATGTTGTCTGTATTAGTGCATTGAACATGAATGAGATTAAGCCAAAACAGCATATCATACTCCAGAGACAGTGAATTAGCAAGCGGAAGATTGCGATAAATATATAAAATATATAAAAACTGTGGTGAGTCTCCAGAGTGTGATAACATTACCAGGTTAATCAAATTCAAGTACATTTCTAAAATATACCAAATGTGTAAGTGCGATGTCTTCTATTCCAAGTACCATAGCCCCGTCAATACAATACCAGGTCTTCATAGACCTGTCAGAGAGTTACATGTAGGAGAGCACCACCTCAACATCATAGTAGTCCGGCTTTGCTTCATAAGTATCGCCATCACCTGAAACTCAACAAATCTGGTTGGTGTGTACAACACCGTCCCATAACGTGGGAGTGAGTAGCTAACTCAGTGGAACAATAAAGCATAGGTTAACATGTTATCGACTCAGTCAAGTAGTAATGATAAAGCAGTACAATCAAACACTCATAACTACTCTTATTAATGCAAGTATGGATGCAGTCATGATATATGCCCTCACCACACCCTCCCTCGTGTGACACCATCTCACGTTCGCGGCATGCTTTCATCCCTCAGTGCTCCACATCTTCCAGGCACATGCAATGCATGATGAGCATGATTACCGAGTATTTATTAGTCCATTTCAAATAGCAGGATTAGGAAACTAAGGTACTTCCCTTGTATCATTCCCAAACATGATCCATTCTATGGTCATCAGTCCTAGTTAATCTCAGACGATGGTGTGTTTTCTAGGTCACTGCAAACGCTGTCAGGGCTGTTACGCACAAAGGTTACACCGCTCCCCCATCACCTCTTTAACGATTCATCACTATACAAAAACAAGCCTAGTTCATACTGCATACACCGCGGCAAAACTCTAAGGCTCACCGCGATTCCAGAGTATGCTTGAGGTCACTACAAAGGGTTACCAGGGCTGTTGCTCGCATTCGTTACACTACTCCCCCATCACCTTATCAATGTAGGCCGACAGTACGAATATAGTATCCCATACCACCATAATCGGCTCACGAGTTTGCTTGCTCACTGGTCACTACGGGGAGACGTGGCCCCAGCGTAGGCCGACAGCTCGACCACGGTGTCCCATACCACCATGCCCGGCTCACGAGTCTTAGCGGATCGAGGTACCATGGTTAAAAGGGATTCCACTGGTAAGTTTGGTACCCTAGGTTCAAGCAGTAGCGTCGAAACATGGTGAACATACATAAGACAGATCGGGTTGCCTGATGAGCTCGGCTAGCTTGAGCGTACAACAAGTTGAATGACATGAAGTGCATAAGTACTTCGCGTGGCCAACCACTATCGCCAACCGAAGTACGACTCGAGTTCGTCGTACACATTACATGTGGCAAATGAATCACAGCCACGAATTCAATTCTGGTACCGATTGTCTGGACTATAATCATAGCCCCAAACACAATCAATTTCAAATAGTAAAGCAGTAATGGATCAAGGTTCAAATCATACAATCAAAGTCTGATATTATCCGTTTAGGGCTGCCAGGGCTGTTGCACGCGTTCGTTGCTCCACTCCCCCATCACCCATGACGGATCATACAACATAAACATGAATTTAACATATGCATTACATAGATAAAATCATAAAAAGCAGTTGAGCATGTTATGAAGCACAACACAAGCATAAGTTTGTACATATTCAATTCCTAATCACACAGCTATCCAAGGAAATCATACACATAGTTAAAGGAGTTGAGAATCATATCTCAACACCCTTAAACATTACAATTTACTAACTACTACTCATTCAAACATTTCAACAAACACTTTAAAATACATGTATCAACATACATGACATATGTTGATCACATAGGTATAAGGCCAAATCCTTTCACTAGGGAGTTACCCCAATCATAACACGCATACACCCACGACGGATAGTCATGGCAAGCAGGAATCCAAGTTCCATATTCATTCAGTCATTTCCATAAACACTTGGGCCACACATTTTAGCATATATAGTGTGTGTTGGTTGTGGCGTGATTTAGGGCAAATCCTTTCATCAAAGGGGTATCGCCAATACAACAGTCAATTATCCATGACAATTAGTCATGGCGAACACAAATGAGAATTCTATACTCATTCAGTCATTTTTACAAACACTTAGAATACACTATTACAACATACATGGTGTATGTTAGCAAAACATGTATTAGGGTTATCCTTTAGCCAAGCGAGTATTTTATCCATGTATAATATATTCATACAACAAATAATCATGACAAGTACATCTCCAAAATTTATACATATATGGTATTTTCTAGAATACAAAATTTTAACATACATAGTGTATATAAGCAAAACATGTATTAGGGCGAATCCTTTCGCCAAACAGGTAATTTATCCACATATAATATATTCATACAATAAATAATTATGTCATACACATTTCCAAAATTTTTACGTATACGGTGCTTTCTTCAAATACCTAGAGTATGTAGAATTCATTATTTTTCATCTTTAATCGAGACGGAAAACAGATAGCACTTTATACATGTGCAATAGCATGCAAATCATGAATCTATCATTATCTGACATTGAAAGCGTTGAAAACCATAACCTATACACCTAAAGTCCGCACCTTTTGTCGTGGAATCGTAACGGAGTCGATAGGTTTGTTAAGCTTCCATATACAGCAGTTTGGCCACCTACAACCATCAACACTCCAAATCAGATTAGGGTTAGGGTTTCTTACCTAAAAACGGGGCTGGAATCACCGGGAAAGCGATGAGAATGGAGCGGTGGAGCTAGTGGAGCGGCAGGGAAGAGTGGCAGGAAGGATATCTCACAACTCCCACACTTTCTCTCACTTTTCTCTCTTCTGTCTCTAAGGTTTCTCTCAAATTCGTATGGCTGTGAGAGAGAGGGTTCTAAGGTCCTTATATAGCCTAAAAACTAACCGAAATAGACTCCAGGTCAAAGTATACTTAGGTTATAACCAAAACGGGTCAATTTTAGCTCAACGGAGGACTTCTGGCGGGCCTCCTTAAGCCAAAGGTCGAACTTAAGCTCATTAATGCTGGATCTACGTTTAGTTAAGTTTTCATTTCAGTGGGATTTCCAGATGACGCGTGGCGGACCAGTTTCTGTTCAACGGTCAGCGGATCTCGATCGGAGATTCCGAGTACATGTAAATGTGTATGAAATTTCTCCTGATCCGAGGGTGTAATTTGGTCTGATTCTGACGATCTGGTTGCTTAAAACTGATCCGCAAGCAACACGTGCCAGATTACTATTCAAGATATTTTATTTTGAATTAATTTCACATTTCTCACACTCTTCACTCTGAGCTCATGCGAATAACGCTGGGACACTATCTGGAGTTGATTTTCGAGATGGTTGTCAAGCCCACCAAGGCGGTCCTAATTCCTTAACTTCGTGTTCATCGGACTTCCGACGTATGGTCCAGATCTGATACGGAGTTTCGTGATGCTCCCGGGAGCAGACGGGTAATGAGATTGATCCTAGATTTTAGGGTACCCTAGCGTCAATGATTCTATAAGTTTTGGGTCTTGCAGATCGTATTTAAAGTGATTTGTGCTAATTTCACAGGCACTCTAGTTTAACACTAGTTAAATCTCACCTAATTTCTAAAGGATTTAGTCCTGAGTAATTTCTGTCTGAGGTGGTACCTGGGCCTTTGTAGTTTGTATCTAAAGTGATCCAAGTTTTACTACTTAGCTAGTTTAAGATAGTGTCTAGGGCGAAAGTGCTTTGAAAAATTGAGAGAAGAAGGTGGTGAAGGGTGGGATTTGTGAAAGAGATGGGTTCACAAGCGATTTTAGCCTTTGGGACTGAGTTTTGACAAGTTAATAAGGTGTTAGGATCGACCCATTGCCTAAGGACGTCTAATCCCAGGTTGGCAAAAATCCGGGCTGTTACAGTATGGATCTCACTTTGGACCCTAGGTGTGTCCGATGGCCCACCTTGATTCTCATGATCATTCCATGATGGGGCCATTCTCTATGGACCCCATCATGATGTTTGTTTTCCTTGCATGAATAGGGTCATCAAGACCTTGCATTTTGGTGGAGAAAGGAATCTCCACCGTTGATTTTTGATTTGGTGAGCCAACATGCATTAGGACCCACTTGATGTATGATTGAATACATTGAAGGGAGGGCCCATAGTGTTGGGGTCCCTCCATCACACGTGTCTATTTCTCTCTCTCTCTCTCTCACTCTCTCTCTCCCTCTCTCTTTCATTTTTATGTGATGATGTGGCCGTGTGGACCACCTGGATGTACCCCACCTTGATGTATGTCTTATCCACACCATCCAGCCATTTGGTGGCCCACCCTGGTAGCACGTATGTAGGTGGGGCCCACCTTTAAAATGTGTTATATGCAAACTGTCTAGCGTCTGGGGACGCTGAACGTGGCTACTCAGTGAAGTGTGAACTGACGGTGTTGTGTACTGTCAAGAAAACAAAAATATTAGCTTGATTCAATAAGCCTTGGGTGGACTGCTCATACAGGTCCCACCTTGATGTATGGATTTAATCCACATCGTCCATCTTATTTCTCAGCCCATTTTAGGCGTTAAGTTAAAAAATGAAGCCAACCCGACTATATGGCGGGCCATAATATAGAAAATAGTGAATTTTACTGTTAAAATCGACTAGGACCCACCTTGATGTTTCTACCCACCAAAATATGTTGAATATTGGGCTCATTTGGACTGTCTTGAGCCATAGAATCCAATGGTTGGGTTGGATTCTCCTGATGCGGGCCCCACCTACGAAAAACCCTATGAAAAATGAAAAACAAAATAAAAAATATATATAAAACAAAGCAGCAGACGCTATTATTACTGACATCTAGAGGACGCTGCAGCAGCGTCCTGTTGCATGGACGGTGGAGTGGGATGTGGGTCCCAGCCGTGGACCCCACCGTGATGTGTGCTGGGCATCAACATCGTGCATTTGGTGACCCCCCCCCCCCCCCTTCTAGCTATGGACCACCCCAAAAATCAGTCGTATGTGGAACTCAGGTGGCCCACGTCATTGGAACAGTGAGGATTGAACGTGTAATGACTCAAAATTTCGTGCAATGGCCCGAGTATCACCTCAGGCAGAAATCACTTAGGATCAAATCCTATAGAAATTAGACAAAGTTAACTAAGTGTTAAACTAGATTAGCCATGAAATCTGCTTGAATCACTTTAAATACGATCTACAAGTCCCAAAACTTGTGGAATCGTTGACGCTACATTACCCTAAAATCTAGGATCAATCTCATTACCCGTCTGTTCTCGGGAGCATCACGAAACTCCGTATCGATCTAATCCGCACATCAGAAATCTGAATAATACGAATTTATAGAATTAGGACCGCCTTGCTGAGCTTGACAACCGTCTCGGAAGTCAAAACCAGATAGTGTTCCATGGCTAATCGCTTGAGCCCGTAGCGAGGAGTGTAAGAACACTTGGTTTTCTTTATAAATCAAATCTCATTTAAGTAATCTGAGACTTGTTACTTGCGGGCCTGATATAAGCAATCAAACCGTCAGAATCTGACCCAAATACACCATCGGATCAGGAGAAATTTCATATACATTGCAATGTACTTGAAATCCCCGATCGAGTTTCAGTGACCGTTGAACTGAAATTGGTCCGCCACGTGCGATCTGAGAATCTGACTGGAACGAAAACTTAACTCCACCTAGATCCAAGGTTGGTGAGCTTAAGTCCGACCGCACGCAGAAAAAGGGCCTCCAGAAGTGCTCCGTTGAGACGGAACAAGCTCACTTTGTATATAACCTAAGTATACCTTGACCCTGGGTCTATTTTGGTGATGTTTTAGGCTATATAAGGACCTTAAACACTCTCTCATTCAGCCCATACGAATTTGAGAAAACCCTAGGAGAGATAAGAGAGAAAAGAAAGAGAAAGTGTGAGAAGAGTGGGAGGATCTCCCTGATACTCTACCCTGCCGCTATCTAAGCTTAATCATCCTGATCTAATCACTTTTCTGGTGATTCCGACTTCATTTCTAGGTAAGAAAACCCTAACCCTAATCTGATTTAGGGTTTCAATTGATTCAATTAGCGAAATAGCTAACACTACTTGTGTTTTAGGTCGTTATACTGTCGTGGAAGAAGACTTAGTATTCCTACCAAATTTATTACACTTCTACGGCGTAAGGTGCGGACTTTAGGTGTATAGGTTATGGTTTTCAAGGCTTTCAATGTTGGTTAATAATTTATAACTGACAAGAGTGCTATTACACATGCAAAATGCGTCGTTTGTTTCGTTATACGAGTTTACATGAGATATGTAGGATTTAGGCTATTCTATGCATATGTTAAAATGTTTGATTTTGTTTGAATTTTGGATTTGTGCTTGACATGTTTATTTGTCATGAATATAGGCTTAATACATGTGTGACAACTCAGCGAAAGGACTTGCCCTAAATCACGTCACGACAAAAATACGTTATATGTGATAAATGTGTAGCCCAAGTGTTTGTGGAAATGTTTAAGTAAACACGGATCCCGGATTCATGCATGTCATGATTTCCGTCCTGGGTATACACGAGTGATATACGGGGCAATTCCCTAGTGAAAGGATTTGGCCTAGCACATGTGTAATCATTATACGTCTTGTATGATGAAGTTTGTAGTCTATGTGTTTGTGAAAATGCCTGAATGTGCTAGCGTTCATCTAGTACACCTTGTATGTGAATCAAGATACAAATCTAGGTTACTTTAATTGTGTGAATGACTTCCTACATGTACGGTTTATTGTAAATTCTGCTTTACTTATGCAATGATTGTGTGTGAAATCATGTTTGTGTTGTAATATGCTTGATTGTAAATACTGTTTCATAATATGCTTATGTGATTGAAATTCCTGAACTATGGAATCCATTACGGTGGATTGTCTCACATGATTACATGATGAAATGGATGGAGTTTAGGACTATGAAGTAGTCCAGGCAATAGGCAACGAAATTGAACTCATGGCTAAGATCCATTCGCCACGCGAGATGTGTTCGACGAACCCGAGTCGTAATTCGGTTGCCGACAGTGGTTAGGCCACACGAAGTGTTTGCGTTTCATGTCGTTCAATTGGTCGTACGCTCGAGCTAGCCGAGCTCGTCAAGTAACCTGATTTGTCTTATATATGTTCACTATGTTTGGACGCCTCCATTTGAACCTATGGTACCAAGCTTACTAGTGGAATCCCGTTAACCATTGTACCTTGATCCGCTAAGACTCATGAGCTGGGCATGGTGGTATGGGACACCGTGGTTGAGCTGTCGGCCTACGCTGGAGCCATGAGCCTCCCCGTAGTGACCATTGAGCAACCAAACTCGTGAGCCAAATACGGTGGTATGGGACACTTTATTCGAGCTGTCGGCTTACACTGATAAGGTGATGGGGGAGTGGTGTAACAATTCCGTGTAACAGCCCTGACAGCCCTTTGTAGTGACCTTGAGAGTACTCTGAGTCTACGTGGAGGCGACGACCCTTCCGTAGGAATAAGAATACAAACTAGGCATGTATTGATAAGGTGATGGGGGAGTGGTGCAACGATTCCGTGTAACAGCCCTGACAGCCCTTGCAGCGACCTAGAACCACACTATCGTATGAGATTATCTAAGATTGACGACCTTAGAATGGATCATTGTTTGGGAATGATATAAGAAAGGTACCTCAGTTTTCCAATCCTGTTGTTTGAAAAGGACTAATAACAACTCGGTAATCATGCTCATCATCGCACTGCATGTACCTGAAAGATGTGGAGCACTGAGGGATGAATGCATGCCTCGGACGTTAGATGGTGCCGTATGAGGGAGCATTGGTGAGGGCATGCATCATGACAACATTTCATACTTGCATTAACAAGAGTGCTTAGGATTGTTGATTGTACTACTTGACTGTTTTGATAACATGTTAACCTATGCTCTATTGTTCCACTGAGTCAGCTACTCACTCTCACGTTATGGGACAGTGTTCTAGACACCCACCAGACTCTGTCTTAGATGCAGGTATTGACGAGACACAGGAGGCTGAGCCCGATTACTAGACGATCAGTATGAGTTCTCCTACATGCAGTTCTTTGGAGGCTACGCTTAGGCCATTCAGATGACGGGCTACAGGGTGTACCATCATAGTTGTACCATTTTTGGCATTTTGATTTTTGAAACAAATACATGTCTATGGTGATTCAGTAAGGGGTTCATACTCTGGAGACCGATTGTGACATTTCTGGCTTTGTTTACATCTATATACATCTTTCAGTCTTCCACTTGCGTTTTCTACATTGATCTGGAGTATGGATTACTGTCTTGGTATAATCTCCCTCATGGTTATTGCACTAACACAGACAACATGTAATCATCATTATCTATGTTGCATAAGTGATGTTTGGGAACTCGAGAGTTGAGTTGCTACTCGACCCTCAAATTTTAGGGCGGTACAAGTTGGTATCAAAGCATAATTTGGATTAAACTAGACCTGAGTTATGGTCTCACGACGTACGCTGAGGCATTTCGACTTAGGAGGGTGTGTGAGCATGTAGAAACAGTCGTAGGTATCCCAGTTTCGTCCAGCAGTAAAGTTCACTGAAAATGAACACCAAAATCGAGTCTGTACTCAATCCTGATCACACGAGTCACCCCCAACACACTTCTAGAACATCAAATGATGGGTCTAGATCACAATCCACCCAATCCCAGCCGTTGAAAAATCGGTAAAATACCATTATGTATCAGAACGTACTCGGAATGACCCGAAACGACTCGAAATGGAGTCGAGGGCCACATGATGCAATCCCGGGGGACCCACAATGGACCCAAGGTGTCATTGGTACCTTGGGAGGGGGGTGGCCACCACCCTACCGCGGCGGCACCGCCTCGGGTCCAGAGGACTGCGGCGGCGTCACGCCTACCGCGGTCCCCTTGGGTCGGATCGGTGCGGGTCGGCGTCGGGCCGACCCCTAGGTGTGTATGGGGCCCACGAAATTCCGTGGGGACCCCTATATGTGGTCTGTTTTGTCCCCTTTCTCACTTCCCACCCTTCCAAGCCCTCTTTTCTCTTTCAAGTTGTTATTTTCTCTCTCAAATCTCCCTCTAAATCGCTCAATCCATCATTTTCGGTCACAACCTATCCATTTCCATCATCTACAGCACTCCCTACCTCCTTACCCTCTCCATTCTCTCTCATTTGGGCTCTTACATGCCCCATTTGTAGCTAAAAATCGTGCACACCCCCTACCCCGCTCCATCTATCCATTTTCCTTCTCAAATCCCTGTTCTTTGGGCCTTTACAACCTCTCTTGAGGCTCAAACCCATGGAGGATCAGCAACTCCATCCCTTTCTCTCTCTTTTCATCACTTTTCGTCCCTTTCCATGGCCCTATTTGAGTTTGTTGTGGCCATTTTCTCCATCTCCACCATCTTTTCTCTCATGGGAAAGAGGAAGAGTGTCGCAGATGAAGCTGGGCCTAGTCGCCCAACCCGTTCAAGGAGAAGAGCTGGTGTTGAAGCTAGCTCTAGCGCAGCCCCGGAACTAAGGTCGAAGCGAGACCTGGATCCCCAAATCTCGATAGAGAGAACGCTGCTGATAGGCTTCAAATACTGTCGGTTTCGTGACCGCAGGGTTGTCTTTGAAGCTCACGTAGATGAGAGGCTGTTTGGGCTACACCCAATCATGGACTGCTTGGTGGACGTTGAGTGGGGTCCCATGTTCAAAGCTAAGTCACACGCATGTGAGAATATGGTTCGTACTTTTTATGCCCATATCCGAGACCCATCGCTAGAACCTCTAAAGTTTACTGTTTCCATCACAAGGCAGAATTACACAATCAACGTGGACTTAGTGTCCCGGGTCATGGGAATTTCACGTGGTGAAGTATATGCTGGTGAGGATTATTTCAAGAGTGTGTGAGAAAGAGACCGTCGTACGCGATACCTTTGTGGCCGACTGGTTCCCTGGACCAGACGCAACTGCCTCCCATCGACGAGATTAACAGATGATTTCCGTTTGCTTCACCACATTTTCACGTACAATGTGTATCCACAGTGGGTCAACCGCACTGAATGTACTTGTTTGATGGTGAACTTCCTGTACAGGGTTGGACATGGAGATAAGTTGTGCCTGCCCACGTTCGCCCTACTCCAGATAATCCAGACCGCACGGTCTGTCAGAAGAGACATCTCACTCCTGTTCGGCCGTCTGGTATGTAAGCTTGCTCGAGAGGTAGACTATAGACTTCATATGGATGATATTGCGTCGATCGGATCATAAGCAATGCTACGCTTAACAACATGGGGATCGGCCCTCGATAACGCTAAGCCCGACTCGACGAGTATGGGGAGGAGTCTAATAGCGAAGGGGAGGAAAGCGTTGATCTAGAGGAGGAGAGTGAGGAAAGAAGTGGTGATGGGATAAAGGAGGAACAGGAAGAAGAAGAAGAGGCCCAAGATACTGAGGAGAGCTCCCCTCCTACAGCACCGGTGCAAGATACTGATCGGGCTGATTGGATGCTCGCATAACTCGACTGGAGGAAGATCATGCTGAGCTACGGCAGGGTCAGGCGGTCCTGCGACAGGATGTTATGGACCTTTGGGGCCTTGTGAAGCACAAGTTCAAGAAGGTGACTAGCACTTTGAAGACTATCCTGTGTTGTCTGCAGGATAAGGGTGCCCCTCCTCCATCGACATACTCGGATGTCTAGTCATCCATACTATTGTCTTGTATTTTTCTTTGGTTACTGCCTTAGGATGCTTATGTTTTCATGTTGTTGGGTGTAGTAGTTGGTAGAATGTTTTTGATGTTTGAGGCTTTGGTTGTATTAGCTCCCATGCATCTCCTGTCATGATTCATGTAACTCTATATTCCATGTATTATGACAATGTTGGTAATGAAATGTATACAGCCTTTTTTGCTATGAAGTGTGTGGAATGCTTACATGATTGTGTATTGTGTTGCTATGCTTCATCTCACGTGCGTTGCACCCTATGTTGTATAGGGCATGCCACGAAAATATACACGGAGCACGACACACCTCCTACTCACTAATACAATGGACCAGGCTCCTTCGTACGGAGATGGTCGTACGGACCCTGCCTTGGGCCTCGATCGTGAGACTAGACCTACGTCTCAGCCTTCCACTGGTCCTACAGCTGGACTGTCACCTTTTACACCACCGGTTCGCGAGCAGAACCGGGCATCCTCTTAGACACAGTATGAGCCACAGGCTGTTCCACCTACTGATAGGTTTGAGCAGTTGATGGTGATGATGCATCAGCAGTAGCACCAACAGCTTATAGCCACTATTGGAGGGGCCTTATCTCAGGGTGGAAGTGCGACTCCACCTTCACCATCTACACGTCCTGCTGTGACTATAGAGCCTCCTGCTCAGGCTGAGGATGTGCCTCCACCCACACCTGCTATGTACCCTACGGGGGGACGTGGGTACTCGCGGTCTTCTCGAGCGATTCCCGCACTTGAGGCCTCCTACTTTCACGGGTTCTCACAAACCCGAGGAGGTTGAATACTGGTTAGATCACATCTCCAAGATGCTACAGATGCTCCATTGTACGGAGCGGGAGTAGATTGAGCTGGCCACCTTCATCTTTTAGAAGGAGGCTAGCTTATGGTGGGACAGTGTCCTACGGACAGTGGTAGTTGGATATGCATGGACATGGGCGGCTTTCGAGTTCCGTTTCCATGAGAAATACTACCCTCAGACCTACCGACAAGAGAGGGAGAACGAGTTTTTGCGCTTCAGGCAGGGAGGCATAACAGTTACGGAGTACGAGCATCGATTCACTGAGTTGGGCAGATATGTCCCGACCATTCTTGCTGACGAGCAGATGCGAATACGACATTTTTCAGAGGGCTTGCGACCGGACATTCGGTCGAAGATGTGCTACGCCAGTATACCCTTCTATGCCGAGCTGATACATATGTCTATGAGGGCAGAGTAGGATGTTGATCGGCTGACACGTTCTCGCGGTGCTATGGTTACGAGACCACGACTAGATATTCAGAGCAGGCCTTTCCTCGGCAAGAGGCCTCGCATCGACTCTCCCCCCAGGACCACGACGTCAATAGTTTCGATGAGGCATCTAGGTGTGACCTGTACATACTACGGGAGACCGGGTCACCCTGCAGAGAGCTGCTTTGCTCGGATGAGGGATAGTGGGTTTTCTCCACCGCAGAGGATTGATCGCCCTCCCCCACAGGCTATATCAGCTCCACCTCTACGGACTGCCCCTGCTCATCCTTCCTTCCGACCTCCTGCATCTCATTTCAGGTCGCCTCAACGGCCCATGGTTCCACAGCCGAACCGTCAGCAGCAGGCTCGGGTGCACTCACTCACAGCTGAGTCACCTGAGGCATTAGGCATAGCACCGATGGCCTTCAAGGTCACTGTACATGTACAAGGTATTTCAGTCTTTCTATTGGTGGACACCGGGTCTACTATCACTATTGTATCATGTGCTGTGGTCAAGCAACTAGGGTTGGAAACTAGTCTTATGATTGGGATGAAACTCCTTACTGCCAGAGGGACTTTCTCAAACTCCACTGCAATGTGTAGAGGTTGTTCGATAGACCTAGGGAGCAGGACAGTGACTGTCAACCTGTTGGTCGCACCACTCCATCATTATGATGTGATTCTCGGCATGGAATGGCTCGTGGAGATAAAGGCCGAGATCGATTGCGATACTTGGATCGTGACAGCACGTGGACCTGATGGTACGGCCTTTCTTTCCCAGTGCAGGTCAGTTGGTATTACCGCATCAGTAGCTACGCTACCCTATTAGAGCAGGTTGATGGTCCGACGTTGGGAAATACGCCTGTGGTTCAGGATTTTGCAGGTGTGTTTGCGACGATTCTTGGTTTGCCTCATCGGCGCGAGATCGACTTCATCATTGATCTTACGCCTGGTACGACACCTATCTCATTGCCGACTTATCGTATGCCTCCATGTGAGATGGAGGAGCTGAGGAAACAGATTGACGGGTTGCTAGAGAAGGGTTTCATTTAACCTAGTGTGTCCCCTTGGGGTGCACCCGTGTTATTTGTGAGGAAGAAGGATAGTTCTCAGCGATTGTGTATTGATTACCGCAGATTGAACCAAGTTACGGTGAAGAACAAGTATCATTTGCCCAGGATAGATGATCTGTTTGATTAGTTGAGGGGGGCGAAGTATTTTTTGAAGATTGATCTGCAGTCAGTGTATCATCAGTTGCACGTCAGGGATGAGGACATGCAGAAGACGGTTTTCAGGACCTGTTTTGGGCATTACGAGTTCCTTGTGATGTCGTTCGGTCTTACGAATGCACCGGCCGTGTTCATGAATTTGATAAACCGGGCATTTCGACCATTTTTGTATCGATTCGTTATCGCATTTATAGATGACATCCTGATATACTCCGCGAGTCGGGAAGAGCACGAGGAACACTTACGGGCGGTGCTAGATACTCTGAGGAAGAACTAGTTAATCGCGCAGTATAAGAAGTGCGACTTCTGGCAGGAGGAAGTCAAGTTCCTGGGACATGTGGTGTCCATGGATGGGATAACAGTGGACCTTGCTAAGGTAGCCGCAGTTCAGGACTGGAAGCAGCCTGGTTCGGTTACCAAGGTGAGGAGCTTTCTTGGTCTAGCGAGCTATTATCGATGATTCATTCGGAATTTCTTGAAGATCGCCAGGCCGTTGTCTCAGTTGACACAGTAGTATTGCCAGAGCAAGGGGTCAAGTACACTATATACACTGATGCGTCTCACGTTGGTTTGGGTTGTGTCCTTATGCAGAAGGACAGGGTGATTGCGTATGCCTCGAGACAGTTGAGGAAGAACGAGGAGAATTACCCTACACAAGACCTTGAGTTAGCAGCAGTCATATTTGCATTGAAGCTTTGGAGACATTACCTCTATGGAGAGGAGTTCGAGCTTTTCTGCAACCATAAGAGCCTTAAGTATATATTCACCCAGCGGGACTTGAATATGAGGCAGCGCCGATGGATGGAGACCTTGAAGGACTTCAAGTTCGAGGTTTCCTACCATCCTGGCAAGGCCAACCTTGTGGCAAATACATTGAGCCGCAAGAAGGCTATAGCATTTACGGCTCCGCTGAGATAGTAGAGTGGGATATGTTGGAGTTCGTGCGGGACTTCGAGCAGAAACTCACAATGGAGGAGTCATTCGAGTGTGTCGCACACGTTCGGGTGCGGCCACTTATTGATGACCGGATTATCGAGGCCTAGAAGGGAGACGAACAGTTGTCTGAGCTTCGAGAGCAAGCTAGCGATGATGTGGACTCCGAGTGGAGAGTTGGCACAAATGAGGGCCTACGATACCGTGGCCGCCTATGCGTCCCAGATATTCAGGACTTGAGATAGGAACTTCTCGAGACTGCCCATAGTTCGAAGCTTGCGATGCATCCTGGTAGCACGAAGATGTATCAAGATATGAAGAGGTCATATTGGTGGGACAATATGAACGTTCACATCGCAGAGTATGTTTCACGTTGTCTCACATGTTAGCAGGTCAAGGCCGAGCATCGCCGACCTCCTGGACTGCTTCAGTCTATGCCTATAGCTAAGTGGAAGTGGGATTTCTTTTCCATGGATTTCATATCGGGACTGCCGAAGACGAGAAAGGGTTATGACTCTATTTAGGTGATCATGGACCGGTTGACCAAATCTGCTCATTTTTTCCCTATCAGAGTGACGAACTCTGCAGACGACTTGGCTAGATTGTACATTAAAGAGATAGTGAGTCTGCATGGAGTTCCATTGGAGATTGTGTCGGACAGAGACACGCGATTCACATCTATCTTCTGGACTCGTATCCAGGAAGCGATTGGTGTAAAGTTGAAGTTCAGTACTGCGTTTCACCCTCAGACCGACGGGCAGACAGAGCGGATGAATCAGATTTTAGAAGGTATGATGCGGGCTTGTGTTTTGGACTTCAAGGACAGTTGGGATGACTGCCTCTCGTACGCAGAGATCGCCTACAACAACAGTTTTTAAGCGAGTATTGGCATGGCTCCTTATGAGGCCTTGTATGGGTGCCCTTGTAGAGCACCGCATTGTTGGGCAAAGGTTGGCGAGCGTAGTTTGGTTGGCCCAGAATTAGTACAGGTGACCTCGGAGAAGATCGATATTATCAGGCGTCGACTTCTTATAGCCCAGAGCAGACAAAAAAGTTATGCCGATACGCGGCGGCGACCACTTGAGTTTGAGGTTAGAGACCATGTGTTCCTTAGAGTTTCCCCTATGAAGGGAGTCTTTCGGTTTGGGAGGAAGGGGAAGCTTACGCCGCGATTTATTGGCACATTTAAGATACTTGATCGAGTGGGAGCGGTGGCATACCGTCTTGCTTTGGCCACTCCACTTGCGGGTGTGCATAACATATTTCATATATCCATGTTAAAGAAGTACGTCCCTGATCCTTCACATATCATCAGGTGGGAGCAGGTACAGTTGAGCGAGGATGCTACATATGTACTGCGTCCGACACGTATCCTAGACAGAAATGAGCAAGTATTGCCTATCAAGGTCATTCCACTGGTAAAGGTATTGTGGATGCATCATACAAAGGATGAAGTTACTTGGGAGATAGGAGCCGAGGTCAGAAAGAACTACCATCAAATTCTCGAGGAGTACGAAAAGGTACTAATTTCGAGGATGAAATTTTTCATTAAGGGGGATAGATTGTAACGACTTGAAAAATTTTGTGCAATGGCCCGAGTATCACCTCAGGCAGAAATCACTTAGGATCAAATCCTTTAGAAATTAGACAAAGTTAACTAAGTGCTAAACTAGATTAGCCATGAAATCCGCTTGAATCACTTTAAATACGATCTACAAGACCCAAAACTTTTGGAATCGTTGACGCTACATTACCCTAAAATCTAGGATCAATCTCATTACCTGTCTATTCTCGGGAGCGTCACGAAACTTCCTATCAGATCTAGTCCGCACATTGAAAATCTGAATAATACGAAGTTATAGAATTAGGACCGCCTTGATGGGCTTGACAACCGTCTCGGAAGTAAAAACCAGATAGTGTTCCATGGCTATTCGCTTGAGCCCGTAGCGAGGAGTGTGAGAACACTTGGTTTTCTTTAGAAATCAAATTTCATTTAAGTAATCTAAGACTTGTTACGTGCGGGCCTGATATAAGCAATCAAACCGTCAGAATCTGACCCAAATACACCCTCGGATCAGAAGAAATTTCATATACATGGCAATGTACTTGAAATCCCCGATCGAGTTTCAGTGACCGTTGAACTGAAATTGGTCTGCCACGTGCGATCTGAGAATCCGACTGGAACGAAAACTTACCTCCACCTAGATCCAAGGTTGGTGAGCTTAAGTCCGACCGCACGCAGAAAAAGGGCCTCCAGAAGTGCTCCGTTGAGACGGAACAAGCTCACTTTGTATATAACCTAAGTATACCTTGACCCTGGGTCTATTTTGGTGATGTTTTAGGCTATATAAGGACCTTAAACACTCTCTCATTCAGCCCATACGAATTTGAGAAAACCCTAGGAGAGATAAGAGAGAAAAGAAAGAGAAAGTGTGAGAAGAGTGGGAGGATCTCCCTGATACTCTACCCTGTCGCTATTTAAGCTTAATCATCCCGATCTAATCGCTTTTTCGGCGATTCCGACTTCATTTCTAGGTAAGAAAACCCTAACCCTAATCTGATTTAGGGTTTCAATTGATTCAATTAGCGAAATAGCTAACATTACTTGTGCTTTAGGTCGTTATACTGTCGTGGAAGAAGACTTAGCATTCCTACCAAATTTATTACGCTTCTACGGCGTAAGGTGCGGACTTTAGGTGTATAGGTTATGATTTTCAAGGCTTTCAATGTTGGTTAATGATTTATAACTGACAAGAGTGCTATTATGCATGCAAAATGCGTCGTTTGTTTCGTTATACGAGTTTATATGAGATATGCAGGATTTAGGCTATTCTATGCATATGTTGAAATGTTTGATTTTGTTTGAATTTTAGATTTGTGCTTAACATGTTTATTTGTTGTGAATATAGGCTTAATACCTGTGTGACAACTCCTTAGCGAAAGGACTTGCCCTAAATCACGTCACGGCAAAAATACGTTATATGTGATAAATGTGTAGCCCAAGTGTTTGTGGAAATGTTTAAGTAAACACGGATCCCGGATTCATGCATGCCATGATTTCCATCCTGGGTATACACGAGTGATATATGGGGCAATTCCCTTGTGAAAGGATTTGGCCTAGCACATGTGTAATCATCATACGTCATGTAAGATGATGTTTGTAGTCTATGTGTTTGTGAAAATGTCTGAATGTGCTAGCGTTCATCTAATACACCTTGTATGTGAATCGAGATACAAATCTTGGTTACTTTAATTGTGTGAATGACTTCCTGCATGTACGCTTTATTGTAAATTCTGTTTTACTTATGCAATGATTGTGTGTGAAATCATGTTTGTGTTGTAATATGCTTGATTGTAAATACTGTTTCATAATATGCTTATCTGATTGAAATTCTTGAACTATGGAATCCATTACGGTGGATTGTCTCACATGATTACATGATGAAATGGATGGAGTTTGGGACTATGATGTAGTCCAGGCAATCGGTAACGGAATTGAACTCATAGCTGAGATCCATTCACCACGCGAGATGTGTTCGACGAACCCGAGTCGTACTTCGGTTGACGGCAGTGGTTAGGCCACACGAAGTGCTTGCATTTCATGTCGTTCAATTGGCCGTATGCTCGAGCTAGCCGAGCTCGTCAAGTAACCCGATCTATCTTATATATGTTCACCATGTTTGGATGCCTCTATTTGAACCTAAGGTACCAAGCTTACTAGTGGAATCCCGTTAACCATGGTACCTCGATCCGCTTAGACTCATGAGTCGGGCATGGTGGTATGGGACACCGTGGTCGAGCTGTCGGCCTACGCTGTGGCCATGAACCTCCCCGTAGTGACCATTGAGCAACCAGACTCGTGAGCCAAATACGGTGGTATGGGACACTGTATTCAAGCTGTCGGCCTACACTGATAAGGTGATGGGGGAGTGGTGTAACGATTCCGTGTAACAGCCCTGAAGCCCTTTGTAGTGACCTCGAGAGTACTCTGAGTCTAGGTGGAGGCGACGACCTTTCCGTAGCAACAAGAGTACAAACTAGGCCTGTATTGATAAGGTGATGGGGGAGTAGTGCAACGATTCCGTGTAACAGCCCTGACAACCCTTGCAGTGACCTAGAACCACACTATCGTATGAGATTATCTAGGATTGACGACCCTAAAATGGATCATTGTTTGGGAATGATATAAGGATGGTACCTCAGTTTCCCAATCCTGTTGTTTGAAAAGGACTAATAACAAATCGGTAATCATGCTCATCATCGCACTGCATGTGCTTGGAAGATGTGGAACACTGAGGGATGAATGCATGCCACGGACGTAAGATGGTGCCATATGAGGGAGCATTGGTGAGGGTATGCATCATGACACCATTTCATACTTGCATTAACAAGAGTACTTAGGATTGTTGATTGTATTGCTTTATCATTACTGCTTGATTGTTTTGATGACATGTTAACCTATGCTTTATTGTTCCACTGAGTTAGCTACTCACTCCCACGTTATGGGACGATGTTCTGGACACCCACTAGACTCTGTCTTACATGCAGGTATTGATGAGACACAGGAGGCTGAGCCTGATTACTATGACGATCAGCATGAGTTCTCCTACATGCAGTTCTCTAGAGGCTACGCTTGGGCCATTCAGATGACGGGCTACAGGGTGTACCATCATAGTTGTACCATTTTTGACGTTTTGATTTTTGAAACAAATACATGTATATGGTGACTCAGTAAGGGGTTCATACTTTGGAGACCGATGGTGACATTTCTGGCTTTGTATACATCTATATACATCTTTCAGTCTTCCGCTTGCATTTTATACATTTATCTGGAGTATAGATTACTGTCTTGGTATAATCTCCCTCATGGTCATTGCACTAACATAGACAACATGTAATCATCATTAACTATGTTACATAAGTGATGTTTGGGAACTCGAGAGTTGAGTTGCTACACGACCCTCGAATTTTAGGGCGTTACAGAACGCCTGCCATTGAAATCCTTTTGGATTTCACAGAAGTTTTGGATCCTTATGAAAATTTTTTTTCCTCTTTATCTGGGTCTGTGTGACCTTATTAACAAATTTGATGGAAAACAAACATTATGGTGGGCCCCACGTGGAACCCACTTATGTATGCATTGTAATCCACACCTTCCATCAGTGTGGACCCCACCATGAGGTATGTGATTTATTTATGTCGTCCATCCCTATGGGACCCACCATGATGCATGCGTTGCATCCAAACTGTCCCACCATTTTCAAAGATAATTTTAAGGCTTAAGACTAAAAGAAAAATGAGACAGATCTAGGATCAGGTGGACCACATTATAGAAAGTGGTGGGTTTGAACGTCCACCATTAAATCCCTTGGGCTACCAAGTTTGGACCTATATGATAATTGTTTTTCCCTCTAAATTCAGGTCTTTGAAACCTTATGAATAGGCTGGATGAGAAATAAACCCTATGATAGGGCCCACTGGAATTTAACCATGAAAATCATTATCACTACGGTTGATATGGTATGGTCCAGTTGGTCTTTTGATATGATTCATTTCTTTATAATATACTCTATATCGATTTCTAAAAATAGATGAATTGTACTTGGCCCATTCAACTCGGCCCATTCGACTTAGCCCATTTGATTCGGCCCATCAATTTGGCCCATTTGATTAGGCTCGATGTGATGTACTTGGTGCCCATTTGATTAGGCCCACCTTAATATATATGAGGCCCTTGTGATGTGGCCCATTTGATGTATCTGAGGCCCATGGGTTGAGGCCCAACAGGATGTACATAAGGTCCATTGCAATGTGTGATTCCACCATGGTTTATATAATGATGTTTATGGCGGGCCATGCCTTGAG
Organism: Magnolia officinalis; assembly: GCA_021015155.1. Lineage (NCBI taxonomy): Eukaryota > Viridiplantae > Streptophyta > Magnoliopsida > Magnoliales > Magnoliaceae > Magnolia > Magnolia officinalis. The sequence goes on along the minus strand of JAJHSJ010000010.1, from coordinate 30,958,432 downwards.
AGTAATGATGGTTTGACGTCCACATTGTAAAAATAATGTTGGTTAAATGTTCACATTGTAACTCTCCCTAGGGCCCATTGATAGGCCTATACTGGTTGTGTGTAGTCTGTTTAGGCCCATCTTCATTGTGAGGATAGTTTAGCACTTTATAACATGCTTAGTATAATTCCATGACTCATGCCATATGCATCATATGTATGCTTGATATGAATAGTGACTGATCATATCATATGCCATTGGGCAGATTATTTATGGGACTCATTGATAGGAGTTACACACATGAGCGTGTGGTAAGGGGAGGATTGCTGCATGACTGGATAGCATCATTCATGCATCTCACATTTGTGTGTTGTGATCATTGTACGCCCTAGCGACATCAGGGTTGTGGCCTCCACAGGCACATCGTGGATAGCTGTATCTGTAACGACCTGTAAATTTCTGTACATTGGGTCGAGTACCACCTCGACCAGAAATCACGTAGGATTAAATCCTTTAGAAATTTAACAAAGTTAACTAAGTACTAAACTCGGTTAGCCATGAAATCCGTTGGGATCGTTTTAAATACGATCTGCAAGACCCAAAACTTGCAGAATTAGTGACTCTAGGTTACCCTAAAGTCTAGAGCCAAACTCATTACCCGGCTGCTCTCGGGAATGAAACGAAACTTCGTATTAGGTCTAGATCGCACATCGGGAGTCCGATTAACATGAAGCTAAGGAACTAGGACCGCCCCACTGGGCTTGACAATCATCTCAAAAATCAGATGATTCCGATGTCCCACGGCCATTCTTTTCGATCCGAAGCGAGGGAGTGTGAAAAACACTAATTCCATCCCAAAATAAATATCTGGAATAGTGATCTGGCATCATTCGGTTGCGCGTCAGTATTAAGCAACCTGACCGTCGGAATCAGACCAAATTACACCCTCGGATTAAGAAAAATTTCAGGAACATTTACATGTACTTAGAATTTCTGATCGTGGCCCACTGACCGTTGAACTGAAAGTGGTCCGCCACGTGCGATCTGAGAATCGATCGAGTCGAAAACGTAATCCCACGTAAATCCATAGATGGTGAGCTTAAGTCTAACGTTTGGCTCAAGGAGGGCCACCAGAACTTCCCTTTTGAGCTGAAAAAGTGGCGAAATGCCTATATAAGCAGTCACCCATGAACCTGAGTCTGTTTTAGGGATGTTTTTGGCTATAAAAGGGGCTTAGAACAGCCCCTCTCATAGCCATACGAATTTGGGAGAAAAACCCTAGAGAGAGAGAAAGAAAAGAGAGAGAAAGGCTTGGAGTTTCTAGCCGATCTTCCTCCTTCTGCTTCCACTTATCACACGGCCTACACCGCCTTATTCCAGGTGTTTTCCCGGCGGTATCCATACCATTTGAAGGTAAGAAACCCTAACCCTAGGTCTGATTTAAGGTAGGATCGTTGTAGGTTATGAAAAAGCTAATCGGTTCCGCTCTTTAGGCTAGGAAACTCCCGTATACGGAAGCTCTACTACCCTTGCTATTTGTTGGAATTCCAAGGGCCAAGGTGAGGACTTTAAGTGTATAAGTTACGTTTTTCAATGCTTTCAATGTCAGATAATGATAGATTCATGATCTGCATGTAAATGCACATGTGCAAAGTGCTTTCCGTTTCCTGTTTCGATTAACGTTGTAGAAGATGGAATTTCACATACTCTAGATATACGTAGAAATACCGTATACGTATTTTTTTCGGGAAAATGTTTGACATGTTTATTTAATGTATGATTATATAATATATGGATAAAATACTAGTTTGGCGAAAGAAATCGCTAAAATACATGTTCGCTTGTAAATGCCTAATAAGTTGAAAATGTGTATTCTAGAAATACCGCATATGTGCGGATTTTGGAAATACAATTGTAATGATTATTTGCTGTACGATTATGATATACATGGGTAAAATACTCACGTGACGAAGGGACAACCCTAACACGAAATTTGCTAACATATGTCATGTATGTTGGAATAGTGTATTCTAAGTGTTTGTGCAAATGCTTGTATGAGTACATGTTTATGTATTAGTGCCTTAGATAGGCGCTGATATGGGATTTCTGACTCCCTTAGAGACATGTAGGATCCCTTCCATGCGGTGGTTCACTACAACCACTCACTTGTAATGTGTACACAATTGCATCCCTATATGGATAGTGCTTTATCACATGCTTTACAACATGCTTTGCAACATGCTTTACTTCATGTTTTACTTCATGCTTTATAACATGCCTACTAACATGCTTGTATTGCTTGTTTATCATGCTTTACTCCACATGCTATTAATGAAAACTGTTTGAGTTTGGGACTATGTATATAGTCCAAATATTCGGTACCAGACTTGCGGTTGTGGCTGAGATTCATATCGCCACAAAGGACGTGTCTGGCAAACCCGAGTCATACTTCGGTTGGCGATAGTGGTTGGCCACACGGAGTGCTTTTGCGCTCCATATCACTCAACTTGTGGTGCGGTCGAGCTAGTCAAGCTTGTCAAGTAAACCGACATGTGTATGTGTGTTCACCTTGTGTGGTCGCTACTGCTTGAACCTAGGGTACCAAACTTACCACTGGCGATCCCGTTTAACCATGGTACCTCGATCCGCTAAGTCACATGAGCCGGGCATGGTGGTATGGGACACCGTGGTCGAGCTGTCAGCCTACGCTGGGGCCTTGTGCCTCCCCGTAGTGACCATTGCGCAACCAAACTCGTGAGCCGAATATGGTGGTATGGGACACTGTATTCGAGCTGTCGATACTTACGGCGAGAGCCGAGTACGGTGAGACCTGTACTCGTGCTGACGGGCGACGAGTCCTCCGTAGTATCATCGAGTACACTCCAAGGGTCTGTGATTAGCGACGAGTCTTCCACAGCAACTAGAGTGTGAGTTGAGCCGAGTACGGTGAGACCTGTACTCGAGCTGACGGCTAGTGATTGAGCCGAGTACGGTGAGACCTATACTCGAGCTGACGGCCAGCAATTGAGTCGCATACGGTGAGATCTGTATCCGCGCTGACGGGTGACGAGCCCTTTGCGATGCCTTCACTACGCTTCTCAAACCATAATATCGTACGAGATTAACTAGGATTGACAACCCTAGAATGGATCATGTTTGAGAATGATACAAGGGAGGTACCTTAGTTTCCCAATCCTGCTGGTTGAAATGGACTAATAAAAACTTGGTAATCATGAGCATCATCGCACCGCATGTGCTTTGTAGATGTGGCGCACTGAGGGAGTAAGCATTCACGAACGTAAGATGATGTCGCTTGAGGGTGGTTTGGCAAGGGCATACAGCATCATGTCATATCATTTTTGCACTTAACAAGAGTAGTTAGAAATGTTTGATTTGTACTGCTTTATCATTACTGGTTGATTGATTTGATAACATGTTAACTTATGCTTTATTGTTCCACTGAGTTAGCTACTCACTCCCACGTTACGGGACGGTGTTTGCAACACCCACCAGACTCTGTCGCAGGTGTAGATGGCGCCTTGGTTCAGGAGCCGGAGCCCGACTTTGACGCGGATCAGGAGGAGTTCTCCTTTATGCAGTATTCTGACGGTTTTGCTTAGGCCGGCTGCATCGCGGGATTTTCACGGCCTCTCTGGAGGATTGTATTTTGGTTTTTGACTTAGAAACAATACATGTATATTGGTACTCAGTTAGTACTCATACTCTGGAGTTCAGAAAATTTTGTTACTTTACATACTTTGAATATAAAATTTCAGTCTTCCGCTTGCCTTTATACAATTGAACTGGAGTATGAATTACTGTTTTGGTATAATCTCATTCATGTTTATTGCGCTAACTCAGACAACATTTAACCAGCATTGTGTATGTTGCATAAGTGATGCGTTGGAACTCGGGAGTTGAGTTCATACTCGACCCCCGAATTTCAGGGTGTTACAGTATCGGATACCAGAAATACTTGGTTCTAGCACTGTGGGCACTTAGGATGTCCTTGGGTGAAAGTCCCAGAACTTTTTTAGTACCAGGAGATGCTCTAACATCTAAACCGAGTGGATACACGAGCGCCCGAGTGCTGAATACCAGTAGGCCGCATCTCTCACTGTGTCGTGGTCGGTTGGAAGGGGTTGTCGCCTTATTCGCCCAAGTGAGGGGGTTATAAGGTAGGCTGAGTTTAAGCAGCTCGCAAATGAGTCCGCTATCAACGAGTTGGGTAGGTATTGACAAACTACTGGTCAGACGGATAGTGTGGTCTCTTCCACTTGTTAGGCTATGCGGCTAGGGAGGCGGCAGTCAGTGTGAAGTGTATTAGACCCCGTGATATCCCACATGGAAACTGTATTGATATGTGTGCTTGATGAGGACTGGCATGCTTGCTTTGCATCTCGCATATGACATTTGGCTACGTAGGCCTCGCATCGCATGGACTTGGTATGGCCGATAGCATTCATGCCTTACATCACATAGCTTTGGTACAACTGATAGCATTCATGGACTTACCAACATATTTCAGCATTACTTTGATATTGTATACTTGACACTTACCTTGTGCACACACTTACACCACCCTCTAAGCTTTTGTAAGCTTATGCACTACCGTTGCATGCAGGTGGCATTAGATCGCAGTAGCGCTAAGGTAGGAGCTCGCATCGGATCATTTTAGAGCCTTTTGATCACCTTGTATTTCCCTTTCCGCATTCTACTTAAAGTTTTTAATATATTGGATATGTGGTGATGTTGTTTTGTGACTTGGTTATGCATGTAGTTATGCTCCATTATAAAATAAAATTCATACTGAAAATCCTCCTTGTAGGATCCCAGGATCGGAATCTGGCACATGAGTGCCGGTAACCGAAATGGGGCACTATGGAGGCTGTCGGCGCCGGATTCGGCAATCAGGAATTTTGTGAGCCCGTTTTCTGAGTTTGGGGTGTGACAGAAGTTGGTATCAGATCATAACTTGGGAATGCCTGAGATCACATCACATATTTGCTATGAACTTAGAATAAATAGATCCCGAGTCTGAATAACTTAGCGATTTTCCGACATAGACCCTTAACGTTTATGCCTTCAAGAATTCTCAAGGCTGATAGGCCCTTGTTCCTTCTTGTAGGACATGCCACATAGGAGAGCGACCCAAGCGACTCCAACTCCCCCATGTGGGCTTGACGTATCCCCGACAGCCCCCGTGACTGTAGAGCAACTTCAACAGATGCTGCAGGCGATGACGGCTATCCTTCAGGGGTAGGGCGGGCTGCCCGCTGTTACGCCAGCCGAGGCAGAGCAAGAGCGTGCGAGCGCCCTTCTCAAAGACTTCCGATAGCACGATCCCCCACTCTTCCAGGGTGAGTCAGATCCTACTACAGTAGAGATATGGTGGTCTGAGGTGGAGAAGATATTCAACCCCATGTGATGTACGACCCAGCAGTGGTCCCATTAGTTGTATTTCTTCTCCAGGGTGAGGCTCAGCATTGGTGGACATCTGTCGGCCGATCGATAGCAGGCGATTTCGAGTGGACCTGGGAGGACTTTGTAGACCGGTTTGACTGGAAGTTCTTTCCCGAACATGTGCGGCAGTAGCGCACATTAGATTTTGAGACTCTGGTCCTGGGGGACATGACTATGTCCAGTATGAGACACGTTTTATCACACTATCAAGATTCGCGACGTACCTTGTTGATGATGGGGGGCGGAAGGCCTGCCGTTTTGAGAACGGCTTGCGTCCTGCCCTTAGGAGTCGTGTGGTCGGACACATGCTTCCGACGTTTGAGCAGATTATAGAGGGCCCAGATCGACGAGGCATATTGGGCCGGTTTGCAGAGGGCCCGTGACCAGAGTGGAGATCAGAGGAAGAAGGCTCCCTCTAGTAGCTCCCAGCAGTAGTAGCATCGTCCACAGCAGCGACGCATGACCCGTCTAGCATTTCGAGCACCAGTGGCACCCCCAGCACCACCTCCGGGACCATTTTTAGGTTCTTGCTTTGGGTGTGGTAGGACAGGATATCGTAGGCACGAGTGTCCCCATCCACAGCAGCAGCAGCCGAGGGCACCGTATCAGCTTCCACGACAGCCCTCACAACAATAGCAGTGACTGCAGCACCAGCCTCCGAGACCTCCCCCACAGCAGCAGAGGCAGCAGATCAGGCTGTCACAGCGGCAGCAACAGAGACCTAAGAGGGGGCCTACTCCTCCCCAGCAGGCCCAAGGCAGATTTTATGCCGCCCAGCAAGACTCTCAGTCATCAGGAGGGTTCGTCGAGGGTACTCTCCTTGTTTCTGCATGCATTGTACGTGTATTATTTAATTCTGGTGCATCGCATTCATTTGTGGCTGATGATATCTACCGATTGACCGGTTTGCCGATGGAGTCTGTTCGTGAGGGTTGGTCGGTGTCGACGCATTTGTGGAAGACTGCAATGATAGACTGATTTTGCTCGTCTTGCCCTGTTCTGATTGGGGATATCTTTTTACTCGCTGATCTATTCATATTGCCGATGTCTAAGTTTGATGTCATCTTGGGCATGGATTGGCTCACCGAGTACCATGCCGTATTGGACTGCTCCGCGAGGACAGTCACATTATGTATACTCGGCTTTACAGAGTTCTAGTTTGTTGCCAAGCCCAGAGGAGTGCAACTTTCCTGTCTGTTGCCATGTGCCGTTGAGGAGTCAGTTGCTATGAGTATCGACCAGCTGCCGGTCGTTTGTGGTTTTCTCAATGTGTTCCAGGAGATTCCGGAGTTACCACCTTGTCAGCACACCAAGTTCCTGATTGATCTCGTGCCCGGTACCGCCCCTATTTCGAAGGCCCCGTATCATATGGCACCGTTGGAGAACTGAAGAAGCAGTTGGACAAGTTGTGTGATCTAGGCTTTATCCGTCCTGTAAGGCCCTGAATCTTCAGGACCCGAGTACACGACCCGTTTCCCAAAAACCCGAGTGGTAACCCTAAAGGATAGTTAAGTTCAAGTATATATATATATATATATATATATATATATATATATAATATATATATATATATATATATATTCATTTAGAGTAAGCAGATGAGTGTAGAATGGATAAGTCAACATAAAGGAGAATTTGCATTTAAATTTAGAATATACAAAGGATGCCCATAATGACTTATACAAATCAATGTCTCCAAATTAACAAATACAAGAATTACATGATTCAAGACATGAGAAATAATAGAATGTAATTAAATTTGAGTTGCAAGACTCCTCAGCTCCTCGAGGTAGATATAGTCATGCAACCTTGGCACTTGTACCCAGCTTCTCATTAGCTTGAACCTGAAATTCACTTAAGCCACATATGCTACCTATTCGGTTATATTTATTTGATGAATGAGTGCCAACTCAGTGTGAATTTCCCTCGAGATTACACACTGCCGCATTAGGTAAGCATAGTTATAAAGTAAAACATACAAAACAATACATGATGCAGGTCTTATTAGATGCATGTATGCTTGATATATGCAATCATCGCCCTAGGGATGCTCATCGATGCGGACAGTGGGCTCGTCACCCATGCAATCATCGAACCTGGGTACATCATCCAGTCAGAACAATCGTACATCACGTATGATAGCAATAGATGTTGGTCTGTCCTATGTATGCATGATTAGTCAAACCATTATTAATCTATTTACAACCAGCAGGTTTAATAAGCTCAAATGTCACTGTGGGGAGCTCAGATCCCAGCGTAGGCCGATAGCTTGGGCATAGTGTCCCATGACCCCCATCCCCAGCTCATGAGACTACCACCTTAGGATGTTTACTGGAAACCCGTCGACTAATAGCCAATCATATTACAATATATGGGGCTTACCATCTCATGGTTATATAGAAATGGTACATCGAACCACATGGGGAAAATACCAAAACTGAGCCACATAGGGCAAATGTCAAAACTGAGCCACACAGGGCGAATTTTAAAACTAAGCCACATAGGGCGATTATTAAAACTATGCGATAAAGACCATCCTTGAAAACCACTTAACACAACGACTCATGGATGGTAGGCCCACATCAATGTCCAATTCAAACCGTCATTCAACAACCACTAAGTCGAAGGCCCATTATAATCACCATCAATCAGGTTACATCCCAAGTATGGGTGTACATTTATATGTGGAGGTTTCCCACTAATGCACCAGTTTAAATTTCATAAATAATCCACAAATAATTCACAAGCATCAGATCATTTTGGAGCCTTTTGATCACCTTGTATTTCCCTTTCCGCATTGTACTTTAAGTTTTTGATATAGTGGATATGTGGTGATGTTATTTTGTGACTTGGTTATGCTCCATTACAAGAAAAAAAATTCATACTGAAAATCTTTCTTATAGGATCCCAGGATCGGAATTTAGCACATGAGTGCTGGGAGCTGAGAATGGGGCACTACGAAGGCTGTCGGCGCCGGATTCGGCGATCGGGAATTTTGTGAGCCCATTTCGGAGTTTAGGGCATGACACCTTAGCTTCGATCTTGATGGAGGTTGATGAAGATTGGAGGGTTAAGCTGGGAGATGAGAGGGTAGGAAAGTGGGCCACACTTGGCTTGGGAGGCTTGGGGAGCTTGGACGTTGGGTTCTCTCCTTGGGAGCTTAGGAGATTGTTAGAGAATGAGAGAGAGAGAGAGAGGAATGATGGAATGATAAGGGATGGGTGGAATGAGTGTTGTAAGGAAGGGATGGAGAGGTATGAGTTTGTTTGAATTTTTGGGTAAAAGAGGGATGGGTGGGGAGAGAGAGAGCGTTGGCTTAGGGAAAGAAGGGATGGGTGCTTGTACTTGAGATAGTGTGTGTACTTGATTGATTGATTGATGAGATAGGTTGTAGAGATTCTCTCAGAATTTACAACGTGTGACGTTTTCCTTGAACTGAACCCCGGCCCACACTCCTGGCCCGGGTATCGCCTCAGCAGGCGAGGTGCGGTGACGACGCAATCGCAAGGGTACAAGTCTCAGGTCGAGCAGACTCTGGAATACAGGATACGAATCAGGGTCGCACGCAACTCTACCTATGCGTTGCGGGTCGCCGAAATTCGATCGAGAGGACCGCGGAAGCCTACGCAACGGTACGGGCTAGGATACGGGTCTCACATTTTACATTTATTTCGATTATTTAGCATTGCCATATGTGGAGGTTCATCAGTCTTGGCTTCTTTAGTCACATCCCTTATGAAGAAATAAGTATAGTGGAGGAAGGAGGAATGGGAGGAGTGAAATCATAATGATTTGAATCTCTTAAAGTCTTTCCTTTAGAGTTCGACGACTCTCCTCTTGCAAAGAGAGCAGAATCCTTGGTTTTCAAAGAATTATCTTTAATATAACCTAGACTAGACTTGTCACCACATTGTCTCAATGAGGTTAACAATTTTTCAAGCTTTTTGTCACTAAGGGCATATTTCCAAGTGTCCTTTGAACTCTGAAGGGAAGAAACATCAAGTTTTAGTTTCTCATTTTCTGTTTTGAGTTTTTGCAATTCAGAAGATTATTCTAATTTTATTTTTTCAAAACAATTAAAAAAATGAGATTATTCTAAAACTGCTTTTTCAAGTTCTTCTTTTAGTTTAGCACATTTTTCTTTTTGAATTTTCAACTGGACAACAATTTTACAACTCTCTCTGTATAGGGCATTGTAGGCATCTTGAAGATCATCTTCATTTTTATTTTCAGGATCACTTCTGAGATTTTCATAGTCAGACATATTACAACTATCTGAAGAAGCGACTCTGGCTATTGTCATAAAGGCTTTTAGCTCATTTGTATTTTCATGGTCTAATTCATCAAACTCAGAAGTACTTTTAGATGAGATGATTCATCCCATGTAGCTATCATGCCCTTTCTTTTAGATTTATCCTTTTTAGGATATTTATTAGCCAAGTGACTATATTCATGACAGTTGCAACATTGACTGTCCTTTGTTTTAGATTTTCAAGAATTAGATTTTCCTTTTCTCTTATCAGATGATTTTTGAAAATATGTTCTTTTCTCGTTCTTGAAAATTCTATAAAATTTCTTAGCTAACATTGCCATATCATCTTCACTTTCTTCAACATCAGAATTACTTTATTTTAAAACAGATTTAGAAGATTTAAGAGCAACGGACTTAGCTTTAAGAGCCTTAAAATTCAACTCATAAGTTTGAAGAGAACCAACCAACTCCTCAACCATCATAATATCTGTATCCCTTAATTCCAGTGTAACAATAACTTTAGAATTGAACTTATCAGAAGATTCAACTTCTTTGCCTATAAATTAGGTTCCTCTCTCATTCTGAATTACTTAAATTAATTATCAAAATCCTTATGCAAGAGAGAGAGAGAGAGAGAGAGAGAGAGAGAGAAGCTCAAGTTATTAGAAATCTATTTAACGGTATTTATAACTTAATTTATAGCTTTTTCTTTCAATTCCCTTAATATCGGAACTTTCAATTTTGATTCTAAAGAGACTAAACTATACTCTTCTTTTGAGATTTAAGAGAATTTATTCAAGTAGCTTATTGGGTTTAACAAGATTAAAATCAATAAAACCCTAGACCCTTTTTATCTGACTGAACAAGGAACAATCTATATTCAAGAAAGAGGTTCTACTGCTATAAGCTTCTGACACATCTTCTACAGTGAAGATAAATATACATTCTAAACTCTTTTAGGTTTTTCTGAGATAGCCTGTTAAAATCTCAGTTTAGGTTTTGTTTGAGATAGGCTGAAAATCTAAGTGCGGATCTGATTGTGATAGCTCGTAAAAATCACAAGAATTGTACAAGGTTGTTAAGGTCAACCTAGGAAAACATTTTCATAATGAAAGCCAAAATTACAAGGGAAGTAATTTTGGGAGTGAAGTAGGTGTGGTTGTTTTTAAAGCACTAAACCACTATAATCCTTTGTGTTATGTGGTGAATGCCTTTATTTTATTTGTGGTGAATGATTGTATTTAATTTCAGTTTGAGTGGTGAATGTTGTAATATTTTAATTTACTCTTGCAAGTTTGAGGTTTTGATTTTAAAGAAATTCGTAAAATAAGGTTGTCCTACCTAAAACTTTAGGTGAAGGTTGTCCTACGAATTATTTGGAATCAACGTTTCAATACTTAAGCAATTGAGATCTTTGCTATTTTTACACATTCAGCACTTAGTTCGATTATTTGGCATTGTCCTATTCATCCCCCTCTAGGACATCTTAAGCTCTCCTTTTCATCTACTGATAGTGGCTGGTTGAATCTTGACAGACGTTGCTAGTCTCCCAACCATTTCCTTTTGGCGACTATGCTCTGCATGTTTCTTCACATAGTCCCTTTTAAGAGTCATTAGTTATGCTTCCAGAGTTGTAATTCTTACCTCCATGTCCTCCAGCTTGGCCCTAGAAGTCTTCAATTCAGTGGTCACAACCGTAAGATCTTTGATAATATCTTTGGCATAAGCCATTTGAGACTCTGCTGTTGAATGTTCTACTAGATTCGGTCAACAATAGTATGTACGTGGTTGTGTGCTTTAGAAATTCCCAAGAATTCCTGAAGAATCGGTAATTTGTCTACCATGCTAGGATCTAAAATAGATAAAATACGGTATGATTCGACCGATCGTTAGAGCTTATCTACCATCTCGGCCGTCAAGGATGTAGATAATCCCATTTGCAGGAGGATTTGGAGTTCTACCTTGAGATTTTGCAAACTTCTCAAGAGGGAAGACGACTCTGCGACAACAATGTCTGCAGCAAGAGCCTTTTTAAAAGAGGAAATGATATCCTCATACGAAAGAACATCATCATCAGAAGTAGTGAGATTCAGAGCATCACCCACCATTGCTGGTACAGGAGTGGGTAGTGGATGTCAATCAGGCTCAGGAGCATCGATCGGTACAATCTCCTCTGCCATAATAACAGTTCCCTTACAAGTTGAAGACTCTTCAATCATTGGAGGAAGATGTTCATTGGGTGAAGAAATTGTTGGTTGGGGAGATGATCTTTTACCAAAGTAGTGAAGGATGGGCAGTTCTTCTTCTTCTTCTTCTTGATCGACCATAGTAGGAGGCATCGTGGGTAGGTCGACTATGTATTCAAAATGTAAAGGAAGAGTCGTGATGTCAGGAGAATTAAGGGAAAGGCCTCAACACGTACCGAGTTACCGTAGTCTCATAATGAACGGTTTGAACATCAACAATCTTAGGGACATTGCCATTGGTTGGTGTTGTTGCAACGATTGGGCCACGATGACTTGTTTTTCGGCAGTCGATAACTCCCGAGTAACTATAAGAGAAATGTATAATTAGTTACCATGAGAGGTAAAAAAGATTTAGAATAATTATATATAGGTAAGTAATTTTCACCTAAATCAGAACGAACGACATAGGTGATGGATCGTCTGTCCATTGCCTAAGAATTTTTTTTTATAATCATTGCCATCACTCGCTTTAATGTAGGGAATGGTGGTAGAATGGGATGTTAGGGAGTAAGATATTTTTCATCAAAAGGAAGAATGAGATTATTTAATCTTTCCTTATCATACCACTATTTATTCTAACATTTATTATATTGAGCTTCCTGGTGACATTTTAAGCCTTTCTCGATCTCTTTTGAATAATCGGCGATGAAGAGACCTGGCCAACACTTAATTTTACAATACGACTTCAGTTGAGGGCGTACCTGATGCCCGTCATGGCCTCGATTAAGTCAGCAACGGTGAATCCACAATTATTGATTAGGGAGATGGGTCAACGCGGTTGAGAATCGGGATAGGAGGCTGAGGAGGTGCACAAGCGAAGCTCCCAAATCAAGGATTCTCCTCGGATCTGATGAAACCTGGAGAATTGGTGGAGGTGCAGGGGCAACATGAATCTTTGTCGCGATTTTCTGGTGTTTTGCTGGAGCAGCCGCTGCTTCAGTTTGTGAAATATGAGGAGATGTTGCGGCTGATTTGGTCTTTAGCTTATTCATCCTTTAGCTCGGTGTACTGGCCAATGAAGGTGCTGCTCTTTTCTTTCCTTTAAACTTAAACTTGGAAGAAAGTTGAGCTATAATATCTTTTTGAGACTTATTCATCAATTTTTGATAATGGCTCTCCTACCAAACGGCGAAAGTATCCATTGCCTGTGGTTAGTTTGGATAGCAAGGAAGATCAAGAGCCATGCTAGCTTCTTGAAAAGAAGAATGGGGAGACCGGTAGAGTTCAATGTTGTCGGCGATCGATCGACTAAAAGGGGATTGGTTACATGTTTTCTGGGTGAATGGATAGGGGATGCATTGGACTAAACTGAACTGCCGAGCAAGCAAGTTCGGGCAATATTGCTCGATTTCGGCCTTGACATTTTTATCAGAATCGATCGTACCTCCGTAGGAAAGGTCCAGGCCACTGAGATAGCTTTCCCAAGCCAAATGTGTATGAGATGCCTCGTGGTTGTTCTCCTTTTCAAATTGGCCATTGAACTAGCCAAGACCGTACTTTCCATCATGGAATGGAGTGAACAATTGATTATGCATGCTTCTACTCAAAGAAAAGAATAAAGTGTACATATACACGAAAAATGATTGAATTTCTAGGAAAAAGTTGACAATGCATTTGCCATAAGGAGAATAAACTTCTTCGGAATGAATGGGGTCACATACAATGGACAAACGGAAGTACTCATAGATCCACATTTGAAGAAGCCACAACGGTTCTCCTCTAAGAAACAGACCATTGGTGGTAACTTCGTAAATACCCTTGTACAAGTGGCCAAGTGCAAAATGTGCCAAGGCGAGTTTTCAACCTTGAACAAGGGCCTTGGCCAGATGAACATATTCATTTGTGACTTGTAAGGCATTCAAGCAGAGTAGGCGACGACAGATCTAAAGCAAAAGAAAAGTCGTATGTTCCTTGTAATCAACTGGTCCACTGCAATTATGGTAAGCTTGCAGAAAATGAGAATTGACTTTACCGTCTTTATTCAAGAAATGTTTGGTCTCTTTCTACGTGCAACTTGAATAAAGGCCTTCACGAAAATGGAGAGTTGAGTTAAAGCCATGATGTCGAAGATGGTCAAACTCATGGGGCCGCAGTTAAAGAAGAATGTGTTGGTAAAGAGATCTAGAAGTCAAAATTGCAATGAGGATAGCGGGATCTAAAGGATAGTCATAGATGGAAAGCTTGATGTACTCATAGATGCCTGATTCTCTCCATATTGCCTCATATTGAGATGAGACATAAGCAAACCAAACGTCCCATTTTGGAAGGGGTCTTGGCCATGATCGAGGGTTCTTTGGATCATTATAAGGATCATGGATGTTTTCTGACCGGATTAACAGAGTTTCACTAGGGCAAATGGGAATCAAAGCGCCCATCATACTGACTTCATCAGCGCCCATTGTTGGAGTAAATGTCGGGCCCATATAATAATAATATCTAATAGGCGATTTGAAGATTATTTCGTCGATGCATTTTTCAAAGAGAGTATCCTTCACTATGACAAGATCATTTTGTTGGAATGATGGAGAAGAAGATGAGGAGGCAACCATCGATTGAGGAAGGGATGAAGTTTGAAGCTATTTTGATAAAAGTGAATGAAGGCGTAAGAATGAAAAGGATCTTGAAGTGGTGCTTATATTGGCCAAGGTAAATGAGCATTTATTAGGGTATCATTGCGATTTTGTAGGAAACGATGTGAGAACACGTGCCGACATGGGGTTCGTCTCTTACTTCTATAAAGGGTGACCGCTGCTTATGTGTTACGATAAATCAGCTAAGGATGATTATTGGCTTACTGCCACATGTCGATAATAAATGCCACATTAATGAGGGGTCACACGTCGGTTTCACCTTTTTCCAAAGGTGAAGCGACGTGGGGGGGGGGGGGGGGGGGGGGGGGGGGCGGGGGGTGTGGCAATGTTCATTCCCATTATTGTCATTCCTCGTGAGAACCAATCGGAATAGGTTATGTGTGATCCATATGGATCTGCATAATGTATTTGAAGATTTGCAAAAGAATTATTGGTAATATAGCTTAAATGTATCAAACAATACAATGTCATTGTTTAAGCGACCGATAGAAGAGCAATCGTGAAGAAGCAGTTACCGGAGAAATGACAATAGAAGAAAAATAGGAGGACTAGTGTTTAACAGTTATGGTAACCGTCAGAACATAGGTAGTATTTAGATGGACAAATCTAGGTTATAAATAACAAAGGAATTCAACAAGGAAAGGCATTTCATACCAACCAAATCAAACCAAACATTATCTTTCAATTATCCTTCCAATCCTTCCAATTATGAGTCAATTACATTCCGTAGTGTAACTGTCACACCCCAAACTCGAAAACTGGGCTCACAAAATTCTCCATCGCCGAATCCGGTGCCAACAGCCTCCGTAATACTCCATTCTCGGCTCCTAGTGCCCAAACGCCAGATTCCGATCCTAGGATCCCAGAAGGAGGATTTTCCAACATACATTTAACTCGTAATAAGCATAACCACAAGTTTACCCAAATCACAAAGGCAACATCATCATCACATATCCACTAATATAAACATTTGAGTACAGTGCTGAAAAGGAAATGCTTATATTGAAAATCAAAGCTCCATAAGACAGCTGCACGCTCCGAGTCCAACGCTCCTGTGACCTAACGCCACCTGCACGCATCTATCATGCATAAGCTTATAGAAAGCTTAGAGGGTGGTGTAAGTGTGTGCTCAAGGTAAGTGTCAAGTATGCAATATTAGAGCAATGTGAAAACATGCTGGTAAGTCCATAAATATCATCAGCCTTATCCAGGCTATACGATGCAAAAACATAATAAGCCAATGTCATATACTAAGGATGCAATGCAATATGCAAATCTTGACGAGTCCACGAATATCGTCTGTCGTATCTAGGCCATATAAATGGAGAAACATAGCAACGCAAAATGCCATATGCCGCGGATGTAATACAATATGCGGTGCAAATAAAATGACCAAGTTGGAATGTGAAGTCAGGATGATAGTACATAGTATCGCAGGCTATGGGGTCCATCACAAGGGACTTCTATCCAAACCAGTCCCATACCTAAATTTGGAAAGTCAGACTCAATGTGGTAGACTCCTGATCTCAGGTTAGTCGTGCACCCCAACCGAAATCTTGGCCATTACGAATGTACACAACAATTAGTTGCGCACCACCAGCCCGAGTGGATAGTGAATGAATGAATGAATGAGTAAAATGCTGAGTATGCAACTCCTGCTCATTAAGTCCACATATCAGTATGGCTTATCTCTGGGATATCACCGGAGTCCAGTACACTCCACACTGACTGCCGCCTCCCTAGCTGCACAACCCAGTGAGTGGAAGAGACCTCACTATCCGCCTGACCAGTAGTCTGTCAATACCTATCCGGCTCACCGATAGCGGACCCATTTATGAGCTAGTTAAACTTAACCTAGCTTATAGCCCCTCACTCGGGCAGATAAGGCCACACCCCCTTGCAATCGACTACAATATAGTGGAAAACGTTGCCTACTGGTATTCGGTACATAGGCGCTCATGTATCCAATCGGTCTAGATGTTGGAGTCTCCTCCGGTACCAGAGGATTCTGGGACTCTCATCCAAGGACAGCCTATGTGCACACAGTGCTAGAACCAAATATTTCCTGTATCCCATCTGGGCATCCACGATGAACATGTGGAGACCACAGCCCTGGTATCGCTAGGGCGCCAAGTGATCATGTTACAAAAATATGAGATGCATGAGTCATACCATCCAGTCATGCATCAAACCTGATTATACTACGTAATCATGTGGGGTAACTCCGTCTATCAGGGAGTCGCATGAACAACCTGCCATATGGCATATGCAATGGTCAACCACATCTCATAACAAATATGCAGATGATGCTTATGTGCATGTATCATGATGTTATGTTGTCACATACTCATAATCGGTATCGATAACCGACACCGATAATCAACATCGATGGTCGGCCTCGATAATCGACATTGATGATTAGCATCAGCCTCGATAATAGGCACCGATAATCAGCACCGATAATCGGCACCCATACAGGATTGACAATCGACACCGATAATCAGCATCGATAATCCGCCTCAATAATCGGCCTAACAAAGGGCCAAGGGAAGGTCACAATGTGGACATTTAACCATCATTTCTCATCAATGTGGACATTAAACCAACATTGCTTCCAAGGAGTGGCCCTCATAAGGGCAAACATATAGTGGGCCCATGGCCTCACACAAGGGCCTCATATACAATCTCAATGGGCCTTACACAAGGGTCTCATACATCGCAATGGGCCTCATATACATCACAATGGGCCTTATACACGGGCCACATATACATCACAATAGACCTCATATCTGGGCCACATATACACCACAACGGGCCACATCTCATGGGCCTAATACCCATCACAATGGGCCTCATATCTAGACCGCATATACACCATAATGGGTTGCATCTCATGGCCTAATACACATCACAATGGGCCTCATATCTGGACCACATATACACCATAATGGGGTGGGCCCTAGGCATTCAAAATGGGCCCCACTGGATGGACAGCTAGGATCAAACACGTACATCGCGTGGGGGCCACGTGGAAGGACAGTGTGAATATGCAACACATCACAAGGTGGGCCCCATCCATTCTAGCCTATGAATGGTGCAGATAATGCACATACATTGTGGTGCGTCCCATGTCCAGCTGGCAGATCAACGGCGTGGAGAAAAACATACATCATGGTGTGCCCCACTCGGCACACCGTCCAGATGGACGGTGCAAATACAAAATACATAAGTCAAGGTGGGTCCTACCCGCCACACGTGTGGGGTGAGCCCATGCCCAAGATAGATGGACCGTGTGTATAAAAACACCCACATCATGGTGCGGCCCACACGAAATAGATGGACGGCTAGGGAAACACATACATCTTGGTGGCCCACAGGACTTGCTAACGTCAGTCAACAGTGTAAGTGTTATGGTTTCCTGCTCCTTTGGTTCTCAAATTTTGTGGTGCCAAAAACACAATCTATGTCTTGCGTAGCATGTTGATTTATATGTTCAAGACACTGCATCAATGCTACAAGTTAAGAACAGTGATCTACTTCAAGAAATGCAAGGTCTAGTTCTTTGTCCACTTCTGTAAGCTTCAATATTCAAAATATTTCAAGAGCTGCATCAAAAGATGAGTGCTTGTTCAAGACTCAAGTACAGCTCGAGATAATGTTCAACTCAAGATGAAGTACAACTCAAGAACAACAAATCCAAGCTTTTGAAGATCTCAAGTTCAACTTACATCTTGTAGAGATCTCAAGTTTCATAATCTTCAAAGGTCAATCATCATCTGAAGAAATGAAGTCTCATTGTTCATACATCACTTTCGAGGTATGATTGACCTTAGATTGACCTTAAGGTAGGTCATTTTGTATACATAATTCAAATTGAATCTTTTTATATGTGTTTGGTCTATTCTAAGACTAGTCCTGGACTATATTTGATTAGTCCTAGAACTGGCTCAACCAGTCCAAGAAATTCCAAGACCAGTCCTAAGTTGTTGTAAATTTTCCGAATTTTTTGGTTGAGCTTCGACCAGTCCTGGAGTCTGCTCAACCGGTCGTAGGAACAGTGCCGACTCATTTATGACCAGTCCTCCAGCTACGACTCAAACTCTATCAACGAATTCTAGTTTCTCTCGACCAGTCGTGGGTTTGTCACGACCAGTCGTGGACACCCTATGACCAGTCGTGGAACGGTTTTATCCGATTGCGCGTAAATTTTCAAAATGCAGTTCATCCTACGACCATCGTGGTGGCCACATGACCAGTCGTAGACGTGGTTTTTGCATCTATAAATAGAACACGAATTTCAGAGTTTCATATCTAATTTAAGTAAAATCAAGGCATCACTCTAAGATAAATTTGTGTTATTTTTAAGCTACTTTGTGCTTATTTAATATTCTCTTTTGTTAGCTTTGTCAATTTTATTTTGTTTCTATATTCTTATCTGAATTGAAAAGAGGAATTGTTGTATTCCTTCTTCTTGGAATCAAAATCAAATAGAGCTAGCCCAACTGGTTTAATTTAAAATCAATCTAGAATCTAGAACCATTTCAAAGTGAGTATTGTACAATTGAACTTCTATATTCAAGCTTCTACTCCGATTGGTTCTTCTGGGCTGCAACAAAAGGAGAAATTCAGGTATTTTACATTTGTGTAAATTTCCATTACTTTTGGTTTCTTTTGAGATTGAGTTAGAAAAATCTCATTGTGTTAGTTATCTAAGTAGAGCCAGAAAATTCAGAAAGTGAGGTTTTTGAATTGTGTAAGCCCATTTGAAAGACACAATTGTGAGGGTTTTATGTGAACCTGAGAAACCTATTTTCATAGTGAACGCTAATATCTCCTGTGTGAGGATATTAGGAGTGGAGTAGCAAGCTGTGTGGCTGTTGTTTAACAGTTGGTGTACACATAGGCGAACCACTATAATTCTTTGCGTCTTATGGTTTGAATGTCTTTGATAGCCTTTTTGTCACTAGGCCTCCACCATTTG
This sequence comes from Magnolia officinalis, assembly GCA_021015155.1. Classification (NCBI taxonomy): domain Eukaryota; kingdom Viridiplantae; phylum Streptophyta; class Magnoliopsida; order Magnoliales; family Magnoliaceae; genus Magnolia; species Magnolia officinalis. The sequence continues at coordinate 30,938,920 of JAJHSJ010000010.1, read as the reverse complement.
ATGGCTCCAATTATGCCTATTGGAAAGCCAAGATGAGGATTTTCCATAAATCCATGGATGAGAGCGTGTGGCAAGCCACAGTGACTGAATGGATCCCTCCTACCACTGAAGTGACTGGTATCGATGGATCAAAATCAATGAAAGTCTCACCTTATTTTACCTGGACCACACTTCCGAAAAGTGAGAGTAGTGCCAATGCAAAAGCAGTAAATGCAATCACTTGCGGACTATCACCGGATGAGTTCAAAAGAATTATATCCTGTGATACTGCAAAGCAAGCTTGGGATATTTTAGAAATGACACGCGAGGGTACATCAATTGTCAAGAAGTTTAAAGTCCAATCCTCACAACCAAATTTGAGGAAATACATATGGAAGAAAATGAAATGTTCATGGGCTTTTATACTAGACTGAATGACATTGGGAACTCTATGTGGGGTCTTAGCGATAAAATCCCAGAAAGTAAAGTATGTGCAAAGATACTACTGTCACTGCCTGAACGGTTCAACTCAAAGGTAACTGCAATCCAGGAACTTCATGATACGGACAATATGAGGGTAGAAGAATTGGTTGGGTCTTTACAAACCTACGAGTTAAATCTTAAAGCTCCTAAAGGTAAATCTATTGCCCTTAAGTCTTCTAAATGTATTTCTCAAGAAAATTTTGATTTTGATAATTTTGAAGATGATATAGCTCTCTTAGCGAAAAAGTTTTACAAGATTTTTAAAAGTAAAAAGAGGGTTGACATTCAAAAATCAATTGATAAGAAAAGATCTAAATCTAAATCTAAAACTTGGAAATCTTTAAAAGATAGTCAATGTTACAACTGCCAAGAATATGGGCATTTAGCAAACAAGTGTCCTAAAAATGACAAACCTAAAAGGAAAGGAATGTTGGCTACTTGGGATGAATCTTCAGGCACTGAAGCCTCTTCTGAATCAGAAGATTCTAAAACAGAGTCGGGCAATGAAGTCAAAGCTCTTATGACTCTAGCCAAGTTCACTTTTTCAGATCATGATGATTCTACTAGTGAAGAAAATCTAAATAGTGATCATGAAAATGAAGAAGATCTTCAAGATGCATATAATGCCCTATACAAGGAAAGTTGTAAAATTGCTGTTAAACTTAAACTTCAGGAAAAAAGTTTTCAAAGCTTAAAGAAAATTTTGAAACTCTTATTTTAGAAAAATCCCATATTTCAGATTGTTTTGAAAAATGTAAATGCGATTTAGAATTCAAAACCTCCCTGATTGAAAATCTGAAATCTGAAAATGAAAAACTTAAACTTGAAATCTCTTCACTTTTGAGTTTAAAGGATACATGGAGGTATGCCCAAGGTGATCCAAAATTAGAAAAAATTTTGTCTGGATAAAGAAAATGTGGCGACCGATCCAGTTTAGGCTATAATAGAAATATTCCTCCTAAACAGAGAATACTCCTCCTAAGTTTGTAAAAGGAGAGTCCTTAAACTCAAAAGAGAAATGTTATAATCAAAAGTTTTCTAAAAATACTAAAACTTTTCAATCTTTCAAAACTAAAAGTAACCATATCAACTATAAAAATCAGAACCGAAACACTTTAGCTGAGAAAATAGTTGATCTACTTAAGGAGCTCTTAAAATCTAACTCAATGGGTCATTCTTATAACAACTACAAACATAAGAAGACCAACTGTACTCCTAAACCCAAAACAGTTATGAAATGGGTTCCTAAGGTTACTTGCTTGGTTGCCCACACGGCTTTCAAAGCTTCAAGTCATTCAAAGTGGTACCTAGACAGTGGATGCTCTAGGCACATGACTGGTGACAAAGGTCTGTTCACCACTCTTAAAGACATGACTAATGGTTCAATCACATTTGGTGATGGTAGCAACTGCAGGATTATTGGCCAAGGTATGGTTCAACTTTCTAACCTCCCCTTATTTGAGAATGTTCTGTATGTTGAACGTTTAAAGCATAACTTATTAAACATTTCTCAAATATGCGATAAAAATCATAATGTTAAATTTTCTAACTTATGGTGTGGAATATTAAACAAAAATGGTTCAGTAATATTAACTGGTTGTAGAACTTCTGAAAACTACTACATCGTAAGTAATTCTAACGCATCTAATCAACTGTGTTACATGGTCCATACCGATGAAATTGAGTTATGGCATAAATGCTTTGGACATGTACACTACCGCAATATATATAGATTGAGCAAAAGAGAACTAATAAGAGGTCTACCTAAACTTCAAAAAATAGATAAAATATATGGTGAATGCCAGATTGGCAAACAAACTAGGAGTGCTCACAAAAAGGTGAACTCTAATACCACATCTAAACCTCTTGAACTTCTTCACATGGATCTTGTAGGACCAATAAGGACGTAGAGTCTAAGTGGCAAAAAATATATACCGGTGATCGTGGATGATTATAGCAGATTTACTTGGGTAACCTTCTTAAGAGATAAATCAGAAACCCTTGATGAAGTAAAAAGGATTCTCAAACGGATCTAAACTGAAAAGGTTCTCAAGTTAGTAAGATCCGTAGTGATCATGGATCAGAATTCGAAAATAGCAGTTTTGAGAAATTCTATTGCGATCAGGGAATATCACATGAATTCTCTGCGCCCAAAACACCACAACAAAATGGAATTGTTGGAAGAAAAAATAGAGTGCTTCAAAAAATGGCTAATGTAATGTTAAATAGATGAAGCTCCCTAAAAATCTTTAGGCTGAAGCCGTTAATACTGCATGCTATGTAATCAACCGGGTTTATACAAGTAAAACTTATAATAAAATAGCTTATGAAATGTGGTTTGATAAGAAGCCTACTATCAAATACTTTCGAGTTTTTGGCAGCAAGTGCTATATTTTACATGACCATAAAAATCTGGGAAAGCTTGACACTAAAAGTGATGAAGGTATCTTTTTAGGGTATTCTTTGAATAGTCATGCATATCGAGTACTGAACAAGAGGATCGGTGTGATTCAAGAGTCCATCAATGTGGTCATTGACGATCACTTGAATACACCTGCCCCAAGTTTAGATAATGATGTTCTTTTATTTGACAAACTAGATACTTCATCAAATCAAACTAATTATGAATTATGGACTGTTAAAGATCATCTAACCACTCAAATTCTTAGAAACCCTGTCACTGGTGTGCGTACTCGTAGACAACTAGAAGACATATGAAATTATGTGTGCTTTACATCCCAGATAGAACCGGCTAACGTAAAAGAGGTTCTTACTGACGAAAACTAGATAGTAGCTATGCAAGGAGAGCTTAACCAATTTGTGAGAAATGATGTTTGGTATCTTGTTCCTAGACCTAAAGATAAACACATTATAGGAACTAAGTGGATTTTCAAAAATAAGTCTAATGAACTTGGTAATATAATTCAAAACAAGGCTAGAATGGTTATACAAGAGTACACTCAAATTAATAGCATTGACTATGATGAAACCTTTACCCCAGTAGCTCATCTTGAATCAATCAAACTATTTATATCCATTGCGTGCTTTAAAAAATTCAAAATTTATTAAATGGTGTAAGTGCTATATTTTATATCCCTGTTTGTTGTCAAATTTGTGGTGCCAAAATCACTGTTATATATCTTGCATAAGTGAAGCTCTCTCAAAGATCAACATTCATGAACAAGCTAAGCTCACAACAAGCAAAGCTCACAAGTACAAAGATCAAACTTGAATGCAAGAACTACTCACAAGACATGACTCAAGATACAAGACATCAAGAAGAGTACAAGGCTGTTCATAAAGAACTCAAGACACTTTCAAGATTGAGCTACATCAAGATTTCAAGATTGAACTACATCAAGACTTCAAGGCTCATACTTCAAGGTCACTAGTTCTTAATGTTTCAATGTCCTTACTTCATGATTAAGGTTTGACTGACCTAAGGTTGACCTTAGAAGTAGGTCACTTTAGATACATAAATCAAATGTTTATTTTACATAAGTTTGGTATGTTCTTCGACTAGTCCTAGGCCTTCTTCGACTAGTCCTAGAGTTGCTTCGACCAGTCTAAGAAATTCCTCGATCAGTCGTAAGTTTGTTACAAAAATCGGATAATTTCTGTTAGGCTTCGACTAGTCCAGGAATCTGTTCGACCAGTCGAAGGAACAGTGTCGACTGCATCTTCGACCAGTCGAAAGTCTTCGACTCAAAGTCCAGCAATGAATTTTAAGTTCATTGACCAGTCGAAGGAGACCTTCGACCAGTCGAAGGTGACCTACGACCAGTCGAAGGAGTCCTTCGACCAGTCGTAGAACGGTCAAAGCTTATCGCGCCTGATTTTTCAAATATCTGTTATTGCTTCGACTAGTCGAAGAGCTCTCTAAACCAGTCGAACACGCGATCTGCTCACCTATAAATAGAGCACGAATCTCAAAAGAAATCATCGAATTAATTAATCCATTCAAGCCAATCTTCGTCGAACTTCAGAGAGATAATTCTGTGCTCCATCTAAGCTAAGTGTGCTTATTTTATACTCTCTTTCTTTAGCTTTATTTAATTGATTTTGTTTCTGCTATTCCAATCTAATTTGATAAGAGGAATTGTTATTTTCTTTCTTTGGAATCAAAATCAATTAAGGCAAGCCCTACTTAGTTTAATTTAAAATCTATTAGAATTAGAATCATTGTAATTGAGTACTGGACATTGAACTTGGACATTCAATCATCTGCTCTAACTTGGTTCTACTGGGCTGCTACAATGAAGGAGATAATCAGGTATTTTACATTTAATTGTAAATTCCTTGCTGTTTTGATTTCTTTCAATATTTGCCAGAAAAATCTTGTTGTATTGGTTATCTGAGGAGAGCCAAGAAAACTCAGAAGTGGGGTTTTTTAATTGTGTAAGCCCACAGATAAAGACACAATTGTAAAGGTTTTCGGTGAACCTGGGAAAACCTATTTTATTAGTGAACGCTAATATCCCCTGTGTAAGGATATTAGGAGTGCAGTAGCATTCTGTGTGGCTGTTGTTTAACAGTTGGTGAACACACAGGCGAACCACTATAATCCCTTGTGTTGTGGTTGAATGATTTACATTTCTAATCTTTAATATTCATTTATGGGATGTATGTGTGGTGGTAAATGTTGTAATCATTTAATTCAAGCATTGTGGGAATTTTGTAATAATTTAGAATTTACTTTCTGCTATTCCTTTATCTACTTGAATTTAAATTTCCTTTAAAGTTGTTCCAGCAAGGTTGCCCTGCCATTTTTATGGTGTATGGCTGTCCCTAGAACAATACATTTGTGATTACACTTTATTTCAATTTGTGCTTAATTCTGTATTCCTCTTTGGTTTGAGATTTGATACAAAGATCTTTCTAGAAATAAGGTTGTCCTACCATAAACTCTGGTTTTTGGTGAAAGGTTGTCCTTAGAATAACATTTGTATCAATCCCTCAAGATCAGATTTTTGAGGTTGTTTTACTTTCCTGCATTGTGATTTATTTTGGCTATCATATTGTTTTTAATTCCACTATTATAACATTTATTTGGCATAGTCCTATTCACCCCCCTCTAGGACATATAGCTAGGCCTTTTCAAGTGGTATCAGAGACTAATAACTCGTTCTTATTGCTATTTATTTGAATTTATTTCCTGAGCTAACGATCTAAGCTATTTAAAAAGATGTCAAATTTTGATAGCCTTTCAGTCACGAGGCCTCCACCATTTGATGGCTCCAACTATGCCTATTGGAAAGCCAGAATGAAGATCTTCCTCAAATCAATGGATGAAAATGTGTGGCAAGCCACAGTGACTGAATGGAAACCTCCCATCATGGAAGTTACTGGGGTTGATGGTTCAAAATCTATGAAAGTCACACCATATTACCAATGGACCACTCTTCAGAAAAGTGAGAGTAGTGCTAATGCTTAAGCACTAAATGCAATTACTTGCGCACTATCACCGGATGAGTTCAAAAGAATCATATCCTGTGATACTGCGAAACAAGCCTGGGATATACTAGAAATGACACATGAGGGTACATCAATTGTCAAAAAGTCTAAAGTCCAACTCCTTACAACCAAATTTGAAGAAATTCATATGGAAAAAAATGAAATGTTTATGGACGTTTACACTAGACTAAATGACATTGTAAACTCAATGTGGGGTCTTGGCGATAAAATCCCAGAAAGTAAAGTGTGTGCAAAGATATTACGCTCACTTCCTGAACGGTTCAATTCTAAAGTAACCGCGATCTAGGAACTTCGTGATACGGATAATATGAGGGTAGAGGAATTAGTTGGTTCTTTACAAACCTACAAGTTAAACTTTAAAGCTCCTAAAGGTAAATCGATTACTCTAAAATCCTCTAAATATAATTCAGATTCAGAAGATGATATGGCTCTTTTGGCTAAGAAATTCTACAAGATTTTTAAAAGCAAGAAATGGGTTGATTTCCAAAAATCAAACGATAAAAAGAAGTTTAGACCCAAATCTCGAAAATCTTTGAAAGATAGTCAATGTTACAACTGTCAAGAATATGGGCATTTGGCAAATAGATGTCCCAAAAAGGACAAACCCAAGAAGAAGAGTATGTTAGCTACGTGGGATGAATCATCTGATTCTGAAACTTCTTCTGAATCAGAAGATTCTGAAACTGAGTTAGGGAATAAAGTTAAAGCACTTATGACTCTAGCCAAATTCACATTTTCAGATAATGACTCAACAAGTGAAGAGAATCTAAGTAGTGAATATGAAAATGAAGATGATCTTCAAGATGCTTACAATGCCCTATACAAAGAAAGTTGTAAAATTGCTGTCAAACTTAAACTTCAAAAAGAAAAGTTTTCTAAACTCAAAGAATGGTTTGAATCACTTGTCTTAGAAAAATCACAAATTTCAGATTGTTTTGAAAAAACAAAATGCGATTTGGAATTCAAAAATTCTTTAATTGTTGATTTGAAATCTGAGATTGAAAATCTCAAAAAGGAAGTATCTTCTCTTCTGAGTCAAAAGGACACATGGAAATATGCCCAAGGTGATCCAAAGTTAGAAAAACTCTTATCCGGATCAAGAAAATGTGGCGATCTATTTGGGCTGGGCTATGATAAAAATTTATCTTCTAAACAAAAGTATACTCCTCCTATGTTTGTGAAAGGAGAGTCCTCAAACTCAAAAGGGAAAAATACTTATCAAGGTTTTTCTAAAAATTCAAAAACTCTTCAAAAATCTGGAAGCAGTCATGTCAACTTTAATCAGAAACGAAATCCACTAGCTGAAAAGATAGTAGATTTACTCAAGGAGCTCCTAAAATCTAACTCTATAGGCTATTCTTATAACTATAAACAAAAGAAGACCAACTATGTTCCTAAACCCAAAACAGTTATGAAATGGGTTCCAAAAGTCACCTGCTTGGTTGCTCACATTGCTTTCAAAGCAACATTCAAAGTGGTACCTAGACAGTGGATGCTCTAGGCATATGACAGGTGACAAAGCTTTATTCACGGATCTAAAAGATATGACTGATGGTTCAGTCACATTTGGTGATGGTAGCAACTGTAAGATTATAGGCCAAGGTACGGTTCAACTTTTAATCTTTCTGCATTTAAAAATGTTTTATATGTTGAAGGCCTAAAACATAACTTACTTAGCATATCTCAGATATGTGATAATAACCATAGTGTTCGGTTCTCTAATCAAAGCTGTGAGATACTAAATAATAAGGGTTCTGTAATATTAACTGGACGTAGAACGTCTGAAAATTGCTATATTATTAGCGAATCCAGCTCATCTAATCAAACATGTTACATGGTTCATACAGTCGAGACTGATTTATGGCACAAGCGTCTTGGACATGTTCATTATCGAAATTTATATAGATTGAGCAATCAAGAACTTATAAGAGGTTTACCCAAACTTCAGAAATTAGATAAAATATGTGGTGAATGCCAGATAGGCAAACAAACAAGGAACTCACACAAAAAGGTGAATTCAAATACCACATCAAAACCACTCGAACTTCTTCACATGGATCTAATTGGACCTACTAGAACAGAAAGTCGTGGTGGTAAAAAGTATATTCTGGTAATAGTTGATGACTTTACCAGATACACTTGGGTAGTCTTCTTAAGGGATAAATCTGAAACCCTTGAAGAAGTAAGAAAAGTTCTCAAAAGGATTCAAACTGAAAAATCTTCTCAAATCAGTAAGATTTGTAGTGATCATGGATCTGAATTTGAGAATAGCAATTTTGAGAAGTTCTGTACCGACCAAGGAATATTACATGAATTCTCAGCTCCAAAACTCCACAACAAAATGGAATTGTGGAAAGAAAGAATAGGGTGCTTCAAGAAATGGCTAATGTCATGTTGAATAGCATGAAGCTCTCTAAAAATCTTTGGGCTGAAGCTGTAAATACAGCTTGCTATATTATTAACCGAGTTTACACTAGCAAAGATAATAATAAAACGGCTTACGAATTATGGTTCAACAAAAAGCCTACTGTCAAATACTTTCGAGTTTTTGGCAGCAAATGCTATATTTTACGTGATCATGAAAATTTGGGAAAATTCGATACAAAGAGTGATGAAGGGATTTTTCTAGGATATTCCTTAAACAGTCGTGCTTATAGGGTTCTGAACAAAAGGACTGGTGTGATTCAAGAATCCATCAATGTTGTCATTGATGATCACTTAAATAAGCCAATCTCGAATTCAGATAATGATGAAGTTCTAATCATTGATAAACGCGATACTTCATCAAATCAGACTGAATCTGAATTGAGAACTGTTAAAGATCATCCAACCACTCAAATTCTTGGAAACCCTCTCACTGGTGTTCTCACCCGTAGACAACTTGAGGATTTATGTAATTATGTATGTTTTACATCCCAAATAGAACCATCCAATGTAAAAGAAGCTCTTGCTAATGAGAACTGGATTGTTGCAATGCAAGAAGAACTTAATCAATTTGTAAGAAATGACATTTGGTAACTTGTACCAAGACCTAAAGACAAACACATCATTGGAACAAAATAGATTTTCAAAAATAAGTCGGATGAAAGTGGAAATATAATTAGAAACAAGGCTAGACTAGTGGTACAAGGTTATACTCAAATAGAAGGAATTGATTTTGATGAAACTTTTGCACCAGTAGCACGTCTTGAATCTATCAGGCTATTTATATCCATTGCATGTTTTAGAAAGATAAAAATATATCAAATGGATGTGAAAAGTTCTTTTCTAAATGGCGTTTTACATAAAGAAGTATATGTCGAACAACCAATGGGTTTTGAAGATCCCAAAAATACTGATCATGTGTATCGGCTTAAAAAGGCACTTTATGGATTAAAACAAGCACCTAGGGCATGGTATGAGAAACTAACAAAATTTCTTTTAAGTCACAATTTTCAAATGGGATCTTTGATAAAACTCTATTTGTTAAAAAACATAATGATCATATCTTAATAGTACAGATTTATGTTGATGATATCATCTATGGATCAACTTGTACTAACTTGACTACTGAGTTTGCAGACTTGATGAAATCACAGTTTGAAATGAGCATGGTTGGGAATTAACTTATTTTCTTGGTTTGCAAGTTAAGCAGCAACCTGAAGGAATATTCATCTCTCAATCTAAGTATGCCTTGAATCTAATCAAGAGATTTGGATTTGAGAATGACAAGAATTTCGATACTCCTATGAGTACTACCCTGAAACTCTCAAAAGACTATAATGGTAAAAATATTTATTCAAAACTTTATCGGAGTATGATTGGTAGTTTGTTATATTTAACTGCTAGTAGACCTGATATTTCTTTAAGTGTTAGTATTTGCGCAAGATTTCAATCTGATCCAAAAGAATCTCACTTGATTGCTGTTAAACGGATTATTAGATATGTTGCAGGTACTATAAATCTTGGTCTCTGGTATCCTCATGAGACTAGTGTCCAACTTGTTGGGTACTCAGATGCTGATTAGGCTGGTAATCTAAATGATAGAAAATCAACTAGTGGTGGTTGCTTTTACATTGGAAATTGTTTAGTTTATTGGTTTAGTAAGAAACAAAATTCTATATCACTTTCAACAGCTGAAGCTGAGTATATCGCAGTTGGTAATGCATGTACACAGCTTGTTTGGATGCAACGAATGCTAAGTGATTATGGAATTAAACAGGATTCTATGATTTTGCATTGTGATAATTCCAGTGCAATAAATATTTCAAAAAATCCTATTCAGCATTCTCGTACTAAGCACATTGACATTAGATTTCATTATATAAGGGAATTAGTAGAAGAAAAAGTTATATCTCTAGAATATATTCCTACCGAAGATCAACGAGCTGACATTTTCACAAAACCTCTCGATAAAAGCAGGTTCAAAAAGATGAAATTTGATCTTGGCATGTGCATTTTGAAATGATTATTTATGCCTACTTGTATCATAGTGTATATATTTGCTAGATTGAATTCTAATCTTTAAATAATTTGCAAGAAATGTGAATTTTTAGACATTCTTCGACCAGTCGTGAGTATACTCGACCAGTCGACCTTCGACCGGTCGTAGATATCCACGACTAGTCGTAGATCTCGGAAATCACTTAAAATTTGGGGATCTTTGCTTTCTTCCTCACTTCGTTTTTCCTCTCTAAGGAGCGGAGCTTCGACTTGTCGAACCCATCTTTAATGTTCTTCAAGGTTAGTGTTCCAAATCACTTTTTCTTGCAAATTTATGTCTAGATTGTTTACTTTTCAAGCTTTAAGCTTTGAATTTTGTATTTCATTGAGATTTGGGGTTTGGATTTTGAAAAATCTGTTTTGTGTAAACCCACTTCTCAATCCTTTGCAACTTCTTAATTCCTTGATATCCTTGTTGCAAATGGCTTCTCGAGGTAGAAAAACTACTTCCCGTGGTCCTTCTTCCTCCAGATCGACCATTATCACTAAGCGTCATCTTCTTGTTACCAATGATGATCCATCTTATGTTAAGGACATTAGATTACGTAATGTTATTGTTGAACATCCTGTTGATGTTAATCATATTGCACCTTTTGACATCCTTCCTATGCTTGAAGCTGTAGGTTGGGTTAACTTATTACACTGGGGTGGGCCTGCATACCGGTCCATTGCCCAATCCATGTTTACATGTATTAGTGCTTTTTCACAGGATAATTTAACTTTTAAAATATCTACTAGAGAAGGGCCTTTTGACATTGATCGTTATTTAATTTCAGCCATTATGGACATTCCTGTGAATCATGAGGGTATTCCTATCCATAACTTAACTGATAAACCTTCAATGTCTGAAAAACGCATGCTCACTAGAGACTTGTGCAACATGGATGTTCAATGGACACAAAAAGGGAATGCACTTACTGCAAGATATTTGTTACCCAAGTATAGAATTCTCCATAAAATCTTTGTGTCTAATCTGTATCCTCGTTCGGGTAATAAAACTGACTTGACTTCGTTTATGGTTCGTGTTATCCATGCTATCTCCAAAGGTACTCAGATTTGTTTACCATCCTTAATCTGTCATTTCATTCTTCAGTTTAGACTCCATCCTGGTCATAGTGACATTCCTTTTGCCTATTTAATGACTGTATTGGCTACACACATGTTAGCCGATATGCCGGTTGATGAGGCACCAATCCATCATCTGATCTTCAACAATACTAATATCAATAACATGAAGCTGGATCTACTTCCTGAACAAGGTGGTGGTGGTGGTGGTCATGAAGAAGCTGGTGATGACATTAATATGGATAACATTTTTGAGGAACTGGATTCTGACTCGACAAATGATCCAGATTTTGAACCATCTGATGTTGATGCTCGTCTGAGTGCATTAGAGGATAAAGTTGAGAATATAAATGTAAAGATGGAAAACATGTCTGTTGCTCATGATTTACAATTCAAGTACATGCGCAAATATCTTAGGCGATTGAACAAAGGCATGCACCAACTTGATCCCTCTATTCCTGCTCCGTCATCTGGTTCTAGTTCTGATTAGTTTATATGAGACTTCTGGTCTGTAATAACTTTTTAACTTAGCACTTGGTTGACTGAGTTTGAGTAGGATATTATCTATGTTTTATGCTGGATATTTATTCTATGTTGAGTATCTCTATCTCTGTTTTGCTATATTCTCATAACTCCTCATGTTTACTCTCATATATCCCTTTATTTAGTTCTCCTTTATTGTTGTTTCCTTTGTCATATTGTGACAAAAAGGGGGAGAATGGTTTATTCTTAACGATATGATTATAAGAGGAGTAGCATTGGTTATGTTACTCAGGAGGAGTATGTTTGAACTGGTTGAATGTTGGGGGAGTATGTTTGAATTGGTTGAATGTTGAATATTGAATATTGATTTGCAGGTAGGTAAGCCAGTTGATATGAACTGGTTCATATCTCTTTAACCAGTTGTTTTATTTTATGTTTATCTTGGTTATGTGTTTTGTCACTAATTTGATGAAGGGGGAGATTGTAAGTGCTATATTTTATATCCCTGTTTGTTGTCAAATTTGTGGTGCCAAAATCACTGTTATATATCTTGCATAAGTGAAGCTCTCTCAAAGATCAACATTCATGAACAAGCTAAGCTCACAACAAGCAAAGCTCACGAGTACAAAGATCAAACTTGAATGCAAGAACTACTCACAAGATATGACTCAAGCTGCAAGACTTCAAGAAGAGTACAAGGCTGTTCATAAAGAACTCAAGACACTTTCAAGATTGAGCTACATCAAGATTTCAAGATTGAACTACATCACGACTTCAAGGCTCATACTTCAAGGTCACTAGTTCTTAATGTTTCAATGTCCTTACTTCATGATTAAGGTTTGACTGACCTTAGGTTGACCTTAGAAGTAGGTCACTTTGGATACATAAATCGAATGTTTATTTTACATAAGTTTGGTCTGTTCTTCGACTAGTCTTAGGCCTTCTTCGATTAGTCCTAGAGTTGCTTCGACCAGTCTAAGAAATTCCTCGATCAGTCGTAAGTTTGTTACAAAAATCGGATAATTTCTGTTAGGCTTCGACTAGTCCAGGAATCTGTTCGACCAGTCGAAGGAACAGTGTCGACTGCATCTTCGACCAGTCGAAAGTCTTCGAATCAAAGTCCAGCGATGAATTTTAAGTTCTTCGACCAGTCGAAGGAGACCTTCGACCAGTCGAAGGTGACCTACGACCAGTCGAAGGAGTCCTTCGACCAGTCGTAAAACGGTCAAAGCTTATCGCGCCTGATTTTTCAAATATCTGTTATTGCTTCGACTAGTCGAAGAGCTCTCTAGACCAGTCAAACACGCGATCTGCTCACCTATAAATAGAGCACGAATCTCAGAAGAAATCATCGAATTAATTAATCCATTCAAGCCAATCTTCGTCAAACTTTTGAGAGATAATTTTGTGCTCCATCTAAGCTAAGTGTGCTTATTTTATACTCTCTTTCTTTAGCTTTATTTAATTGATTTTGTTTCTGCTATTCCAATCTAATTTGATAAGAAGAATTGTTATTTCCTTTCTTTGGAATCAAAATCAATTAAGGCAAGCCCTACTTGGTTTAATTTAAAATCTATTAGAATTAGAACCATTGTAATTGAGTACTGGACATTGAACTTAGACATTCAATCATCTGCTCTAACTTGGTTCTACCGGGCTGCTACAACAAAGGAGATAATCAGGTATTTTACATTTAATTGTAAATTCCTTTCTGTTTTGGTTTCTTTCAAGATTTGCCAGAAAAATCTTGTTGTATTGGTTATCTGAGGAGAGCCAGGAAAACTCAGAAGTGGGGTTTTTTAATTGTGTAAGCCCACAGACAAAGACACAATTGTAAAGGTTTTTGGTAAACCTGGGAAAACCTATTTTATTAGTGAACGCTAATATCCCCTGTGTGAGGATATTAGGAGTGCAGTAGCATTCTGTGTGGCTGTTGTTTAACAGTTGGTGAACACACAGGCGAACCACTATAATCCCTTGTGTTGTGGTTGAATGATTTACATTTCTAATCTTTAATATTCATTTGTGGGATGTATGTGTGGTGGTAAATGTTGTAATCGTTTAATTCAAGCATTGTGGGAATTTTGTAATAATTTAGAATTTACTTTCTGCTATTCCTTTATCTACTTGAATTTAAATTTCCTTTAAAGTTGTTCCAGCAAGGTTGCCCTGCCATTTTTATGGTGTATGGCTGTCCCTAGAACAATACATTTGTGATTACACTTTATTTCAATTTGTGCTTAATTCTGTATTCCTCTTTGGTTTGAGATTTGATACAAAGATCTTTCTAGAAATAAGGTTGTCCTACCATAAACTCTGGTTTTTGGTGAAAGGTTGTCCTTAGAATAACATTTGTATCAATCCCTCAAGATCAGATTTTTGAGGTTGTTTTACTTTTCTGCATTGTGATTTATTTTGGCTATCATATTGTTTTTAATTCCGCTGTTATAACATTTATTTGGCATAGTCCTATTCACCCCCCTCTAGGACATATAGCTAGGCCTTTTCAAATGGATGTAAAGAGTGCCTTCTTAAATGGCGATCTGCATGAAGAAGTTTATATTGAACAACCAACGGGTTTTGAAGACCCTAAGAATGCTGATCATGTTTATTGCCTAAAAAAGGCTCTCTACGGTTTGAAACAAGCTCCCAGGGCATGGTACGAAAAATTGACTAAGTTTTTACTAAGTCATAATTTTCTAATGGGAAGTGTTGATAAGACTCTTTTTGTTAAGAAATATAATGATCAAATCTTAATGGTGCAAATCTATTTTGATGATATTATTTATGGATCTACCTGTACTAACATGACTATTGAGTTTACAGATTTAATGAAATCTAAGTTCAAAATGAGCATGGTTGGGGAATTGAATTATTTCATAGGGTTGCAAGTAAAACAACAACCTGATGGTATTTTTATTTCTCAAACCAAATATGCTTTGAACTTAATTAAAAAGTTCGGATTTGAGAATGGTAAGAATTTTGATACTCTTATGAGTACAACATCAAGACTCTCAAAAGACTCTACAAGTAAAACTGTGGATCCTAAAGTATATCGCAGTATGATTGGTAGTTTACTATATTTAACTGCAAGTAGACCTGATATTGCTTTTAGTGTTAGTATTTGCGCTAGATATCAATCTGATCCTAAAGAGTCTCATCTAACTGTTGTTAAGCGGATTATGCGATATGTCGCAAGTTCTACTAATTTGGGTCTCTGGTATCCATATGATACTAGTGTTCAGTTGGCGCGGTACTCAGATGTTGATTGGGCTGGTAATATCGATGATAGAAAGTCAACCAGTGGTGGTTGTTTCTATATTGGAAATTGTTTAGTTTCTTGGTTTAGTAAGAAGAAAAGTTCTATATCACTTTCTACTACTGAGGCTGAATACATCACAACTGGAAATGCTTGTACTCGGCTTGTTTGGATGAAACGTATGTTAAGCGATTATGGAATTGCACAGGATTCAATGGTTTTATATTGTGATAATTCCAATGCAATAAATATTTCTAAAAATCCAATTCAGCATTCACGTACCAAGCACATTGACATTAGATTTCATTACATTCATGAATTAGTGGAAGAAAAAATAATTTCATTAGAATATATTCCGACCGAGACTCAACTTGTTGACATTTTCACTAAACCGCTCGACAAAAGCAGGTTTAATAAATTAAAATTTGATCTTGGTATGTGCAATTTAAATTGATTATTCATGCACGTGTGTATCATAGTGTATATATATTTGATAATTTATTGGTTTAAATTTTAAATTTTTATGAACAATGCATATCTTTGTCTTTGCACGACCAGTCGAGAATGTGCTCGACCAGTCGTGGCACGACCGGTCGAGGACATCCCACGACCAGTCGTGTAGCGCACTGGATCTATTTTAATTTGTGAAAAAACTCATCTTCCTCATTTCCTATTTCTTCTCCAACGGGCCGAAGCACGACTAGTCAGACCCAACCGTTTGATTCCTCAAGGTTAGTGCATCATTTGTGTTTTTCTTGTAGATTCTAGTAAATATTACTTCATTTTCACTCTTGGAGTAATTTATTTTGTATTTCATTGAGGTTTTGGGGTTTTCTTTTGGAAAAATTTGTTTTTGCTAAAACCCACTCTACATCCTTTGTGATCTCTTGATTCTTTGTACTCTTAATTGCAAATGGATGTTAGAGGGAAGAAGAATACTTTCCGTGGTCCATCATCCTCTAGATTAACTCCTATCACTCGGCACCATCTTCGGTCACCCGAAGATGATCCCTCACATGTATGGGATTTGCGATTGCGAAACGTTATTGTTGAAAGACCTGTGTCTATTGATCACATTGCTCCATTTGATCTCCTTCCTCTTCTCCAATCTGTAGGCTGGGATAACATCCTACATTGGGGTGGGCCTGCATACCAATCTATTGCTCAGGCCATGTTTGCATGCATTTCTGAATTTTTGACTGAGAATTTAACATTTAATATAGCAGCTAGAGAAGGTCCATTTGATGTAAACCGTCATCTGATTTCGGCTCTAATGGACATACCTGTTAATGACGAAGGTATTCCTATTCGGTCTCTAGTTGAAAAACCGTCGGAAATAGAAAATTGCTTTTTAACTAGAGATTTATACAATATGGATGTTCAATGGACTTATAAGGGGAATGCACTCTCCTCAAAGTACTTGTTACCCAGATACAGGGTTCTCCACAAAATCTTTACTTCAAATCTGTATCCGCATTCTGGTAACAAAACAGAACTGACTTCCTTTATGGTTCGGGTTTTGCATTCTATCGTCACTGGTACTAAAGTTTGTCTGCCTTCTTTAATATGTCATTTCATCATTCAGTTTCGTCTCCATCCAAGACACAGTGATATTCCATTTGCATATCTTATGACGTGTTAGCTACTCACATGCTAGTTGCTATGCCTGTTGGAGAGGCTCCTATTCATCATCTTATTTTTAACAATTCTAATATAAACAAAATAAAATTGGAATTGGCACCTGGCCAAAGAGATGTGGGTGGTGGTAGTGCTGAAGCAGGGAATGAAGAAGAAGGTGGCGATCTTCCTCCTGATGATATTAATATGGATGACATTTTTGATGAAATTGAATCAGACTCTACTAATGATCCTGACTATGAGCCATCTGATTTTGATGCTCATCTTCGTGCACTTGAGGAGAAGGTTGAAAACATGATGTTGCTCATGATTTACAATTTAAATATATGCGCAAGTATCTTAGGTGCTTAAACAAGGTCCTTCATCAACTTGATCCTACCATACCTACTCTTTCTTCAAGATCTGATTAAATATTTTTATTCATTGGTCTGTAATAACTTTTAGATTATTTTAGTTTGTTTCAGTGTGCTAGACTTACTTTGGATTATACTAGTTTATGATATATGCACTTTGAATTTGCCTATATAACTTTTGTCTATTTAACTTCTATATTACTCTCATATTGTTCTTCCACTTCCATTTATTCCTTTCTTCCTTTGTCATATTGTGACAATAAGGGGGACAGTATTTTAAGTTTTTGATTGATTGATAAATATGGAATGTATATGGGAATGTATATGGATTGTGGGGGAGTAACATACTTTTTATGGATCTTTGTGTGCTATTCAGGGGGAGTAAGTAATGAGGAATTTGTGCTAGTTAATGACAATTGGGGCATGATTCTTTAATCAGGTTGTAACTGGTTTACTTTTATAACGGGTGCATGATTCTTTGTGTTCATATTGATCATATTTTTGTTAAGTGTGTTTTGTCACAAATTTGACAAAGGGGGAGATTGTAAGTATTATGGTTTCCTGCTCCTTTGGTTGTCAAATTTTGTAGTGCCAAAAACACAATCTATGTCTTGTGTAGCATGCTGATTTGTATGTTCAAGACACTGCATCAATGCTACAAGTTAAGAACAGTGATATACTTCAAGAAATGCAAGGTCAAGTTCTTTGTCCACTTCTGTAAGCTTCAATATTCAGAATATTTCAAGAGCTGTATCAGAAGACGAGTGCTTGTTCAAGACTCAAGTACAGCTCGAGATAATGTTCAACTCAAGATGAAGTACAAGTCAAGAACGGAAAATCCAAGCTTTTGAAGATCTCAAGTTCAACCTACATCTTGTAGAGATCTTAAGCTTCATAATCTTCAAAGGTCAACCATCATCTGAAGAAATGAAGTCTCATTGTTCATACATCACTTTCGAGGTATGATTGACCTTAGATTGACCTTAGGGTAGGTCATTTTGTATACATAATTCAAATTGAATCTTTTTATAAGTGTTTAGTCTGTTCTAAGACTAGTCCTGAACTCTGTTCAACTAGTCCTAGAACTGGCTCGACCAGTACAAGAAATTTCAAGACCAGTCCTAAGTTGTTACAAATTTTTAAAATTTTTTAGTTGAGCTTCGACCAGTCCTGGAGTCTGCTCGACTGGTCGTAGGAACAGTGCCGAATCATTCACGACCAGTCCTACAGCTACGACTCAAACTCCAGCAACGAATTCTGGTTTCTCTCGACCAGTCGTGAAGGCCTCACGACCAGTCATGGACACCCTATGACCAGTCGTGGAACGGTTTTATCCGATCGTGCTTAAATTTTCAAAATGTAGTTCGTCCTACGACCAGTCGTGGTGGCCATACGACCAATCATAGACGTGGTTTCTACATTTATAAATTGAACACGAATTTTAGAGTTTCATATCTAATTTAAGTAAAATCAAGGCATCACTCTGAGATAAGTTTGTGTTATTTTTAAGCCACTTTGTGCTTTATTAATATTCTCTTTTGTTAGCTTTGTCAATTTGATTTTGTTTCTATATTCCAATCTGAATTGAAAAGAGGAATTGTTGTATTCCTTCTTCTTAGAATCAAAATCAAATAGAGCTAGCTCAACTGGTTTAATTTAAAATCAATCTAGAATCTAGAACCATTTCAAAGTGAGTATTGGACAATTGAACTTCTATATTCGAACTTCTACTCCGATTGGTTCTTCCGGGCTGCAATAAAAGGAGAAATTCAAGTATTTTACATTTGTGTAAATTTCTATTGCTTTTGGTTTCTTTTGAGATTGGGTCAGAAAAATCTCATTGTGTTGGTTATCTGAGGAGAGCCAGAAAACTCAGAAAGTGGGGTTTTTGAATTGTGTAAGCCCATTTGAAAGATCCAATTGTGAGGGTTTTAGGTGAACCTGAGAAACATATTTTCATAGTGAATGTAAGACCCGTATCCTAGTTCGTACTGTTCCGATGAATCCTGCGATCATTTCCGTCGAAGTCCGGCAATCCGCGACTGATAATCGATGTTGCGATCGATCGTAAGTCGTATCCTTTAGATTCGAGTCTGTTTAATCCGAGACCTGTATCATTGCAACCGCACCGTCGCCGCGGTTCCAACGCCGCGACTCACGCACCGACCTGATACCCAGGCTAGAAGATGTCGGCCTGCGTTCAATTCGAATAAAACGCCGCACGTTGTGAACTTCGAGGGAATCTCTATGAGATGTCCCATCAATCAAATCAATCACTCATGTCAAGTACAAGTCAAGTCACACCTACCCAAGTACAACAACCCATGCCTCTCTCTTACACAAGCAAGCCCAAGTCAACTCTCTCTCTCTCTCTCATTTTCAACTCTACCCATGCCCATGACATCATCCCTCCATCCCTCCCTCTCCTTTTATTTTATTTCTTTTTTTTTCTCTTTCTCATTCTCCCATTTTCTCCCTCTCACACGTCCAAACTCTTCTCTCCCTCCTAAACAACAAGTGTGGCCCACTTTACCCTACACTCTCACATCTCTCATCTCAACCGTTGGATCGTCATCAACCACCATTGAAAGTGGAGGCTAGGAGCTAAGGAGGCTAAGGGAGCAAGGAGGAGTACAAGAGGTGGGTGATCCACCGTTGATTTCCATTTAAGGGACCACTTGTAGGTGGGACCCATTATGATCTATGTATTGTATCAATGGAGGGCCCATAGTGGCGGGGTCCCTCCCCTCTATTACCGTCTCTCTCTCTATCTCTCTCTCTCTCTCTCCTCTTTCCTCTCCCTTGAATGTAGTGGGCCCCACCGAATTTATGTTAAATCTTCTACATCCATTAGATGGTGTGGCCCACCGCATTTTAGGAGGGATCCGTCGTTTATATAGCATATATAGTATATTATAATCAATATTGTATTAATATTATAGTTATATTATATTTATATATGTTTATATATGTAAGGATGGTGGGCCACGTCCATGTGGAACCCACCAAGAGGGACCCACCATGATGACTATTTTGTATACACGCCGTCCAGCGTCCCTGGACGCTGGACATGAAGTCACTGGAGTGGCTAGTGGCTAACATGGAGGTGTGTACAGGCATGGGGCGTGTACTGACAAGCCTTTAAAAAAAAAAAGAGTTATATATTTTTTATATATGCTTTTGGGGTGGGCCGCTCATGCGGGCCCCACATTGATGTATGTAGATGATCCACGCTGTCCATTCTATTCTCCAGCCCATTTTAGGCGTTGAGCCAAAACATGAGGCTGATCTAATAATCGAGTGGGCCTTACCATAGGAAACAGTGGTTTTTGCCGTTAAAACTTTGGGAAATGATTTCTGGGGTCCACGTGGAGCTTGGACCCACATGAAATTTAGTTTGGACGCTTAATTTTGTGGGACACATACAATGGTCGGGGTAGATCTGTTTAATGTGGGTCCCACCTAGGGTAACAAAATTTTTTTACATTTGAGAAGAAGGTGGCAGGAACCTTGCTGCCCTGACGTAACAAGAAGGGTGGTCCCATTTGCCCTAGTTGTGGACCCCACCATGATGTATATTTGATATCCACACCTTTCATCGGGTGGGCCACTCCCTGAGGTGGACCCACTCCAAAAATCAACCGTATACGGAACTCAGGTGGGCCATAACCTCTAAAACCATGTGAAGACATGCCAGAATATATAAAAGTACTTGGTGGGACCTACCTGATGTTTGGATGCAGCTGAAACTTGGTCTGGACGGTCAAACAAGTGGGACATACATAATGGATGGGCTGGATTTTGAATCACATCTCGGTGGGCCCCAAATAAAAAAATTAATAAAAATAAAAACAACAGCAGCAGCTGTTGCTGCTGCCCTGCGCTGGCGGGCGGACGGTGGGCAGGAACCCACGGCTCCATCCGTGGGCCCCACCTTGATGTTTATTTGAAATCCAATCCGTTCATGAGGTGGGCCACTCTCTGCAGTGGGTCCCCTCCAAATTCCAGGACAATCCAGATCTCGGGTGGCCCACATCACAAGAAACAGTGGGAATTGAACTCTACCATTGAAACTCTTTTGGGGTCCACAGAAATTTCAGATCAAGATGAAAGTTGTTTTTCCTTTTCACCCAGGTATGTGGGACCCTATGAATGGGTTAGATTGAAAGTTAACGTTATGGTGGGCCCCACATGGGACCCACAGTGATGCATGTGTTACTTGCCCACCATCTAGACGGACGGTGGGGCCTACTTGATGTATGTGTTTGTCCGCACCGTCCTCCCTGGACGGTGGGACCCCCCCCCCCTGCCCCTGCATGTGTGACTGTGCACGTGGGTGCATGCATGTGTAAGTGTGCACGTGTGTGCATGTGTGTGAGTGTGCACGTATGTGTGCATGTCTGTGTACATGTGTGTTTGTGTGTGTGTGTGTGTGTGTGTGTGTGTATATATATATATATATATATATATATATATATATATATATATATATATATTGTATATATTAGGTGGTGGGCCTTTATGGGCCCTACCATGTTGCATGTGTTGCATCCAAACCATCCACCATTCGGTAAGCCTGTCTTAAGTCTTGAGGCTAAAAATGGAGCAGATCTATAGTTCAAGTGGACCCCACCTTGGTATGTATATAAGGCCCATGTTATGGGGCCCATTCGATGTATTTGTGGCCGTTATGGAGGCCCACCTTAATGTGTATTTGTGGCCGTTACTGAGGCCCACCTTGATGTATATAAGGCCCATGTGATTCGGCCCATTGATGTATTTAAAGGCCCATGGGATATGGCCTATTGCAATGTACATAAGGCCCACTAATGCGGCCCACTTGATTTATATACGGCTCATATGAGATGGCCCATTTGATGTATGTAAGGACTATGGGTCGAGGCCTAATGAGATGTATATTGGTCCATTGCAATGTGCGATTTCCTATGGTTTGTGTAATGATACTTTATGGCGGGCTATGCCTTGGGAACAATGTTGGTTTGACGTCCACATTGTAAGGATAATGTTGGTTAAATGTCTGCATTGTCACACTCCTTAAGGCCCACTGATAGGTCCATATTTGTACTCTGCAGTCCGTTTAGGCCCATCTTCACTTTGAGCAACCCCCATTATCATACCATAAGTATAGTGCTGCCCCATGATTCATGATCATACACATCATATGCATGCTTGAGATGAGGGGTGACTGATCATAGCATATGCCTTCGGGCAGACTGTTACGGGCTCCCTGATAGGCGGAGTTGCCCTGCATGAGCGCATGGTTTACGCAGGACTGTTGCATGACTGGTAGTGTGACTCATGCACTTGCATTGTGTGATTGTAGTTACTGTATGCCCTAGCGACACCAGGGCCATAGCCTCCACAGACACATCGTGGGTGGCTGGATTGGATACCGAAAATGTTTGGTTCTAGCATACGGGCGCCATAGATGTCCCTGGGTGAAAATCTCTAAACCCGATGGTACCAGAGGATGACTCCAACGTCGAGACCGAGTGGATGTACGAGCGCATGAGGGACGAATACCAGGAGGCCGCGTCTCCCACTATGTCGTGGTCGGTTGGAAAGGGGTGTGACCTTACCCGCCTGAGTGAGGGGGCAATTTCTAGGTTGAGTTTGACCAGCTTGAGGAATCGGTCCGCTATCGACGAGTCGGGCCCGATATTGGCAGGCGGATAGTGAGGTCTCTTCCACTCTCCTAGTTGTGCGTTCGGATAGGGGCGGCAAGCTGGCTTGAGTGTACTAGACCCCGGTGATTATCCAGACTGATAACTGTATTGACATGAGGATTGACATGCTTGAGCTGCATTATGCATCGCATGGCCTTGATATGGCCGATATCATTTATATTATGTACCGCATAGCCTTGGTATGGCTGACTGCATTCATGTACTCATTGGCACGATTCCGCATTACTCTGACCCTGCATTCTGAGCACGCTCATATTGCGCACACACTTACACCACCATCTAAGCTTTCTATAAGCTTATGCACGATTGATGCGTGCAGGTGACGCCAGGACGCAGCCGTAGTCTCGCCGCAGTTGGAGCGTGCAGCCGAGCCTTTGGAGTTTTTGTCATTTTCAGTATCTTGTATTTCCTTTTATACACCTTGTACTCAAAGTTTTTGATCATAGTGAATTTTGTGATGGTGTTCTTGTGGTTATTGTTCGTGGGTTATGCTTGTGGTTATGCTCATTACAAATCAATTTGATTATTAAAAATCCTCCTTGTAGCATCCCAGGATCGGAACCTGGCGTATGGGCGCTGGGAGCCGAGAATGGGGTTCTACGGAGGCTGTCGGCACCGGATTCGGCGATCAGGAATTTTGTGAGCCCGGTTTTCGAGTTTGGGGCGTGACAGTGAACGCTGATATCCCCTGTGTGAGGATACTAGGAGTGGAGTAGCAAGTTGTGTGGCTGTTGTTTAATAGTTGGTGTACACACAGGCGAACCACTATAATTCTTTGTGTCTTGTGGTTTAACTGTTTATTTAATTTCTACATCTTTTATCATTCAAGTTTGTGGGATGTATGTGTGGATGTGAATGTTGTAATATTTACATTTCAATCATTGTGGAGAATGTTGTAATAGTTTAGAATTTATTTCTTGCTATTTCTTTTATTTCCTCTTAGTTTGAGTTTTTGATATTCAAATTGTTCTAGTAAGGTTGTCCTATCATAAACCCTTGGTTTTTATGGTGCATGGTTGTCCTTAGAACAACATTGGTATCATCCTCTCTATTCTAGTATTTGAGGTTGCTTTTCATTTTCGTACTATGAATTGTTTAAAGTGCTATCATTCCTTTTTTCATTGAAATTCCGTTGTTAAAGTTTTAAATTTGGCATAGTCCTATTCACACCCCCCCCCCCCCCCTCATATAGGACATATAGCTAGGCCTTTTCAAACAGTGGGACCCACCATCCTGAAAAATGGATGGATGACAGGGATATAATACGTACATCAATGTGGGCCCCGCCTGTCCAGAACAAACGGACGGCTAGGATATAGAATACGTACATCAATGGGGTCCCATTTGTCCCACGTGGGAAACAGATGGACGACAGGATACATGATACATATATTAGGGTGGACCCCACCCCCACACGTGTGGGGTGGGTCCACATCCATGGAAAATGGACGAACAATTTTGATATAACATATATCACATGATCAGGCCAACAGAACTTACTGACATCAATCCAATCCAGTTGCTAGGTGATATAAGACGTACCTCATGATGGACGACATGGGTGTATGGATACATCTCGATGCGTCCCACCATCACCATCCAGATATGGATGGTGTAAATATACAACGCATACGTCTGGTGGGCCACGCTTGATATTTAAATCTGCTTGATTTTGGGGGTGGATGGTATTGGTCAAAACACACGCGTCAGCGGGACACACCGTCCCTGATGGACAGTGTAGATAAAACATTGACATCATGGTGGGGTCCACCATCAGATGGATGGTGTAGGTATTACTCATATCACAGGATGGGACCCACAAAATTTGTTGGCGTTAATCCAGCAGCTATATTGCTGCTGGATGGTTTAGATGCAACACACGCTGCATGGTGGGGCCCACATAACTTGCTGACGACAATACAACAGCTATTTAACTACTGTAAAGTACATCCACCAATCCACTTCCACCGCATGGTGGGTCCCACGTGTGGCTTGAAGCTGATATTTGTAGTTTTCCTTCATCCATGCCAGACCGGATGGACAACTACAATGGGCCCCAGCCATAGCAACGAGGTGGGCCCCGCTTGGGCAGCGGTGTGGCCCACTAAATGGACGGCATGGATCATACATCAAGGTGGGACATCATTCATGAAGAGAGAGAGAGAGAGAGAGAGAGAGATCGGTGAGATGGAGGGACCCTCGCCACTATGGGCCCCTCTAGGTTACAAAACATACATCAAAGGGGGTTCCAAATAGGATCCACACCATCAATTGGTGGGCCCCACTTGGTCCATCACAAAAAGCACAATCTAAACCTATAAACACCCACCGATTTTGCTTCTTCTAGGCTCCATGGACTCCTTAGCTCCTAGGCTTCCTCTTTAATGGTGGGAGATGAAGATTGAAGGGTTGAGATGAGAGATGAGAGAGGTAAGAAGTCGGCCACACCTAGCTTCTCCTCTCCCTTGGACATTTCCTCTCTTGGTGCTTGGGATGGAGTGAGAAATGAGAGAGAGAGGAGTGGTGATGGATGGAATGATGGGATGAGAGGTATGGTGGTGTAAGGAGAGATGACATGAGGGTTGACTTTGGTTGAGAGAGGGATGGGTGAGTAATGGATGTGTACTTGACTAGTACATTAATTGATTGATGTGAAAGGTTGTAGAGATTCTCTCAAAATTTACAACGTGCGACGTTTTCTTTGAGATGAATGCGGGCCTACAACTCCTAGCCTGGGTATTGCATCGGTACGCAAGACACGGCATTGGAACCGCGGCGACGGCGCGGTCGCTAAGGTACAAGTCTTGCGCCGAGCCGACTCAGATTGACAGGATGCGACTCAGGGTCGCATACAAATGCTATTTACGCGTCACGAGTTGTCGAAATTCGACCGGGAGGACCGTGGGAGTCTAAGGAACGGTACGGTCTAGGATACGGGTCTTACAGTAACTCTTTACTTTTTCTTGTCAACTAAATTTCATTTCTTAGTTTAATCCTTTACTTTTAGCCTGTTGTTGTTGAGGCACAAAAATATTCCATCGTTCTCTCTAGAAATCTCATTACATACCCATTGCATTAGCAAGGGAATTCCGTTGTGCAGATCCTTCATAGGGTTATGCGCCCATAAGAGTAAAAAAAGCCTTGTGAAGCGTTGCTCTATGTTAGAAGAGGTTGTGCGCTCCACAATCTAGGATGGAAGAATAGACGGATGTCATTTGATATGGAAGAATGGAAGGATGTCATTTGATATGGAAGAATGGACGGATGTCATCTGTTAGGAGAATGCATGGGCGTCATTTAAAATAAAGGAGTGAACGGGCGTCGTTTGGAATAAAGGAGTGAATGGGGGAATTTTGGGTAAAAAGGAGTGAATGAGGGTATTTTGGTAAAAAGGAGTGGATGAGTGTCGCCTTATATGGAGGAAGAAGTGGTTTTACACCACTATTTAAGGGAGAGATTGGTGAACACCATTATTTATGGAAGAAGATTTGATGTTGTGTGAAGAAAGAAGTAGTGGTAATCACCACTATTTAAAGAGTGAGAGGACTGGGATGCCTATAAATACCCTTCCCCATGCCTCATTTGAGGGGTTGTTGGTTGGAAGATAAGAAAGAAGGAAGGCAAGAGAGGGAGAGAGAGTGTGTTTGCGGAACCCCGTGCAATGGAAAGTGTTTGCGTGACCTCGTACAATGGAAAAGAGAGGGAGAAGGGGGTGTGCCACTTTATGTGGGAGCCTTGTCTTAAAGAAAAGGCTTGTTACACCACCTTTTGTGGACTTCTTGTCCTAAAGAAAGGCTTTGCGCCTATCTGCGCAATGGAAAAAGGCTTTGTGCCTATCCGCACAAATGAAAGAAGGATAAGAGAATGGCCTTTGCACCACTTAATGTGGAATCCCTGTTCTAAGGAGAGCTTTCCTGCGTCATTTAATGTGAAAGTTTGTCTGGAAGAAGGTCTTTGTGTGACCTCACGCAAATGAAATTGGAGAGAAAACCCTTTGCGCGAACCAGCGCAACCATTTCTGCAAAAAGCCTTTGCGCGAGCCCTCGCAACCATTCATGCAAAGAAATCCCATGCGCCACTTCATGTGGGCCTTATCTAGACAGGCTTTTGTTGTCTTAGTGGATACTCCATGCACCACTTTTCCCTCTCCCATGTCTTAAAGCCTTCCTCTTTGCACCACTCTCCAAGGAATCTTATCTTGAAGCCTGTTCCATGCGCCACTTTGTGAGGAGATTGTCCTGAGACAAGGCTTTTATTGTCCTGAAGCTTGTTCCATGAGCCACTTTGTGAGGAGACTGTCTTAATGCAAGGCTTTTGTTGTCCTGAAGACTGTTCCATACGCCACTTCATGTGGAGTAATATCCTGAAGCCTGGCTTTTGTTCTAATACAAGCCCCGTGCACTTCACATTCCTTGTCTAGGCCTGTGGACTCCTACCTTTAGACAGATGGCCTCCACACCTGTTAGATGTCTATACATACTTCTCTCCTATCTTCATTTGGAGAAGGCAGTGAGAGAGAGAAGCAACAAGGAGAAGTGAGAGAAGATAGAAATTAGAGAGCTTTAAGAAACTCACAGAGGAGAGAGAAATATGAAGCATAGGGAAAGAGTTCAAGGAGAAAGAAAGTTCGTCCGTTCGACTGGAAGGATGATCAGAACCTATCACACTGCCAGATCAAGGGTTTCAAGTCCGCACAACCTATCTGCCTTGGCGATGAACATCAAAAGCGTCGAAATGCTGCTAAAATTTCCATTACAACTGCTTTCGCTTTCATTCGTTCAGTTGATTTATTGTACTCTGTTTTCAGAATCAAGGGAATGTGAGGATGTAAACGAACTCAGAATGACAAGATATCTTGTGATGATTGTTCTCTCGTTCTTTCTTTGTTATTATTGAATAATTCCTCCAAATCAAACGCATTTGTTTCTTCTCGAAACAGCTGTTTATATTCTATAGTGCAATCTTGGTAATTTTAGCTGTAATTTGAGTTTACGCTCACATGCTAGATTTAGTTATTCACTTAGAAAGATGTTTTGCAATTGTTATTCACAACCTAATGTAAGAATCTCTTCCTCATTTCACTTTATTTGTATTTAAAAGTCCTTTCGTATGAAAGACAAATGTGTAACCCATCATCAGAGGATGAATCCCACCCTCTGAATTTCGTCCGATCCTGTTTACACATTGAGCAAGTTGTTGAATAGGCCGCCGATTTCATCAGATCTTGGTCATACACTGCGCGTCTGCTTATATTGAGGCTTGGAGTCATAGTTATTCGATTTGAATTGAGCAGAAATTTCATTTATGGCACGCTCGCACTCATACCGCTAAAAACAAAGCAGCAACACCACGTCCTTTACAAATCCACTTTGTTCGAGTGAAGTGAACCTTTGTTGTAATCCTAAGAAGCCAGGTATAAAACTCTGATAGGCCAGGCCAATGAGAACAATGTAAAATTGTTGGTAAAACCTATAAATCACAAGGTGTGGCTTACTTGAGTATTAGATTAGGTTGAGTTTTTTACATTCACTTCGTGATGATGAGCTACCTGATTAAAGATGTACATTCACTTCGTGATGGTGAGCTACGTTATTAAAGATGTACGAAAGGTACAAAACATGGTGGCCCACACATAAACATATTTTCGGCACCACTCCGCATTGTTCCCTGTGCTCTGGCCAACCGGAGTTGTCGAGGATAGAACCTGGTGGATGGAGGATGTTACACATACAATGTGGTGGGCCCCACTGAAGATGGGCGTTTTACGCGTTGCCTAAAGCAGGCGTTGTAGAGGATTCGGTTCCATCCCCTGTTCCCTCTAGCAGTGTGAAGAGCTTTGATGATAATCTGGCAGAGTGTGAAGGATGCTACACACGTACTAAAACTTGTAGACGTGGCATACAGGTAACTCAAAGTAAACCACCCAAATGGTGATCCTCGCTTTAGGTTCGCCCATAAACAAAATCTTACAATTTTTTACCTCGTCTATTGGTGGGCATTTATTGGACGGTTGAAATGAAAATAGTTAAAAAGTATTCAGCAAACAGGCGTCCTCAAATCATATGTTCAGATTGTTAAACCATTCTGATTTTCTGCTGATAGCTGTCGACGTTTGGACCTGCATTTAGAATAATTTGATTTGAGTTACTGCCCCATGATCGGCTCCAGCGTGGGTGCGTATGAACCATCATACTCAGCCAGAGTATCAATAATTTCGCTTTCTTTAGCTAAACACGCCAAAATGATTCTTACACCCACTTTCGACCTTCACTTGAAGCACTTTATCGAAAGGGAAATGGGGTGAATTATCAAAAGGAGCATCGATTTAAGAACGCGGTTTCGGTGATCTCCGGATCCACCCAGATGGGTGGTTCCCTGACTGTGGGGCCCACCTTGATGTATGTGAGTAACATCCACGTTGTTTGTACATATCATTTTAAGGCAAGATTCCAAAAATAAAGCAGATCCAAATCTTAGGTGTACCACACCAAAGAAAACCGTGGTGATTAAATACTCACCATTAAAAACTTCAAAGGGCTACCGTGAATGTTTCTTTTCCATCCAACCCGTTGATAAGGTCACAAAAACCTGGATGAAGGGACCGCACAAATATCAGCTTAATCCAAAACCTTTGAGGCCCACATGAAGTTTTTAATTGTCGTTCACCATTGTTTCTTGTGGTGTGGTCCACCTGAGATTTTTATCTGCTTCATTTTGGAATCATGCCTACATTACAGTCAGCCCAAGCCCGATCTAATTACGTAGCGGGCCACGTATTCTTACCCCAAACATCAACAAACTGATCTGACCTTACCCCATTAAAATTCAAGCTGACCCAACTGACCCACACCGGTTGATTTTTTTTATTTTTTATTTTTAGCACACACTCACACGGCACCGTGGGATTTCAACACAATAGGTACTTGAACCATGACCATGTGTTGGAGCTCTTGTGAGTCTACCATTGAGGCAGCCTGTCCCAACTACAGGTTTGGAACAAAATATGAGACCAAGACTGTGCACAACCAAGCTCGGAGGGGTCCTGACTCTTGTCATAAGAGTTTCAAGAAGTGGCCATGTGTTCAAGTACACCATAATAGCTGAGAGGAGTTGGTAGACTCGTGAGAGTTTCAGCACGAGGTCATGGGTTCAAGTACCTCTTATGGGGAAAAGCCATGGTGGTACGAGTGCTTTGGGTGTGTGTGGGTGTGATTGTGTGTGAAAAAAAAAAAAAAAAAAAAAGGCCTGGATAGTTTGACACATACATAATAAAAATATTCCTCCGTGCTTTTTTTAAAAATTATTTTTTCATATTTTAGGTCAGGCCAAGTCAACTCGTTTCACCCTATCCATTTGTTGGATTCGACTCATCCCAAACAGGAAATCGGGGCAAAGAGCTATCCCCACTCCGGGCCAGTGAGAAACCTACCTTAGCTCCGAAGAGAGCTAGCAGTGACCCACTCCAAGCAAAGCTGATGGGGGATGTAATAATTTTATTATTATTATTATTATTATTATTTTTTATTTTTTTTTTTGGGGGGGGGGGGGGGGTCGGTGGTCAAGAATGCTTATTATGTTATATTATTATCAATCTATCACAACCTTACAAGTAGGATTTAAATAAATTACTTGTAAGTAGGTAGTTGATATTATATATATACATGGGTGCATCGGGCAATAAAAGGTTAGTTAAATAAGCACCGCTAATCATTTGCATCATATGCGTTGTTGATGCAGAAATCTAGTTAGCCTTCCTTGAACCTTTAAGTACTTGCACAAGAACGGACAAAGGAGACCCTGGCTAATACAAGGGACCCTCCGATGCCTAGGTCAGGTAGGAAATCTGGGTCTGATTGTAAATGTGGTTTTAGGCTATATATATATATATAGGTTCCTTAATGGCGGTGTTGGATATGACAATGAATCTGTCACTTGATACTGTCTCATACTAGGATTCTGATTTTGAGGATGTGCAATTGTTCCTCTGAGATTCTTGGCGAAGATCTGAGGGAGGATCTTCTAGTAGATTCTCAGGCGGTGCTCGATCAACTATGTTAGGGCCCAAGGCCGAGTTTAAGCTTGAACTCAGACGGGTCGAAGTTGGGGTAGAGGTCGAGGTCGAGGTCGGATAGAACGAGGTTGAGATTGGGCAAACTGAAGTCGAAGTCGGGCTGGTTGAGGTTGAGGTCGGGCAGGCCGAGGTCAAAGTCGTGGTCTCGCTGAGCTAGGGTTATAGTCAAGGCTAGTTGAATCCGAGTCGACTTTGAAGTCGAGTGGATCGCTGCTTAAGCCTCTTGATGAAAGTTATGCTCTCAACCTGAGTTAGCCTGGTCAGTCCATTTTTTACCCATAACAGTAGCCCCCCTTGCTTATGAGCACTTTTCAGATGCTTGAGAAGCAAGTTATGGACTAACTTATGCCTGGTGTCAAGTAAGTTAGAAGATCTAGGGGTCGAACATCTTGTTGTCATGACAAATGATGGGGGAGTTGTGAGCACAGGAATCGAAGTGGATTAGGCAATGATGGCCGAGTATCTTATAGGCGACGTGAGCGAGCTCGTTCATGAATCGGCGGCTCGCCACATGGTTCACGGGGGCGCAACTTCTCGAGTTGGAGCATTGATTACAAGTTATAAATGCATTGGGCTAGGGATGAGTATAAAGAGGGGAAGGAATACCCGACTCCTCATTTTACTTTGCTGTCTTGCTCTCCACCTGACTAGGCGATTTCCGGTAAGTCAGAAATTCTTTTATTTTTCCTTTTTCCGACTATTTTCCCTTCCCCGGCTCGCATTACATTTCTTTTTTCTTCTTTAGCTTGGGCATGTCTGGTCAGTAGTCGGTGTCGGGAGCTTTCCACAATGACTCCTATTATACCCTCGAGGACACCCGAATGAACAGGCTTGTTCCTTCCTCTCCAACGCTAGGAGGCGAAGAGATGTGAAATTGAGTTAGGACTACTACTATTGAAGTATGGATATATGTCCAAGTGTCCTAGAGGGGGTGAATAGGACTTTTAAAACTTTAATCCCACTAAACTATAAATTCTATCAATTTAAAATAGGTTAAGTAGGATTATTAAGAAGTCATTCATATTCAACTTTTAAGATAGTGAGAAATATAAGTGATGCATTATATCAAACATGTGTGTGCATAATGTAAACATTTCAACAGTCAATACTTGTGACCAAGAGCAATCATCACAAATACAGCAGTATATAGTGGTTTGACTACGTGCCTACTCCACTCCCGGTTGACGCACTCCACCCTCGAGTGTGCCAGATTTCACTATTGATGGTTTTAAATCAGGTTAATCATAAACCTTTACAACCTACACAAGGTTAGCTAAGGAGTCTACATAAGACAACCTTAGGAGCCTACACAAGGCAACTCATTGTGCTTACACAAGGCAAACTCACTATACTTACACAAGGCAAACACTCATGCCTACACAAGGCAAACACACTATGCTTACACAAGGCAAACACTCATGACTACACAAAGTAATAGATCCTACATAAGGACACTACACGTATTCTCTTGTTGGAGGCCTATGAAAGGTCTTAGCAAGTTTGAGAACAAACTCTGAAACCAAATCCTACACAAGGAAGAGGCTTCAAACTCTATGGACTTTATTACTTATAAGTGAGTGAGCCCCTCGTTAGCACATATTCATGAAGATCTTCCTGTTGTCGAAGAGTCTTCAACTCCATTAAACTGCAACAATCTGTTAATGCTCTAATCAATGCCCCGAGGTTGTTGGTTTATGGTTTGGTTTGATTTTCTCTAATAAATTATTCTTCTTTGGAAGTTAGAGAAGATTCCCATGAGATAAGCATTCAAGTATTCTAGAACAATGATTTGCCATTAAAGAATGTTGGTGAAAACTTAATGAATGTTATATTTCATAATTCAATCCAAGCAATGAAGATGAGAATAAATGCTTGAGCTATGGATTGAATGATGAACTCTTATAGGAAACATGACTTGAGGATGAGAGTACTAACTATTATAATAACTCTCTCAATCTCTCTTCAAATCTTGCTCATTTTCTTAAGTAGCAACCCAAGAGTTTATATAAAGAGAATCCCAACGGTAAAAAAATGGGCAAAAATATGCTCTTGTTGATTCCATCAAACATGCTTCAATGTTATCGAAGAGGTCTTCGATGTCATCGAGACATACTTCGATACCATTAAGATTTTCTTCTGTAAGGATCTCTTTGGTTGCTGGACAGGTTTTATCCCTATTTTGATGCAATCGATTAGACCTTCAATGCCATTGAAATTTGAATTTTGATGTCATCGAACTGTCTTTAATGCAATCGAAAATAATAGATTTTCTTAGAAAGCTTGCTGGATAAATTGGTCCTAATATTGATGCAATCGAACTAGATTCAATGCCATTGATGACTTACTCTCGATGTCATCGAAGGAGGTTCAATTACATCGAGGAATACTTGGAGTATTTTAGAAATGGAGGGAATAAGCCCAAGGTCGATTCAATCGAAGTGGGTTCGATGCCATCGAAACATAAGTTTTGATGTTATCGAACTTCATTTGATGTAATCCGTAATACCTAACATATATTCAGTTTGTTGCTGGACTATTTAGGCTTGGTTTCGATGCAATCGAACCATGTTCAATGCATCGAAATTGTCCTCGATTGCATATTGATGCAATCATTAGGACATTGATTTTAGCTACATTTAGCTCATTTTTCCTCCAATACTCAAAGTACAAAACCAAGCTCACCAAAGGATATCCAGAAGCAGTTGCGAGTAAGATATGATCTTTTATTTTGGGGCATATACCTGATTAGGGTTTGTTTGGGTAGATGAGGCTTAGTTTACCTTTTAAGCACATTCATATATCTTCATCTTGATGAGTCTTGAGCTTGTGGTCTTCAATCTGGGGCTCACTTGACAGATAGACTTATCGTTCACTTATATTGACAAACAAGGGCACTTTCAATTGCCCCCTTTGTTAATTATGTGACAAAACAACTAACAAATCCTAGATATTACATTCAACTCAAGATATTACAGATTTTTCCTGTTTATAACTTGATCACAAATGTAATATCGACTTGAGTTGCTTGCAGCTCCCCCTTTGTTCATACTCCCCATAACTTCCTGCATTTTAAGATTTGTAAAACAAAATAGCAACCACACACAATTGGTGGGAGTATGGTTCTTCCCCTTTTTATCAGTCATTAGCAAAGGGTTAGTAATATAAGAAATATGTCAAAAGAACTGAATGTTGGAATTTTAACAGTAATATTAGAAGATAGGGAATATGTTCACATAAGTTCATATAATAATGGAATGCAGATTTAGGATATGATGTGATGGAGAAATGCCATGTATATATCTATATAAAAAAGAATGACATCATTGAACAAAAAAAAAATATATCATCATTCATTCAACATAAGTGCTACCCCAAGCATGGGTAGAAATATCCAAAAAAAAAAAAAAAAAAACATGGGCAAAAATACCAAAACAAACAGTATATATATAAAAAAAAAAACATAAAAAAATACCACCACACATCTGATCTATAGATATACAAGAATAGATAAATCAAATGAGCTAGGACATCCAAAAAGATACTCAATGTCACTAGCCAAAAACCAAACTATGCATCATTGAACCGGGTCCTAACTGGAAGGACCATCCTCATGTGGAGTTGTGTCATCTTGTTGGCATGTAAGTGCTATTAGAATGTCCTGAGATGCTCCCTCCACATGCTCTAAGATGTGCTGCATCGTGTCCGTGATACACTCTAGTCGCATAAGCTGCTCACCCTAATGGGCTAGTCTCTGAAGTATAGACTCACGACGATCACCAGATCATATGCGTCTCCTAGTGCAAGTGTCCGATGTCTGTGGAAGCTCACGAGCTGATCGCTCATCCTTCGTGGGATAGTCTGTCTCAGCGGCGTTAGTGTCAGTTGCCTCAACCTCCGTCTCGCCAAGGATGTCATCATCACATGGTGTTGATCCAGAAGTTGTGGCTGTCTTGTCCTTGAGGTTCATCATCTTAATGTTTAATTTTGTGAATCTAGGAGGAAGCCTGGGACGATCGAGAGTCGGCATCAAGCCAACAAGTTGAGACAGGAGACATATAATGTGTAACATCCCGGATTTTTGCCAACCTGGAATTAGACGTCCTTAGGCAATGGGTCGATCCTAACACCTTATTAACTTGTCAGAACTCAATCCCAAAGTCTAAAACCACTTTTGAACCCATTTCCTTCACAAATCCCACCCTTCACCACCTTGTTCTTTCAATTTTTCTAAGTACTTTCACCCTAAACACTATCTTAAACTAGCTAAGTATTATAACTTGGATCACTTTATATAGAAACTACAAAGGCCCAAGTACCACCTCAGACAGAAATTACTCAGACTAAATCCTTTAGAAATTAGGCGAGAATTAGTCGGTGTTAAAATAGAGTACCTGTGAAATTAGCACCAATCACTTTAAATACGATCTGCAAGACCCAAAACTTGTAGAATCATTGACGCTACATTACCCTAAAATCTAGGATCAATCTCATTACCCGGCTGCTCTCGGGAGCATCTTGAAACTCCGTATCAGATCTGGATTGCACGTCAGAAGTCCGATTAACACGAAGTCAAGGAATTAGGACCGCCTTGCTAGGTTTGACAACCATGTCGAAAATCAAATCCAGATAGTGTCCCAGTGCAATTCGCTTGAGTTCGGAGCGAAGAGTGTGAGAAACATGAAAATAATTCCAAAATAAATAAGAATTTATGAAATCTGGCATGTGACACTTGCGGTTCAATATCGAGTAACCTGACCGTCAGAATCAGGCTAAATTACACCCTCGGATCAGGGATATTTCCCCAAACATATCCATGTACTTGAAATCTCTGATCGAGTTTCACTGACCGTTGAACTGAAACTGGTCCGCCACGCATGATCTGAGAACCCTACTGGAATGAAAACTTAATGGTACATAGATCCAGTGTTAGTGAACTTAAGTCCGACCTTTGGCTCAAGGGGGCCCGCCAGAAGTCCACCGTTGAGCTGAAACTGACTCAGTTTGGTTATAACCTAAGTATACCTTGACCTTAAGTCTATTTTGGTGTGATTTTAGGCTATATAAGGACCTTAGAACCCTCTCTCATTCAGCCATACGAATTTGAGAAAAACCATAGGAGAGAAGAAAGAAAAAAGAGAGAAAGTTAGAGAGTTGTGGGAGGATTCTTCCTACCCATTTTTCCTGTCATTCTACAAGCTTCACCACTCCATTCTAAGCGTTTTCGCGGCGATTCCGGCATCATTTCTAGGTAAGAAACCCTAATCCTAAACTGATTTGGGGTTTTGATAGTTTTATGTTATGAAATAACTAACCAAAAGCATGCTATAGGTTACCAAACTGCCGTATACTAAAGCTTAGCGAATCTATCGACGCCGTTACGATTCTATGACAAAAGGTGCGGACTTTAGGTGTATAGGTTATGGTTTTCAATGCTTTCAATGTCAGATAATGATAGATTCATGATCTGTATGCAATTGCACATGTACAAAGTGATGTCTGTTTTTCGTTTCGATTGAATACGAAGAATATAGAATTTTGTGTATTCTAGGTATTTGTAGAAAGTACCGTATACGTATAAATTTTGGAAATGTGTTTGCCATGATTATTTGCTGTATGAACATATTATATATATGTATAACACTTACTTGGCGAGAGGGTTCGCCCTAATACATGTTTTTGCTAATATACACTATGTATGTTAAAATAGTGTATTCTAAGTGTTTGTTGAAATGACTAAATAAATATGGATTTATGATTTATGCCTCTCATATGTATTGAATGTAAGAGCATGATTGTTGTGTATGAGACAACTCCTTGATATAAGGATTTGTCCTATTCTATGTTGAAATCAACATACGTCATGTATGTTGGAGTGGTGTAGTTTAAGTGTTTGATAAATTGTCTGTGAGAAAAATTGTGTGATGAACTAAATTTAATAGTGGTGTTGAGATAGGATTCTCAGTTACCTAGCAATGTATATGATTTCCTCCATGTTGTTTGTTTAATTTAACCTCTTATTTATGAAATACATGTGTTTGTATTTCCTATTTATCTGTGCTCTATAACATACTTCAGAACATGCTTGAATTACTTTGTTTATTCTGCTTTACTCTACATGCTTCTGAATAAAGGATTGATTGTGTTTGGGGCTATGATTATAGTCCAGGTAATCGGAAATGAAAATGAATGCGTGGCTGAGATTCATTTGCCACGTGAGATGTGTTCGACGAACCCGAGTCGTACTTCGGTTGGCAATAGTGGTTGGCCACGCGAAGTGCTTATGCACTTCATGTCGCCCAACTTGTCGTGCGCTCGAGCTAGCCGAGCTCGTCAAGTAACCCAATCTGTCTAATGTATGTTCACCATGTTTGGACGCTACTGCTTGAACCTAGGGTACCAAACTTACCAGTGAAATCCCTCTAACCATGGTACCTCGATCTGCTAAGACTCATGAGCCGGGCATGGTGGTATGGGACACCGTGGTCGAGCTGTCGGCTTACGCTGGGGCCACGTGCCTCCTCGTAGTGTCCATTGAGCAACCAGACTCGTGAGCCGATTATGGTAGTATGAGACACTATATTCGAGCTGTTGGCCTACACTGATTGGTGACGAGCCCTTTGTAGTGACCTCGAGCATACTCTGAATTTACGGTGAGGCGACGAGTTTTGCCGCGGTGTATAGAGTATGAACTAGGCCTGTAACAATTAGTGATGAACCGTTAAAAAAGTGATGGGGGAGTGGTGTAACGATTACGTGTAACAGCCCTGACAGCCTTTACAGCGCCCTAGAACCACACTATCGTATGATATTATCTAGGTTTGACGACCCTAAAATGGATCATGTTTGGGAATGATACAAGGGAGGTACCTTAGTTTCCCAATCTTGCTGTTTGAAATGGACTAATAACAACTCGGTAATCATGCTCATCATTGCACTGCATGTGCCTAGAAGATGTGGAGCATTGAGGAATGAAAGCATGTCGCGAACTTAAGATGGTGTAGCATGAGAGAATATGTTGGTGAGGGCATGCATCATGACAGCATTTCATACTTGCATTAACAAGAGTACTTGGGATTGTTGATTGTACTGCTTTATCATTACTGCTTGACTGTTTTGATAACATGTTAACATATACTTTATTGTTCCACTGAGTTGATCACTCACTCCCACGTTACGGGATGGTGTTGTACACACCAACCAGACTTGTTTGAGTTTTAGATGATGGCGATGCTGCGAAGTGGAGCCGGACTTTTATGAGGATGAAGTGGATTCTTCCTTTATGCAGTTTCAGGCAGGTTCCTGTGAGCCGTGTCTTGATCGACGGGGCTTTCTGGGATATTGATTAGATGACCTTACACAAGTTGGTATAATTTGGAATTATACTTGTAATGAATTAACCTGGTAACATTACCATACTCTGGAGACTCACCATAGTTTATATATTTTACATATCTATCACAGTCTTCCGCTTGTAAATTTAACTGTCTCTAGAGTATGATATGTTGTTTTGGTATAATCCCATTCATGTTTCAATGCTCTCATCATAATTATCATTATCTATGTTGCATAAGTGATGCGCTGAAACTTGAGAGCTGAGATTTGCTCGACCCCCGATTTTCAGGGCGTTACAAGATGGTATCAGAGCATGATTTGGATTAAACCAGTCCTGTGTTATGGTAATACGATGCACTCTGACGCACTCTGAATTAGGAAGGGGGCGATAAACCTAGAAACCATATTCGAATCTCAAGTTTCGCCGACAGGTGAGACTATACGGTAATTTAGTCCACAACGTATCTTTGGTCGCGTGAAACGACCTAAGTCGTCCATCAGTCGACGGGTTTGAGTCGTTCCCTAGAAATGAATGCCCTTAGGTTGTGGGTCAACTACAATACCTTACACTTCATCTCAAAGCCTAGAACCCCTTTTTATCCAATTCCTTCAAAATCTCTCCTTGCACCACTTCATTCTTTAATTTTTTCTAAATTCTTTCATAGAAGATATAAATTCTAATGTATAAATAATGAAGAATAATACTTAAACAAAAAGTTACTATAAATAGTAAATATATGTATAAATTGGACTTTTGACATTTCAAAATTTAGAATCTAACCAAATAAATGGGTTAGTTGGATAGATTAGCTCCTCCTACCCCAAAATCATATGCCACACGTCACATAAACTCATTCCGGTTTGTAAATTGGCCCTAAAAATGCCTCAAATGGAGTCGGGGGCCACACTATGAAATCCGGGGGGACTCACGGTGGACCTGGGGTGCCATTGGCACCTTAGGAGGGTGGTGAACACCGCCCTACTGCAGAGACACTCACGGTGGAACCGCGGTCACCTCGGTCAACCGCGGTCAGGATGGGCTGGGCTGGTCGGGCCGGTACTGGTCATGGTCAGCCCGACCCCTAGTTACGTGTGGTGCCCACCAAATTTTGTGGGGACCCCTGTTTTTGCTCCGTTTTGCCCCCTCTCTCTCTCAACTACACCTCCAAGCTCTCCGTTTCTCCAAAAATTGTTGTTTTCGCTATCAAATCTCTCTACCAATCGCCCAATCCCTCATTTTCGGTCACAACCCATCCACATCAATCGTTCACAGCAACACCTACCCTTTACCCTTTCCGCTTTCTCTCATTTGAGCTCCTACACCCCCCATTTGAAGCTCAAATTCGTGTAAGCTCTCTAACCCATCCATTTTCTTTCCTTTCCTTCTTCAAACCCTACCTTTTGGGCCTTTACAATCCCTGTTGAGGCTCAAGTCCGTAGAGAACCGAAAACTCCTGCCCCCGTTTCCCATTATCCTCATTTTCCATGGCTCTATCCGAGCTTGTATGGCCATTTTCTTGGAGGCCTAATCATCCATACTGTTGTCTTGTAGTTTGCATGGGTTATCGTCTTTGGATGTTTTTGTTTTCATGTTGATGGGTGTAGTAGTTGGTAGAATGTTTTAGATGTTTGAGGACGTTTAGGGCCCGTTCGGCCAACTGCATTAGGTGAGTTAGGTGGATAGAATTGTATAAGTAACAATAAATGTATGTGTAAGGTATGGCCCCTAGATTGGGTGTATCCCATGTTTTCCAATGCCATGTTTAGAATGTATGAAATGAAAAGTATATCCCGGGTTTTCCTATTACACTTAGAAATTCCTCATCCTGGGATTTGGAACTCCCATCTCACACTTTTCCAACACCAGGCTCATTTTCCAAAGCCTATAAAATTAATTTTTATCCCATCCACCCTCCTACCAACCATGCCACTCCCAATCCCGAGGAGGGATTAGCAATGCAAGCCCATTAAATACAATTTAAGACCACTGGCCAAATAGGCCCTTAGAGTTTTGGACCTAGAGCGGTGCTCCTAGATTTCGACAAACCTGACCATATAGGAAACCCAACAAATTTATAATGTGAACCTTAGGAACCTCTTAGTTGGAATGAGCATATATGAAATGTTTAAGTGTCAAGTACAGACAACTCAGTTTCAATCAGACAACTTTGACCCTAAGTGATAAAACCCTTCCTGTATTAGAAATGATGTGAAATCATCTAGCGTATGAGCATAGACTTTGGACTACACCTATGGATTTCCACTACTCCTAAATTAAGACTAGACTACCGGTTACATTAGAGAATGTTAGAGACCGATAGATGTAGCTAGGTCAAATCAATACACCTCTTTGATCTGGGTGGTGTAGCGAAAGCCTGGTGGACCCTTGCCCCACTAGCCCAGGATCGAATGTAGTTGATCCAGACTATACGTAAAGACAGGTCACTAAATAGGATGAGCTACCCTATCTCGGACATAGAATGAGATGAGGATTTTCTTAGATAGAATGAGATGAGGATTTTCTTAGACCAAGACCTAAAGGGCAACCCGACAAATAGGACATTTGAACTTTTCTGTGATGGGCATTCCTTAAGTTTTTAGAGTGATCGGTCTACGGAGTTACTGAAATATACAACTGCGAAGCATTTGCGGCTTGACTCAATTCTCAATCCTGGGCGACTACCAATGGACTCACTGCTTGGCTGAGCAAAAGACCAGGATCCACTAGGATTCGGAAGGGATACGATGAGCTTTCTACCCTGGCTCGGTAGATGATCGATGTATCGGGAGCAAGCCCACTATAACCGTCTCTCCATGCTAGTCA
Organism: Magnolia officinalis; assembly: GCA_021015155.1. Classification (NCBI taxonomy): domain Eukaryota; kingdom Viridiplantae; phylum Streptophyta; class Magnoliopsida; order Magnoliales; family Magnoliaceae; genus Magnolia; species Magnolia officinalis. Next base: position 30,897,768 of record JAJHSJ010000010.1, on the reverse strand, counting down.
AACATTGAAAACAACTATCTTACTTTAAATTTTTGGGAATTGTCGTTGAGACTCCAAATAGGTAAAGAAATAAATTGTAGAAAATCATCAGGATATGGGATATGGGAAATGGATAAAGAAATAAGTTTTAAGGGGGGTAGACTAAAATGAACTAGGCTAGTATATACCCTATGCAATAAAACTTAGGTAAAGAAATAATTAAATCTTTCCTTATTACCCTTAGGCAATTTCGGGGACGAAATTTTGTTTTAAGGGGGGTAGATTGTAACATCCCAGATTTTTGCCAACCTGGATTTAGACGTCCTTAAGCAATGGGTCGATCCTAACACCTTATTAACTTGTCAGAACTCAATCTCAAAGTCTAAAACCACTTTTGAACCCATTTCCTTCACAAATCCCACCCTTCACCACCTTGTTCTTTCAATTTTTCTAAGTACTTTCACCCTAGACACTATCTTAAACTAGCTAAGTATTACAACTTGGATCACTTTATATACAAACTACAAAGGCCCAGGTACCACCTCAGATAGAAATTACTCAGGACTAAATCCTTTAGAAATTAGGCGAGAATTAGTCAGTGTTAAAATAGAGTACCTGTGAAATTAGCACCAATCACTTTAAATACGATCTGCAAGACCTAAAACTTGTAGAATCATTGACGCCACATTACCCTAAAATCTAGGATCAATCTCATTACCCGGCTGCTCTCGGGAGCATCTCGAAACTCCGTATTAGATCTGGACCACATGTCGGAAGTCCGATTAACACGAAGTTAAGGAATTAGGACCGCCTTGCTGGGCTTGCAAACCATCTCGGAAATCAAATCCAGATAGTGTCCCAGTGCAATTCGCTTGAGTCCGGAGCGAGGAGTGTGAGAAATATGAAAATAATTCCAAAATAAATAAGGATTTACGAAATCTGGCATGTGACGCTTGCGGTTCAGTATTGAGCAACCACACCGTCAGAATCAGGCCAAATTACACCCTCGGATCAGGGATATTTCCCCAAACATATCCATGTACTTGAAATCTCTGATCGAGTTTCACTGACCATTGAACTGAAACTAGTCCGCCACGCGTGATCTGAGAATCCTACTAGAACGAAAATTTAATGGTACCTAGATCCAGTGTTAGTGAGCTTAAGTCCGACCTTTGGCTCAAGGAAGCCCGCCAGAAGTGCTCCGTTGAGCTGAAGCTAACTCACTTTGGTTATAACCTAAGTATACCTTGACCTTAAGTCTGTTTTGGTGTGATTTTAGGCTATATAAGGACCTTAGAACCCTCTCTCATTTAGCCATATGAATTTGGGGAAAACCCCAGGAGAAAAGAGAGAAAAGAGAGAGAAAGTTAGAGAGTTGTGGGAAGATTCTTCCTACCCTTTTTTCCTGTCATTCTACAAGCTTCACCACTCTATTCTAAGCATTTTCCTGGCGATTTCGGCATCATTTCTAGGTAAGAAACCCTAACCCTAAACTGATTTGGGGTATTAAAAGTTGTATGTTATGAAATAACTAACCGAAAGCATGTTATAGGTTACCAAACTGCCGTATACTAAAGCTTAGCGAATCTATTGACTCCGTTATGATTCTACGACAAAAGGTGCGGACTTTAGGTGTATAGGTTATGGTTTTCAATGCTTTCCATGTCAGATAATGATAGATTCATGATCTGCATGTAATTGCACATGTACAAAGTGCTGTCTGTTTTTCGTTTCGATTGAATACGAAGAATATGGAATTTTGTGTATTTTAGGTATTTGTAGAAGTGTCGTATACGTATAAATTTTAGAAATGTGTTTGCCATGATTATTTGTTGTATGAACATATTATATATGTGTATAACACTTACTTGGCGAGAGGGTTCGCCCTAATACATGTTTTTACTAATATACACTATGTATGTTAAAATAGTGTATTCTAAGTGTTTGTTGAAATGACTAAATGATTTATGCCTGTCATATGTATTGAATGTAAGAGCATGATTGTTGTGTATGAGACAACTCCTTGATATGAGGATTTGTCCTATTCTATGTTGAAATCAGCATACGTCATGTATGTTGGAGTGGTGTAGTTTAAGTGTTTGATAAATTGCCTGTGAGAAAAATTGTGTGATGAACTAAATTTAATAGTGGTGTTGAGATAGAATTCTCAGCTACCTAGCGATGTATATGATTTCCTCCATGTTGTTTGTTTAATTTAACCACTTATTTATGAAATACATGTGTTTGTATTTCCTGTTTCTCTGTGCTCTATAACATGCTTTATAACATGCTTGAATTACTTTGTTTATTCTGCTTTACTCTACATGCTTCTGAATAAAGGATTGATTGTGTTTGGGGCTATGATTATAGTACAGGCAATCAGAAACGAAAATGAATGCGTGACTGAGATTCATTTGTCACGTGAGATATGATCGACGAACCCGAGTCGTACTTCGGTTGGCGATAGTAGTTGGCCACATGAAGTGCTTATGCACTTCATGTCGCCCAACTTGTCGTGCACTCGAGCTAGCCGAGCTCGTCAAGTAACCCGATCTGTCTAATGTATGTTCACCATGTTTGGACGCTACTGCTTGAACCTAGGGTACCAAACTTACCAGTGAAATCCCTCTAACCATGGTACCTCGATCCGCTAAGACTCATGAGCTGGGCATGGTGGTATGGGACACCGTGGTCGAACTGTCGGCCTACGCTGGGGCCACGTGCCTCCCCATAGTGTCCATTAAGCAAACAGACTCGTGAGCCGATTATGGTGGTATGGGACACTATATTCGAGCTGTCGGCCTACATTGATTGGTGACGAGCCCTTTGTAGTGACCTCGAGCATACTCTGAATTTGCGGTGAGGCGACGAGTTTTGCCGCGGTGTATAGAGTATGAACTAGGCCTGTATCAATTTAGTGATGAACCGTTAAAAAGGTGATGGGGGAGTGGTGTAACGATTGTGTGTAACAGCTCTGACAGCATTTGCAGCGCCCTAGAACCACACTATCGTATGAGATTATCTAGGTTTGGCGACCCTAGAATGGATCATGTTTGGGAATGATACAAGGGAGGTACCTTAGTTTCCCAATCCTGCTGTTTGAAATGGACTAATAACAACTCGGTAATCATGCTCATCATTGCACTGCATGTGCCTGAAAGATGTGGCGCACTGAAGAATGAAAGCATGCCGCGAACGTAAGATGGTGTTGCATGAGGGAGTATGTTGGTGAGGGCATGCATCATGACAGCATTTCATACTTGCATTAACAAGAGTACTTAGGATTGTTGATTGTACTGCTTTATCATTACTGCTTGACTGTTTTGATAACATGTTAACATATGCTTTATTGTTCCACTGAGTTGATCACTCACTCCCACGTTACGGGACGGTGTTGTACACACCAACCAGACTTGTTTGAATTTCAGATGATGGCGATGCTGCGAAGCGGAACCGGACTTTTATGAGGATGAGGAGGATTCCTCCTTTATGCAGTTTCAGGCGGGTTCCTGTGAGCCGTGTCCTGATCGACGGGGCTTTCTAAGATATCGACTAGATGACCTTACACAACTTGGTATAATTAGGAATGTATTTGTAATGAATTAACCTGGTAACATTACCATACTCGGGAGACTCACCACAATTTATATATTTTACATATCTATCACAGTCTTCTGCTTGTAAATTTAACTGTCTCTGGAGTATGATATACTGTTTTGGTATAATCCCATTCATGTTTTAATGCTCTCATCATAATCATCATTATCTGTGTTGCATAAGTGATGCGTTGGAACTCGGGAGCTGAGCTTTGCTCGACCCTCGATTTTCAGGGCGTTACATAATGTGTGGAAAGGGAATAATAATGTGTTGTGTACCATAAATTGCCTATGCAAGCTGGTGAAGGATAATTGTTGAGTATCAAATATTGCATATTTCCCCCTGTTTATATCTTGGTTTATGAACATGATGATGCTTAATTGGTATATTTTATACATGTTTGTATTGAGAGGTGAGTCTGAAAGCTTAGATTGAAAACAATGTTAAAGCATGGATTTGATGCTCAAGAATCACCAAGGCAATGGATGAATCTTATGAGACTAAGATTGAAGATTCCAAGACCTAAAGATTCAAGGAAACCAAGTGGAGAAGGAAGGAAGTCACAAGTGCAAAGTGCAGAAAAATGGAAACTGTTGAACTCATTGTCAATGACATCGAACACCCTTCAATCCCATCAAAGTGTTCAATGTCATCGATGCAAGTTCGATTGCATCTAGATTTATAGAAATTTCAAGTTTGGTTGCTGGACTAATTGGCACGATTCTTTCTATCCATTGAAGACCAATTTGATTCATCGAAGATTAGTTCAATTGCATTGAAACCTATTCGATGGCATTGAGAATTTCGAGGATTTATGCAGCAACTCACTGGACAATTTCTAGACGTTTTTCGAGTCATTGAAAGCCCTTCGATGCAATCAAAGGTATCTTCGATGCCATTGAAGCATGTTCGATGGTATCGATAACTTACGCAGTGCGAAAGGGAGTGACTTCCGAATTCGATTCAAAATGAGATTCCACCTTCGATGTGCCATCGAAGTCTGTTCGATGACATCGAAGGCATTATGCAGAGATCATAAATTTGAGGCAGTTTTGAAAGTCGGCCAAACAAAGCCTATATATTTGGGTTCTCCAAGGAGTTCTGAACATGAATTAGGGTTCTAGAAGTAGAGTAAAAGGATGGAGAAGCCTACCAAGAGTTTTTCTTCTTCCTTAATTTATTTTTAATATTTTGTTTAAGGGTTTTAGTCTTAATCATGTTTATGGTTAACTAAACATCTTAGGTATGGCTAAGAGGAGAAGCTTGTAGTTTGTCGAGATGTTTATCTTGCTTTGATTCATGTTTATGTTGAACTTCATTGATTTTTAGTTTGAATTAAGGAATATTTTCAGTTTTTTATGATTTATTGTAACTCAAATGATAATAGATGTTGTGATAGGTTTGAATATCTTCTTATCTATTTTGATATTGTTGAGATTAGTAAAATTTGTGATTCATCATTGTCTCTTGGGCATGGTGGATGGTTGAAATCCCTTCCAATCATCACAATGGCTTTTCATGTGTAAACTATTTCAATGAGAAGTTCAGATTGTGCTTCAATTATTTTATCTTCCAATTGGTGTAACGACTCGAAAAATTTCGTGCAATGGCCCGAGTATCACCTCAGACAGAAATCACTTAAGATCAAATCCTTTAGAAATTAGACAAAGTTAACTAAGTGTTAAACTAGATTAGCCATGAAATCCCCTTGAATCACTTTAAATACGATCTACAAGACCCAAAACTTGTAGAATCATTAACGCTAGGTTACCCTAAAATCTAGGATCAAACTCATTACCCGACTGCTCTCAGGAGCACATTGAAACTCCGTATCGAATCTGGACCGCACATCGAGGTTCCGAATAATATGAAATTATAGACTTAGGACCGCCTTGCTGGGCTTGATAACCATTTAGGAGATCAAACCCAGATAGTGTTCCATGGCTATTCGCTTGAGCCCGTAGTGAGGAGTGTGAGAACACTTGGATTTCTTTATAAATAAAATCTCAAATAGTAATCTTAGACTTGTTACTTACGGGCCTGATATAAGCAATCAGACCGTCAGAATCTGACCCAAATACACCCTCAGATCAGGAGAAATTTCATATACATGGCAATGTACTTGAAATTCCCGATCGAGTTTCAGTGACCGTTGAACTGAAACTGGTCCGCTACGTGCGATCTGAGAATCTGACTGGAACGAAAACTTAACTATACGTAGATCCAAGGTTGGTGAGCTTAAGTCCGACCGCACGCAGAAAAGGGGCCTCCAGAAGTGCTTCGTTGAGACGAAACAAGCTCACTTTGGTTATAACCTAAGTATATCTTGACCTTAGGTCTATTTTGGTTATGTTTTAGCCTATATAAGGACCTTAAACCCTCTCTCATTCAGCCCATACGAATTTGAGAAAAACCCTAGGAGAGAGAAGAGAGAAAAGATAGAGAAAGTGTGAGAGTTATGGGAGAAACTTCCTGCCACTCTATCCTCTTGCTATACAAGCATAACCACACATTTCTAATAGGTTTCCCAGCAATTCCGACTTCATTTCTAGGTAAGAAAACCCTAACCCTAATCTAATTTAGGGTATCAATTGATTCAATTAGCGAAATAGCTAACACTACTTGTGCTTTAGGCCGTTCTACTGTCATGGGAGAAGCCTTAACATTTCTACCAAATTTATTACGCTTCTATGGCGTAAGGTGCGGACTTTAGATGTATAGGTAAAGGTTTTCAAGGATTTCAATGTCGGTTAATGATTTATGACTGACGTGGATGCTATTTCACATGCAAAATGTGTCGTCTGTTTCCCCTTTCGAGTTTATATGAACTATATGGAATATAGTGTATTCTAAGTATATGTTGGAATGTTTGAAATTGTTTGGAATTTGGATTTGTGCTTAACATGTTTATTTGTCGTGAATATATGCTCAATACATGTGTGACAACTCCTTAGCGAAAGGACTTGCCCTAAATCACATCACGGCAAAAATACGTTATACGTGTTAAATGTGTTGCCCAAGTGTTTGTGAAAATGTTCCAACGGATATCGAACCTGTATTCATGCATGCCATGATCACCCGTCATGGGTATATGCACGTGATATATGGGGCAACTCCCTAGTGATGGGATTTGGCCTAACACATGTGTTATCATCATACACCATGTATGGTGATGTATGTGTTCTATGTGTTTGTGAAAATGTCTGAATGTGTTAATGGTTACTTAAGAGTACTTGTATGAGGATCGAGATATGAATCTCGGTTACCTTAACCATGTACATGATTTCCCACATATACACGTTACATTGTGATGTCTGTATTACTCATGATATGAATGTGTATGGAATCCTGTTTGTGTTGTATTTTATAACATGCTTGTTTGATTGTGAGAATCACATTACTTATTTATTTCCTGCTTTAACTATCTCATATGATTCTTATTGAATTAGAGTGAAGTTGAGACTATGTGTTAGTCCAGGCAATCGGTAAAAGAATGAAATTCGTGGCTGAGATTCATTCACCATGTAGGATGTGTTTGACGAGCTCGAGTCGTACTTTGGTTGGCGGCAGTGGTTAGGCCACACGAAGTGCTTGTGCTTCATGTCGTTCAATTGGTCGTACGCTCGAGCTAGCCGAGCCTGTCAAATAACCCGATCTGTCTTATGTATGTTCACCATGTTTGGACGCCTCTGTTTGAACCTAAGGTACCAAACTTACCAGTGAAATCCCGTTAACCATGGTACCTCGATCCGCTAAGACTCATGAGCCGGACATGGTGGTATGGGACACCGTGGTTGAGCTGTCGACCTACGCTGGGGCCACTAGCCTCCCTGTAGTGACCATTGAGCAACCAGACTCGTGAGCCGATTATGGTGGTGTGGGACACTATATTCAAGCTGTCGGCCTACACTGATAAGGTGATGGGAGAGTGGTGCAACGATTCCATGTAACAGCCCTGGAAGCCCTTCGTAGTGACCTCGAGTGTACTCTGAGTCTACGTGGAGGCGACGACCCTTCCTTAGCAACAAGAGTATAAAACTAGGCATGTATTGATAAGTTGATGGGGGAGTGGTGCAACGATTCCGTGTAATAGCCTTGACAGCCCTTGTAGCGACCTAGAACCACACTATCGTATGAGATTATCTAGGATTGATGACCCTAAAATAGATCATTGTTTGGGAATGATATAAGGAAGGTAACTTAGTTTCCCAATCCTGCTGTTTGAAAGGTATTAATAACAACTCGGTAATCATGCTCATCATCGCACTGCATGTGCCTGGAATATATGGAGCAATGAGGGATGAACGCATGCCAGGGACGTAAGATGGTGTCGCATGAGGGAGTATGTTGGTGAGGGCATGCATCACGACTGCACTTCATACTTGCATTAACAAGAGTACTTAGGATTGTCGATTGTACTGCTTTATCATTACTGCTTGACTGATTTGATAACATGTTAACCATGCTTTATTGTTCCACTGAGTTAGCTACTCACTCCCACGTTACGGGATGGTGTTCTGGACACCCACCAGACTCTGTCTTAGATGTAGGTACCGATGATACTCAGGAGGCTGAGCCTGATTATTATGATGATCAGGACGAGTTTTCCTTTATGCAATTCGCTGGAGGCTTCGCGTAGGCTATCCAGAGTTACGGGGCTACAGGGTTTATGATGATAGTTGTACCATTTTGACATTTCGATTCCGGAACAAATACATGTATAGTTGTACTCAGTTGGTATATACACAGTTGGTATTCATACTCTTGAGATCGAGATTGTTTTGTTTTATACACATCTATATACATCTTTCAGTCTTCCGCTTGTGTTTATACATGGATCTGGAGTATGAATTACTGTTTTGGTATAATCTCACTCATGTTTATTGCACTAACACAGCCAACATTCAATCATCATTCTCTATGTTGCATAAGTGATGTTTTGAAACTTGAGAGTTGAGTTGTTACTCGACCCTCGAATTTCAGGGCATTACAATTGGATAGGATGAGATTTCGATTCCAGTTGTCACGCCCCAAACTTGGAAATCGAGCTCACAAAATTCCCGATCGCCAAATCCGGTGCCGATAGCCTCCGCAGTACCCCATTCTCGGCTCCCAGCGCGCATGCGCCAGATTCCAATCTTGGGATCCTACAAGGAGGATTTTCAGTGTGAATTTTTTTTAAATGGAGCATAACCACAAGCATGACCAGGTCACAAAACAACATCATCACCACATATCCATTAATATAATCATTTGAGTACAATGCTGAAATGGAAATACAATATGAAGATATCAAAGAAAACTCCAAAAGCTCCACCGCACGCTCCGGCCTCAGATCGGCTGCATCCTAACATCACCTGCACGCATCTATCGTGCATAAGCTAATAGAAATCTTAGAGGGTGGTGAAAGTGTGTGCGTAATATAAGTGCCAAGCACATAAATACAACACCATAAATCATACAATATCGGAATAAGTTGAAATACTGACAAGATATCAGAGTAAGCGGAAATATACTGGTAAGTCCATGAGTCATACAATATCAGAATATGTTATGTAAATTCAGAATCATAGAGAGTAAAATATCAGATACCGAGGATGCGATGTAATATATAAATCCTGCTAAGTCTGTCTAGGCCATATAAGTGCAGAAACATAGCAACTCAAAATGCCATATGCCTACGGTTGTAATGCAATATGCGATGCGAATGAAATGACCAAATTGGAGTGTGAAGTCAGGATGATAGTACGTAGTATCACAGGCTACAAGGTCCATATCAAGGGAATTCTATCTAAACCAGTCCCATACCTAAATTTGGATAGTTAAACACAATGTGGTAAATTCCTGATCTCAGGTTAGTCGCGCGCCCCAACCCGAAATCCTTACCATTGCGAAGGTACACGTAACAAATAGTTGTGCACCACCAGCCTGAGTGGATAGTGAATGGATGAATGAATGAGTCTGTAACTCTTGCTCAGTAGCCTACCAACCGTTAGTAGCTCGCCCTGTGTGGTAGCTCGCCCAGGCCTTAGCCTCGCCCACATCAGCATCCACCCACGTGCGCCCGCCCACATGTGCAACAGCGACGGGATGTCATAATATCATATCAATCCAAATATCAAGTCCACATATTAGTATGGTTCCTCTCTGGGGATTCACCGGGGTCTATTACACTCCACACTGACTGCCGCCTTCATAACCGCACAGCCTAACGAGTAGAAGAGACCACACTATCCGCCTGACCAGTAGTTTGCCAATACCTACTTAATTCGTCGATAGCGGACTCATTTGCGAGCTGGTCAAACTCAGCCTAGCTTACAGCCCCCTCACTCGGGCGGATAAGGCCACACCCCCTCCCAACCGACCACAACACACTAGGAGACGCGCTTTACTGGTATTCGGCACTCGGACGCTCATGTATCCACTCGGTCTAGACGTTGGGGCGTCTCCTTGCATCGGATGTTTAGGGACTTTCACTTACGAATATCCAAAGTGCCCAAATGCTCGAATTACACATTTTCGGTGTCCCATCTGGCCATCCACAACATGCCTGTGGAGTTCACAGCCCTAATGTCAGTAGGGTGTACAGTAATCCCAATCATACAATGCAAAATGCATGAGTCATACAATCCAGTCATACATCAATCTTACGCATACTGTGCGCTCATGTGAGACAATCTTCGCCTATCAGGGTGTCTCATAGCAACATGCCCAATGACATATGCGATGGTCAATCACACCTCATAACAAACATGCAGATGATGTATATGAGCATGTATCGTGAAGCTATGCTGTTACATACTCATAATCGGTATCAATAACCGGCACCGACAATCGGCATCGGCAATCGGCCTCGACAATGTGGACATTTAACCAACATTGCCCCTAAGGGGTGGCCCACATAGAGCCTAACATATAGTGGGCCCATGGCCTCACACAAGGGCCTAATATACAACACCATGGACCTCGCTCAAGAGCTTAATACACATCATGATGTGCCTCTCACATGGGCCTAATATACATCACAATGGACTCCATCGCCTGGCCCTCGAATGTATCACAATGACCCTCATCACATAGACCTTATATTCATCACATTAGGCCTTAAACACGGGCTGCATATACATCACATAGGTCTCGACAATCGGTCTTAGCAATCGAAATCGCCCTCGACAATTGAAATCGGCCTCAACAAATAGAATCGACACTTGGAATCGGCCTCGATATTTGGCCTCGACAATCGAAATCGGCCTCGATATTTGACCTTGACAATCGGAATCGGCCTCGATACTCGGCCTCGACAATCGGAATCGGCGTATATAATGAATATACCCAACCTGGTAACACATATTCTTCCACCTATGGCAAGGGGAATAATGATGATGTATTAATGTCAAGGATGAGCTTCACACTCGTCCTAAGAAGGTAAATGGATGGTGTGGTTGATACATACATAACACGAAGTCCTAACAATCGATTCAAAGGTAGGGCACATCACACGGGGTGAGTCAAGCGGGTATACAACAAGTGAGCCTTCCTTTCACGTGGGGCCCAATATGAATATAAGGTGGGCCTTGGTTTGGGTCACTAAGCTTAGGCAAACTCATGCATCTAGGTGGGTCACATTTACTATGGAAGGCCTGCTACGAATCACAAGGAGGGATCCAAAGCTTGGGGTAGTAATATAGGGTATGGTAGAAAGCATCACTATCAATGGGGCCCAATGTTTTGGGGTGGCCCGACAATACATATGATGCGTAAGTGTTACGAAGTTATATTAGTCATATTCCAAAGTGATGATGTACTCTCCTAATAAGGATGGGCCTAGATGTCCTCCTTATATCAAGAATGGGCATAAGAACAAGGAATGGGCTTCCTCACCCGCTCCATCATGTAGTAAACTAGATTTCCTATGGGGCCCAAATAGCACAAGATGGGCTTGATGACTTGGACAATTCTACAAGACAAGATGTCAAGGTGGGCAGCCCGAAGCCTAGAAAATGGGCGAACAATACACACAATATGGCGGGCCGCACAAGGCAGTCTCGCAGTCTGGACATGGATGGACTGTATGCATATAACACATCCATCAAGGTGGTCATCAAGGTTTGGACAATCCTGCAAATCATAAAGCTGGGATGCCTTGAATGCTTAGATAATTGAAATCGCTCTATCTTCCTTATAGGAAAATCTTTTGAGAGTAGGATTTCATCATAACCTTGACCAGACATGTCGCCATGTATTGATACATCTTTTGAGTTGTGGATCAAGGAAGCCGAAGACCCTTCATCAATAAAGGAGGACATCTTCGTCAACATGCTTAATGGGACTATCCACTTATCTGTAAGTATCTAGAGTCCAGAAGAGACTTGTGATAATTCCTTTTTAGGATTGGGTCTTAGGTGTTTCTCACCCCTTCAAGCCCTCGTAGGAGGCCTCCGGCGGGAGAGTACGTGGTGGGTGCGTTGTGTGGACCCTTGCTCTGTGGAAAGCATAAACATCTGGTTGAAGGTGAACCAGTCAAAACCTTAGGTTTGAGGTGAACCGTGTGAAACCTCTGGTTTGGGGTAAACCGTGTAAAACCTCAGATAGGGTCTTATGGAAGATCCTTGGCCAGTGTACCTAAAACCAGGTGTTATGTGTTGACCCTTTCTCAGGGAGCATAAACAATTAGCCTCGGTGTAGGTTGTAAAGGTTGAAGGTGAACCTGATTTAAAACCTTAGGTTTGAGGTGAACCGCTGTGAAACCTCCTTAGTGAAATCCAGCACACTCAAGGGTTGAGTGCGTCTGCCGGGAGTTGAGTAGACTAATCATCGAACCACTATAAAAATGATCGTGTTTGAGTTTGCTATTCTTCTGATTGTGTGATTTGCTTTAATATTTTCATATCTGAATATTTAAGATCACACCTCACACATACACAGTCATGTCCATCATAAACTAGTTTACATACTGTTCACTCCTTAAATAATTTGTGATTGGATCCTCTGCCAAGCTTGGAAGCGTGTAGAGTTATTTTTTAGTAATCCTAATATGAGCTGTTGTTAGGATTAGTGCAATAGGATTTGAAATAAATCATAAAAACTTTAAAAAGTCCTATTCACCCCCTCTAGGACATATTGGCATATTCCTACTTCAACGAAAGCGGTCTTCACCGCTATTTCAATTGGTATCAGAGCGGGTCTCTCTTTAAGGGCTTCACTGCCTAGAGAGTGATCTTGAATGAAGTTGGGAATATGGCCAAAGGAGAGGGCTCATCGGTCACTAGACCTCCAATATTTGATGGTTCAAATTATGCATACTGAAAGGCTAGGATGCACTACTTTCTGAGATCTTTGGATCATGATGTTTAGGATATAGTTGAAAGTGAATATGTGTTACCAACTGAACAAATTGTACGTGACAGTGGCACAACCATCACAAAACCCAAACCCAAAGAAAAATGGATGACGTTCGATAAAGAAAAATAGACTGTTGAAGCTAAAGCTATGAACATCGTCTACTGTGCCGTCTCTCAGGGTATATTCAATTAAATAAGTATGTGTGGGACATCCAAGGAAGCATGGGATCTTTTGGAAACAACCCATGAAGGCACAAGCACTGTGAAGAGGTCCAAACTACAACTTTTGACTTCACAGTTCAAAAGTCTCGGAATGGAAGAGCATGAGACGTTTATGGAGTTTTTCACAAAGTTGAATATCATTTACAACTCCATGGGTGGATTGGGAGAAAACGTTCTGGTATCAAAAATCTGTAGAAAAATACTAAGATCCCTACCCGAACGATTTAATTCCAAAGTAACAACAATTGAAGAGTGTAAGAACATAGATGAAATGAAAGTAGAAGAACTGGTAGGTTCCCTACAAACTTTTGAACTACACTTCAAACAAACCCAAAAATCCAAAATAACTGTCCTAAATTCTTTAAAGAAAACAATACATGAGGACAGTGAGAGTGAAAAGGAAGATGAAGATGAGGAAGTGGCTTTGCTGGCACAACGATTCAGGAAATTCTTTTAGAAGAATCGTGGCTGGCCTTCCAGACGAAGAAAGGTGAACAACAAAACTTCCACAGGCAAATTAGGTAAAAGAACCAAAGAACCACAATGTTATGCCTGTCAGGAGTATGAACACCTGTCAACCGAATGCCCAAACAGAAAAACTAAGGGCAAGGCAATGGCTTCCACGTGGGATGATACTGAAGAGTCAAATTCAGAATCTTGTGACTCAGAAAGTGATGGAGATCAGAAATCATTGAAAATTCTCATGGTCTCCACTACTGCAATCATTCCCACGAAATCTGAAAACAAGGAAGAACAACAAGCCACTGAATCATTTCCATCTGATAATGAGGAAACTGGAGAAGAAGAAGAAGAAGAAAAGGATAAACAATAAGATGCTTATAATCAACTCTACATTCATAGCATAAATATCCTTAAAAGACTCGAAATAGTGGAAAACAAAAGTAAGTTGCTGCAAAAAGATTTAGATAAAACATTGGAAATCAACACATAATTAATAAATGATCTGCAACAATATCATACGGATAATGATAGACTTGAATGAATCAATACCTTTCTTGAAAACGAGTCTAAGAAATTGAACAAACAGGTCGAGATCTTAAAAGACAAAATGGTGCTCCTTCACATTGAAAATCATACAATCCTGTTTGACTTAGAAGAATCTCGAAAGATCTCCAAGATAAATTACAAGTTTTCCCAGAGTGGTGAAAAATTAGAAAAACTCTTAGGGATGGGAAGACCTGGAAAGGACAAGAGCGGTCTAGGATATGAAAAATCTAAATCAAAATCTCAAAATTCAGCGTCAATAACTGAAAGATCCGCTGCTTCAGGAAGTAACACAAGAACCCTTCCAGTCTGTCATTTGTGTGGTGATTCTGGTCATTATAAGTTTGAATGCATGACACCTAAGAGGACTCAACATAACTTTGGTCAGAAATTCAAACTAACTAGAGAAATACAGAATTTCAAGAGTCCACTTAGAAATATGGATAGAAGAAATACACATCCATCACCACCTAAAATGAAAGACAGGATAAGGGAATCATTAGATCAAGAGGGTAAGATAGACATGGATACTAAATCTACCATAGTAAAGAAATATGTCTCTAAATGGGTAGTGAAAGAAAAACTGAATTGTCTAATCACTAATTTACATATACCCTGAAATATCAAGCATAAAAGGACAAGTCCAGGTCATGCATCTAGATCTAGATATTTGCTAAAATGGTGCAAATTTTTGCTAAGCTTCAAATGATATATCTGAGGTTCCTTACCTCAATCTTTTGTATATAAACATTCAAATGTTTATAAGTTTGTTGTGTATAGTGATTGTACATAATTTTGCTAGTATACTATTGGTTCTTAGAAATTCTAAAAGTATACTTGAAGAGTCCCCTGAATACTGAAAATGTAAAATCATTCACCTTCGATTCGACTATCGATATGACACTCTCGATTAATCGATCAAGGGACGATATAATCGACGACTCTTTAGAATATGAACATCCGTATGATCAAGAATGGTATCGGGGACAGGCTCGATAAAATCGATCAAGAGTTACTCGATATCATTGAAATAAGGATCGATGGTATCGACAGATGTCGCCCAATATAAGTCGGTGGAGCGTGAAAAAGTGATTTTTATTTCAGAGTTTCTGTTTCTCTTCTCTGCTTAGTCCTTTCAACCGGACGGCTCGAAATATTGTCAAACAGTCCCAGAAGTTCGAAAGTACGGTAATACCCTTCTAATCATCATTTTTTTGGGGTATTTTCTTTTCAGTTGGGTTGTGTTTTTTTGTTTCAAATACCTTAAATCCTTTTTGTCCACATGGGAAAAGATAAGGGAAAAGTGTCGGGTCCGGGAGAGTCTTCAAGATCCACCCGACAAAAAGTGCTCGCTTCAAAAGAAAGGACAAGGGCCCCAGAACATGGGACCCCCACAAGGCAACGCTCGAGGCGTGGCAAGTCCTAGTCTGAGGCACATGTACCGCCTCCGGTTAGAGCAACATCACGTCTGCCAAAATAAACGGGTAGGAAGCTTATCCACAAGAGAAGGGTAGATAGGGATTGTCTAAAACCATACAATCTCGAATCCCTGTTTGCTCCGATCGATTGGTTACCTGTCATCGATTTCGGTGGGCCATGCCAACTCGAATGAATACGCAACTTCCTTGCCGCATGTCACTCACCCATGTCTAACCCTCCTTCTATCATGGTTGATGTGAATGGTGATGATGTGTTGATCACTCCTGTTACAATGACAAATATTCTCGGATTGACAATGGCATCAAAAGGTCTCCCTGAAATGGACCTCGAAAATATGGAAGTTCGGTCCATGGTTACTAAGTATCTATGCAATGGTAGAGACATCCAATGGTATCAAGGGAATGTGTTGAAATCTAGGTACATGGAACCAAGATTTCGGGTTTTGCACGGTATCTTCACCACAAATATATATCCCATAAGTACCAACCGGTCTGATCTCACCGATTTTATGACCATGCTAGTGTACTCAATCGCCAGGGGGATAAAGATTTGCCTTCCAACTCTGCTTGTCTATCAGTTGGTAAATGTTGTCCATACAACTAGGGATCTTTATCTGCCCTATCCATGGATCATACACATGGTTTGTGACACCATTGGCTTTCCAACAACCAGTGATCCCGTACTTCCTCTCCAAACCTTCACCAAAAGCAACATACGAAGGATGAACTTGAAGTTTCATGAGTATTCTGAGGATCCAGGGGAAGACATTCACGAAGTTACAGCTGGAGGAGATGGTAGTGAAGGCGATGCTCCCATGGAAGGGACTGAGGGGGCTGGGCATGAACCTTCTGTGTCACATCAAGCACCATCCACATCAGGAGCTGGGCGTGCAAAGAGATGTAAACTCCATTAAGACAAGCTTGGCTCCATTCAGCGTGATGTCTCTCAACTCAGGGAGTCGATGAACGAGAGGGTTACTATCCTGGAACAGTTGGTCCAGAGAGTGCAGCAAACTGCCCAACAGTTGGTGGATCTGATGACTTGTCGCCGGGACGACAAGGCACCATCCCACTCCGCTCCATGATGCTGATCATTGCGTGCTATCACATACACCCCACTCTTATTTCTGCTTACGAATATTAGTATCTTTTTTAATATTCTACGCCTTCATGAGTGTATGTGATAACTAACTAATCTGGAGAATCTGATGTTTTTTTTTGTATGGTAATTATATATGTCCATGGTTGGACTGAACATATTTTTTTTGGGCTTGGTTCTGTTGGGATATACTGTTAATCTACTGCTGTTTGTGGCAGTACGTGTTTTGGATAGTTGGATAATATTTGCGTCTGGCTGAATATAATTCACACTTTTACTGCTATTCTTATGCCATACAAATCCTCTGGTTTATCTAGTTTCTGATATAGAATGCATGTGATGCTTTTAATGAATACTCTAACTACTATATCACTGCATATATCTGATCTACTATGGACATATATTCACTGCAAATGATGTCTGATTAAGCAAATGTTTGACTAGTATCCATCTATATGTTATATGCATATTCCTCTGAATGATGGTTCTCCCACATACTTATCTCTTCAGCAATATCAACTATTATATCTTTGTCAATGAATGACAAAAAGGGGGAGAACCGTTCAAACAACACCTCAAACGAAAAATTGTATATCTGCTTGGATGATGTTGCAGGTGTTAGGGGGAGCTACTTCATCAAGCAAGGATGACTTTGCAGGTAGGGGGAGTAGATACTGGACTGTGTGCATAGGTTCAATAGAAATTGTAAAATTGTGTAAAATATATGTACATACAATTTAGGATGTGTTTGTCCAGTGCTCTAGGGTGTTTTAGGATTTTGTCACGTAATTGACAAAGGGGGAGATTGAAAGTGCCCTGGTTTGTCAATTAGCGTGAGTGTTGAGTCAGTCAGACTACAGAGCCTAATAGGAAGATCAATTCAAGTGTCTGCCTCAACCGGATGTGTGCAAGCTTGCCACAGGTAAATCTGAGCCTCACATCCCTTGTCCCAAATCTCCAGGTAAACTAAAACCCTTAAAACAAACTAGAACATCTTAGGGTTTTTAAGGTAAGAAAACGTTTTCAAAAATCAAAAAATTCTCTAAGTTTTCTTTCCTTGTCGATTTTATCGATACATATCTTGATATGATCGACCTGCGTTGTCGAGTCCTCGATGTTCTATCGATACAATCAAAAAGAGGACCAAATATGTCTACCAACCTCATACATATCTAGACGGAATTATCGATGTATCGATACACCTATCGATATCATCGATATTCAAATCTCGAGTCTATCGGAAGTGACTCGATAATATCGACAGGCAGAATTCTGGCACCCCTGTTTTTTCATAAGAATATCATATAAGCAACGATATATCGAAGCCTCCTCAATACCATCGAAATTCAAACCTCGATGATATCGGTCTTGGGCACCAAGTTCTCCAACAAAATATTTTAGGGTAGTTTATCTATGATCGGGGGTCACTCGATAGAATCGATATTAAAATATCGATGATATCGATGCCGTATCGATTGCATCGAACATGGACATAAACTGTCCAGCAAGTTTTATGAAAAATCCTTTTGATTTATCGATGCATCGACACAGCTAACGATATCATTGACATTCAAATTCCGATGATCTCGAAGGTCCCTCGATCATTCATGAAAACCTAAAATATTTCTAGCCAAGTCTCTCTCATTTTTCAAGTGTAGATGGATCGAACCTCTCATTGATGGAATCAAATTTCAAAATCCGATGACATCGACACTCATTTCGATTCATCGACCAACTGGCAAAAGGTTTCAAAAGCATATGACATTAAGTTCGAGTCATCAGCAGACCATCGATGTTCTAGAGAGTATACGCTCGATGATATCGAACTCTATCATAAATGTGACCGTTTTATATCAGTTGGAACCTTTTGTCTATATAAAGAGGACTTGTCTATTGTTGCTGTGAGAGAAAGAAGAGAGTGCTTTTGAGTGTTTAACCTTAGATCTTATACCCAAAGCCCTTTCTCTCAGGGAAGTTCATCCTCTAATCCACCCTCACCATTGATATTCAATAGAGTGGAATGGGGAATGAACTTCCACATTCAAGGATCCTCCAACTACTACCTTAATGGCAAATCATTAAGCTGGGATGCCTTGAATGCTTAGATGATTGAAATCGCTCTATCTTCCTTATAGGAAAATCTTTTGATAGTAGAATTTCATCATAACCTTGACCCAACCAGTCGCCATGTATTGATACATCTTTTTAGTCGCGGATTAAGGAAGCCGAAGACCCTTCATCAACAGAGGAGATCTTCATCAACGTGCTTAATAGGACTTATCCACTTATCTGTAAGTATCTAGAATCCAGAGGAGACTTGTGATGATTCCTTTTTAGGTTGGGTCTTAGGTGTTTCTCACCCCTTCAAGCCCTCATAGGAGGCCTCCGGCGGGAGTGTACGTGGTGGGTGCGTTGTGTGGACCCTTGGTCTATGTAGAGCATAAACATCTGGTTGAAGGTGAACCAGTCAAAACCTTAGATTTGAGGTGAACCGTGTGAAACCTCGGGTCTAGGGTAAACCGCGTAAAACCTCAGATAGGGTCTTATGGAAGATCCTTGGCCAGTGTGCCTAAAACCGAGTGCTATGTCTTGACCCTTGCTCAGGGAGCATAAACAGTCAGCCTCAGTGTAGGTTGTAAAGGTTGAAGGTGAACCTGATTTAAAACCTTAGGTTTAAGGTTAACCGCTGTGAAACCTCCTTAGTGAAATCCAGCACACTCAAGGGTTGAGTGCGTCTGCCGGGAGTTGAGTAGACTGATCGTCAAACCACTATAAAAATGATCGTGTTTGAGTTTGCTATTCTTCTGATTGTGTGATTTGCTTTAATATTTTCATATCTGAATATCTAAGATCACACCTCACACATACACAGTCATGTCCATCATAAACTAGTTTGCATACTGTTCACTCCTTAAATAGTTTGTGATTGGATCCTCTACCAAGCTTGAAAGCGTGTAGAGTTATTTTTTAGTAATCCTAATATGAGTTGTTGTTAGGATTAGTGCAATAGGATTTGAAATAAATCATAAAAACTTTAAAAAGTCCTATTCACCCCCTCTAGGACATATTGGCATATTCCTACTTCAATGAAAGCGGTCTTCACCGCTATTTCAACACTAGCTGATGAAAGTTAGATTAATGACATCCAAGAAGAGCTAAATCAATTCATTAGAAATGCTGTTTGGTTTTTGGTTTCTAGACCTACTGATAAACATGTGATTGGAATCAAGTGAATTTTTAAGAATAAAACTGATGAAATGAGAAACATTATCAAATATAAGGTACAACTGGTTGTTCAAGGGTATACTCAAATAAAAGGTATTGATTACAATGAAACCTTTACACCAGTTGCGCGCCTTGAATTAATCAGGTTATTTATTTCCATTGCATGCCATTAAAAAATTCAAATTTTATCAAATGGATGTAAAAAGTGCATTTTTAAACGGTGATTTGAATGAGAAAGTATATGTTGAATGACTAAAGGGTTTTGAAGATCCAAACTTCCAAATTATGTTTACCATTTTAAAAAGGCTCTTTATGGTTTGAAACATGCTCCCAGAGCATTGTATGAAAAATTGACTAAATTCTTACTTAGTCATAATTTTGTTATGAGTAGTGTTGATAAAAGTCTATTCATCAAAAAATATAATGATCATATCCTGATAGTTCAAATCTGTGTTGATGATATTATTTATGGATCTACGTGCGCTAACTTATCTATTGAGCTTGCAGATATAATGAAATTCAAGCTTGAAATGAATATGGTCGACGAACTAAACTGTTTCCTTATATTACAAGTCAAATAAGTTGAAGATGGTATGTTCAGCTCACTGACCAAATATGAATTAAACCTTATAAAAAGGTTTGGTTTTGAGAATGGTAAAAATTTCGATACTCCAATGAGTAAGACTCTTAAACTCTTAAAAGATGAATTAGGTAAAAGTATAGACACCCGACTATACCGAAGTTGTCACGCCCCAAACTCGAAAACTGGGCTTACAAAATTCTCGATCTTCGAATCCAGTACCGACAGCCTCTGTAGTACCCCATTCTCGGCTCTCAGCACCCATATGCCAGGTTCTGATCTTGGGATCCTACAAGGAGGATTTTCAACATGAATTTCTTTTTTTGTAAGAAGCATAACTATAAGTATAACCCAGATACAAACAATAACATAACCACATATCCACTATAATAAAAAACTTTAGAGTACAATACATAAGGGGAAATATGAGATAGATATCAAAACTCTAGAAGCTCAGCCGCGCTCTCCTGCCTCAGCTCGGCAGCGTCCTAGCATCACCTACACGCATCTATCATGCATAAGCTTACAGGAAGCTCAGAGGGTGGTGTAAGTGTATGCATAATATATGTGTCAAGCACACAATATCAGAGTAACGCGGAAAGTACTGACAAGTCCATAAATACCATCGGCCTTATACAGGCTATGCAATGCAAATACATAATAAGCCAATGTCACATACTGAGGAAGAAATGTAGATCGGTTATGCAATGCGGAGACATAGTGAGATAAATATCATATACCGAGGATGCAATGCAATATGCAAATCTTGACGAGTCCACGAATATGTGAGAGAAAGTTCTGCCACTACTGTATGCATAGTAGTCTGCCATCACAGTAGCCTGTCAATACTGGTAGGTCGCCCAGGCCTGCTAGGCCTCACCCACATCAGCGTCCGCCCATGTGTGCCCACCCACATGTGACCACAGTGATGGGGTGTCACAATATGTCATATGTAGAGGATGCATTGTAAAAGAAATGACAAAGCTGGAGTGTGTACTCGAGATGATAGTACGTGGTATCGCAAGCTATGGAGTTCATCACAAGGGACTTCTATCCAAACAGTCAAATACCTAAATTTAGATAACTAGACTCAATGTGGTAAACTCTTGATCTCAGGTTGATCGTGCGCCCAACCGAAATCCTAGCCATGACAAAGGTACACATGATGATTTGGTTACGTACCACCAGCCCGAGTGGATAGTGAATGAATGAATGAATTAGCCAAATGCAGAGTATGCAACTCCTACTCAGTAAGTCCACATATCAGTACCGCACATCTTTAGGATCATCATCGGGGTCTAGTACACTTTACACCAGCTTGCCGCCCCATCTGAGCGCACAACTGGGTAAGTGGAAGAGACCTCACTATCCACCTGTCGTTATCGGCTCAGCTCGTCGATAGCGGACCCATTTCTCAAGCTGTCTAAACTCAGCCTAACATTGCCCCCTCTCCTCGGGCGGGTAAGGTCACACCCTGTAACACCCCGTACGTTTCAGTCCTCGAGTGTTACCATGAATTTAACCAATTATGTTCACATATACGGTACCTATGTAGCCAACTTAACACTACATCCATCCTCCAATATGAATTAGAGCAATTAAGAATGATCTCCAACCATAAATCAAGTCATCCGGCCGTTGATCATGTGGTCTGATATACGAACTTTCCCTTGACTAAATTGGTAAATAACTCTTTATCTATAATGACTTAAATGTAAATCCTTTTGTAAAAATTGTTTAGAAATGGGCATAGGACCATGAAGAACCATTAGATTTCATAAAACTCTTAGATCAAAAATAATTACGAAAATGACATTAACATAGACTCCTAAATTCTAGATCACATAGTTCCTATGATCCACTTCATGTGAAATTTTACACCATGCCTAATTATCATAAATTAACCATACAAGTTGAATTTCAGCCCTTAGATCATAGTAAACTAGCTACTTGACCTCTACATCCATCCGTACGCTTATCGAATCAAGATTCTGATCCGTTCATCTTGTTCACCCCATATGAATATGATTAATCCACCATTAGAAATAAAATATGAGGAATTTATATATGTGAATAAGTCACTCAAATCTAACGGTATACATGTTCTACCCCTAATCACTCCAGAAACCCACTTTATGTCCATCCGTCTACGAAACTGACCGTATACCCACATACATACATGGTCAGAGTGCTAACTATCAAGTTCCCTTATTTTTACTAAGTCAGCTGACCACCCATCATAATTGGATCCGTAAAATGGACCATCCAAATATTAGGATAAACCGATCATCACGAATATCTTAGGGTATAAGTCCAAACTACCTGGTAGCTTGGCAATTAAATGTATACAAACATTATTTTGAAATATAGAGTGTGTTAGTCGTTAAAAGAGTATCTTAGTCATCCTCGTGAGATCAGGGCTCAAACTGGGGCGTTAGAAAGATCGTGGAAAATAACAAGCAATGGTGAAATTTCATCTCAATTGGACGGTGCAATCCAGAGGTACAAAGGATACAAGTTGTGATAAAGGAAAATGGCGATACTGTAATTATAAGCTTAAAGCTTATATAAGTAGCAACATGGTTTCACGTAGGTTTTAACAGTGGGTTTCACCCACATGCTTTTGCAACATATGGCCCATCTGAAGCTCAGATGGACTTCAAATTTGAACTCATGGGTCAACATGACCCGACCTAACTAATGAATGGGATGGATTTTCACAATAACATCGGAGTACGACCCACTTGATTTTTCCCCAGCTATTCATGAAAGTTAAGAATTTACGTGAAATCAATGCACGTAAATGACTTCTCTGGTTCAACGTGAATACAATCCCACGTTGATTAAAGTATGGCCCACCTGAGTTATAGATCGACCCCTATAACATGCTCGAACACACCTTAGAATCATTAGAATCCTTTTAACCATTGATATTTAATTTCGATGTGATCCAACCTCAAACTAACCGGAATCTACAATTAGAGCTAGATATAAGTGAAATTGGGAGTATGGCCCACCCAAGCTTCAGATTTCCCTCATCTCTAGCCAAGCGACACAAATGGGCCCATAGAGAATCATGGATGGAGTAGATTTCTTAAAAACATCCCGGTAGGCCCCACTTAATGGGGTGTGTGTGCACTAGGGCGTGCACACTCAGTGCACTATGTAGAGGACGCTCGGTTAGAGCCTCTGACTTGTGTTTCTCTAAAAAGAGAAACTTCCTCTCTTCTTTAAGTGTTGGCAGCGGACGGACGAACGCCCTTTTTTTTAAATTAGTGGCTCACCATCAAACATCGCCTTGATGATCTAAACCGTCCATCTAGTTCGGACGGGTCTTCTGACTAAACCCTAGGTGTTGTTACACGTAGGTGCATGCACGTATGGACACAAACTCAAGCTTATTCAGACTATGAAAACCCAATCTTTCCAAACACGGAAACTACTAGGTTGGCAATCCGCGTGACTCCTTCTCCTTTGATCTTAGTCATCCATTTGATGAGATCTCGGTCGTCCAACAACCTTCCACGCGGATTAGGTTTTCCTTAGAAAATTGAAAAATAAAACTATAGCCGGTTGTGCCACGCCAACCGTTTGTAAATACCTTTGATCAGTAGAGAATATCAGGGCCATTGATTTCTCATAGAACGGTGCTAAGAGAGCCTTGACATACAATAAAGGAGCTACAGATCGAGTGCAACAGGGATCCTCGTCGGTTCTTGCAAGTTTGCACGAAAACAGCCGCAGCCTTCCATCTCCAAACCCACCGCATATACCTCCTCCAAGCTTCAATAGAGCCCGTTGTAAGCTCTGTGTGGTCCATCTATACTAGCCAGAAGAGACGGTTCAGAGAAATAAGCTCCCATTTACAATCTGCCATTAACGCCCATGTCTTCTCCCCGCCATCATGCCGCATTGAGACGCCCCAATTCGAGTCCATTCAAACATGGTTATGTTCAAACCTGCTGCTGGACATCCCTGGAGAAGAAAGAAAGAAATAAGAAAGAAGAGAAACAGAGGGAGAAGAATCGGAAGAAAAGACGGTGCGTTATTGCACCGAATCGAACCAACTCGAATCGAGCCGCTGACTCATTCGGACTCAGTCAGGATAAGTCCCGAGCTGGTTGCAACTGATAACAGAGAAAAGAGAAAAGAAAAGGGAAGAAAGCGAGAGGGAGTTAGGGAGAGAGAGAGAGAGTATGAGAAAGGTATGGCATTTGCTGAGTGTGGCTCTCCTAGCTTGGACTATTTGACTCGCCGAGTCATGGTTGAGGGCTGGTGCGTCTGGGTAGTTTCATTCGGGCCTTGCATGGCCCATGGCTTGTAGGACTTTGGAAAGGAGAGAAAGAGGGAGAAGTGAGAAGGAGAAATGATGGTGATGGGTCAACTCGGTTTCAAACCAAGTCAACTCACTGAGTCAGGGCTGATCCGAATCCCATGCCATTCAGGGACTGTGCTCAGTCAGCAGACCAACTACGTTGGGGCTTCCAGTCCCGATCCTAGTACTATGCATTGTCGTCAGGTAACATTTCCAACCAAATCCAAATTGATCAAGTCGACTCAATGAGTTAATGCTTTCCTTCTAGATTAGACATGCCTCATTATATTAATATCATGGCCACACCCTTATTATTTAGGTTGCTAACATTATATGTTATTAGCCCCTAATTTGTGCAAGAACTGCTTATTATAAATGAAACTACAATAAGTATATCGTAATAATTATTACCATAACAAGGGTTGAGGTTGTCATGTTAGATAATAAAAATTATATCACTAGTATTAATGGTGATTTTACAATTATTAATGCTATCAACATGGTTACCATTCCTCTCATCATTAGGATTTTAAAGATCTAGAATGAATACCTGTTAGTAACTTATTGACCGATATTAGCGATTACGTATAAAATAATATCATTACTAAATACTAGCATGTTGTTTTGTCACTCTCAAATATTATCATAAATAGTAGATCATAATATTAATTATCATCAGAATGATTATTATTAATATGACAGCTAACATAAAGTATAACACTAACACTAATAATTATTTTATGACTATTAAGTTTAAATTGTAACTAATACGCCAACTAGAGTCCAAACCCTAAAGTATAAGCCTAGACCAAAACTCGAGGGTGGAACCCTCAAGATAAACAATCCAAACCCTAGGTTATGTGGGTCTTGACCATAGATGTTTGGTAGGACATTGATCTCACATGCAACATCACAATTCCTGGTAGGATTCAATTCTAAAGATGCACATGCTTCTTAACAACGTTAGTTGGTGGATTCGACACATGAGGTGATGATTCTTCCCCTTGAGCTTTCCATCTTCCCATTAGCTTAAGTTATAGTTTGTATTTTAATTTATAATTGATATCTCCATTTCATAGCCCCATGTGTTAACTGTTGGAATTGAATTGCTACATTACATGCTAAATGTTTATCCTGCATATTTATTCAAGCTTGTGGATTGCTTATAGAACTTAAACTGGTACATCAGTGGGAAACCCCCACTTATAAATGTATACCTATACTTGGGATGTAACCATACTGGTTGTGATCGTAATGGACCTTCGACTTAGTGGTTATTGAATGGTGGTTTAAATTGACTATTGATGTGGGCCTACCATCCAGGGCTGTTGTGTCTAATGGTTTTCAAGGATGGTCTTTTATTGCATGATTTTGACACTCGCCTTATGTAGGCTATTTTGATAATTGCCCTATGTGGCTTGTTTTGATATCGCCCTATGTGGCTTTTCTGGTATTTTTCCTATATGGGTTTGATGTTTTATACAGTGCAACTATTTCAAACAAGAAACAAATGTGTTTGATTTAGGAAATTATCTTATTCAAACATAACAGAGAGAGAATATCTGAAGAAATCATCACAATTTATTAATACTGGGTTCATTTACATCCTTTTAACATCCCTTGATTCTAAGATAGATTATTTAAAATAAAGGAAATATTATAAGTGTAATTGTCAAATATCAAATTCGGCAGCATTTCATCAGTGATTCCAATCATCTCCTAGGACTTAGGAGGAATATGTTCTTCTGCTAATCAATCTGCTTTAGACATGAACAGAAGGAGCTTGAAGACTTCAGCCATTCCGGCAACATAACGGCCCTTTGCCTTCACAGACCGCAGAGCAGTCTGATTGTACGGACTCATGCAACGAACATCGGTTGTGCAGACCCGCGTAATCCACTGAGACTTCCTCTCCTACCTTCAATCTTCCTCCTCGCTTTGCTTCTTCTCCAAAATCTTTAATCCGTCCAAATGAAGGAGGAGAGGGGGTATTTATAGGCTTTCGCACTTGTGGTACCTAAATTTCGGTGCCATGGGACCCATTTGCATCAATCTTAACCATTCAAAGAAACCTTCTCTTGAAACTAATTGCGCAGACCTGTGCAACTGATCTTCGGTTGCGCGGTCCCGCACAATGGACATTGGTTGCGCGGATCTGCGCAACCTATAAAAAGTTATTTCATCCTTTTTGTCTTTCAATTTTCTTTCTATCTCTTAAGCTTCTCTTGCTTCAATCCTTTCTTCCTTACCATTTTTATTTCCCAACAGATGCCCCCTTGATCCTTTCTTTGTTTCCACGAAAATCAAAGAAAAGGATAAAAAATTATCACACTGACAGGGTTTGAGCGGGTCCGCAAAACGGAAACCCGCATACTGTACTCGATCGTTCGCCCTATAAATACTCCAATCTTTCAGTCATCTCTTCATTCCTTTATTCTGCATCGAACTTTTGCTCTCCTGCGATTTTCCCTGTGCAACCAATATTGATTGTGCGGTCCCGTGAAACAACTTTGTTGTTCGCACAAAGTTTCTGGGAGTTGCGTCGTTCCGTGCAACATATTTCCTTTGCGCGGTCCCTCGCAACTAGAACTTAGTTGATTTCCACTATACTTGGTCTTTTTTCAACACTTTAACCGATTTCCCAACTTTCCTTCGAACTGTTTCTTCAATCATCTTCAAACCCTTAACTCTTTTATCCATTATGGCTCGTTCTGAAGCTTCCTCTTCTAGAAGAAAGAATCGTTCGTCCGCTTTTAGACTGAAATGTCCTCTCCATTATTTTTGGAAACATGTAGAGATAAATGAAAAAATTTTGGATCTCCATAACCCTTTCACCAGTAAGCAGACCATTATCCCTATCAATTTACCGCGTCACTGGTCGATCTTACACAACGAACCTTTTGACCAGTAAAATACCTTTGTCTCAACAGCCGACTGGGTTACAATAGAGTCGAGAATCTTGACAGGATATTTGGGAGAGAACGGGCTTTGTCAAAGAGCGGATAGAATTCACAGAATGAGATTCTTGCGTCTACACTATGATACTCAGCATCCTTTTCCTTTCCATTATTTTGAAACAGCTCAGCAACTCTTCTTTCTTAAGAAATTATCTTGGAGTACAAGGAGATTCACAATCACAGGCCTGTTGTCCATCCGTGATTTTTACAGTGGTTGGGCTCGCGCTGTCGTTCGAAGACATTCGACTATACTGGAACAGATTTTGCTTTCTGATGCAATTATAGCCACATCGGAACACTTCCATGCGGATACTACTATCCTCAGATGCTTTCTTAATTATTGGTCTCTAATCACTAATTCATTTCATCTTCCCCTAGGTGAAATGAGCATCATTTTATAGGACTTTTGTATAGCAGGTCATCCCATTATGGGTAATATCTTCAATGCGTATATACCCTCCAATGAAGAGCTTGCTTCTGCATCCGTGAGAGGAGACGTATCTAAAATTTCTAGAACGACCCTTGAACTTTTCAGTGCACTGGCTGCATTCCCTCATCCTGATCACATCACTTCTCTTGAATGGCTGGCTTACTTTTCTCAAAAATTGTGGTATACTTCTTTCCTCTCTCTCTCTCTCTCTCCCTCTCTCTCTCTCTCTCTCTCTCTCTCTCTTTCTATTTTCATTAATCTCATTCTCAAACAATTTTGCTGAAGTATTATATCTTCATCTTGACAGTTTTGCAGGCCACAACCAATCAGAACTCAAGGACATTCGTAAGAAAACAGAAAATTCTGCAGAATATAGTCCTTCCTGTGAATTAGCCACCTTTCTTGCTTATTAGTTAAGCTCAGTGATATTCCCTAATCTTGATCAAGCAGATACTATCAGACCCTCATTCTTCGTGGTCGCAGGAGCAATGGCGGAAGGTCAGAAATATTCGTTAGCTCCTCTAGTTTTGTGCTCTCTTTATCGTGCCTTTGGAGATGTTATTTCTGGTTTGAAAGGTCCTGTCTCTAAAGCCTTTCCGGTCTGTGCTCCTTGGCATTTCTTCGTAAGTTTATTAGCGGTATACTTTCCTTGGACATTTGCTGACTCCGGAAGGGCATACTCAAACCCCTATCGACTTCCTCTTCAGCATTTCCAATTAAGGGACATGATCAAGGGCATACTCAAACCCCTATCGACTTCCTCTTCAGCATTTCCAATTAAGGGACATGATCAAGGGCATACTCAAACCCCTATCGACTTCCTCTTCAGCATTTCCAATTAAGGGACATGATCAAGGGCATACTCAAACCCCTATCGACTTCCTCTTCAGCATTTCCAATTAAGGGACATGATCAAGGGCATACTCAAACCCCTATCGACTTCCTCTTCAGCATTTCCAATTAAGGGACATGATCAAGGAATCAACTGGATGGATTTCTAGAAGACTAAAAAGCGATGATTCCATTGACTTTCGCCACTTTCCATTGTTCAACTATCCCAAAGATGTAGATGCAATTGATGATGATTTTATCTCATTTGGTGAGCATTCCTTCCTGGTTTCTATCAGATCCAGTACTCTTCCACGGAGAGAAAGTAGCAAATTCTGGCGTGAACCGTATTACTCTAGTCGGTTTGCTCGCCAATTTGGCTTTGATCAAGTCTTACCTGAGGCTCGTGATATTGTCACAAGAGTGATGAGGAGCTATGGCATCGGGCCATATAATTGGGCCCTGTTATGGAAACAACTCTTGATCGTTCAAACTGGATCACACTTCATAATTCCTAGCCATAATTATCCAGTTAGTGCCTCTTACTGCTGGATGCGATGGTGGGTTCACCAACATTACTTGGTAGATAATTATCTTCCAGTAGATCATGCCATGTGGATTCCTCCTCCTTTCCTTAGAGATTATCAAAAAGACCACGGCATTGGCTATTTTGCAGAGATGAACCCTCCCCCCTTTCTAGACCAACTTGGTATGAGGATCTCTTTAGAAAATAATGTTTATGAAGCAAAGCTTGCTGATGCTCTTGAACGATGGATAACTTTTGGCACTCCTCTGACGAATACTCCTCAGAATTATGATGAGACAGACAATAATGTCTCAGCTTTTGTACTGTAAATATTAACGCCAAGCATTCTTTCTCGATCGGGGAGTAATTGCACTCGGCCCCCATTAGGGTTTGGCTTAAATAGTAAAGAGCAGTTTCTTTTCCAAATTCATTCACCTGTGCCAGCAAAGCTCCTAAAGACTCTTCAGCTGCAGATATATACAAAATAAGCAGTTTTCCTTTTACTGGTGCTCCCAATACTAGTGGTTGTTTCATCAATTCCTTTATCAAGTCGAACGCATTTTGACAGGCTTGATCCCATACAAATTTTGTACCCTTTTTCATCAGATGAGAAAATGGCTAACATCTCCCTGCCAAATTCGAAATGAAACGGCGAATATATGCCAATTTTCCTTGCAAACTTTTTAATTCTTTCAATGTCTTCGGTGGAGGCATATCTTGAATAGCCTTGACTTTCCCTAGATCAATCTCAATGCCTCTACGCTAGACAATGAAACCAAGAAACTTACCGGAAGACACTCCAAATGCGCATTTAGCGGGATTCATCTTCAATTGTCTCTTTCTGAGTCACTGAAAAACCGACGCCAAGTGCTCACGATGTTCCTGATGGCCCGCTGACCTGACTACCAAGTTGTCGATATAACATTCAACGTATTTGTGCATCATATCTTGAAAATGTTTTGCATCGCTCTCTGATATGTCGCCCCAGCATTTTTGAGTCCGAACGACATAACCTTATAACAGAAAATTTCTAGCGAGGTGCAGAATGCAGTCGCTTCGTCATCTTTAGGGACCATTCGAATATGATTATACCCTGTATAACTGTCCATAAAAGACATGATAACATATTGAGTTGTACTATCAATCAATAATTCAGTTATCGGGAGCGAAAAATCATCTTTTGGACAAGCTTCGATCAGGTCTCTAAAGTCGACGCACACCCTGACTTGTCCATTTTTCTTCTTCACCGGGACAATATTTGATATCCACTTGGGATATTTGACCTCTCTAATAAATCTGACTTTTATCAGTTTATTGACTACTTCAATTAGAGGAACCAGGTCCGGGTGAAATCGCCTTTGTGCTTGTTTAACTGGCCTTTTCTCTTTAGAAATATTTAGTCAGTGTAATGCTACGGAAGGCTCTAAGCCAGGCATCTCTATATATGTCCATGCGAATACATCTTTATTTTCTCTAAGAAGCTAAACGTATTCTGCTGATTCTTGTTCCGAAAGGCCATCACTGATGAACGTGTTCCGTGGCTCCTCTTTCGTACCCAAGTTTACCTCTTGTAAACTGTCTATCGTTGGTTGCCCCCTGTCTTCTATCTGCTTCGGAGCCTCCTTAGGATGTTAAATTATCTTAGGATTTTCTTCTACAGACCGCTCAATTATAACCATATTTATTGACGATTTTACCCCATGTCTTGAAATTTCCATTGCCTATCCTGGTTGACCCCAATATGAGTTCGAGTTCCTTTCCTGTGATCTAAGCCGGTATATTCCTTGCGACCAAAACTCATACTTTTCATGACTCCCTTGCTTGTTGTCTCTTCAATTATTATCTCATCTTTGTCTACCATTCGTTGGATTAGACTTTTTAATGTATAACAATTCTCTATTGGATGTCCCACCAATCGATGATAGTGACAAAAATTTCGTTCCCTGATTTTTGTCACATCCTCAAGGCGTTTGGGTTCTGGCAATTTTATCGCGCCGACTTTTAATAGCTGACCCATCATTGGAATGACATCTTCTTTATCGAACACAAACCCTTCATGCAAATCGAACGTCTTGGGTTTTTTATAACTTCTTATCTGATTTGACTCTTCCTTGCGCTTTGGTCTTTCTTTCATTAGATTTCCTACATTATTATAATGCTTGTCACGATCAGCAGTTATCCTACTGTAAGCCCTTTGAGCTGTATCATAGTGATATGATGGCATTATCCGATTTACCAATTCTAAAGCGTAAGCCTTGGTGGCCAAGTCATGAAAAGTTCTGATGTTAGCATTGATAAGTCCAAGTATGAATTCTGTCTTCATAGAGTTTAAACACATCTTGACTTGTTCGCTTTCTCCTGGTAGTTGCTTACATGGAGTTCCTAGTACCTTCCATCTGTCTATAAACTTTTCTACCGGTTCCCCATCTCTCTGTCGTACGGAAGCCAATTCTGTAATACTGACATCGTGCTCTGAAGAGAAAAAATTTAACATGAAAATCTCTTGCATTTGTTCCCAAGTACGTATCGACCCTGGTGCTAAATTGGAATACCATCGAAATGCTTTGTGTGTTAATGACGATCCGAACAATCGTAAGCAATACTGTGGTATCGTAGAAAAATTTCCCATGCTAGCGATGAAGTGCATTAAATGTTCCTCTGGAGATCCTTCCCCGTTAAACTTTTGGAAATCCGATTGTTTAAAATTTGCTGGAAAGGGAACATCTTCTACCTCCCTTGGATAACGAGTTCGATACCTGAAATGGACAGTATTTTCGCCTTCTCTTTCTACTCTGACAGCTTCTTCAACCACTTGTCTCACTTTATCTTATGTCACAGTTCTTGCTGTTGGAATGGACCCCAGTGACCCTGGCCCCTATGGTTGGAGGTCGTCCGGCTAGTTTCCTTGTCCATTCATTGTACTTTGGGGAACTGTCATCCGAGCTACATTACATGCAAGGGTCACCAGGGCCTCTTTGAGATTTATGCATTCCTCCATTAATGCGTTTTACGCTTTTACCATTTCATTAATACGATCTTCTGTAGTTGTTCTAAATTCTGGATTTGTTCCAGCCATACGTATTGCAACTTCCCCACTCTTCGACGAGGCAGTAGTCGGGGTAGAACAAGAATATGCTGTCGTAATAGGACTTACGAAGAAGGGGAAAGAAGGGGTTTCATTCGGCTTTTCTATGCTCCTGACATCATTGATCGATTGGGGTAACACTGATACTGATGAACTTTCCTGGGGAGGCATGGACATTGGCGATCTGACTACCACTGCTTTTCCTTTCTGATCTCTCATCCATTTGACTCTCGAGGCACTCAGAACTGGGAAGTCATGTGCTTCAATAACGGGGTCATTCGTTCGGGGTATATTGCAGAGGAACGAGTTCGGGATTCTTTCTGACTACATTACGTGTTATTGGCTCTCTGATTCTTAGTGAAGGCTGATTCGTTCAAGAGTTTCTTGCATTCTGTGCTCTCGTTCTATGAGACGTTACAACAGTCCAACCTTCATCACCCCCCGATGGTTGAGGTGACGCAGATACCACTCCAACTGTTCCCCGAGTCATGTTGTTTCCACTTGTAGATATTTGAGTCACGTGCTTCGGAATTCGATTCAGTATGTATTCTATTATGAACCCGGTTGAAATGAATCGGAAGTTCACCTCTCTTGCAGGAGTTTCCATGAGTAGTAGGTTGAAATCGGATGCAGGAACCTTCAATCACAAATCATGCTTATAGTTAGCGATTGAAGAATTAAATAATCTATCTTAGAGATGAAGGGGAGGATGTCCCCACTGAGAGTCGCCATTTTGGCGTCTGAAAGACTCCAAACTATGATGAAAGTTTTATAACAATTTCACTGCTAATGTTAAATAAGATAATAAAATCCCCAGTGGAGTCACCATTTTGTTTCGAACAAGAAACAAATGTGTTTGATTTAGGAAATTATCTTATTCAAACATAACAGACAGAGAGTATCTGAAGCAATCATCACAATTTATTAATACTGGGTTCATTTACATCCTTTTAACATCCCTTAATTCTAAGATAGATTATTTAGAATAAAGGAAATATTATAAGTGTAATTGTCAAATATCAAATTCGGCAGCATTTCGTCAGTGATTGCAATCATCTCCTAGGACTTAGGAGGAATATATTCTTCTGCTGATCATTCTGCTTTAGACTTAAACAGAAGGAGCTTGAAGATTTCAGCCATTCCGACAGCATAACAGCCCTTTACCTTCACAGACTGTAGAGCAGTCTGGTTGCGCATACCCGTGCAACGGATATCGGTTGCGCGGACCTGCGTAACCAACCAGGACTTTCTCTCCTACCTTCAATCTTCCTCCTCGCTCTGCTTCTCCAAAATCTTCAATTCGTCTGAGGGGGTATTTATAGGCCTTCGCAGGTGTGGTACATCGATTTCGGTGCCATGGGACCCACTTTGCATCAATCTTAACCGTTCAACGAAACCTTCTTTTGAAACCAACTGCGCAGACCTGCACAACTGATCTTCGGTTGCGCTATCCCTGGTAATGGACATTGGTTGCGCGGATCTACGCAACCTATAAAAAGTTATTTCATCCTTTTTATCTTCCAATTTTGTTTCTATCTCTTAAGCTTCTCTTACTTCAATCCTTTCTTCCTTACCATTTTCTATGTCCCAACAACAGCCATGTGATGGTAAGCCCCATATACAGTAATATGATTGGTCACTAGTCGACGGGTTTCTATTAAACATCCTAAGATGGTAGTCTCATGGGTCGGGGATGGTGGTCATGGGACACTATGCTCGAACCGTCGGCATAAGCTGGGCCAAGAGCTCCCCATAGTGACCATGAGCTTAATTAAATTGGCTGAGTGTAATTGGATTAATAACATATTGGCTAATCAGGCATACATGACATAGACCAGCATCTATTGCTATAGTACGTGATGTACGTATTGTTCCGACTGGATGATTTTTCTCAGGTTCGATGATTG
This sequence comes from Magnolia officinalis, assembly GCA_021015155.1. NCBI lineage: Eukaryota > Viridiplantae > Streptophyta > Magnoliopsida > Magnoliales > Magnoliaceae > Magnolia > Magnolia officinalis. The sequence continues at coordinate 30,863,233 of JAJHSJ010000010.1, read as the reverse complement.
AATGGGTGACGAGCCCACTGTCCACACAGATAAAACAGGTCGTATAATCGGGTCCTGAAAAGATGGGGCGTTACAGTTGGTATCAGAGCATAGTTTAGACAAACTTGGCCTTAGGAAATGATCTTATACAAGCTTTAAAATGTCTCAAGTTAGGATATTTGAAACTAGAAATGTAAACTTAGGAGTATTTCCTTTAGACTTAGAAGAATGATTGGAAATGTAGAGACCTAAACTTAGGTTCCCTTTGAATTAGTAGAGCAACTATTTGAACTTATGAGAATTTCCTCTGTAGCTAGGAGGAATTGAGAATATAGGAAATCAAAATATTAGGCCCCTTGGACAGTTGTTTGGATAACCATGGAACTTAGAAATAGACTTAGGTTTCCTTTGAAATTGTTGTAGTACCATTCAAACTTATGTGAGATTCCCTTGTGTTAAGGAAGATTGAGAACTTGGAAACTTAAAACTTTTGGTCATTTGAACATCTGATCAGGTTTAGTCATGCCTTGATTTCCATGAATACTACCAGCATCGTTGTTTGAACTCTAAACTTGTGTATCGTAGAAGAACGAATACCCGAAGGACATTTTAGAAATTTTGGATCCAAACCTTTTTTATAATTTCCCTTAGTCAAAGATAACATGGTCACAACACTTAGTGAATGAAAAGAACTTACGCATTGTAGGAAATTCTGTTATCACTAGATTGTACACTCGATTGGACACAGGTGCCCTCTAAGCTTAAGAATCGCAATGGGAAATGTAGTTTGAATTCCTTAACACATCTCTTTGCTTAGAATTAATATTCCCTACAAATTCTAGCACATGAAATTAATTAGAGGTGAAGTTATGGGATGTTGGGTAAGTGGTTAGCCCTAGACTGAACATATTGAGCCTAAATCTAAGAAATGGGGATAAGTTTAATGGCTTTGAAACTAAAAAAAAATTATGTTGAAATTCTGGTCTTGAAATTTGTGTCGAGTACTTAGGTACTCAAAGTGCGCAGCGGAAGCATAATGGGTCACATGGTCTTATCCGTTATAGAGATAAAAGAGTACTTGATATTCTAGGAGCCTAGGATAATCAAAATCACGAGTTGATGGAACCACATTTAAGTGAAGTTGCGTTGTTTGACACGAATACCATATCCTAGCAAACTCTAATGATCTCAATGCCCTGATCAGGCAGAAGGTCAAGGGTTACAAGGATTAGGAATTGGTATAGTGAATCCTCTGTTCTACGTAGGCAAAGGATCAATGTATTAGGTTCAAACCTACTACCACCATCTACTCGTGTTAGCTCAAACGCTGAAAAATGAAAAAAAAATGTATCGTACTTTAAACAATGGGGAACTATCATTTAAAGTAAAGAAAAATTTAAAAAGAAAAAAAAGGGGAAATAATACTACTAGTTGCCACATAAATGAATTGATAACCCTAGTAGTTGTTAAGAGAAATTTTAATGCTGATGAGCATTAAAACAACTCCCTAGATTCGATTAATGCTGGAGCGATCTCTAACTTTTAGTGACCCTCAAACACCTTAGTTGGTGCTAGACGAGAACTTAAGGGTTGTGGGGAAATTAAATAAAGCTCGTCGGGATTTTATATGGGGAAATGGGGTATGCCTTTAAGATAAAATCACTCGTAGTACTAATAATAGGTACGTATATTAGTAAATACTGAAGTAGAATCCATTTATTTTTTCTTTAAGGGGGGTAGGTTGTAATAACCCCAGTCCTAGTAGATAGTTCTGAAACTTGTGCATAGAACATCTTCACAGGGAAGGTGGTGAATGATAAGAGGCATGGTAAAATACATTGACCTCGTCCTATTTAAGATAAAAGTATTGAATTTCAGGGACGAAATTCTCTTTAAGGGGGGTAGATTGTAACACCCCGTACATTTCAGTCCTCGAGTGTTACCATGAATTTAACCTATTATGTACACATATACGGTACCTATGTAGCCAACCTAACCCTACATCCATCCTCCAATATGAATCAGACCAATTCACATCAAGTCATCCAGTCGTTGATCATGTGGTCTGATATACGTACTTTCCTTTGACTAAATTGGTGAATAACTCTTTATCTATAATGAGTTAGATGTAAATCCTTTTGTAAGAATTGTTTAGAAATGGGCATAGGACCTTGTAGAACCATTAGATTTCACAAAACTCTTAGATCAGAAATAATTACGAAAATGCCATTAACATAGACCCATGAATTCTAGATCACATAGTTCCTATGATCCGTTTCATGCAACATTTTACACCATGCTTAATTATCATAAATTAACCATAGAAGTTGAATTTCAGTCCTTAGATCATAGTAAACTAGCTACTTGACCTCTACATCCGAACGTACGCTTATCCGAACAAGATCCTGATCCGTTCTTGTTCACCCCATATGAATATGCTTAATCCACCATTAGAACTAAAGTCTGAGGAATTTATATATATGAATAAGTCACTCAAATCCAACGGTATACACGTTCGACACCTAATCACTCCAGAAACCCACTTTATGTCCATCCGTCTACGAAACTGACGTATACCCACATACATACATGGTCAGAGTGCTAACTATCAAGTTCCTTATTTTTAGCAAGTCATCTAACTACGCATCATAATTGGATCCGTAAAATAGACCATCCAAATATTAGGATAAACCAATCATCACAAATATCTTAGGGTATAAGTCCAAATTACCTAGTAGCTTGGCAATTAAATGTATATAAACAATATTTTGAAATATAGAGTATGTTAGCCGTTAAAAGAGCATCTTAGTCATCCTCGTGAGATCTGGGCTCAAACTGAGGCGTTAGAAAGATCATGGAAAATAACAAGCAATGGTGAAATTTCATCTCAATTGGAGGTGCAATCAAGAGGTACAAAGGATACGAGTTGTGACAAAGGAAAAGGGCGATACTGTAATTATAAGCTTAGAGCTTATATAAGCAGTAACATGGTTTCACGTAGGTTTTAATAGTGGGTTTCACCCACATGCTTTTGCAACGTATGGCCCACCTGAAGCTCAGATGGACTTCAAATTTGAACTCATGGGTCAACATTACCCGACCCAACTAATGTACATGATGGATTTTCATAATAACATCGGAGTAGGACCCACCTGATTTTTCCCCAGTCGTTCATGAAAGTCAAGAATTTACTTGAAATCAATGCACGTAAATGACTTCCTTAGTTCAACATGAATACAGTCCCACGTTGATTAAAGTGTGGCCCACCTGAGTTACAATCAACCCCTATAACACGCCCGAACACACCTTAGGATCATTAGAATCCTTTTAACCATTGATGTTTAATTTCGAGGTGATTCAACCATCAAACTAACCGGAATCTACAATTAGAGCTAGAAATAAGTGAAATTGGGAGTATGGCCCACCCAAGCTTCAGATTTCCCTCATCTCCAGCCAGGCCACAAAAATAGGCCCACGGAGAATTAAGAATGTAGTGAATTTCTTAAAAACATCCCAGTGGGCCCCACTTAATGGGGTGTGTGTACACCAGGGGCGTGCACACTCAATGTACTAAGTAGAGGACGCTCGATCAGAGCATCTAACTCGTGTTTCTCTAAAAAAAGAAACTTCCTCTCTTCTTTCGGTGTTGTCAGCAAACGGACGAACGTACATTCTTTTAAAAAATCAGTGGCCCACCATCAAACACTGCCTTGACGATCTAAACCGTCCATCTAGTTTGGACGGGTCTTCTGACCAAACCCTAGGTGTTGTTACACGTAGGTACATGCACGTATGGACACGAACTCAGGTTCATTCAAACTATGGAAAACCAATCTTTCCAAAAATGGAAACTCCCAGGTTGGCAATCCGCATGACTCCTTCTCCTCTGATCTTAGTCGTCCATTCGACAAGATCTCGGCCGTCGAACAACCTTCCACATGGATTAGGTTTTCCTTAACAAACCGGAAACCAAAACTACAGCCGGTTTTACTGGACCAGCTGTTTGCAAATACCTCTACTCAGCAAAGAATATCAGGGCCATTGGTTTCTCCTCCAATGGTGCTAAGAGAGCCTTGACATACAATAAAGGAGCTACAGATCGAGTGCAACAGGGATCCTCGTCGGTTCTTGCAGGTTTACATGAAAATAGCCGCAACCTTCCATCTCTAAACCCACCGCATAAACCTCCTCTAAGCTTCGAATGAGCCCGTTGTAAGCTCTATGTGGTCCATCTAGACTAACTAAAAGAGACGGTTCGGAGAAATAAGCTCCCGTTTACAATCTGCCATTAACGCCCATGTCTTCTCCCCGCCATCATCCCGCATTGAGTCGCCCTAGTTCGAGTCCATTCAAACATGGTTATGTTCGGACCTGCTATTAGACATCCCTGGAGAAGAAAGAAAGAAATAAGAAAGAAGGGAAATAGAGGGAGAAGAATCGGAAGAAAAGATGGTGCGTTGTTCCACCGACTCGAACCGACCCGAACTAAGCCGTTGACTCGCTTGGATTCAGTCAGGATGAGTCCCGAGCTGGTTACAACTGACAACAAAGAAAAGAGAAAAGAAAAAGTTAGAAAGCGAGAGGGAGTTTGGGAGAGAGATTATGAGAAAGGTGCGTGCATTTGCTGAGTGCGGCTCTCCTTGCCCGGCCTAGTTGACTCGCAGAGTCATGGTTGAGGGCTGGTGTGTCTGGGCAATTTCATTCGGGCCTTGTATGGCCCATGGCTTACAGGACTTTAGAAAGGAGAGAAAGAGGGAGAAGCAAGAAGGAGAAATGAGGGTGATCGGGTCAACTCGATTTCAAACTGAGTCAACTCACTGAGTCAGGGCTGACCTGAATCCCGTGCCATTCAGGGACCGTGCTCGGTTAGCAGACCAACTACGTTTGGGCTCCTAGTCCCGATCCTAGTACTATGCATCGTCGTCGGGTAACATTTCCAACCAAACCCAAATCGACCGAGTCGACTCAATGAGTCAATGCTTTCCTTCTATATTAGATATGCCTCATTATATTAATATCATAGCTACACCCTTATTATTTAGGTTGCTAAAATTATATGTGATTAGCCCTTAATTTGTGCTAGAACTACTTATTATAAATGAAACTACAATTAGTAAATAGTTGTATTTTACTTACCGCTCTTAAATATTATCATTAAAAGCATATCGTAATAATTAATACCATCACAAGGGTTGAGGTTGTCATGTTAGATAATAAAAATTATATCGCTAATATTAATGGCGATTTTACAATTATTAATGCTATCAACATGGTTACCATTCCTATCATCATTAGGATTTTTAAGATCTGGAATGAATAGCTGTTAGTAACTTATTTACCAATATTAGCGATTACGTATAAAATAATATCATTACTAAACACTAGCATGTTGTTTTGTCACTCTCAAATATTATCATAAATAGTAGATCATAATATTAATTATCATCAGAATGATTATTATTAATATGATAGCTAATAAAACGTATAACACTAACACTAATAATTATCTTATGACTATTAAGTTTAAATTGTAACTAATATGCCAACTAGAGTCCAAACCCTAAAGTCTAAGCCTAGACCTAAACGCGAGGGTGGAACCCTAAAGATAAACAATCCAAACCCTAGGTTATGTGGGTCTTGACCATAGATGCTTGGTAGGACATTGATCTCACCTGCGACGTCACAATTCATGGTAGGGTTCAATTCTAAGGATGCACGTGCTTCTTAGCAACGTTAGTTGGTGGATTCGACACATGAGGTGATGATTCTTCCCCTTGAGCTTTCCATCTTCTTATTAGCTTAAGTTATAGTTTGTATTTTAATTTATAATTGATATCTCCATTTCATAGTCACATGTGTTAACTATTGGAATTGAATTGCTACATTATATGCTAAATGTTTACCCTGCATATTTATTCATGCTTGTGGATTAGTGTGGATTGCTTATGGATCTTAAACTGGTACATTAGTGGGAAACCCCCACTTATAAATGTACACCCACACTTGGGATGTAGTTAGACTGGTTGTGATCGTAATGGATCTTCGGCTTAGTGGTTATTGAATGGTGGTTTAAATTGACCATTGATGTGAGCATACCATCCAGGGTTGTTGTGTCCAATGGTTTTCAAGGATGGTCTTTTATTGCATGGTTTTGACACTCATCCTATGTGGCATATTTTGATAATTGCCCTATGTGGCTTATTTTAATATCGCCCTATGTGGCTTTGTCCTAATATTTTTCCTATATGGGTTCGATGTTTTATACTGTAGAACCATGCAATGGTAAGCCCCATATATAGTAATATGATTGGCCACTAGTCTACGGGTTTCCATTAAACATCCTAAGATGGTAGTCTCATGGGCCGAGGATGGTGGTCATGGGACACTATGCCCGAAGTCGTCATCCTACGCTGGGCCAAGAGCTCCTCGTAGTGACTGTGAGCTTAATTAAATTGGATGAGTGTAATTGGATTAATAACGGATTGGATAATCATGCATTCATGGCACAAACCAGCATCTATTGCTATCGTACGTGATGTACGTATTGTTTTGACTAGAGGATTTTTCCCAGGTTCGATAATTGCATGGGTGATGAGCCCACTGTCCGCACGAATGAGCATCCCCGAGATGATAATTACATTTACGCATCCATGCATCTAATAAGATCTACATCATGTATTGTTTTGTAGCTAATGTGGCGATGTGTAATCTTAAGAGGAATTCACTCTGAGTTGGCCACTCATCCATCAAATATATAACCTTACAGGTAGCATCAGGTGGCTTAAGTGATTTTTAGGTTCAGACTGATGAGGAGCTAAGTATAACTGCTAGGGATGTACGACCGTATTGCCAAGAGGAGTTGCGCGGTCTTGCGGCTTATGTTTATATTCTTCTGTTATTTCTCATGTATTAAATTATGTGAATTCTTGTATTTGTTATATCGAGACATTGGTTTGTATAAGTCATTATGGATAACCTCTTGTACAACCTAAACGTAAATGAAATTTCTCATTATGTATGATTTGTCCATTCTACGCTCATCTGCTTACTCTGATAGTTAGAAAATATATATATACTCGAATTTGACCACCCTTTAAGGTTAACACTCAGGTTTTTGGAAAACGGGTTGTATACTCGAATCCTGAAAAGTCAGGGCGTTACACACTCCCTTCCCAATGACCACAACACAGTGGGAGACGTGACCTTCTGGTATTCGGCACTCGGGCGCTCATGTATCCACTCAGTCTAAATGTTGGAGCATCCCCTGGCCATGGCGGTTTAGGGACTTTCACCCAAGGACATCAAACGTGCCCAAGTGCTAGAACCAAACATTTTTGGTGTCCCAGCTAGTTATCCACGATATGCCTGTGGAAGCCACAACCCTAATGTTGCTAGGGCGCACATATGACATAAACCGCGAGATGCATGAGTCATACTATCCAATTATGCATCAAACCTATGCGTACCGCACGCTCATGTGGGGCAACTCTGTCTCACAAGGAGTCCCATGAACATCTCAGCCCAATGACATATGCTATAATCAATTATCTGTCATAACAGGCATACCAATGATGCGTATGAGCATGTATCATGATGTTATATTAAACATGTTCTCAGTGTGTCGATCATGTCACATAAAATGTGAGATGCATGAGTCATACCATCCAGTCATGTAACAAACCTGTGCGTACCGCGCGATCATGTGGGGCAACTCCGTCTCACAAGGAGTCCCATGAACATCTCGGCCCAATGACATATGCTATAATCAATCATCCCTCATAACAGGCATACCAATGATGTGTATGAGCATGTATCATGCAATCATGTGCATAGAGTACATAACATATAGGGATTCACATGTATCATCAATATCATGACCATTGTCTAATGCTATTATTATACATGCCCTAGGCATTAGTTTTCTATCATGCATAAGGTTATCCTTACGTCCACCAACATCATTTGTCTATCATTATCCATAAGGATCATTTTCACTTCATGATTAACATAAACAATGTCATAAGTACTATAAATATTTACTCACCCATCATCAATGCATATCCTATAATTCACCATCCATTAAATCATATCATCATCTCAACCAACAACTCACCATCATCATTATCATGTTACCATATATGTATCATCGTCTCACCCATCACTGGGCACATCCTACTAGACTAAGCACACTGGTATGATTATTAGATATAAACAATAACCATCTCAAATAGATAATGGGGTCCACAAAAGGATGGCGGATCTAGTCCAAAACATCGAGATTAGATCTAAATAGTGGATATACTAACCTAATACCACAGATTCTTCCATCTAAGGCAAGGGGTGATGAGGCACTTACCCATAGATAGTGGACAGTCTGGATGTCATACTACATCAAGGATAGACCTCATGGGGTGAGTTTAATGGGCATAAAACAAAGGCAGTCAAGAGGATGAGCTTAAGTATAATAAGTGGGCTTCCTCGCCCACTCTATCATGTAATAATTATGCTTTCCTATGGGGGCCCGATATGAAAACAAGGTGGGCTTTGGTGGGGTCCATACATCTAGGACTATGTGTCCTTGCAAACGAATTTGGTAGCCCACTCATCATCTAAGTGGGCCTTATGTTTAGTCACTAAGCTTGGTCAAACATGTGTACCTAGGTGGACCACATTTCCTATGGAAGGCCCGGTATGACCACAAGATGGGTCCCAAAGTTTGAGTAGTCCTACAGGGTATGATGGAAAGCATCAATATCAATGGCAGCCCAACGGCTTGGGTTAGCCCAACAAGCTAAGGTGGGAATTACTACATCAATGTGAGCCCAATGGTTTTTTTTTTTTTTTTTAGGGGGGGGGGGGGGGGGTTAAACCCACTAAGGTGAGAGGGGGATGGGCTTAACAATTATGGGGGCCTAATGATTTGTGATAATCTAATAAGGGAAGGATAGTAATGGGCTTAACAATGGGCCCTAGGGAGGTTACAATGTGGACATTTAACCACCATTACTCCCAGGGTAATGGGCTTATCAACAGGCCCTAAGGAGGTTCACAACGTGGACATTTAACCACTATTGTTCCTTAGAGTGCAGCCCATTAGAATCTATCTTATAATGAGGGGGTGTCCATGGTCCTTATACTAGCTAGAAAATGGATGGGCATCATAATATTATCACATACATCATGGTGGACTCACACATCACAATTGGGCCTCACATATACAATGCAATGGGCCATACATCACATTGGGCCTCACACAAGGGCCTCATATACATCACAAAGACCTCATCACATGGGCCTTATGTATATCACAATGGCCTCATCACATGGGCCTCATGCACTCACAATGGGCCACATCATAAGGGCCTCATATACATCACAATGGCCTCATCACACGGGCCTCATGTATATCATAATGGGCCTCATTACAAGGGCCTCATATATATCACAATAGCCTCATCACACGGGTCTCATGTATATCACAATGGGCCTCATTATAAGGGCTTTCTATACATCAAAATGGGCATCATCACATCGGCCTCATGAAACAGCCATGGCCCTTACAATAGCTAGAAAACAAATGGGCAGCATGCATATTATCTCATTCATCGTGGTGGGCCCCAAGGGACGGCTCATGGTCTATACATTATGGTGGGCTATATGGGGTAGCCCTTAGCTCAAGAAAATGGTTGGGCAACACATCCATCTTGGTGGGCCTCTTTGAGCAGCCCATAGGCTCTAAAAAATAGTCGGGCAAGGTGTACAACACATACATCATAGTGGCTTACAAAACATCCCACACAGTCCACCATAATGGATGGGCAACATGTAAATTAAAAAAGGTGGGCCCTGCACATACCCAGCAGATGGGCCCTGCACATGTAGCCGGTGGCCCTGTTGGATTGGACAGCATGGATGAAATACTTACAGCAAGGTGGGCCCACGTCCAGGGACTAGACAACGTGAATAAAACACTTACATCATGGTGCCTCCAGCACCGTCCCAAATGTCTGGACAGTGTGGATAATACACATACATCACACGGGCCGCATAGCCGCGGGACAGCGTGGGTGCAACACATACATCACATGGGCCCCATAGCCACGGGACAGCGTGGGTGCAACACATACATCACATGAGGTCCACGTCCAAGCAATGGATGGCGTGGACAAAACACTTACATCATGTGGGTCCCAACGTCCTTTGCTGGATGGTTGATAATACATACATCATAGCAGGCCCCACCGTCTAGCCTATATGGATGGTGTGGATATAACATATTCATCAGGTGGGTCCACACGTGTGGCGCACCACCTATGGATACAAGCTTATATTTGTATTTTCTTTGTCGTCCAGGCCTGTCCAGGACGGGCAACATGGATTAAACACATACGGTGGGCCGCTGCCCTGAACGGTGTGGATCATATACATCACAATGGGCCTGTTGGCCCTGGATGATGTGGATGTACATCAAGGTGGGGTCCACACGTTAGTGGACCACCCCACCACAAAAGATTCAGGCTGATATTCAATTTTCTATCCAAACAGGCTCGTGAGGCCGCTAGACGTCCAAAAATTTGGATAGCAAGGACGTCCAGCAGATCTGGACAGTTGGATGTTGTACACACATTAGATGGGACATCATACAAGGAAAGGAGGGAGGGAGGGAGGGAGGGAGAGAGAGAGAGAGAGAGAGAGAGAGAGAGAGAGAGAGAGAGAGAGAGAGAGAGACACGGCTAGTGGAGGGGCTCTACCACTATGAGCCCCTCAATATCATCAGAACATACATCAAGATGGGTCCCACTCATCTATGCGCCCTCACATTAGCAATCTACGATGGGGATGCCATCCCCACCATGAAATCAAGGTTCTAGATGACCCCTCAATGTTATGGATCAAGTAAAACATCATGATGGGGTCCATGGAGAATGGCCCCATCATGACATGTGCATACAAGATAAGGTGGGCCATTGGCCACACCTAGGGGTCAAGGTAGGATCCTCACCATTGATTGGTGGGTCCTAGTTGCCCCATGTTAGAAAAAAATGATGATCTATGCAAGAAATGAAAAGAACTAATCTTAGGACGTACCCACCTCTACTCTTCTTCTTCTTCTTCTTCTTCTTCTTCTTCTTCTACCCTTGGGTTCTTATGCTTCAAAGGAGTTGATTTAATGGTGGAGATGGGGTATGGACAGTTGGATTGGGAGGGCTTAAGATTGAAAGTGGTTGGACATGTAGTGTAAGGCCTGTATCCTAGTCCATATTGTTTCATAGGCTTCCACGGTCCTCCCGATCGAATTCTGGCAACCCGCGACCTGTAATCGGTGTTTGCACTTGATCCTAAGTCACATTTTGTATATCTATGTCGGTTTGACCTGAGACTTGTATCTTAGCGACCGCGCCGTCGATGAGGTTCCAACGCCGCGTCTCGCATGCCGTTGTGATACCCAAGCCAGGAGTTATGGGCCCGCGTATTTTCCGAAGAAACGCCACGCGTTGCGAATTCTGAGAGAATCTCTACCCTAAACATCACATCCATCAATCAATCAAGTCACGTACACAACCCATCACTCTATCCCATCTCCAAGTACACAACCCATCCCTAAAGTCAACCTTTCCATCCCATCTCTTACACACCCATCACAACCATCCCTCTCTCCTTACTCTCTCTTTCTCTCTCATTTCTCTCTTCACTCCTAAGCACTAAGGGCCTGTTTGATTTCCAGGACACTGGTAAATACCCTGCAAAAAGGGGTAATAATTATTTCCCAGTGGATTTACAACATTTCACCCATACTTGATTTAACTACCTACTTTTTTAACACAGAAATCGAGAATATTGAAAAATATCTGTAGGTCCCACTGTGATGCATTAAGCCTTTCCACACCGTTCGTCCATTATGCCAGCTGAATTTATGGCATGAGCAAAAAAAAAATGAGGCATATCCAAAGCTCTAGTGGACCACGCCACAGAAAAAAGTAAATCATACACTTACCGTTAAAAACTCTAAGGGCTACTCTTTCTTTTGGTGTGGGCCACTTGGGTATTGGATTTACATGATTTTTTTACTCATATCTCAAAATGTTGTGGTAAAACGGATGGACGGAACAGATATGTCATATACATCACCGTGAGGTTTAATATTTTTAACTAGCACTTTTGAACCGGTTTCCAAGGCAAGAATTCCCAAAAATTTCCAAACAGGTGAAACTGTTATAATTAGCCATTTACCAGGTATTTGCACTTGCACTGAAAAATCAAACAGGCACTGAAAAATCAAACAGGCCCTAAGAGAAGAGAGCAACCGTCCATGGCCTCCAAGGAAAGAAAAGAAGCTAGTGTGGCCCACTTCCTACCACCCTATCTCTCATCTCCACCCTCCAATCTTCATCATCCACCATCAAAGAGCAAGCTAAGGAGCCTAGGAGTCCAAGGAGCTAAAGAAGGAAGCCAATAGGTTGGTGATCTAGGATTTCTACCGTTGATCTCAATGATTTGAGGGCCCACTTGTGATAGGACCCAATTTGATGTATGTGCTGAAAACAAGAGGGGCCCATAGTGGCGGGGTCCCTCCACTACGCCGTCTCTCTCTCTCTCTCTCTATTTTTCCTATTATGGCCCACCTATGATGTAAGTATCTTCTCCATGCCATACATTTAGTGGACCTCACTCTGTCCAAGCGGGGCTCACCTCGCTGCCATGATCGGGCCCCACCAGCTGCCCATTTGGAGCAGCCCAGACGGAGAGAAAACACAAATATCTATTTGATACAAGCTGGTGGGCCACACGTGTGGACCTACCAGATGTATGTGTTGCATCCTTGCCATCCACCGTCCAGCTATCGACGGTGGATCCCAATTCGATGTATGTGTTTTATCCCTGCCATCCAGATGTCCTGGACGGTGGGGACTACTATGATTTATGTGTTGTTCCAGCACCGTCCATCTCATGCCCACCATGATGTTGGTTTATTATCAACACCGTCCATCCGTGGCCCCAACAATAGAATATGTAACACCCTGAAATTCGAGGATCGAGTAGCAACTCAACGCTCGAGTTCCAGAACATCACTTATACAACATAGATGATGATGATTGAATGTTGTCTGTGTCAGTGCAATAAACATGAGTGAGATTATACCAAAACAGTAATTCATACTCCAGATCAATTGTATAAAGGCAAGCAGAAGAATGAAACTGTATATATAAGGTATGTAAAGAAATAAAACCACCTCAATCTCCAGAGTATGAACACTAACTGAGTAACCATATACATGTATTGTTTCTGAATCAAAAGGTCAAAATACAACTAAAAAGATAAATCCTGAAATCCCCACGATCCAGTCAGCCTAAACAAAGCCGTCTGAGTACTGCATGAATGAGAACTCATCCTGGTCCTCATCGTAGTCTAGCTCAGCCTCCTGAATCGACGTGTCATCTACACCTGAGACAGAGTCTGGTTGGTGTGTACAACACCGTCCCGTAACGTGGGAGTGAGTAGCTAACTCAGTGGAATAATAAATCATAGGTTAACATGTTATCAATTCAGTCAAGCAATAATGATAAAGTAGTACAATCAAATAATCCTAACTACTCTTATTTAATGCAAGTATGAAATGACATGATGAATGCCCTTGCCAAACCACCCTCATACGACACTATCTTATGTTCGCGACATGCATTCATCCCTCAGTGCTCCACGTATACTAGGCACATGCAATGCGATGATGAGCATGATTACCGAGTAGTTATTAGTCCTTTCAAACAACAGGATTGGGAAACTAAGGTACCTCCCTTGTATCATTCCCAAACATGATCCATTCTAGGGTCGTCAGTCCTAGTTAATCTCATACGATAGTGTATTTCTAGGTCGCTGCAAAGGCTGCCAGGGCTGTTACACACAATGGTTACACCACTCCCCATCACCTTTTTAACAGTTCATTACTAAGCTGATACAAGCCTAGTTCATACTCTATAAACTGCGGCAAAACTCGTCACCTCACCGCAAATTCATAGTATGCTCGAGGTCACTACAAAGGGCTTGTCACCAATCAGTGTAGGCCGACAACTCGAATATAGTGTCTCATACCACTATAACCGGCTCACGAGTCTGGTTGCTCACTAGTCACTACGGGGAGGCACGTCACCCCAGCGTAGGCTGACAGCTCGACCACGGTGTCCCATACTACCATGCTCGGCTCATGAGTCTTAGCGGATCGAGGTACCATGGTTAACGGGATTTCACTGGTAAGTTTGTTACCCTAGGTTCAAGCAATAACGTCCAAACATGGTGAACATACATTAGACATATCGGGTTACTTGACGAGCCTGACTAGCTCGAGCGCACAATCAACTGAACGACATGAAGTGCATAAGAACTTCGCGTGGCCTAACCACTGTCGCCAACTAAAGTATGACTCGGGTTCGTCAAACACATCCTACGTGGCGAATGAATCTCAACCATGAACTCAAGTCTGGTACCGATTGTCTGGACTATAATCATAGTCCCAAACTCAATCAATCCTTATTTAGAGCATGTAGAGTAAAGCAAGATAAACAAAGTAATTCAAGCAAGTTAACAAGCATGTCATAAAGCATGTTTATAAAGCATGTTATAAAGCATGTTATAAAGCATGTTATAAACAAGAATACAAGCACATATATTTCATAAGTAAGCGGTTAAAGTAAACAACCAACATGGAGGAAATCATATACGTCTCTAAAGTAGTTGAGAATCCCATCTCAACACCTACCTAAGGCACCATCATCCAAATACTTACTCTTACAAGCATTTTTACAAACACTTAGAATACACTATTTCAACATACATAGTGTATATTAGCCAACATGTATTAGGACGAGTCCTTTTGCCAAACAAGTAAACTACGCATATATAATATTTTCATACAGCAAATAATCATGGCAAACACATCTCCAATATTTATACGTATACCGTACTTTCTAGAATACACTATTTCAACATACATAGTGTATATTAACAAACATGTATTAGGGCGAGTCCTTTCGCCAAATAAGTATTTTATCCATATATAATACATTCATACAACAAATAATCATATCAAGCACATTTCCAAAATTTATACGTATACGGTACTTTCTACAAATACCTAGAGTATGTAAAATTCCATATTTTTCATCTTTAATCGAAAAGGAAAACAGACAGCACTTTGTACATGTGCAATTCATGCAGATCATGAATCTATCATTATCTGACATTGAAAGCGTTGAAAACCACAACCTATACACCTAAAGTCCTCACCTTTTACCGTAGAATCGAAACAAATCAGGTAGGTTTGCCAAGCTTCCGTATTCGGCAGTTTGGTAGCCTATAGAATGAAATAGGTTAGCTATTTCATAACCTACAACCTTACAACCCCAAAACAGATTAGGGTTAGGGTTTCTTACCTAGAAACGAAGTCGGAATCGCCGGGAAAGCGATTAGACTTGAGTGATTCAGCTTGTAGAATGGCAGGGGGTAGTAGAAGGGAGTTTCTCCCACCTCTCTCACACTTTCTCTCTCTTTTCTCTCTTCTCTCTCTAGGATTTCTCTTAAATTCGTATGGCTGTTAGAGAGAGGGTTCTAAGGTCCTTATATAGCCTAAAAACTCACTAAAATAGACTTATAGTCAAGGTATACTTAGGTTATAACCAAAGCGACCCTTTTCCAGCTCAACGGAGCACTTCTGCCGGGCCTCCTTAAGCCAAAGGTCAGACTTAAGCTCACCAACCTTGGATCTAGGTGGATTTAAGTTTTCGTTTCAGTCGGATTCCCAGATCACGCGTGGCGGACCAGTTTCAGTTCAACGGTCAGCGGATTTTGATCTGAAATTCCAAGTAGATGGATATGTTTATGAAATTTTTCCTGATCCGAGAGTGTATTTGAGTCAAATTCTGACGGTCTGGTTGCTTACAAAATGTCCGCAAGTGACACGTGCCAGATTACTGTTTGAGATATTTTATTTGTAAAGAAAATCAAGTATTTTCACACTCCTCGCTCTGGACTCAAGCGAACAGCCGTGGGACACTGTCTGGATTTGATTTCCGAAATGGTTGTCAAGCCCAGCGAGGCGGTCCTAAGTCCTTAACTTCGTATTATTCGGACTCCCGATGTGCGTTCCAGACCTGATACGGAGTTTCAATGTGCTCCCAAGAGCAGTCGGGTAATGAGTTTGATCTTAGACTTTAGGGTAACCTAGTGTCAATGATTCTACAAGTTTTGGGTCTTGCAGATCATATTTAAAGCGATTCAAACAGATTTCATGGCTAATCTAGTTTAGCACTTAGTTAACTTTGTCAAATTTCTAAAGGATTTAATCCTAAGTGATTTTCTCCCTGAGGTGATACTTGGGTCTTTGCACGGAAATTTATGAGTCGTTACAGAATAGCTGCTGTATTGATGCCCACATGACCAGTGGGTTTGATCATGTGGTACATCTTATATCCACACCGTGCAACTGTGGGCCACACAGTGATATATGTTGCCTAGCAGCCGTGGGACCCACACACATGTGGACTCCACATGACGCATGTGTTTATCAACGTCGTCCATCTGTGGATGGGCAGTACCCCTAGCTGTCGTATTAACATCCACAAGTTCTGTGGGTCCCAAGTGATAAGTATTGCATTTGCACCGTCCGTCCCTAAAGTCCAGGGCCTGGACTGGACAGTGGTCTTTTTTTTTTTAAAAAAATATATAAAATAATAATAATATAATATTGTATATATCATATGCATATATGGTGGGCCCCATGTGGGACCCACCTTCTTGAAGCTGATTGGCTGGTGCGTTTCGCACCAGCTATATAGCCGCGGTAGTGACGTCACCACATTTCGTGGGACCCACCTGAAGGGTGTGGATTTCATCCACACCGTTCGTCCATCTGGATGATGGGACCCCACCCCTGATGCATGTAATGTATATCCACTCTGCCTGTCCATTGATTTGGACGATGGGGCCCACCTTGCACATGTGACACATGTGAGGTGAGAACCACCTTGATGTAAGTGTTTTAAATCCACACCGTCCATACTTGGACGGTGGTGTAGCCCACTATGATATATGTATCTTATCCCTGCCATCCTCCATTGCTGGACATGTTGGGGCCCACCCCACATGTGTGGGTGGGACCCACCCTGATGTATTAATTCTATATCCACACCGTCCATATGTCAGGACGATGGGACCCTTATGATGTATGTTCTTTATTCACGCCGTCCATCCATGCCGTTCATCTGGACGATGGCCTGGCCATACACACCTACTATATAGCTGCTGCATGGGTCCCACCTTGTTTGTATGTATCCTACTTGCGCCAAACAGTGGTAGTGGGGTCCACCCGATGTGTTTCATCCATGTGGTCCAGTGGTAGCAGGCCCACTGTGATGTATTTTATCCATGTTGCCCAACAGATGTGGACCCCTCTGTGCTGCATATTATGTGTTTCGACAAGAAAACAAAAGTATTTGACTTGGGAATTATCTTATTCAAACATAACAATGAAATAGTTACAGAAACAATCATCACACTTTATTGATTCTGAATTCATTTACATCCTCAGGTATCCCTTAATTCTAAGATAGTTTACAAAGAATTCATTGCAAGTTACAATTATCGCAGTTAAATATAAATTTTGGCAGCATAACAGTGCTGATCTCATCATCTCCTATGACTTAGGAGGAATAGACAAATCGACCAATAGTCTTCAAGAGGACGAAGATTCCGGCAGCATAACAGCGCTATTTCAGTCATCTCCTGAAACTTAGGAGGAATACGTCTTTTCGTCGATGATTCTTCCTTTTCTCCTGAACAAGGAGAACTTGAAGACTTAAAGACTCTAGCCATTCTAGCAGCATAACAGCCCATTGCTATTATAGACTGTCCAGCAGTCGGTTTGCGCGGGTCCGCACAAACTACATGCTTTGCGCGGGTCCGCGCAAACTACAGGAGCCCAATGCTCCTTTGCGCGGGTCCGCGCAAACTAAATGAGCCCAATGCTCCTTTACACCTTCTGTCTTCTTCTTCATCTTTCTTCCACTCTGAAATCTTTTAACCCCTTTTGAGAGAAAGAACGGGGTATTTATAGACATTTTTACTGGTGTAAATCTCTGTTCTGGTCGATGTGGGACAAAATAACATCCAACCATTGTTATACCTTCGTAAAACACTTTGCGCGGACCCGCGCAAACGACATGCTTTGCGCGGTCTCCCGCAATCTATCATTCCCGCGTAATCTGTCTTCACTGATCAAACCGCGCAACCTATTTACATTGCGCGAACCCGCGCAAAGTCATCTTCAAACTGATTTTTTTGATCTTCAAACTGATTTTCCTGATCTTTCCTTTCTTCAGTTCTTTGCTTATTTTATGCCTCAACAGATGCCCCCTTGATCAGTTTCTTTATTTTTACAGAAAATCAAAGAAAAAGGATCAGACCATTCATTTTCTAGGGTTTGCGCGACCCCGCGCAAAGCTCGGTCGAGTACCGTACTCAGCCAGAAATACTATAAATAGTCCAACTATTTCGTCATTTTCATGAACTGCTTGTACTCTGCTGAAACTCTGCTCTGGCGATTTTCTTCTGCGCAAACCTTTTACTTTGCCCGAACCCGCGCAAATCATTTCACTTTGCGCGAAGTCTTTTGATCTTGGAGATTTTCCGCGTAAACCATTTCACTTTACGCGGACCCACGCAAAGTACTTCGTACTTAGCCAATTTCTTTTGAACTGTTTCCAACACTTAGCCATTTTCTTCTTTCTTCCTTTCTTACTCTGTCATTTATCTTCCATTCTTTGACTTATTTTCATGGCTCGTATAAAACAAACAGCTCGTCCTCCTTCCGATCAACCTTCTTCTGATCAACCTCCTGCCAAGCGAACAAAAACCACTTCCAGAAATCCTGCTTATTTTAAAGAGTCTGTTCTTCCCACCTTTGACTTTTCTGACCGCATTAGATCTTTGCCTTCCCCCATTCATAGATCCATATCATTAGGAGATATCAAATGTCCCCCGAAGTACGGCAGGGAATACGATTGGGATGAATGGTTAAAGACTACGGCTCACATTCGTACTGATAGTGAAAGACCACCCCTTCGTGAAGACACTCCCCCTGCTTCTCGTCCAAAGAAAACTCGCCGGAATAAGGCGAAAGAGTTCGTAGAGAAAATTAAGGAACATAAGAGGAAGAGACTTCAAAACTCATGGGACTCAGTACGAGTTGTTGAAGGCGTTATGAAATTTGACAACCCTCATGCGGAGGGCATGACGATTATTCCCATCAAAGTATACCGCCATCAGTCCATGCTTGATTGTGAGTCTAAAGATTACGTCCATGGTGAGAGGTTAATGTATACTGAATCGTGGGCATCAAGAGAGCCCCGAATCCTTGAGGGAGTCATTCAGACACAAAAACCACGACAAAAGATAGGGGAAGCTCATCCCATGATATTCTTAGTTCCTTTTCACGATCCTCATCATCTCTTTCCTTCTCATTTTTATGAGACAGTTCGACAGCGTTTTAGAGATCGAGAACAACTCTGGGGACAGGCAGAATTCCGCACCAAAGGCATGTTAACTGCTCGCCGCTATTACTCTGAATGGGAAGAGGCTATATTGCTGA
This sequence comes from Magnolia officinalis, assembly GCA_021015155.1. Classification (NCBI taxonomy): domain Eukaryota; kingdom Viridiplantae; phylum Streptophyta; class Magnoliopsida; order Magnoliales; family Magnoliaceae; genus Magnolia; species Magnolia officinalis. The sequence goes on along the minus strand of JAJHSJ010000010.1, from coordinate 30,843,618 downwards.
AGCATACGAGCATTCTTGCAAAGATTGGCCTTTATGATGCCATAAAAGTGACCTCCAAACACTTCTATAGGGAACTCAATATACTGAAAGGCTTCTTTGAATACTGGTCGCCTACAACCAACTCCTTCCATTTACCTTATGGTGAAATGAGCATATCACTTTGGGATCTTCATCGTATAGCCGGTCTTACAATAACAAGCAAATTCTATGATGAATTCATTCCTACAAACAGAGAATTGGCCTTTGTATCTTCTCCAGACCTCAAGCCTTCCATCTCTGAGACTACCATAGAACTGTTCAAAGAGATGGGCAAATTTCCCAGCTTCCACAAAATTCCCCCTCTGCAATGGCTGGCTCATTTCTCTAGGGGTCTCAGGTATTTATCAATCTAATAATCGACTTCTTCTTTATATTCTTGCTTATTTAGCCATTCCTGCATATTAACCTCTTCATCTTTATTCTTTCTTTGAAGATTTCGCGATTGTCACTCTAAAGAACTAACGAAGCTTTGAGATGAAATAAGAGGAAGACCAGAATATAGCTCTTTTGGAGAACTTGCAGCGTTCTTGGCTTACTGGCTAAGTTTGGTCATATTGCCCAGCTCCAAGTGGGCAGATGCTGTTCGTCCAAGCATCTTTGTTGTAGCTGGTGCTTTAGCAGAAGGCCATAAATACTCTCTTGCTCCTCCAGTATTATGTTCTATTTACAGGGCTCTTGGAGAAGTAGCTACCCACGTAAAAGAGACTACTCTTGGAGCTTCGTCTGCACATACTTCTTGGCATTATATTACGGGGTGGCTTGGAGTTTATTTTCGTTGGACTTTTGAGGCTCCGGAGCAAGCATATACTCATCCTTCTCACCTTCCACTCTGGTTCTTTCAGCAAAGAGCGATGGCAAAAAGAGCATATGAGTGGGTTGCTAATAAAATTCGAGATGACGACCAGATAAACTTCTTTCAGTTCCGCCTTTATTGCTACACTGAAGATACAAATATGGTGGACCAAGAAACGCTTACTGCAGCAGAGAGAGCTTTCTTCTTTTCTATTCGCTCATGCAGTTTACCTCTTCGGGAAGGAACAAAATTTTGGAGAGAACCTTATTACCCCAGTCGCTTTGCTCGTCAATTTGGTTATGATCAAACCGTGCCTCAAGACTGCGGGCTGGTTACTAGAAAAATGCGCTGTTATGGAACTGGTCCTCTTAACTGGGCCATGATATGGAAACAACTGCTGAATGGCTGTGTTGGATCTCTTTTCATAATTCCAGGCTGTGCTAGCATAGTCCGTACATCATATAGCTGGATGCGATGGTGGGATCACTAATCATACTTGGTCACTAAATGCTTGCCAGTGGATTCTTCTATCTTTCTTCATCCGCCCAGGCTGAAGGGCAGAAATTTAGAGAGTGGAATCGGCTATATTCCAGAAAAGAGCCATGCTTCCCATCCGGGGGAAATTTGTAGGAAGATATCATTGGAAGACCCCATCCGTGAAATCAAGCCTATCAACACTTTGGATGGCTGGTTTGTTCATGGAGTTCTGAGAGAATTTGAGAAATCTCGTCGGGATTTTTCAAACCAAGCTGCAAACGATGTTGAAGGTACATCTTCTCCAATTCCTGCAGAGACTGCAGCGGTTCAAGAAGGACCAGCTATTGGTACTTCCATATCTCCTCCACAACCCCTTAGTCCTAGTCCATTTTCCCCAATGACTAGATCAAAAACGCGTTTGCAAACATCATCCCCTATTCTTCCAGAAAGGACCCGCTAAGCATCCGCTTCCCCTACAGTCCAAGAGCCTGTACCGGAGAGCAGCCAACCCGTTTCTTACAAAGGGAAGCAAGTTTCATTGAAGAAGCTGATGAAGAAACTTTGGAAGATGAGAGTTCAGCTTCATCGTCAGATACTACTGAATCTTCACAATATGAAGACAGCGAGGATAGCGACAGCTGTGAAGATAAAGATGATGACTTTGAAGAATGCGAAGTTGACATTGACGGAGATGAGGAAACAACTGCGAAAGAAGTCGAGATGGAATCTTCCCCTGCAACCGTTAAGACTCTTCCTGGTGTAAATGTTCCTGCTAAATCTCCTGCAGCTGAGGAAAATGAAGAGGAACTTTTAGATTATGGCGAATATGGGTATTCACCAGGTAAAGGAGATTTAACTTTCATATAGATATATTTATCTATATTTTAACAACTATTATTTATTTAGAATTATTATGTCTCCCTTTTTTAGGTGCCCAAGTTGCAGAAATAGGTGCTATCTCGTCAGTGAACCCTCTCGTGGTAACTTCACCAAGAGCACCTATAGTTCCATTGGTAGTACAGAGAGTAGTGGCTCGTGAAATCATATTTCCAACAGAAACTACAAACTTGCCAACTCCGGCTACCAGAGATTCAAGTACGGAAGCTAGAGCACCATCTCTTGCTGATATGGTGGAACGTGGTCTTTCCATGACTCAGAGAGCTTCTCCTTCTGTTAGTCGCATTCCTGTAACAGGTACACATATATGCACTGATTATTTTACTCAAGACTACATATTTCATAATAATATTTTGAATATTCTTCTTCTTTTGCTATAGGAACTCCTTGCAGCGGTGCGGCCAGTTCTGATTCTATGGCCACTACTTCTGAACTGTCGTCTTTTGCAAAGATTCCTATTCATAAAATGCTTATGGTGAAACATTCCTTGTTAGCAATAGCCCATATCTTCAGAAATCCTGATCAGTGGTTGGATTTGGATGTTGCTATAGAGATTCTGGAGAGCTCTGCCAAGATGGCTAGAATCAACATATCTCCTTTGCGTGATTCACTCCTCAAATTTCGTGATTCAGTAATTTCTTTGTCGTCAGCAGAAAATGTTACAATTGCTCCTGAAATTTCAGAGTACAGGAAGCAGCTGGCTTTATCTCAAGAACAAGCCTTTCTGACGGCTTCATCGATTTCTAAACTTGAACAAGAGCATATGATTCTTCAGGATCAACTAAAGACTTATATTGATGAAAGAGTGATTATCCAAGATCGTATTGCAATTCTAAAGGAAGAAATCTCTCAATTGGAGAGAAAGAATCATGAGCAAGCCTTAGTCATTCAAGATGTTGAAGAGAAGATACGGGCAAATGCTCAATCCATTGATATTGAAAAATCCGCACAACTTCAAGGAAAAGAAATGATTGCTTCTTTGGAGGATAAACTTGCTGGCGTTCCTGATCAAGCAAAGCTTATTCTTGAAGAAAAATCTAAACATGATGCAGCTCGGACACAATTGAAAGAAGATTTACGCAGATACTCAGAAGCAATGGGGATTACAGAAGATCTTTAAACATGTAATTTTGAACATATGATCTTTGCTTTCATGTTTCTTGGACATAATTTATTTGGCTTCACATATGTTTTTATGAAAGCATTTTGAGATGTTTATAATAGCATTTTCACATTGCATGTTGATGACATTTATACTAATATTATCAAATTATATTTATACTTTATATAATAATTTCCTTACATCCTTTATGATTTTCAAACCTTTTATGCTCTGTTAGTGCGGGATTCTCTATTTGAGTATTTAAATTGGCGGTACTAAGTTTCAATTTAATTAGCCACACACAGTTTAAGCTCATGAGTAGTGGAGCATGCGCGCATACACAGTTTAAGCTCATGAGTAGTGGAGCATTTACGGGTCTTATGTGATGGCCGCTGTAACTCTCTAGAGTTCGCTTTTGGGTTTTTCACTGCCTTGTGCTCACGGCCAAGGTCCATCAGAGGGGCCCATTGACGCTACCGGGTGGTGAGCTGTTGGTTTTACGCACAGGGTTGGCCACGGTAACTCTCTAGAGTTCGCAGGGCTCGCAAGGCTACCTTTGGGCACCAAATCTAGGGTCGTCAGTCCATCAATGAGTAGGTTTAAGCCCTTCCTCATATGTTACTACTGAAATCAAACCCTAGACCTGGAGGGTCTTACGCACGGTTGGCATAAAGCTCGCACTGCGGCCCCTGTTTTCTTCGTCTGCAAGGTCTAGCTCATTCACGGGAGGGCATTTTCATCCGTTCCCCGTGGCGCTGCTGGAAGCTATACAGACGGCATGGGAGTTACGGTGACTAGTCTTCACGGATTTATGGCCTTTTAGGCTTTTAATCCTTGACTTCGTCAGCTGCCCGCATGAGTGCGCACGATGGTCTGCGCGGGCTTTTTAGGGCCACTAACTCCTCGCCGCTGCCCGAATGGCGATCTTCATAGGTCTTACATATAGTTGGCCGGCTCTTTTAGAGCTTGATCCTTTGAGAGCTTTTTTTTTTTTTTGAGAGCTTGATCTTTCTGATTTGGCTCAATTTGGGCTCTTTTAGGATTTGGCTTGGCTATACTGCCTGTTTGACTAATATTGATATATCTTTGCTTTTGACAGTATCTTCAAGAAGATCCATGCCTTGTAAGGCAATAATATTTATGATCGTCATTGCCAGTATAGTAGATATTTCCGAAATATCTTCAAGAAGACCCGTGCCTTGTAATGGCAAAAGGCCAAAATATTTATCTTGTCAATATCTTCAAGAGAATCTTCAAGATGATATTGACTTTGTCAGACCTTTTTGGTGATGATGACGATCATATATACTTTTTTTTTTTTTTTTTTAAATGCTTGCTAACATAGTTGATATGCTCATGAACTTCTTCTTCATAGCCTCTTTTGTTGACATATAGACATGATCTTATTCATTCTTGCCCCCTTTTTATGCAGAATCATTATGCTAATAATATTCTGGGTCAAAATTAGCATGTCTATCTTCAAGGGTAGTATCTTTTGATGAAGCGGGTGTTGACAGGTATACTGACACCCTGTCCCTCTTGATTTGCAATTCTATATGCCCCATTGGAGTATACTTCTTTTACTACATATGGACCGTCCCATTTAGGCTCGAACTTGCCCCCTGTCCGGCGAGTGATCACTATAGGTCTTTTCAACATTAGCACCAAATCCCCTTTTTTGAAAGAGCGATATTTAACCTGTTTATCAAAGGCAGATGATATCCTAGCATGATATGACTGCAACCGTTGCTGAGCCTCAAGACGTTTTTCATCGAGCAGATCCAATTCTTTCAGTCTTATTTTTGCATTTTCATCATCCGTTATAGACTGATGCACCGCTATTCTGAGCGATGCCAGCTGTATTTCGATTGGGATAACTGTCTCCATACCATAGATTAATGAATACGGTGGACCCCTGTTGCTGTACGATGAGTAGTCCTGTAGGCCCATAATGCTTCCTGTAACTTTTCATCCCAATCGCGCTTATTGCCCTTCACCGTCTTTTTCATTATTTTAACAATCGTTTTATTAAATGCCTCTGCTAATCCATTGGCCAGAGGATAGTAAGGTGTTGAAAACGAATGTTGGATGCTGAATTTCCGACACAATTTTTTCATGCCTCTATTTTTAAAAGGGGTACCATTATCAGTGACGATCTTTTTCGGAATACCATGACGGTATATTATAGCATGCCGGATGAAATTGACCACATCTTTCTCTTTAACACTACGCAAGGCAATTGCTTCGGTCCATTTGGAGAAATAGTCTGTTGCTGCCAAAATATACTGTTTTCCCTTAGATGAAGGTGGATTTATAGGACCAATCACTTCGAGTCCCCAAGCTGAGAAAGGCCAAGAAGCAACAGACTGATGTAAGTCTTCTGAGGGAACATGTATTACATCTCCGTGTATTTGGCATTCATGACACTGCTTTGCGTATTTTATCGCATCTTTGAACATAGTAGGCCAATAATAGCCCATTCGATGCACTCTATGGCATAAATTTCGACCGGCTTGATGCGCTCCGCATTCACCTAAATGTGCCTCTCGCAGCATTTGGTTTGCTTCTTGCTTGTCTAAGCATCTTAACAGCATTCCATTGTAAGATTTTCTATACAATACTTCACTGCATATGACAAATTTGCCCGATCGCTGCTTAATCTGCTGTCTTTGTGCATTATCTTCTGGCAAGATATTATACTTGAGATAATCAACGAAAGGCTGACGCCAATCATCTATCTTTACTTCTAGACAAGATATAGGAAACATTTCAACGGTTTCTTCGATAAACTCTGCAGATGGCAGGAATCTTCTTTCTTCTATTGTTACCTGAAGAGGACTTCGATTTGTACAGGACAGAGCTGCTGGCAGACTGGCTAAAGCATCCGCTTTTGCATTCTCAGACCGTGGTATGTGTTTAATTTCCACATGAAAAAACTGTTCAAGCAACTGCTGTGCCTTCTGATAATAGGGCGGGAGTTCTTCTTTCCTTGCTTCGAATTCTGTTGTCAACTGATTTACAATCAATTTAGAATCTCCGAAGATATGCAATAATTTTATTTCCATTTACTGGGCTATTTCCATTCTGATGATAAGAGCTCTGTATTCAGCTTCATTGTTTGTGCATGCGGTGCCCAATGTGAAGGAGTATGGTAATAAGTCGCCTTGAGGCGTAATGAATATCACTCCTGCCCCCGCTCCCGATATTCGAGCAGCACCATCAAAATACATTTGCTAAAGATTCTGAGATTCAGCCAACATAACCTGTTCATCTGGGAATTCGTCATTGATTTCCTCACTTTCTGCTATAGGATGTGCTGCGAGGAAGTCTGCCATAGCTTGTCCTTTTATTGCTTTCGCCGGTTTATACGAAATAGTATATTCTGATAGCAATAACATCCACTTGGCTAGTCTTCCTGACAACATTGGCCTGGTCATCAAAAATTTTATCGGATCTGCTCTTGAGATCAGAGTTATATCATGGGAGAGACAATAATGCCTCAACTTTTGTACAACGAATATTAGCGCCAAACATTCTTTTTTTATCGAGGAATAATTACATTCTGCCCCTATCAATGTTCGTCTTAAGTAATAAAGAGCAGTCTCTTTTCCAGCTTCGTTTACCTGTGCCAACAAAGCACCTAAAGAATTTGTAGCTGCAGATGTGTATAAGATAAGTGGCTTACCTTTCACTGGAGCTGTTAACACCGACGACTGTTTCAACAATTCCTTAATTGAGTCAAACGCATTCTGACAGGCGTGATCCCATACATATTCTGTATCTTTCTTCATTAACCGAGAAAATGGCTGACACCTTCCTCCGAGGTTTGAAATGAAACGACGAATGTATGCCAATTTTCCTTGCAAGCTTTTCAATTCCTTCAACGTCGTTGGTAGCGGCATATTTTGAATAGCCCTGATTTTTTTTGGATCAATCTCGATCCCTCTGTGTCGTACAACAAAGCCAAGGAATTTGCCAGAAGATACTCCAAATGCACACTTAGCAAGGTCCATGTTTAGTTGTTTTTTTCTGAGTCGACGGAAGACTGATGCTAAATGTTCACAGTGTTCTTGATGATCTCCCGACCTGACCACCAAGTCATCAACATAGCATTCAACATGTTTATGCATCATATTTTGAAAAATATTTTTCATCGCCCTTTGATATGTTGCCCTAGCATTTTTGAGACCGAAAGGCATAACTTTATAACAATAAATTCTAAGCGGCGTTCTGAAAGCCGTTGCCTCTTCATCTTCGGGTGCCATCCTCACTTGATTATAACCTGCGTATCTGTCCATAAAGGACATAATAGCATACTGAGTAGTGCTATCAATTAATAATTCTGTTATCGGGAGAGGGAAGTCATCCTTTGGACATGCTTCATTCAGATCTCTGAAGTCAATGCATACTCTAATCTGCCCATTCTTCTTTTTCACCGGAACAATGTTTGATATCCACTTGGGATATTTAACTTCTCTGATGAACCCAACCTTTATTAGTTTATTTACTTCTTTTTCGATTAGTGGAACCAGGTCTGGATGGAATCGCCTTTGTGCTTGCTTTACTGGTTTCTTTTCTTTGGAAATATTTAATCGATGCATTGCTACAGAAGGTTCCAATCCCGGCATTTCTTCATATGTCCAGGCGAAGATGTCTTTATTTTCTTTGAGAAGTTGGCCATATTTCTCAAATTCCTGATCTGAAAGACTGACGCTGATAAATGTGTTCCTTGGCTCTTCTGCTGTTCCCAAATTTATTTCTCGCAAGCCATCTATCGTCGGCTGCCCCCCCGTCTTCTATTTGCCTTAGAGCGATTTCAGGATACTCGACTACCTTAATATCTTGTTCTGACATTTGTTCGGCTGAAGTCATATTTACTGATACCATATTTACTGATGATTCTGCTCCTAATCCTTGGAATTTTCTCCATTTTTTTTGATTAACTCCGAGAGGGATTTGAATTCCTTTCCCATGATTCAGTCCAGTGGGCTTGTCATAATCAAAACCCATATTTCTCATGATTTTCTTGCTTACTGCACTGTATTTTCTCAAATTCTGCGGTGCTAACTCTCCATGATATATATTGCTTGTGTTTTCATTCTTCACCTCTGCTGCAGCGTGAAACTCTATTGCTTCAGGATATTTAGCACTGGCTCTGACTTGAAATGTTCCTGGGGCGGCTACAAATGGCTTACATCTTTCGATATTGGGTAAGGGCATTGTGTAATTGGACTGTAAGACTTTCAGCTGTTCTGTCGACAACAATGTCAACGGTGGTTGTCCCGGTTGTCTCAGGCGCTTTGGTACAAAATAGAACTTTTTTCTTGCTTATGTAGTCCCAGGAGATTCCGCCCTTTCTTCTCTAACTTTATTTATTTGGACATCTTTTAAGACTCTCTTTCCATCATCATTTCCCACTTCTTTGGAGAAACATTTATAATAGCTAGCATCCGCAAAGAAAGACTCAACTTCTGTATAGGGTTTCGCATCAGCCATTACTTTACACTGCATTCCGTCCTTATAGTATTTGAAACATTGGTGTAGAGTAGAAGGTACAATATTGTACTGATGTATCCACGGTCTTCCCAAGAGAAGGTTATATGTCGTCACAGCATTTATAACGTAACATACAACAGTAGTAATTAGTTCTCCCACTTCCAATATTACTGTAATTTTTCCGAGTGCGCGTTGTCCATCTTGATTAAACCCCTGTATCATCATTCCGCTAGGGCGCAAATCTGAACGGCGATAACCCAATTTAGTAATCATGGAGAGTGGCAAAAGATTCACTGCTGACCCATTGTCTATCATGATCTGTTTTATCTTCTTTTCGCAAATGTACCCTTCTATCATCAATGGCCTGTTATGTTCTGTTTCACCAATTAAATCATCATCAGAGAAAGATATTACTGGTAGACAATCCACCTTTTCCTTGCTTCTTTCATTCTTCATTTCTGTCAGTAAAGTTTCTCTCACGTCGTGATCAGACAGTGCTTGAATTAAACTTTGTCGAAACTCTTCTGATAACTTGAGCGCATCATAAACACTTAAACGTGCAGTTCAAGTGACTAACTACATCGTAAGCCACTTTTGTCGCTGCGTCTCCATTTCTACTTCTATCCTTGATGTTCCGCCTTTCAGTCACTTCTTTCCTTATAATTCCTGTTTTTTGCTTTACCGGACTTGTTATCTGCTTCCCCGATCGCAACGTAATCATTGTCGCATTTCTTATCGGCTTTCGGTCTCCCTTCTCTTTTATTCCCCGAGTCTTTTCTTGAATTGACAATACATTCACTGTCGCCATTGTATTCTTTCCTTTGCTTTCGCTGGTTATTATATCACCTCTATTTATCATTCGCTGTATGATGCACTTTAACGTGTAACAATTTTCCGTTGGATGTCCCACTAAACGATGATAACGGCAAAAGTTTCTTTCTCGAGTCCTTGTCACATCTTCAGGGCGTTTGGGCTCTGGTAATTCTAGGGTTCCTTCTTTTAACAATTGCTGCATCATAGGCACCACGTCCTCTTTATCGAACTCGAATCCTTCATGAGAATCGAACATTTTGAGTCTTTTTTCACTGTATCTGTCCCTTGATTGATTCCAGCCTTCTTTTCCTTCCAGCCTTTTGTCCCTTGAGCCCCTTGTATCTTGGTTTTTCTTATCCCGATCGATGGTGTTCACCGTTGTTCTGCCAGGTATTCTTCGGACGATTTCACGATGAAATGCTGACATCTTACGAGTCATTAACTCCAATGCATGGGCTTTGGTAGCCAAATCGCGAAAGGTTCCGATATCGGCGCTAGTGAGTCCGAATGCAATTCCTGTCTCCATAGAGTTCAGACACATTTTGACTTGTTCTTTTTCTTCCGGCAACTGTCTACATGATGCCCCCAGTGTCTTCCATCTGTCTATAAACTTTTCAACTGGTTCTCCTTCGCGCTGTCGTACTGAAGCTAATTCTATAATGCTAACATCACGTTCTGACGAGAAGAAGTTTGACATGAAAGCATCTTGCATTTCTTCCCATGTGCGTATAGATCCTGGTACCAAATTTGAATACCACTTGAAAGCTTTACTTGTCAATGATGACCCAAATAATCGTAAGCAGTATTGAGGTATCATGGAAAAATTCCCCATACTGGTAATGAAATGCATCAGGTGTTCTTCTGGTGATCCTTCCCCATTAAATTTCTGAAAATCTGGATGCTTAAAATTGGCTGGAAACGGAACATCCTCTACCTCTCTCGGGTAGGGTGTTCGGTATCTGAAACGACCGGTATTTGCGCGTTCCCTTTCTATTCTGACTGCTTCTTCGACGACTTGTCTTACATCGTCTTGTGTTATAGCTCTTATCACTGGAACTGACCCTCGCGATCCTATCTCCTGCGGACGGGAGCCTTCAGGTTGGTTCTCTTGTCCATTTGTTGCTCCCATCATGGGCGGAGCCACTATCTGGGCTACATTATGTGCCAGAGTTGCTAGAGCTTCTCTGAGGTTCCGGCATTCATCCATTAACACTCTTTGTGCCTCTGCCACCTGATCAATGCGTTCTTCAGTAGTTGGTCTATTTCCTTGACCCGTCTCTGCCATATATACTGTGGCCTCTTGACTGTTTGTCGAAGCTATTTTTTGAGTAAAACGAGAGTATGTTGACGTAACAGGACTTATAAAGAAGGGAGAAATTGGAGTCTCGTTTGACTCTTGTGTACTTCCCGTGCTTTTAACTGATCGAGGTGATACAGTTATGGGTGAGCTTGTTTGAGGTGACACGGGCATCGGAGATCCTATCATCAGTGCTTTGCCTTTCTGCGATTCTGTCCATTTGGTCTTTGGAGCGACCAAAGCTGGGAAATCGTGCAACGAGAATTGCGAAACAGCTTGTTCAGGATAAATCGCCAGAGGAGCGAGTTCGGGTTTTCTTCTTGCTATACTATGCGTGATCGGTCCCTCAGCTCTTGGTACAAGCAATTTCGCCTTGCGGTTCTTTAAGGTCTTCGCTTTTGTCTTTTTGGACAAGACCAAAGTCCAGTTCTCATCACTTTCTTGTGGTTGGGGTGAGACGGAAATGACTCCCGCTATTACTTGAGTCACTCTGCTCCTGCTTGTAGTGCTTGTTTTCGTATGCTCAGGAGTTTGGCTTGGCGCATATTCAATTACAAATCCAGTAGCGGTGAATCGGAAGTTCACTTTTCTCACAACGTTAGCCATTAGCAATGTTATGTGATTGAATTTGGGTACCTTCAATAACAAAACATTCATGAAATTAGTATGTGAAAGACTAAGTAAACTATCTTAGAGATGAAGGGGAGGATGTTCCCACTGAGAGTCGCCATTTTGGCGTCTACCAGACGCCAAAAGCAGTAATGAGAGTCTTGAAACTTTCCCATTGTTAGTGTTAAATAAGATATAATTCCCCAGCAGAGTCGCCATTTTGTTTCGACAAGAAAACAAAAGTATTTGACTTGGGAATTATCTTATTCAAACATAACAATGAAATAGTTACAGAAACAATCATCGCACTTTATTGATTTTGAATTTATTTACATCCTCAGGTATCCCTTGATTCTAAGATAATTTACAAAGAATTCATTGCAAGTTACAATTATCGCAGTTAAATATAAATTTCGGCAGCATAACGGCGCTGATCTCAATCATCTCCTATGACTTAGGAGGAATAGACAAATCGACCAATAGTCTTCAAGAGACGAAGATTCCGGCAGCATAACAGCGCTTTTCAGTCATCTCCTGAAACTTAGGAGGAATACGTCTTTTCGTCGATGATTCTTCCTTTTCTCCTGAACAAGAAGAACTTGAAGACTTAAAGACTCTAGCCATTCTAGCAGCATAACAACCCATTGCTATTATAGACTGTCCAGCAGTCGGTTTGCACGGGTCCGCGCAAACTACATGCTTTGCGCAGGTCCGCGCAAACTACAGGAGCCCAATGCTCCTTTGCGCGGGTCCACGCAAACTAAATGAGCCCAATGCTCCTTTGCACCTTCTGTCTTCTTCTTCGTCTTTCTTCCACTCTGAAATCTTCTAACCCCTTTTGAGAGAAAGAACGGGGTATTTATAGACATTTTTACTGGTGTAAATCTCTGTTCTGGTCGATGTGGGACAAAATAACATCCAACCATTTTTATACCTCCGTAAAACACTTTGCGCGGACCCGCGCAAACGACATGCTTTGCGCGGTCTCCCGCAATCTATCATTCCCGCGTAATCTGTCTTCACTGATCAAACCGCGCAACCTATTTACATTGCGCGAACCCGCGCAAAGTCATCTTCAAACTGATTTTTTTGATCTTCAAACTGATTTTCCTGATCTTTCCTTTCTTCAGTTCTTTGCTTATTTTATGCCTCAACATTATGTACATCGTTTATATATCTGGGACCCAACCTTTGATGTATGTTTTGTATGTATACGGTCTAGGCATTGGCAGGCCCATTTTGCTGTATATGAGGCCCTTATGTTGAGGCCCAATGTGATGTTTATATGACCCATACGATGAGGCCCGTTATGATATATGAGAGGCCCACTATGATGTATGTGAGGCCCATTATGTTGTATGTGAGGCCATGGGCCCCACTTTATGTTAGGCTCTATGTGGGCCACTTATTGGGATCAATGTTAGTTAAATGTCCATATTGATGGGCAATGATGGTTGAATGTCCACATTGTGACCTTCCCTTAGGCCTTGTTAGGCCCATTCTCACCGATTCTGATTGTCGATGCCGATTATCGAGGACGACTTCGATTGTCGAGACCGATTCCGATTGTCAAGGTCGACTCCGATTGTCTAGGCCAATTTCAATTATCGAGGCCAATTTCGATTGTCAAGGCTAATTCTGATTGTCGAGGCCGATTCTAATTGTCGAGGCCGATTATAGAGGCCGACTCTGATTGTCGAGGCTGATTCCGATTGATGAGGCCAATTCTGATTATCGAGGCTGATTCCGATTGTCAAGGCCAATTCTGATTGTTTAAGCCGATTATCGATACCGATTATGAGTATGTGACAGCATAGCACTATGATACATGCCCATATGCATCATCTACATGTTTGTTATAAGATGTGGTTGACCATTGCATATGTAATTAGGTAGGTTGTATGAGACTCCCTGATAGGCGGAGATTGTCTCACATGAGTGCACGATATGCTTAAGATTGATTCATGACTCATGCATCTTGCATTGTGTGTTGTGATTATTGTATGTCGTCACGACATCAAGGTCGTAGCCTCCACAGGCATGTCATGGATGGCCTGAATGGACACTGAAAATCTGTTATAGCATCGGGGCACCATAGATGTCCTTGGATAAAAATCCTTAAACCTCCATGGCCAGGAGAGGCCCCAACATCTAGATCGAGTGGATACATGAGCGCCTAAGTGTCGAATACCAGTAAGCCGCGTCTCCCGCTGTGTCATGGTCGGTTGGAAAGGGGTTGTGGCCTTACTCGCCTAAGGGTAGTGGACATAGCTAGGCTGAGTTTGACCAACTCGTAATTGGGTTCGTTATCGACGTGTCAGGTAGATATTGGCTGACTACTGGCCAGGCAGATAGTGAGGTCTCTTCCACTTGCATGATTGTGCGTCCAGTGGGCGGCGATTGCATGTAGAGTGTACTAGACCCCTGTGATGATCTCAGAGATGTACGGTACTGATATATGGACTTATTAATCAGGAGTTGCATACTCATTCATTCACTATCCACTCGGGCTGGTGGTGCGCAACTAATTGTTATGTGTACCTTCGCAGTGGCTTAGATTTTAGTTGGGGCACGCGAACCAATATGAGATCAGGCGTTTACCACATTGAGTCTGACTATCCAAATTTAGGTATGGTACTAGTTTGGATAGAAGTCTCATGTGCGCAACTAATTGTTATGTGTACCCCACAGTCTACGATTCTACGTACTATGATCCCGACTTCGCACTCCAACTTGGTCATTTCATTCGCACCATATATTGCATTACATCTGCAGCATATGGCATTTTGGGTTGCTATGCTACATTTCTGCATTTATATGGCCTAAATGAGGTTGACGACATTCGTGGACTCGTTAAGATTTGTATATTGTATTGCATTCTCAGTATATGATATTGACTTATTATGTTCTTGCATTGCATAGCCTGGATAAGGCTGATGATATTTATGAACTTGCTAGCATGTTTTCGCATTATTCTGATATTGTACGATTTATGGATTGCCAGTATTTCTGCTTACTTTGACATCTTTATGCTTGGCATGTGTACCGCACAGACTTACACCACCCTCTAAACTTTCTATAAGCTTATGCACGATAGATGAATGCGGGTGGCGTTAGGTCGTAGCAGCGTTGAGCTTGGAACGTGCAGCGAATTTTTGGAGCATATGATTTTTGATATATGTGTATTTTCCTTTCGGCACTGTATTCAAATGTTTATATTAGTAGATATATGATGATGATGTTGCCTTTGTGATTTGGGTAAACTTGTGGTTATGCTTCTTATGAGATAAATGTACGTTGGAAAATCCTCTTTGTAGGATCCCAGGATCGAAATCTGGCGTATGGCGCTGGGAGCCGAGAATGGGGTACTACGAAGGCTGTCAGCACCGGATTCAGCGTTCGAGAATTCTGTAGGCCCGGTTTCTGAGTTTGGGGCGTGACATGGAGGCTCTCTTGGGACGTTAGAGCTTGCTAGCAAGTGAAAATGAGGAAGAAGAGAGGGAGGGAGGGAGAGAGATAAGAGAGAAGGGAATGATTGCTATCTAGGGAAATGATTGCTCATGTAAGAGATGCTAAGCATGCTTGCCATCATTAGTAGCATGCTTGCTAGGGTAGGGTGATGTCACCCCTAGGCTAGTACCCTAGGATGACATCATCCTAATGATGATTTATAGGGAAAACACTTTATTAGGAATGCTACGGCCCCGCAATGTGCGGTCCATGGCTGAGATAATGCGACTCAGGTTTACAGGATGCCACTTGAGGTCACTCGTAAATGCTATCTACAGGTTGCAATGGCATGGGTCTCGGGTTGAGTCAACTCAGGTTTATAGGATGGCACTTAAGGTCGCTCGTAAATGCTATCCACAGGTTGTGGGTCACCGAAATTCGACAGGGAGGATCGCGGGATCCTAAGGAACGACGAGATATTAGGACACAGGCTTGACAGAAGTATGATTAGTAGTCTTCCATACTTAACTGCTAGTAAACCTGATATTTCATTTAATGTTGGAATATGTGTTAGATACCAATCTGATCCTAAAGAATCTCACTTAACTGTTGTTAAACGGATAATTATATATGTCGCAAGTTCTACGAACTTAGGTCTATGGTATCCACATGATACGTTTGTACAAATTCTGGTTATACAAATGCAGGCTGGGCAGGAAATGTTGATGATAGAAAATATACAAGCGGTGGATGTTTTATGTTGGAAACTGCTTAATATCTTGGCTTAACAAAAAATAAAATTTTGTATCTCTCTCTACTGCTGAAGATGAATATATTGCAGTAGGAAATGCTTGCACTCAGCTAATATAGATGAAAAGAATGCTAGTTGACTATGGAATTATGCAAGATACGATGACTTTATAATTCGATAATTCAAGTGCAATAAATATCTCTAAAAATGCAATTCAACATTCTCGTATGAAGCATATTGACATATGATACCATTATATTCGAGAAATAGTTGAAGACAAATCTATCATGTTGGAATACATTCAAACTGAAAAGCATGTTGTAGATATGCTGACTAAGCCGCTTGATGAAGTTAAATTTTCAAACATGAGCATGATATCGAATTATGTATCATTAAATAATTATTTTATTTCTTTTTATGCATTTATGTTTATATTTATTTTTAATAATGAAATGCATGAAAAGATAATAAAATTTTAATAAAAAATAAAAATAAAAATAAAAATTTTTAGAATTTTTTGACCAGCCGAGCATAGGTTCAATCTAACTGAATCTTCGGCCAGTTGAGCACCTACTCAGGCTAGTCAAAGATCGCGCGAATTTGACTCAAAAATGGGAAAATCTCTAAATTTCTTTCATTCTACATCTTCTTCCTTAGCTAGCCGATGCCCCATTCGACCAACCCATCTTCCAAACTTGCTAGTAAGTGATTTATTTTCAAATTCTTTCTAGTATTTAGTGGTCTCATGCTAGAAAATCATATTTGAGTAGCTTTCTCATTATTTGAAACCCTTTTTGTTGTGGGTTTTGATCTAAATCTAATATACTCATTTTATTTGATATTTTTCTTATGCAAACTGATATGGAATATAGAACTAAGAGAACGACTCGCAAGAATCATGTCGGTTCATCATTTGGATCAACCCCTCTTGGTCTACGGACCCTACGGTTACCGGAGGATGATCCTGATTATGTTCGGGATTTTTGCAAAAGAGATATAATCATTGAAAAATCTGTCAACTTAGATCATATTGCTAGGTTTGGTCTTGTTCCTATTCTCTTAGAGGTTGGATGGGAATGCATCTTGAGTTGGGGTGGAATGGCTTACCGCTCCATCGTGCAGGGCGTGTATGCATCCATTTGTGATGTCTCACTTGAGAATTTGAAATTCTCAGTTAAATTTGTCGAAGAGCCATTCACAATAACGCTGCACATTATTTTGGCATTGATGGACATAGTTGTTGCGAATTATGGAATAATAATTGCCACATTGTCAGAGAAGATGTTGAACTTTGAAAAACAAGCCATCACCCACAAATTATGTCACTTTAATGCTGAATGACGATTGGGTAATGCCCTCCGCGCAAACCAAATGCTCCCAAACTACTGCGTATTACATCGAATTTTTACATCCAACGTTTATCCTCGAGCCGGGAATAAGACTGATCTTAATCCCTTCATGCTTAGAGTATTTCACTCCATTGTATCTGGTATGCATGTATGTCTGCTTCCTTAATCTGTTACATTATCATTCAGTTCGCTTGCATCCCAAGCACTGTTCGATTCCCTTTGCTTATCTCATGGCTTGTATTGTATTTCACTACAACTTTCAAATTCCTACGTATGAGGCACCGAAATCTGAACTCCCATTTAACAACTCAAATATGAATATGATGAACCTCACCCCTCTTCTTGGACAAAATGAAGAAGAAGGGAAGCATAACCAGCTGCAAATACCACAATGGAAGATATTTTTAATGAGTTTGACCATTCAGATGATCCAACTGATTTCGACTACCATCCCTCTCAGTTTGATGAGAAACTTTATGCACTGGAGGAGAAAGTGGAGTTCTCGCATGTATCGCAGGCTTCATTGGCCCAAACCCAAAAGTCTAAAATGAAGTACATGAAGAAGTACTTCCATCGCATCACCTAGAGTTTGAGCCAAAATGATCCCTTGATGCCTGCTCCTTCTTCCTCTGGGTTGGATTGAGCTAGATTTTCCTTATTTTTCAGACTTATGATGGTTATGTAACTAAATCTTATTTTGTGTCTTGGTACTTTGGATGCTTTTGCTGACACTTGCTTACCCTTAAACCTTAACATATTTCATATGCTTACCTTTATGATTTCATATGGTTGGAAATTTTATATGCTTACCATTATTCTCTTTTTTGCATGCTCCTTTTATTTATCTTATTCTTCCATTGTCAACTTGTGACAAAAAGGGGGAGAGATATGCTAGTATGGGCAAGAAATGATACCAATGCTAGTAATATGAGTATTGTGCAATGTTATAGTATGGGGGAGAGAATGTAAGCATGGATGATGCTATGAAATGTATGAAATGAATGCATGAATGCTATGTGTATGGAATGTTATATGTCTATTTCACATGGGGAGTGTCAGTTGAGCATCATCAGTTAGTAAGCTGAAGATTACAAGAAGACCTTACAAGACTTCAGACTTTAAAAGATGTGTGTGATTACATATTTGTAATGTTAAGCGTTTTGTCACGAATTTAACAAGGGAGGAGATGAAATTGCGGTATAACTGCTATAGTAGAAGTATGGAATTGGTCAAAGTATCCTAGAGGGGGGTGAATAGGACTTTTCTTAATTCCTAATCTTACTATTTTATAATGTTTACCAATTTAAAATTAGCTCAATAATATTAATAGGGAATCATTCACATTCATGTTCTAAAGCATTAAGGAGATCTAAGTTCACAAAACATGAGTAGTGCACATTTAATGATGTCAATCAATCAAATCAAATATGCAAGAATCATCACAAATATAGCAATATATAGTTGTTTGGCTATATGCCTACTCTACTCCTAGTTGACGCACTCCAGCCTAGAGTGTGCCGGATTACACTATGTGATGGTTTTAAATCAAGTTAACCATAAACCTTCACAACCTACACAAGGTATTGTCAACACAAGACACATATATCCTACATAAGGAATTACCTACCCAAGGTAACCATTCATGCCTACACAAGATAATCAATCATGTCTACACAAGGCATTATAAATCCTACACAGGAACTCTATGAGGCCTATAAAAGGTTTTAGTATGTTTGTGAAATACAACCTGAAAACTAATCATACACAAGAAAGGATTTTTAGATTTTACGGACTCTAATGACTTACTTGTAAGTAGGTGACCTCTGTTTCTAGCACATGATGAAGATAATCTCCCTTGATGATGAAGAATCTTTAACTCCCTTGAATGCAACACTATAGATGCTACCAATGCAAGTCGCCGGAATTGGGTCAAAGTTTTAGGGGAGTCTACTCTTAAAGAACATTGATCCTTAAGTGACAGAGAGATTCTAGAGTATTAGGCATTCAAGAGATTCCGACACAATGATTTGCAATTACGTAAGTTGTTAGAAGATCCTTGAATGATGAAGTTCATTCTCCAATCCAATCTATTGAATATTCAATGATTGTGTCTCCCATGAGAAAAAGGATTTGTGATAGTAGGTAAGCAATTACTCTCTCAGAGCTTACTCTTTTTCTTAATACAAACTTTGAAAACAACCTTCCAAATGTAAAGGCAAAAATCTCAACGGTAATAAAATGGGCAGAATATTTTTGCATTCGATGTCATCGAAGGCCACCTTCCATGTCATCGAGTGACAGTTCAATGATAGGGGATTTTTATTGAAAAATGTTCAAGGCTTGCTAGACACTTTCCTATCTTTATTCGATGTCATCAAAATTTGAATTTCGATGTCATTGAATTGAGTTCGAGTCCTCGAATTTTTAAGCGATCTTTCTTAAGAGCTTGCTGGACATTTTCTTGTCTTTATTCGAAGTCATCGAACATGATTCGATGTCATCGAAATTTGAATTTCGATGTCATTGAAGCTACTTCGAGTCCTTAAATATTTAAGTGATTTTTCTTCAGAGCTTGCTAGACATAAGTTGCTCAATTCTCGATGTCATTGATCCGCATTATATGTCATCGAAAGTTGATGTTCGATGTCGTCGGACAGTTGTTCGAGTCATCGAATTTTCAAGTGAATTTTAGTTTGAGCTTGTTAGACATCCGAAGTCACATTCGATGTCATCGAACATGTTCGATGTCATCGAGACATGTTCGATTACTCAAAATTTTGGTCCAAAATGTTATGTGGTTGTTGAACATCTGAATACACTTATTCGATGACATCGAGTCACATTCGATGTCATTGAACATGTATGTTCAATGACTTGAAGGAAGTAGAAAGCTTGACAGCTTTTTCATATAATTTTCCAACTTAGTTTTTTATTATCTAATCTATAAAACATATTTTCCTTTTTATTTTTTGAATAGATTAGAGTGTTTTTAATGGGGATTATATACCTGAGGTGTTTTGGTCATAGGATGTGAGGTTTAATTTACCTTTGAAGATCTTGATTCATCCACTTTGTTGAGTTTACATCTTATAGTTCTTTTATATGGGGCTCACTGAACTGACTAACTAAACCTTCACATTAATTGATAAACAAGGGCACTTTCAGGAGATTGTAAGTGTTAAGATGTTAAGCATACATAAGTTGTCAAATTTCATAAAGACAAAACCACTTTATTGTAAATCTTCAAGATCGGTCTATGTTCAAGAGAAGATCAAGCTTAAGATCAGTTTATGTTCAAGAGAAGATCAAGCTCAAGATCAGTCTATGTTCAAGAGAAGATCAAACTCAAGATCGACTAATGTTCAAGAAAAGATCGAGCTCAAATTAGTGATGAAGTCCGAGAGTAAGTTCAAGCCAAAGAAGAATAAGATATTTGATATATCTCAGGTGGTATAAACCTTAGAAAGACCTTAAGACTAGGTGCTTTCCAAATTATTTAATTATGAGTTTTTTCACTTATTTTGTCTGGAATTCGGCCAACCTAACTTTTGGTTTGACCAGCCTAAGATTCCTTGACCACCCCAACTTCAAGCAATAACAATTTTTTGTTGCAAATTCGGCTATCCCGAGTTTTAGTTCGATTATTTTGAGCTTGAAATTTGGCTAGCCCGAGAAAGTCTAGGTCAAATTCAAGCAGCTTGAACTTTAAAATTCGGAGGAATTCAACCAGCCAAAGTTGACCTCGGGCCAGCCAAATTTTAGATAATTCTTATCCCGTGCAATCTGAATTTCGTTGAACCGAATCCACTGAACTTGTGCTAGTCAAAGCCTGACTCAGGCTAGCCAAAGTTCTAACTTCTTTGCCTATAAATTGAGTTCTTCTTTCGTTCTAAATTACACAAGTTAATTTGAGAAGGAGAGCTTAAGAAGTCCTAGAGGGGGGGGGGGGGGGGTGAATAGGACTATGCCAAATAATCGAATAAAGTGTTGAATAATAAATAAATAAGAGATCTCAATTGCCTAAGTATTAAAACATTGATTTCAAATGATTTGTAGGACAACCTTCACCTAAAAGTTTAGACTGGACAACCTTATTTCACGAATACTTTTATAATCAAAATTACAAACTTTGCAAGAGTAAATAAAAATAAATATTACAATCATTCACCACTTACACTGAAATGTAAATATAACCATTCACCACATAAAAGATAAAAACAATCACCAAAAACACATAATTATAGTGGTTCAGTGTGTCAACAACTGTTCTAAAATAGCCACACCTACTCCATTCCCAAAATTACTCTCCACGTAATCTTGGCTTTCACTATAAAAAAGGTTTTCTCTGGGTCACCTTAAAACCTGATACAGTTGTGATTTTAACGGGCTATCACAATCGAACTCCTCACTGAGATTTTCAGGGTATCTTAGACAAAACATACACTGAGATTTTCTGGCTATCTTAAAAAGATCAAATAAAGATTTAAAGGTATGCTTATCTTCATCATAGAAGACGTTTCAAAAGTTATAGTGAAAGAATCGCTTTTCTTGAATGTAGATTGTTCAATGTTCAGTCAGGTAGAAAAGGTCCAGGGTTCTATTGATTTTAATTAAGTTTAAACCAATGGTTACTTGAGTTAATTCTCTTAAATTTTAAAAGAAGAGTTGTATTCACTCTCTTTAGAATCATAATAAAAGAATCTGAGGTTAAGGTAATTAAACAAAAGTTATAAAAATAATTTATAAATACCATTCAATAGTTTGCTAATAACTAGAGCTTCTCTCTCTCTCTCTTATGGAAGAATTTTGATAATAATAATTGATCTTTCGGATAGAAAGAGAACCTCAATTTATAGGCAAAGAAGTTAAATCTTCGACTGGCCCGAGGCAGTCTTTGACTAGCCAGAGCAGACAGCATTCTGTTTAACAGATTTCAGATTTGCACGGGATAAGATTTATACAATCTTCGACTAGTCCGAGGACCAATTCGAGTAGTTGAAGAGTTCTGTTCCATTAGTCAAATCCGGTCTTCGACTAGACGAAGATCCCAAAATCTGAAACGATTTAGTCGCTGGACTTGGAGCTGAATTTTCTCGGGTTGGTCGAAGATCAGTCTTCGACTAGTCGAACCAAAAATTTAACTGGTCGAATTTGCGATGATAAAACAGTTTTTCTTCGACTTGAACTTGGACTAGCCGATAAAACTCAGACTAGTCGAACCAAACCTTAGGCTGGTCGAATTTCAAGCAAACACAAGTGTGAAAACCCAATTTAAATAATTTTTGAAAGCACTTAAACCTAAGGTCTTTATAGGGTTTTATACTACCTGAGATGTGTGAAATATCTGAACTTCTTTGTCTTGAACTTGATCAATGACTACATCTTAACTTTTGAACTTGATCTTGTACTTGAATATCAGTTGATCTTTAGCTTGATCTTCTCTTAAGAATGTACCAGACTTGAGCTTGATCTTCTCTTGACCTTGAGCTTGATCTTTTCATGATATTGGACCGGTCTTGAAGATCTCTTCTTAATTTGTTTTTACTATACGAAATTTGACAACTAAAGTGTGCTTTAATTATTTTAGCACTTACATAATTATCAGAATTCTTTTGCAAGAGAGAGAGAAGCTAAAGTTATTAGTAAGCTATTGGATGATATTTATAATTTAATTTAAATAACTTTTTCAATTCCCTTTTATCTCAGATATTTTGAGTTTAATCTAAGAGAGTAAATTATACTCTAATCTTTCAAGTTTACTCTAAGAGAGTAAACTATACTATTCTTTTGAGATCTAAGAGAATTGATTTAAGTAGCTTTTGAGTTTAACTTAATTAAAATCAATAGAACCCTAGACCCTTTCTATCTGACTAAACAAAGAACCATCTACATCTAAGAAAGAGGTCCTGCTACAAGCTTCTGCTACGTCTTCTACAATGAAGATAAGTATACCTTCTTTAAACTCCTCTTAGGTTTTTCTGAGATCTCTTGTGAAAATATCAGTCTTAAGTTTTGTCTGAGATGGCCTGTTAAAATCTCAGTTTGGGTTTTTATTGTGATAGCCCGTGAAAATCAAAAGGAATTGTATCAGGTTTTAAGGTGACCCTATGAAAACCTTTTCATAGTGAAAGCCAAAATTACGAGGGAAGTAATTTTGGTAGTTGAGTAAGTGTGGCTATTTTTAAAGCCACGAACCACTATAATTCATTGTGCCATGTGGTGAATGCATTATTTCTAGTTGTGGTGGATTGAATGTATTTAATTTCAGTTGAGCGGTGAATGTTATAATACTTTAATTTACTTTTACAAGTTTGAGGTTTTAATTTTAAAGAAATTCGTGAAATAAGGTTGTCCTGCCTAAAACTTTAGGTAAAGGTTATCCTACGAATTATTTGGAATCAAGGTTTCAGTACCCAATCAATTGAGATCTTTTATTTACATATTCAGTATTTATTTCGATTATTTGGCATTGTCCTATTCACCACCCCCCCTCCCCCATACTATAACATTGCATATTACTTATATTACTAGCATTAGTATCATTTCTCCCCCATACTAGCATATCTCTCCCCCTTTTTGTCACAAGTTGACAAAAGAAGAATAGAAGAAAGAAAGAGAATAAGAGTAAGCATATGAAATCTCCAACTATATGAAATAATAAAGGTAAGCATATGAAATATGTTAAGGTTTAAGGGTAAGCAAGTGTCAGTAAAAGCATCCAAAGTACCAAGACAAATAAAAAATAAGGTTTTAGTACAGAACCAACATAAATTTGAAAATTAAAGAAAATCTAGCTCAATCTGACCCAGAGGAAGAAGGAGCAGTTAATGAGGGATCATTTTGGCTTAAACTTCGGGTGATGTGATGGAAGTACTTTTTCATGTACTTCATTGTAGAATTTTGGGTTTGGGCCAATGAAGCCAGCGATACATGCAAGGACTCGACTTTCTCCTCTAATGCATAAAGTCACTCATCAAACTGAGAAGGATGATAGTTGGAATCAGCTGGATCATCTGAATTGTCCAATTCATTAAAAATATCTTCCATTGTGTTGTCTGCAGCTGGTTGTGTTTCCTCTTCTTCTTCATTTTGTCCAGGAAGAGGAGTGAGTTCATCATATTTAGATTTGAGTTGTTAAATGGGAGTTTGGATTCCGGTGCCTCATACGTAGGGATTTGAACGTTGTAGTGAAATGCAATGCAAGTCATGAGATGAGCAAAGGGAATCAAACCATGCTTTGGGATGCAAGCGAAACTAAATGATGATGTAACAAATTAAGGAAGGCAGATAGACACGAATACCTGATACAACGGAGTGAAAAAATATAAGCATGAAGGGAGTAAGTCAATCTTATTCCCAGCTCGAGGATATACGTTAGACGTAAAAATCTAATGTAATACGCGATATTTTGGGAGCATTTTGTTTGTGAGAAGGGCATTACTTGATCGCCATTCAGCATTGAAGTGACATAATTTACGAGTGATGGTTTGATTTTCAGAGTTTGACATCTTCTTTGACAATTTGGTGATTGGTATACCATCATCCGCAACAACTATGTACATCAATACATAAATAATGTGCGGTGTTATTGTGAATGGTGAATGTCTCTTCAACAAATTTAATAAAGAATGTCCAAATCTCAAGTGAAACATCACAAACGGAGGCGTACATGCCCTGCACTATGGAGCGGTAAGCTGTTCCACCCCAACTCAAGATGCGTTACCATCCAACCTCGAAGAGAATAAGAACAATACCAAACCTATCTATATGGTCTAAGTTGACAGATTTTTCTATGATTATGTCTCTTGTCCAAAAGTCCCGAACATAATCTGGATCATCCTCTAGCGACCATAAGGTCTGTACACCAAGAGGAGTTGATCTAGAGATGAACCGACACGATTCTTGTGAGTCGTTTTCTTAGTTCTATGCTCCACATCAGATTGCATAAAAAATTATCCAAGAAAAAGAGAAGAAAAAGAGTAAATTAGATTTGAATCAAAACCCACAACAAAAAGGGTTTCAAATGATGAAAAATCTACTCAAATATGATTATCTAGCATGAGACTACTAAATAATATAAGGAATTTGAAAATAAATCACATACAAGTGATTTTGGAAGATGGGTTGGTTGAACGGGGCACCGGGTAGCTGAAGAGAAAGATGTGGAATGAAATGAATTTGGAAAATTTTCCCTTTTTGATTCAAATCCAGGTGCTTGACTGGCTAAATAATTTGGCTAGCACAATCCCGTGCTCGGCTAGTCGAAAAACCCCCAAAATTTTGAATTTTTTTTAATATTTTATTTTCATTTCATGCATTTTATTATTAAAAATAAACATAAACATAACTGCATAAAAAGAAATAAAATATTTATTTGACAATACGTAATCCAATATCATGCTTCATGTTTGAAAATTTAACTTTGTTAAGCGACTTAGTCAGTATATCTACAAGTTGCTTCTCAGTTTGAATGTATTCCAACATTATAGATTTGTCTTCAACTAATTTTTGAATATAATGGTAACGTATGTCGATATGCTTCATACAAGAATGTTGAATTGAATTTTTAGAGATATTTATTGCACTAGAATTATCGCAATATAAAGTCATTGTATCTTGCGTAATTCCATAGTCAGCTAGCATTCTTTTCATCCATATTAGCTGAGTGCAAGCATTTCCTACTGCAATATATTCAACTTCAGCAGTAAAGAGATATGGAATTTTGTTTTTGCTGAGCCAAGATACTAAGCAGTTTTCAACATAGAAACATCCACCGCTAGTAGATTTTCTATCATCAACATTTCTTGCCCAGTCTGCATCTATATAACCGGAAATTTGTACAGACGTATCATGTGGATACCATAGACCTAAGTTCATACAACTTGCGACATATCTGATTATCCGTTTAACAGTAGTTAAGTGTGATTCTTTAGAATCAAATTGATATTTAGCACATATTCCAACACTAAATGCAATATCAAGTCTACTAGCTGTTCACAACCCCAAGTGTAGGTTCGCGATGTAGTAATAATCTCGGTCAGACCGAGGTCAAATCAACAGGGACTAATCTCATATGTTTCTGAAAGTAACTAGAACTAGAACTAGAAGAAGATGTAAAACTAAATCTAAAATATTTAAGAGAGTGATTTTGAATAAGGTAATTAAAACTTATAAATTTAAAGGTGGTCACTAGGGTACCAAGGATCCACTTGTAGCAATTGGGACACTACCTTACATATTCAATAGATCCAACTAGAATCAGAGTCCTATCCTATCCAATTGGTAAGAAGAGATTTGTTAGATCTCTGAACTTCTCATGGATCTAATCATCAATGGATGAAAGTTGTGAGGATTAAGAGGGATTCAATCATCCTACCATGCCCATGGGATGATGGTGATCAACAGGATTTCCTAATTTCACAATCTCAATTCAGGAAAAGAACATATTTCAAGCTATCGCAGATCTATTGTAATTTGTCACAACAAACCATTAAAAACTAAAAACATTCCTTAATAATCAAACTAGAATCTAAGTGAGTTCAGCAAAATATGAATCAAAACAAAGCAAACATTCCAATCACGTTACAAGCTTCACCTCTTAGCCATAGCTAAGAGGTTTAGCCAACCATAGACATGATTGAACTAAAGACTCTTAAACAAAACATCAACTAAGGAAGAAGAAGAAAAACTCTTGGACGGCAGCTCCACCCTTTTGTACCACTCCTCAAATCATAGAAGATACCTATAAACATCATGGGGACTCCTATTTATAGTTTTGCAGCACCTCCTTTCACACCGACTTTGAAAAATCCAGAAACTGCGTCAAATTTACGCAGTTCGCGCAAAATCTATGTAATTTTAGACTAGTCGAGGACAACCTTCTACTGGTCGAGGGTCACCTTCGACTGGTCGAGGGTCACTTCGACTAGTCGAGGGTCTCCTTCGACTGGTCGAGGATGACAAGATTTTAGAGGATTTTCTCGCTGGAGTTTAAGTCGAGGAATCTTTGACTAGTCGAGGGACTAGTCGAATGAGGCAGATTTTAGGGTTCTTTTTCTTCACTTCAAGTCTTCAATGCTCTTCATTCCTCACTTATTTTTCTTGGATATTTGGTATGTGAATTCTTCATTCTTGGTCTCATAAGATCATCCTTGGCTTTGGTGATTCTTGAGCGTTAAATCTATGCTTTTAACATCCTTTTTAATTCGAGCTCTTAAATTCACCTTGCAACCAAACATGATTAAAATAGGACATTAAGCATTATCATGTTCATAAAACCAAGTAATAATTGAGGGATAATATGCAATATTTGACCCCCAACACAATCTCCAACCAACATTTTGCTAGTCCCGGGCAAAGTATACGAAAATTATTTTTAAAACCACAAGACAATTTTTATAAGCTTAAGTAGTTTTTAAAAATAATCCAAATAATAGAATTCTAAGATACATCAATGTTGAGCATCACCGTCTCCTTAACTCTTGCACTCAATAAATTTCGTAATCTAGTTCAAAGTATTAATCCTCTAATTAGAACAATTCTAAACATTGAGTTCTGTGAGTGTATAATGAAGATTAGACTTATCACACTCAAAGGTTTAATTGTCCATTTTCATGATAACGTTGATAATCAGAAGAGCATTCAGGATAATCAAAACCTAAACCAAAACTTGCCTTATAGTTCATATTTTCATTCTTCCAGCTTTTGATTTTTCCATTGATGACTTTCACGTTATGTCAACCTTTCTAAAGATCTTTAATAGGTAACCATTTTTAATACACTATTTTTTTTTTTTTTAGCTGGGTATTTTCTTTTTCTTTCTTTTCAATTCTTCCCATTAAAGATGATGGACAAATTCCCCAGCTTAGTTCCTTCCATGCTTAATAATCATTAAGTTAACAATTTGTAAGTGTTATGTTGTATGTCAAGCACCCTGTATTGTCAAATTTCATAGTGACAAAACAACTTTGGAATGATAGTCTTGTTCATAGATGGACAGTTCACCTTCAAGTGATGATTGATGGAAAGTTCACCTTCATTCGAAGATGTGTTACAAGTCATAAAGATTGCTCTATCTACTTCAATTTCAAATGCTACATCAACGTACAAGTTCTACTTCAAGATAAAATTCTAATGCAAGTTCAATTCCAAGTTCAAGTGCTTTTCATGATCAAGTTCAAGATCAAGTTTAAGTACAAGTTTTGTTTCAAGACAAAGAACTACTTCAAGATCAAGTGATATTCCAAGTTCAAGTGCTACTTCAAATGCAAGATCAAATTCAAATGCACTACAAGGTCAAGTTCAAGTTGAAGCTTCAAGTGTACAAGATCATGCTTCAAGAACATCAAGTACAAGATCCATTGGAAGTAACTGAAGCTACAAGTTCAATGTTCAATATTTCAGGTATAAATGACCCTAGAAAGACCTTAGGTATAGGTCATTCGTATTGCATATTTTATACAGGTTATTTTACTTATTATAGGCTTTGGTTCGACTAGTGCTAGCCTATGTTTGACTAGTCCAAGCTCTGGCTCGACCAGTCCAGGAATTATTTCAAATTTTCAGATTTTTCTGGTTGGGTCACGACCAGTCGAGCACCCTGCTCAACTAGTCGTGGGAACAAGCTCGACTAGTCGAGCAAGGCTCGACTCAAACTCTAGCAACCATTTTGAGGACCACTTGACCAGTCGACCAGGCCACTCAACCAGTCGATGGTCAGTTTTATCTGATCGCGGCAGAATTTTTAAAATTTGGTTGCTCCCAGGACCAGTCAAGGCTGACCTTAGACCAGTCGAGGGAACTGTTTTTGAGCCTATATATAGAGGACTTCTCTCAGCTTTTTCCATTCATTCAAAGCCAAATCAACCCATCACTTTGAGAGAAAGATCCTCATGATTATCAAGCTATTGTTCGGTAATTTTATATTCGTTTATAGCTTATTTGATTGTGTAATTTCTTGATCTCTTTGCTTTCAATCTAACTTTGTAAAAGGGAGTTCTACTCTAACTTTTTAAGATCCAAGGAATACAATCAAGTGGCCCAGGTCTTAGGTTAATTAAAATTCATTTAGAACCTAGAACCCTTCTATATGTGTGATGGACATTGGACATCTACATCTACAAGTGAAGCGGTTCTACCGAGATACATCAAGCAGAATTTACAGATAAGTATATCGTTGATTTTTTTTTGGTTTGTGAGATAAGCTAGAAAATATCTATTGTGGTTTGTGAGATAAGTCAGAAAATCTCTTATGGTTTTGATTGAGATAAGCTAGAAAATCTCAGTGTGAAGTTTTTAATTGTGATAGCCCATTGAAAACGCAATTGTAAAGGTTTTAAGGTGAACCTTGGAAAACCTTCTTTCATAGTGAAAGCCAATATCACATGGGTTGTGATTATTGGGAGTGGAGTAGGTGTGGCTATTTGAGAACAATTGGTGTACACACCGAACCACTATAATTCTTAGAGTTTGGTGGATGATGATGTATGTGATGTATGTGTGGTGAATGCTTGTATCTATTTCATGTACATGTGGTGAATGTTGTAATAACTAGATTTATTTCTATTGCTTATTGTTTTAGTTTGAGTTTTTGATCCTTACCGAGTTCAAGAAATCAGGTTGTCCTACCATAAACTTTGGTTTTTGGTGTAAGGTTGTCCTTTGAACAACGTTTGAATCAACTTCTCAATACTATTGCAATTGAGACTGTAATTTAATTTAGCTATCTGCATTTATATTCCGTAATTTATTTTTATTTGACATAGTCCTATTCACCCCCCCTCCCTCTAGGACTGAGAGCTCGGCCTTTTCAAGTGATATCAGAGACAAGTAGCTCATTCTCTTAGATTTATTTCTTGAGCTTATCGATTTAGAGCTGTCAGTATGTCAAATTTTGATAGCCTTTCTATCACTAGGCCACCACCATTTGATGGCTCCAACTATGCTTATTGGAAAGCCAGAATGAGGATCTTTCTGAGATCTATTGATGAATGCGTGTGGCAAGCCACAGTGACTAGATGGAATCCACTAATGTATGAAGTCTTAGGCACTGATGGAACCAAGTCCCTAAAGGAAACACCGTTTTATATGTCAACTACTCTTCAGAAAAGTGAGTGCAGTGCAAATGGTAAGGCTTTAAATGCAATCACTTGTGCACTATCACCTGATGAATTTAAAAGAATCGTTTCTTGTGATACTGCTTAACAAGCCTGGGATATTCTTGAAATGACACACGAGGGAACATCCATTGTCAAAAAATCTAAAGTCCAGATCCTCACCACTAGGTTTGAGGAAATGCGTATGGAAGAAAATGAGTCTTTCATGGACTTTTATACGAAACTAAATGACATAGTGAACTCTATGTGGGGTCTAGGAGATGATATCTCAGAAAGAAAAGTTTGTGCAAAAATACTGTGATCATTACTTGAGAGATTTAATTCCAAGGTGACTATCATTCAGGAACTTAGAGACACAAATCATATGAAGGTTGAGGAACTTGTTGGTTCACTTCAAACCTACGAGTTAAATTTCAAAGCTCCAAAAGGTAAGTTCATATCACCTAAATCATCTAAATCTGTTTCTCAAGATAGTAATGTTAATTCTGATTGTGAAAACTCAGAGGATGATATGGCTTTACTTGTGAAAAAGTTTTACAAGATTTTTAAAAGTAATAAAAGAGTTGATTTTCAAAAACCCTCTGAGAAGAAAAAGGGTAAATCTAAATCATGGAAATCTCTAAAAGATAGCCAGTGTTTCAACTGCCATGAATATGGCCATTTGGGAAATAAGTGTCCAAAAAGGGACAAGCCAAAGAGAAAAGGCATGTTAGCCACATGGGATGAATCGTCCAGCTCTAAAGCTTCTTTTGAGTCGGATGAATCAGAACCCGAAATTTCAAATAAAGTCAAGGCTTTAATCACTCTAGCCAAAGTCACTTCCACAGATAGTTGCGATACAACTGAATATGAAAATCTGAGGAGTGACCCTGGAAATGATAATGAAGATGATCTTCAGGATGCCTATAATGCCCTATACAGGGAGAGTTGTAAGATTGTTATCAAGCTAAAACTTCAAAAATAGAAATTTCTAAAATTGAAAGAGGAGTTTGAAAATTCTATTTTTAGAAAAATCTCATATTTCTGATTGTTTTGAAAAAGCAAAATGTGACTTGAATTTCAAAACTTCCGAACTTAAAACATTAAGAACAGAAAATGAGAAGCTAAAACTTGAAATTTCTTCTCTATTAAGTTTAAAGGATACATGGAGGTATGCCCAGGGAGACCCTAAACTTGAAAAGCTACTAACCTCATCTAGAACATGTGGAGACAGATCAGGTCTGGGATATGACAAACACATGCCTTTGAAAAATCAAAGAGTCTCCTTGAAAAGGCCTAGCTATATGTCCTAGAGGAGGGGGGGGGGGTGAATAGGACTATGTCAAATTTAAAATAATACCAGCTGAATTAAACAATAAGATAACCTTATAAAGAAATAAATGAAAGATAGTACTTTTAAGTAAATCATAATATAGAAATGTAAAGCAACCTCAATATTCTAGTATTGAGAGGCTAATACAAATGATGTTCTAAGGACAACCTTGCACCATAAAAACCAAGGGTTTATGGCAGGACAACCTTACTAGAACGGCTTAAGTATTAATATCTCAAACTGAAGAGGAATAAAGGAAATAACAAGAATTAAAATTTGAAACTATTACAACATTTCCACAATGCTTGAAATGTAAATATTACAACATTCACATCCACACATACATTCCACAACTTTGATTGATAAAGGATATAGAAATTAAATAAACATTCAAACCACAAGACACAAAGAATTATAGTGGTTCGCCTGTGTGTTCACCAACTGTTAAACAACAGCCGTACAACTTGCTACTCCACTCCTAATATCCTCACACAAGGGATATCAGCATTCGCTATGAAAATAGGTTTCACAGGTTCACCTAAAATGTCCACAATTGTGTCTTCAAATGGGCTTACATAATTCAAACCACTTTTTGAGTTTTCTGGCTCTCCTCAGATAACCAACATAATGAGATTTTTCTGACTCAATCTCAAAAGAAACCAAAAGCGAAGGAAATTTACACAAATATAAAATACATGCATTTCTCCTTTTGTAACATCCCGGAAGAACCAATCGGAGTAGAAGTTCGAATATAGAAGTTCAATTGTCCAATACTCACTTTGAAATGGTTCTAGGTTCTAATTGATTTTAAATTAAACCAGTTGGGCTAGCTCTATTTGATTTTGATTCCAAGAAGAATGAATACAACAATTCCTCTTTTCAATTCAGATTGGAATACAGAAACAAAATCAAATTGACAAAGATAACAAAAGAGAATATTAAATATACACAACATAGCTTGAAAATTAACACAAACTTATCTTAGAGTGAAGCCTTGAATTTTACTTGAATTCAGATATGAAACTCTGAAAATCGAGTTCTATTTATAGAGGCAGAAATCGCGTCTACGACTGGTTGAGTGGCCACCACGACTGGTCGTAGGTCGAACTGCATTTTGAAATTTTAAGCGCGATCGAATAAAACCGTTCCACGACTGGTCCTGACCAACCCACGACTGGTCGTGAGGAACCAGGAATTGTTGCTGGAGTTTGAGTCATAGCTGCAGGACTGGTCATGAATGAGTCAGCACTATTCCTACGACCGGTCGAGCAGACTCCAGGACTGGTCGAAGCTCAACCAAAAAATTCTAAAATTTTGTAACAACTTAGGACTAGTGTTGGAATTTATTGGACTGGTTGAGCCAGCTCTAGGAATAGGCGAACAGAGTCCAGGACTAGTCTTATAATAGGCCAAACAATTATAAAAAGATTCAATTTAAATTATGTATACAAAATGACCTACCCTAAGGTCAATCTAAGGTCATTCATACCTTAAATGTGGAGTATGGACATTGAATCTTCATTTCTTCAGATGATAGTTGACCTTTTGAAGATCGTGAAGCTTAAGATCTTTGTACTTGATGTAGCATTGAACTTGAAATCTTCTAGAGCTTGAATTACACTTCATCTTGAGTTGTACACTAACTTGAGTCTTGAACAAGATCACTTCTTTCGTTGTTACTTGTACTTGCATTTCTTGAAATGATTTGAAGTAGTTCTTCGTTCTTGACTTGAAGCAAAGATGCAGTGTCTTGAACATATAAATCAACATGTTACACAAGACATAGATAGTGTTTTTGGTACCACAAAATTTGACAACTAAAGGAATAAGAAACCATAGCACTTACAATCTCCCCCTTTGTCAAATTTGTGACAAAACACGCATAACAACAATATGATCAATATGACCAAAGAATCATGCACCGGATATAAAAGTAAACCAGTTACAGCCTGATTAACGAATCATGCACCAGTTGTCATTCACAAATTCTTCATTGCTTACTCCCCCTGAGTAGCAAACATAAAATCCATAAAAATTATGCTACTCCCCCACAATCCATATACATTCCATATTTATCACTCAAAAATATATTCTCCCCCTTTTTGTCACAATATGACAAAGGAAGAAAGGAATAAATGAAAGTGGAAGACCAATAAAAGAGTAATAAAGGAGTTAAATAGAGAAAAGATATATAAGCAAATTCAAAGTGCATATATCATAAACCAGTATAATCCAGAGTAAGTCTAGCACACACTAAAAGAAACCAAAATAGTCTAACAGTTATTATAGACCAATGAATAAAAACATTTAATCATATTCTGATGAAGGAGCAGGTATGCTTGGATCAAGTTGATGAAGGCCCTTGTTTAAACACTTAAGATACTTACGCGTATATTTAAATTGTAAATCATGGGCAACATTCATGTTCTCAACCTTCTCCTTAAGTGCATGAAGAAGAGCATCAAAATCAGATAACTCATAGTCAGGATCATTAGTAGAATCTGATTTAATTTCATAAAAAATGTCATCCATATTTATGTCATCAAGAGGAAGATCGCCAACTTCTTCTTCATCCTCTGCTTCTGCACCACCACCAGTAACATCTCTTTAGCCAGGAGCCAATTCCAATTTCATCTTGTTTATATTAGAATTGTTAAAAATAAGATGATGAATAGGAACCCCTTCAACAGGCATAACAACTAGCATGTGAGAACCTATCACAGTCATAAGATAAGAAAATGGAATATCACTGTGTCCTAGATGGAGACGTAACTGAATAATGAAATGACATATTAAAGAAGGCAGACAGACTTTAGTACCAGTGACGATAGAATGCAAAAATCGAACCATAAATGAAGTCAGTTCTATTTTGTTACCAGAACGCGGATACAAATTTGAAGTAAAGATTCTGTGGAGAACCCTGTATCTAGGTAACAAATACTTTGAGGGGAGCGCATTCCCCTTTATGAGTCCATTGAACATCCTTATTGCATAAATCTCTAGTTAACATACATTTTTCTGTTTCTGACGGTTTTTCAACTAGAGTTTGAATAGGAATACCCTCGTCATACTAGAATAGTTGAAGGACCACGGGATAGTTGAAGGATGAGAGGAAGACGGACTAGGGGAAGTTTTCTTTTTCCCTCTAGAATCCATTTGCAATAGGAAAATCAAATAACCAAGAAGATGCAAAGATTATAGAGTGGGGTTTGCTAAGATCAGAGTTTTCAAAAGAAAATCCCAAAATTGCAATGAATCACAAAATAAATTACTCTAAGAGTGAAAATGAAGTAATATAGACTAAAATCTACAAGAAAGACACAAATGATGCACTAACCTTGAGGAATCAGACAGTTGGGTATGACTAGTCGAGCTACGGCCCGTTGGAGAAGAAATAGGAAATGAGGAAGATGAGTTTTTTCCTAAATTTTAAGAGATTCAGCGCACTACACGACTAGTTGAGGACCGTTCTCGACCAGTCGTACCACGACTGGTCGAGCACGTCCTCAACTGGTCGTGAACCAACAAAAACATGCATTTTTCATCAAAATTTAAAATTTAAACCAATAAATTATCAAATATATATATACACTATGATACACACATGCATGAATAATCAATTTAAATTGCACATACCAAGATCAAATTTCAATTTATTAAACCTGCTTTTGTCGAGCGGTTTAGTGAAAATGTCAGCAAGTTGAGTCTCGGACGGAATGTATTCCAATGAAATAATTTTTTCTTCCACTAATTCACGAATGTAATGAAATCTAATGTTAATGTGCTTAATACGAGAATGCTGAATTGGATTTTTAGAAATATTTATTGCACTGGAATTATCATAATATAAAACCATTGAATCTTGAGCAATTCCATAATCGCTTAACATCTGTTTCATCCAAACAAGCTGAGTACATGCATTTCCAGTTGCGATGTATTCAGCCTCAGTAGTAGAAAGCGATATAGAACTTTGTTTCTTACTAAACCGAAACTAAACAATTTCCAATATAGAAACAACCACCACTGGTTGACTTTCTATCATCGATATTACCAGCCCAATCAGCATCTGAGTACCCCGCCAACTGAACACTAGTATCATATGGATACCAGAGACCCAAATTAGCAGAACTTGCGACATATCGTATAATCCGCTTAACAAAGGTTAGATGAGACTCTTTGGGTCAGACTGATATCTAGCGCAAATTCCAACACTCAAAGCAATATCAGGTCTACTAGCAGTTAAATAAAGCAAACTACCAATCATACTACGATATATTTTAGGATCTACGTTTTTACTTGTAGAGTCTTTTGGGAGTCTTAATGTTGTACTCATAGGAGTATCAAAATTCTTACCATTCTCAAATCTGAGCTTTTAATTAAGTTCAAAGCATATTTGGTTTGAGAAATAAAAAACCATCAAGTTATTGTTTTACTTGCAACCCTAGGAAATAATTTAATTCCTCAACCATGCACATTTCGAACTTAGATTTCATTAAATCTACAAACTCAACAGTCATGTTAGTACAGGTAGATCAATAAATAAAATCATCAACATAAATTTGCACTATTAAGATATGATCGTTATGTTTCTTAACAAACAGAGTCTTATTAACACTTCCCATTAGAAAATTATGACTTAGTAAAAACTTAGTCAATTTTTCGTACCATGCCTGTGAACTTGTTTTAAACCGTAGAGAGCCTTTTTAAGCCGATAGACATGATCAGTGTTCTTAGGGTCTTCAAAACCCATTGGTTGTTCAACATAAACTTCTTCATGCAGATCACCATTTAAGAAGGCACTCTTTACATCCATTTGATAAATTTTGAATTTTCTAAAGAACGCAATGGATATGAATAGTCTGATTGATTCAAGACGATCTACTGAGGCAATTGATGCCTTCCATTTGAGTGTACCCTTGTACAACCAGTCTAGCCATGTTTCGAATTATATTTCAAGTTCATCAGACTTATTTTTGAAAATCCACTAAGTTCCTATAATGTGTTTATCTATAGGTTTAGGAAGAAGATACCAAATATCATTTCTCACAAATTGATTAAGTTCTTCTTGCATAGCTACTATCCAGTTTTCGTTAGTAAGGGCTTCTTTTACATTAGCCGATTCTATCTCGGATGTAAAGCACACATAATTACATGTCTTCTAGATGTCTACGAGTGTGCACACCAGTGAGAGGGTTTATAAGAATTTGAGTGGTTGGATGATCTTTGACAGTCCTTAGTTCAGAATTAGTTTGATTTGATGAAGTATCTGGTTCATCAATTAAAAGAACTTCATCATTATTTGAACTTGGGGCAGGTGTATTCAAGCGATCGTCAATGACCACATTGATGGACTCTTGAATCACACCGGTCCTCTTGTTTAGTACTCGATATGCACGATTGTTCAAAGAGCACCCTAAACAGATACCTTCATCACTTTTACTGTCAAACTTTCCCAAATTTTCACGATCATGTAAAATATAGCACTTGCTGCCAAAAACTCGAAAGTATTTGACAGTAGGCTTCTTATCAAACCATAGTTCATAAGCAGTTTTATTATTAGATTTACTTGTATAAACCTGGTCGATTATATAACAGGCAGTATTTACGGCTTCAGCCCAAAGATTTTTAGGGAGCTTCATACTATTCAACATTACATTAGCCATTTCTTGAAGCACTCTATTTTTTGTTTCAACAATTCCATTTTGTTATAGTGTTTTGGGTGCAGAGAATTCATGAGATATTCCCTGATCACAACAAAATTTTTAAAAACTGCTATTTTTGAATTCTGATCCATGATCACTACGGATCTTACTAACTTGAGACCCTTTTTCAATTTGGATCCGTTTGAGAATACTTTTTACTTCATCAAAGGTTTCTGATTTATCTCTTAAGAAGGTTACCCAAGTAAATCTGGTATAATCATCCACGATTACTAGTATGTACTTTTTGCCACATTTACTCTCCGTCCTGGTTGGTCCTACAAGATCTATGTGGAGAAGTTCAAGCATTTTTTATGTAGCATTGGAGTTCACCTTTTTATGAGAACTCCTATTTTGCTTTCCAATCTGGCATTCGCCACATATTTTATCTACTTTTTAAAGTTTAGGTAGACCTCTTATTAGTTCTCTTTTGCTCAATCTATAGAGATTGCGATAGTGTACATCTCTAAGGCGTTTATGCCATAACTCGGTCTCATCGGTATGGACCATGTAACACAATTGATTAGATGAGCTAGAATCACTTACGATGTAGCAGTTTTCAGAAGTTCTTCGACCAGTTAATATTACAGAACCATTTTTGTTTGATATTTCACACCCTAGGTTAGAAAATTTAACACTATGATTTTTATCGCATATTTGAGAAATGCTTAACAAGTTATATTTTAAACCTTCAACGTACAGAACATTTTCAAATAAGGAGAGGTCAGAAAGTTGAACCGTACCTTGGCCAATAATCTTGCAGTTGCCACCATCACCAAATGTGACTGAACCATCAGTCATGTCTTTAAGAGTGGTGAACAGACCTTTGTCACAAGTCATGTGCCTGGAGCATCCACTGTCTATGTACCACTTTGAATGTCTTGAAGCTTTGAAAGCCGTGTGGGCAACCAAGCAAGTAACCTTAGGAACCCATTTCATAACTGTTTTGGGTTTAGGAGTATAGTTGGTCCTCTTATGTTTGTAGTTGTTATAAGAATGACCCACTGAGTTAGATTTTAAGAGCTCCTTAAGTAGATCAACTATTTTCTCAGCTAAAGGGTTTTGGTTCTGATTTTTATAGTTGATATGGTTACTTTTAGTTTTCAAAGATTGAAAAGTTTTAGCATTTTTAGAAAAACTTTGATTAGAACTTTTCTCTTTTGAGTTTGAGGACTCTCCTTTTACAAACTTAGGAAAACTATTCTTCTGTTTGGGAGGAACATTTTTATCATAGCCCAAACCAGATCGGTCGCCACATTTTCTTGATCCAGACAAAAGTTTTTATAACTTTGGATCACCTTGGGCATACCTCCATGTATCCTTTAAACTCAAAAGTGAAGAGATTTCAAGTTTAAGTTTTTCATTTTCAGATTTCAGATTTTCAATATGGGATGTTTTGAATTCTAAATCGCATTTACATTTTTCAAAACAATCTGAAATATGGAATTTTTCTAAAACATGAGTTTCAAAATTTTCTTTAAGCTTTAAAAACTTTTCTTTCTAAAGTTTAAGTTTAACAGCAATTTTACAAATTTCCTTGTATAGGGCATTGTGAGCATCATGAAGATCTTCTTCATTTTCATGATCACTATTCAGATTATCTTCACTAGTAGAATCATCATGATCTGAAAAAGTGAACTTGGCTAGAGTCATAAGAGCTTTGACTTCATTGCCCGACTCGGTTTCAGAATCTTCTGATTCAGAAGAGGCTTCAGTGCTAGAAGATTCATCCCAAGTAGCCAACATTCCTTTCTTTTTAGGTTTGTCCTTTTTAGGACACTTGTTTGCTAAATGCCCATATTCTTGGTAGTTGTAACATTGACTATCTTTTAAAGATTTCCAAGTTTTAGATTTAGATTTAGATCTTTTCTTATCATTTGATTTTTGAAAGTCAACCCACTTTTTACTTTTGAAAATCTTGTAAAACTTTTCGCTAAGAGAGCCATATCATCTTCAGAATTTTCAAAATCAGAATTTTCTTGAGAAATACATTTGGAAGACTTAAGGGCAATAGATTTACCTTCAGGAGTTAACTCGTAGGTTTGTAAAGACCTAACTAATTCTTCTACCCTCATATTGTCCATATCACGAAGTTCCTGGATCGCAGTCACTTTTGAGTTGAACCGTTCAGGTAGTGTGCGTAGTATCTTTACATACACTTTACTTTCTGGGATTTTATCGCCAAGACCCAAAATAGAGTTCACAAAGTCGTTCAGACTAGTATAGAAGTCCATGAACATTTCATTTTCTTCTATATGTATTTCCTCAAATTTAGTTGTGAGGATTTGGACTTTAGACTTCTTGACAATTGTTATTTGCCCCTTTGGTTGTCAAATTTTGTGGTGCCAAAAACACAACCTATGTGTGGTGCTAAAAACACAATCTATGTCTTGTGTAGCATGTTGGTTTGTATGTTTAAGTCACTGCATCAATACTACGAGCTAAGAACGGTGATTTACTTCAAGAAATTCAAGTTCAAGTTCATTGGCTACTTCTGCAAGTTTCACAAGAGCTACATCAAAAGGCATGTTCATGTTCAAGTCTCAAGTACTACTCAAGACTACAGTACAAGATGAAGTCCAAACTTAAGAAGAACTCAAGTTCAAGCTACATCAGAGATCTCAAGCTTCACAATCTTCAAAGGTCAGCCATCTTTATAAGAAGTGTAAACTCAATGTCCATACTTCACATTTAAGGTTTGCATGACCTTAGTTTAACCTTAGGGTAGGTCATTTTGAATACATAATTCATATAAAATATTTTTATAAGTGTTTGATCTGTTCTAAGACCAGTCCTGAACTCTATTCGACTAGTTCTAGAA
This sequence comes from Magnolia officinalis, assembly GCA_021015155.1. Taxonomy (NCBI): domain Eukaryota; kingdom Viridiplantae; phylum Streptophyta; class Magnoliopsida; order Magnoliales; family Magnoliaceae; genus Magnolia; species Magnolia officinalis. The sequence goes on along the minus strand of JAJHSJ010000010.1, from coordinate 30,803,598 downwards.
CTGGCTCGACCAGTCCAAGAAATTCTAAGACCAGTCCAAAGTTATTGCAAATTTTTAGAATTTTTTGGTTGAACATTGACCAGTCCTGGAGTCTGCTCGACCAGTCGTGGGAATAGTGCCGACTCATTCACGACCAGACCTGCAGCTACGACTCAAACTCCAGCAACCATTCTTGGTTTTTCACGACCAGTCGTGGAAACCCTAAGACCAGTCGTGGACACCCTAATACCAGTCGTAGAAAGGCTTTATCCGATCTCGTTTAAAATTTCAAAATGTAGTTCGACCTACGACCAGTCGTGGTGGCCACACGACCAGTAGAAGATGCGATTTCTGTAACTATAAATAGAAGACGAATTTCAGAGTTTTTCAAGAATCCAATTCACGTAAAATCAAGGCATCGCTTTGAGATAAGTTTGTGTTAATTTAATCTACGCTGTGCATATTTCATATTCTCTTTTGTTAGGTTTCTTTATTTGATTTTGTTTCTACATTCCAATCTAAATTGAAAAGAGGAATTGTTGTATTCCTTCTTCTTGGAACAAAATCAAATCGATCTAGCCCATTTGGTTTAATTTAAAATCAATTCGAATTTAGAACCATATCAAAATGAGTATTGGACATTTGAACTTTTACTCCGATTGGTTCTTCCGGGCTGCTACAAAAGGAGAAATCCAGGTATTTTACATTTATGTAAATCTTTTATGCTTTTGGTTTTTGTTTGAGATTAAGCCAGATAAATCTCAATGTTATGGTTATCTGGGGAGAGCCAAAAAACTCAGAAGTGGGGTTTTTGAATTTTGTAAGCCCATTTGAAAGACACAATTGTGAAGGTTTTAGGTGAACCTGTGAAACCTATTTTCATAGTGAACGTTGATATCCCCTGTGTGAGGATATTAGGAGTGGAGTAGCAAGTTGTGTGGCTGTTGTTTAACACTTGGTGTACAAACAGGCGAACGACTATAATTCCTTGTATTTTGTGGTTTGAATGTTTATTTAATTTCTATCTTTTATCATTCAAAGCTGTGGAATGTATGTGTAGATGTGAATGTTGTAATATTTACATTTCAAGCATTGTGGGAATGTTGTAATAGTCTAGAATTTAAGTTCTCGCTATTTTCTTTATTTCATTTCAGTTTGAGTTTTGATATTCAAATTGTTCTAGTAAGGTTGTCCTACCATAAACCCTTGGTTTTTATGGTGCAAGGTTGTCCTTATAATAACATTGGTATCAACCTCTCTATTTTAGTGCTTTACATTTCAGTACTGTGATTTGTTTAAAGTTCTTTCTTTCAAGGCTATCTTATTCTTTTAAATTCCGCTGTTAAAGTTTTAATTTGGCATATTCCTATTCCCCCCCCCCCCCCCCACTCCCCCTCTAGGACATATAGCTAGGCCTTTTCAAGTGGTATCAAAGCCTAATAGCTTGTTTTAATTGTTATAATTTGGATTTATTTCCTGAGCTAATCGATCTAAGCTATTAATGAGATGTCAAATTTTGATAGCCTTTCAGTCACTAGGCCTCCACCATTTGATGGCTCCAACTATGCTTATTAGAAAGCCAGAATGAGGAATTTCCTCAAATCAATGGATGAGAGTGTGTGGCAAGCCACAGTGACTAAATGGATCCCTTCTACCACTGAAGTGACTGGTATCGATGGATTAAAATCAGTGAGAATATCACCCTATTTTTCTTAGACCACACTTTAGAAAAGTGAGGGTAGTGCCAATGCAAAAGCACTAAATGCAATTACTTGCGCACTATCACCGGATGAGTTCAAAAGAATTATATCCTGTGATACTGCAAAGTAAGCTTGTGATATTTTAGAAATGACACACGAGGGTACATCAATTGTCAAAAAGTCTAAAGTCGAAATCCTCACAACTAAATTTGAGGAAATACATATGGAGGAAAATGAAATGTTCATGGACTTTTATACAAGACTAAATGACATTGTCAACTCTATGTGGGGTCTTGGCGATTAAATCCCAGAAAGTAAAGTGTGTGCAAAGATACTACGCTCACTACCTGAACGATTCAACTCAAAGGTGACTGCGATCCAGGAACTTCGTGATATCGACAATATGAGGGTAGAAGAATTAGTTGGGTCTTTACAAACCTATGAGTTAAACTTTAAAGCTCCTAAAAGTAAATCTATAGCCCTTAAGTCTTCCAAATGTATTTCTCAAGAAAATTCTGATTTTGAAAATTCTGAAGATGATATGGCTCTCTTAGCGAAAAAGTTTTATAAGATTTTCAAAAGTAGAAAGAGGGTTGACTTTCAAAAATATGATAATAAGAAGAGATCTAAATCTAGATCTAAATCTTGGAAATCTTTGAAAGATAATCAATGTTACAACTGTCAAGAATATGGGCATCTAGCAAACAAGTATCCTAAAAAGGACAAACCTAAAAAGAAAGGAATGTTGGCTACTTGGGATGAATCTTCTGGCACTGAAGCCTCTTCTGAATCAGAAGATTCTGAAACTGAGTTAGGCAACGAAGTCAAAGCCCTTATGACTCTAGCCAAGTTCACTTTTTCAGATTATGATGATTCAACCAGTGAAGAAAATCTGAATAGTGATCATGATAATGAAGAAGATCTTCAAGATGCTTATAATGCCCTATACAAGGAAAGTTATAAGATTGCGGTGAAACTGAAGCTTCAAAAAGAAAGGTTTTCAGGGTTTAGAGAAAGATTTGAGTCTCTTATTTTAGAAAAATCTCACATTTCAAATTGTTTTGAAAAATTCAAATGTGATCTAGACTTCAAAACCACCCTTATTGAAAATCTGAAATCTAAAAATGATAAACTTAAACTTGAAGTCTCTTCCCTTTTGAGTTTAAAGGATACATGGAGGTATGCCCAAGGTGATCCAAAATTAGAAAAACTTTTAACTGGATTAAGAAAATGTGGCGACCGATCCGGTTTGGGCTACGATAAAAATATTCCTCCTAAACAGAAGAATATTCCTCCCAAGTTTGTGAAAGGAGAATCCTCTAACTCAAAAGAGAAAAGTTCAAGTCAAAAGTTTTCTAAAAATGTTAAAACTTTTCAATATTTCAAACCTAAAGGTAATCATACCAATTACAAAAATCAAAACTGAAACCCTTTAGTTGAGAAAATAGTCGATCTACTTAAGGAGCTCTTAAAATCTAACTCAGTGGGTCAGTCTTACAACATCTACAAACATAAGAAGACCAACTATACTCCTATACCCAAAACAATTACGAAATGGGTTCCTAAGGTTACCTGTTTGGTTGCCCACATTGCATTCAAAGTGACAAGCCATATAAAATGGTACCTAGATAGTGCGTGCCCCAGGCATATGATAGGTGACAAGGCTTTATTCACCTACTTTAAAGATATGACTGATGGGTCAGTCACATTTAGTGATGGTACCAACTGCAAGATTATTGGCCAAGGTACGGTTCAACTCTATAACCTTCCCTTATTTAAGAATGTTTTATATGTGAGGGGCTAAAACGCAACCTATTAAGCATATCTCAAATATGTGATAACAATCACAGCGTGAGCTTTTCTAATCGAGGTTGTGAAATTTTAAACAAAAAGGGTTTAGTAATATTAACTAGTCGCAGGACTTCTGAAAACTGCTATATTGTAAGCGATGATAGATCATCTAATCAATCATGCTACATGGTCCATACCGATGAGACAGAATTATGGCATAAACGCCTTGGATATGTACACTACCGTAATTTATACATATTGAGCAAAGGAGAACTAATAAGAGGTTTACCTAAATTTCAAAAAGTAGACAAAATATGAGGTGAATGCCAGATTGGCAAACAAACTAGGAGTTCTCACAAAAATGTGAACTCCAATACCACATCAAGACCACTCGAGCTACTCCATATAGATCTTGTAGGACCTACCAGGATGGAGAGTCGAGGTGGTAAAAAATACATACTGGTAATCGTGGATGATTTTACCAGATTCACATGGGTAGCCTTCTTGAGGGATAAATCAGAAACCCTTGAAGTAAAAAGGATTCTCAAACGGATCCAAACTGAAAAAAGTTCTCAAGTTTGTAAGATCCGTAGTGATCATGGATCTGAGTTCGAGAATAACAATTTTGAGAAATTTTGTAGCGATCAGGAAATATCGCATGAATTCTCTGCGCCCAAAACACCTCAACAAAATGGAATTGTAGAGAGGAAAAATAGAGTGCTTCAAGAAATGGGAAATGTAATGCCGAATAGTATGAAGCTCCCTAGAAACCTTTGGGCTGAAGCTGTAAATACTGTGTGCTATATTATCAACCGAGTTTATATTTGTAAATCTAATAATAAAACTTCTTATGAAATGTGGTTCGATAAAAAGCCCACTGTCAAATACTTTCGAGTTTTTAGCAGCAATTGCTATATTTTACGTGACTGTGAATATCTAGGGAAGTTTGACACTAAAAGTGATGAATGTATCTTTTTAGGGTATTCTTTAAACAGTCGTGCATATCGAGTGTTGAACAAAAGGACCGGTGTTATTCAAGAGTCCATCAATGTGGTCATTAACGATCACTTAAATACACCTGCCCTAAGTTCAGATAATGATGAAGTTCTTTTAATTGACAAACCATATACTTCATCAAATCAAACTAATTCTGAACTGAGGACTGTTAAAGATCACCCAACCACTCAAATTCTTGGAAACCCTCTCATTGGTGTGCGCACTCGTAAACAAATAGAAGACATGTAATTACATGTGCTTTACATCCTAGATTAAACCGGCTAATGTAAAAGAAGCTCTTTCTAATAAAATCTGGATAGTTGCTATGCAGGAAGAACTTAATCAATTTGTTCGAAATGATGTCTGAAATCTTGTTCTTAGACCTAAAGATAAACATATTATCGGAACAAAGTGGATTTTTAAAAATAAGTCTGATGAACTTGGTAATATTATTCGAAACAAGGCAAGACTGGTTATACAAGGGTACACTAAAATAGAAGGCATTGATTACGATGAAACCTTTGCCTCAGTTGCTCGCCTTAAATCAATCAGACTATTCATATCCATTGCTTACTTAAAAAAATTTAAAATTTATTAAATGGATGTAAAGAGTGCCTTCTTAAATGGTGATCTACATGAAGAAGTGTATGTGGAACAACCAACGGGTTTTGAAGACCCTAAGAACACTGATCATGTCTATCGCCTTAAAAAGGCTCTTTACGGTTTGAAACAAGCTCCCAGGGCATGGTACGAAAAATTGACTAAGTTTTTACTAAGTCATAATTTTCTAATGGAAAGTGTTGATAAAACTCTGTATGTTAAGAAACATAACGATCATATCTTAATGGTTCAAATCTATGTTGATGATATTATTTATGGATTTAACTGTGCTAACATGACTGTTGAGTTTGCAAATTTAATGAAATCTAAGTTCGAAATGAGCATGGTTGGGGAATTGAATTATTTCCTAGGGTTACAAGTAAAACAACAACCTAATGGCATTTTTATTTCTCAAACCAAACATGTTTTGAACTTGATTAAAAAGTTCAGATTTGAGAATGGTAAGATTTTTTATACTCATATGAGTACAACCTTAAGACTTTCAAAAGACTCTACAGGTAAAAATGTAGATCCTAAACTATATCGTAACATGATTGGCAGTTTACTTTACTTAACTGCAAGTAGACCCGATATTGCCTTAAGTGTTGGTATTTGTGCTAGATATCAATCTAATCCTAAAGAATCTCATCTAACTGTTGTTAAGGGGATTATGCGATTGTCACAAGTTCTAATAATTTGGGCCTCTAGTATCCATATGATACTAGTGTTCAATTGGCTGGGTATTCAGATGCTGATTGGGCTGGTAATATCGATGATAGAAAGTCAACTAGTGGTGGTTGTTTCTATATCAGAAATTGTTTAGTTTCTTGGTTTAGGAAGAATCAAAGTTTTGTATCGCTCTCCACTGCTGAGGCTGAATACATTCTAGCTAGAAATTCATGTACTCAGCTTGTTTGGATGAAACATATGTTAATCGATTATAGAATTGCACAGGAATCAATGATATTATATTGTGATAATTCCAATGCTATAAATATTTCAAAAAATCCAATTCAGCATTCACGTACTAAGCACATTGACATTAGGTATCATTACATTCGTGAATTAGTGGAAGAAAAAATAATCTCTTTAAATTACATTCCGACTGAGACTCAAGTTGCTCACATTTTCACTAAACCGCTCGATAAAAGTAGGTTTAATAAATTGAAATTTGATCTTGGTATGTGCAATTTAAATTGATTATTCATGCATATGTGTATCATAGTATATATAGACTTGATAATTTATTGTTTTAAATATCAAATTTTTATGAAAAATGCATATTTTTGTCAGTACTCGACCAGTTGAGGAAGTGCCAGACCAGTCGTGGTATGACTGGTCGAGAACAGTCCTCGACTAGTCATGCACCGCGCTGGACCTTTTTAATTTGGGGAAAAATCTCATCTTCCTCATTTCTTTTTTCTTCTCCAATGGGCATAAGTATGACCAGTCGTACCCAACCATTTGTTCATCAAGGTTAGTGCATTTTTTTTGGTCAATCTTGTAGATTCAAGTTCTATTCTCTTCATTCTTGTCATTTGAGTACTTGATTTTAGCTTTGTTGAGATTTTGGGGTTTTTCTACTCCATTTGCTGATCTTAGAAAACCTATCTCTACTTCCTTTGTGATTTATTGGTACTTTGGTTTTCTTGAAGTAAATAGATGCTAAAAGGAAAAAGAAAACTGTCCATGGTCTATCATCCTCTAGATCAGCTCCTATTACTCGGCGCCATCTTCGATCACTGGAAGATGATCCCGCACATGTACGGGATTTACGTATGCGTAATGTCATTGTTGAAAAAGTTGTGTTTATTGATCACATTGCTCCTTTTGGTATCCTTCCTCTTCTCCAATTTGTAGGTTGGGATAGCATCCTACATTGGGGTGGGCCTCTATGCCAATCCACTGCACAGGCTATGTGTGCATGTATCTCTGAATTTTCATCTGATAATTTAACTTTTAATATTGATACTAGAGAAGGTCCATTTACAGTAGACCGTCATCTGATTGCGGATCTAAGGGAAATACCTATTAATGATGAGGGCATCCCTATTCATATTTTAATGGAAAAACCTTCAGAATCAGAAAAACGGATGTTAACCAGAGATTTATGTAATATGGATGTTTAATGGACTCATAAAGGAAATGTGCTCCCCGTAAAGTATTTGTTACCTAAATACAGAGTTCTCTATAGAATTTTTATTTCAAATATGTATCCTTGTTCTGGTAACAAAACAGAACTAACTTCCTTTATGGTTTGAGTTTTGCATTATATCGTCACTAGTACTAAAGTATGTCTGCCTTCTTTCATATGTCATTTCATCATTCAATTTGGTCTCCATCTAGGACACAGTGATATTCCATTTGCTTCTCTTATGACTGTGTTAGCTACTCACATGCTAGTTGTTATGCCTGTCGGAGAGGCTCCTATTCATCATCTTTTGTTTAATAATTCTAATTTAAATAAGATGAAGTTGGAATTGGCACCTGGTCAAAGAGATGTGGGTGGTGGTGCTGAAGCATGGAATGATGAAGAAGGTGGAGATCTTCCTCCTGATGATATCAATATGGATGATATTTTTGATGAGATTGAATCAAATTCTACAAATGATCCTGACTATAAGCCATCTGAGTTTTATGCTCGTCTTCGTGCTCTTAAGGAGATGGTAGAGAACATGAATGGTGCCCATGATTTGCAATTTAAATATACACGCAAGTATCTTAGGGGTTTAAACAAGGGCCTTCATCAAATTGATCCTACCATAGCTGTTCCCTCTTCAGGATCTAATTAAATATTTTAATCTTTGGTCTGTAATAACTTTTATACTACTTTTGTTGGTGTGTGGACTTTGATTTTACTTCAGTTTGTATGACTGACGTTTGATTCAGCTAGTTATTGCTATGTGAACTTTGAATTTTCTTATTTTTTCTTACATATCTTAACTCGTTATTCCTGTCTTTACTCTCTTATTGGTCTTCCACTATGATTTCTTCCTTTCTTCCTTTGTCATTTTGTGACAAAAAGGGGGAGAATAATTTAATGGTTATATGGATTGTGGGGGAGAATATGGATTGTGGGGGAGTAGAGTAAGCTTTTTTAATGAAGGATTTATGTTTACTACTCAGTGGGAGTAAGTAATGAAGATTTTGTGAATGACAACTGGTGCATGATTCTTTGTGTTCATAACTTTGTGTTCGTAATGATCATATTCTTGTTAAGTGTGTTTTGTCACAAATTTGACAAAGGGGGAGATTGTAAGTGCAATTGTTATTTGCCCCTTTGGTTGTCAAATTTTGTGGTGCCAAAAAAATAATCTATGTGTGGTGCCAAAAACACAATTTGTCTTGTGTAGCATGTTGGTTTGTATATTCAAGTCACTGCATCAATGCTACAAGCTAAGAACGGAGATTTACTTCAAGAAATTCAAGTTCAAGTTCCTTAGCTACTTTTGCAAGTTTCACAAGAGCTACATCAAAAGGCATGTTCTTGTTCAAGTCTCAAGTACAACTCAAGACTAGAGTAAAAAACGAAGTCCAAACTTAAGAAGATCTCAAGTTCAAGCTACATCAGAGATCTCAAGCTTCACAATCTTCAAAGGTCAACCATCTTTATAAGAAGTGTAGACTCAATGTCCATACTTCACATTTAAGGTTTGCATGACCTTAGGGTAGGTCATTTTGAATACATAATTCATATAAAATATTTTTATAAGTGTTTGGTCTATTCTAAGACCAGTCCTGAACTCTGTTCGACTAGTCCTAGAACTGGCTCGACCAGTCCAAGAAATTCCAAGACCAGTCCTAAGTTGTTGCAAATTTTTAAAATTTTTTAGTTGAGCTTCAACCAGTCCAGGATTCTGCTCGACCAGTCGTGGGAATAGTGCCAACTCATTCACGACCAGTCCTGAAGTCTGTTCGACTGGTCGTGGGAACAGTGCCGACTCATTCACGACTAGTCCTGCAGCTACGACTCAAACTCCAGCAACCATTCTTGGTTTCTCACGACCAGTCGTGGGATGGTCACGACCAGTCGTGGACACCCTAAAACCAGTCGTAAAACGGCTTTATCCGATCGCGCTTAAAATTTCAAAATGCAGTTCAACCTATGACCAATCGTGGTGGCCACACGACCAGTCGAAGATGCAATTTCTGTAACTATAAACAGAAGATGAATTTCAGAGTTTTTCAAGAATCCAATTCACGTAAAATCAAGGCATCACTTTGAGATAAGTTTGTGTTAATTTAAGCTACGTTGTGCATATTTCGTATTCTCTTTTGCTAGCTTTATTTACTTGATTTTGTTTTTGCATTCCAATTTAAATTGAAAAGAGGAATTGTTGTATTCCTTCTTCTTGGAATCAAAATCAAATAGAGCTAGCCCATTTGGTTTAATTTAAAATTAATTGGAATTTAGAACCATATCAAAGTGAGTATTGGACATTTAAACTTCTATATTCGAACTTCTACTCCGATTGGTTCTTCCGGGCTACTACAAAAGGAGAAATCCAGGTATTTTACATTTATGTAAATCTTTTATGCTTTTGGTTTTTGTTTGAGGTTAAGCTAGATAAATCTCAATCTTATGGTTATCTGAGGAGAGCCAAAAAACTCAGAAGTGGGGTTTTTGAATTTTGTAAGCCTATTTGAAAGACACAATTGTGAAGGTTTTAGGTGAACCTGTGAAACCTATTTTCATAGTGAACGCTGATATCCCCTGCGTGAGGATATTAGGAGTGGAGTAGCAAGATGTGTGGCTGTTGTTTAACAGTTGGTGTACACACAGGCGAACCACTATAATTCCTTGTGTTTTGTGGTTTGAATGTTTATTTAATTTCTATCTTTTATCATTCAAAGTTGTGGAATGTGTGTGGATGTGAATGTTATAATATTTACATTTCAAGCATTGTGGGAATGTTGTAATAGTTTAGAATTTAATTTCTCGCTATTTCTTTTATTTCCTTTCAGTTTGAGTTTTGATATTCAAATTGTTCTAGTAAGGTTATCCTGCGATAAACCCTTGGTTTTTATGGTGCAAGGTTGTCCTTAGAACAATATTGGTATCAGCCTCTCCGTTCTAGTGTTTTACATTTCAGTACTGTGATTTGTTTAAAGTTCTATCTTTCAAGGCTATCTTATTCTTTTAAATTCTGCTATTAAAGTTTTAATTTAGTATATTCCTATCCCCCCCCCCCCCCCCTAGGACATATAGCTAGGCCTTTTCACTTATAGTCCTACATTTGTTAAAGGAGAATCCTCTAACTCAAAAGGAAAGGGATTAAAATATAATAATCAAAATAACTTTAAAAATGTAAAAACTTTTCAAGCTTCTAAAATCAATACTAATAATGTCAGCTTTAGAAAATAAAACTATAATCCTTTAGCTGAAAAAATCAGGGACATACTCAAGGAGTTTGTCAAATCTAACTCTATTGTGAGAGTTGATAATAATTTCCAGCGAAGGAAAACCAACAGTGCTCCAAAACCAAAAACTACAATGAAATGGGTTCCTAAGATTACTTGTCTAGTTGCCCACACCGCCTTCAAGGCTTCGAGTCAACCAAGGTGGTACCTAGATAGTGGTTTCTCAAGACACATGACAGGTGATAAAGATTTGTTCACCAACTACAAAGAAATGACTGATGGCTCAGTCACTTTTGGTGATGGAAGCAACTGCAAGATAATTGGCCAAGGTACGGTTCAACTTTTTAACCTTCCACCTTTTGAAAATGTTTTATTTGTAGAAACACTACAAGAAATAGGATTTTTACCGACGAATTTTTTTTGTTGAAAAAAGGACTTTTACCGACGAAAATTATTTACTTTTAATGACGAAATTATTATTTCGTAGGTAAAAGTCCTTTTTACCGACGAAAATTTTTGTCGGAAATGGCTATTTTGAATTTTAGAAAAAAAATTCCAAAAATTTACTTTTACCAACTAAATTATAATTTTGTAGGTAAAAGTCATTTTCACCGATGAAAATTTTCGTCGGTAATGGCTGTTTTAAATTTTTGAAAAAAAATATTTTGAAAAATTTACTTTTACCGACGAAATTAAAATTTCGTAGGTAAAAGTCCTTACTGATGAAAATTTTCGTCGGTAAAGGCTATTTTGAATTTTTAAAAAAGAAATTTTGAAAAATTTACTTTTACTGAAGAAATTATAATTTCGTAGGTAAAAGTCCTTCGTACCGACGGAAATTTTCGTCGGTAATGGCTGTTTTGGATTAAAAATAAAAAATAAAAAATTTACTTTTACCGACGAAATTATAATTTCGTAGGTAAAAGCCCTTTTTATCGACAAAAACTTTCGTCGGTAATGGTTGTTTTGATTTTTTGAAAAAAGTAAAAAATTGAAAATTTTACTTTTACCAACGAAATTTTTATTTTGTAGGTAAGCTATTTTCCGTCGAAAACCGTTGGCAAAAATCCAATACTGTTTTTTCCGATGAAAACTATTTTCGTCGGTACATGTGTTTTTCCCGACGGACATAAACCGTCGGCAAAATTCCAATACAGTGTTATTACCAACGAAAACTTTCGTCGGTACATGTTTTTCCCGACAGACCTAAATCGTTAGCAAAAATCTAGTAAAATGTTTTTACCGCTGAAACTTGTCTTCGTCGGTAAATGTTTTTCCTAACGAACTAAAACTGTTGGGAAAAGGTTCCCGCCACGGCAAAAAATTCTCGCTCTGTCCGAAAACTCACTTTTACTGACGAAATGCTTTCATCGGTAAAAGTGTTTTTACCGACGATTAATTTCATCGCTAATGGTTTTTACTGACAAATAAAAACCGTTGGTGTGTGTGTGTGTGTGTCTGTATATATATATATATATATATATATATATATATATATATATATATATATATATATATATATATATATATATATATATATATATATATATATATATATAAAGTAATATTTAAATGATTTGTAATATCACATGAAAAGAATATTGAGAAGTTCAAAAATTTTAACAATGTTTGAGAAAAATTTTGAAAACAAAATGATGCTTTTGGAAAAAAAAATTCGACATTTTGAAATTTTTGAGAAAAAAATTTAAAATTGAGAATTTTTGAGATTTTGAAAATAAAAATTCAGAATTTGTATTTTTTTTAAAAAAATATTTTATAATAAAACATCATGGCGATGCGTATGGATAATTTCAATGGTTAATGTTTCCGTTCTCACCACGCGTATGGATAATTTGTGGCCCAACTTAATTTATGTGTTTAATCGATGTCGTTCATTTGTTTTTTCAGATCATTTTAGGTTAAAAGAAAAAAAAATGAAGTATATCCAAGCTTGTAATAGACGACGCAACAGAAAACTATGGGAATAATAATGTTCACAGTTGAAACCTTACTAGGGCCTACAGTGATGTTTGTTTTTCATTCAACCTATTGATAAGGTCAGAAAGATGTCGATGAAGGAAAAACGAAGATATCAGCTTGATTCAAATTTATATGAATAATATCTAACCCGTCTATAAGGTGGCCCACCATGTATTTATATCGGGAATTAAAAATCAGAGGGATTCAACGTTCTGATTCTCTACACAATGGGAAAAATGAGAATAGAAATCTGTTAAAATCTTCTTAATTGTGTGTAGGATCACCTTACCATATACATGCAATCCAATCTATTAATCTGATCCTAGACAAGACGAAGATTGAGTGTGAGATCCGACCCTAGTTTCATGTGTGCATGCATGTGTGGGAGAATGCATTCCGTCCATTTTGGTCCCATGGTCCTACCGACTAAATTCTGGCGACCAGCGACTCTCGGATAGTGTTTGCGGTCATCCTTGAGTTTGGTCACGTAGACCTGACTTGGATTGACCCCAAGACCTATGTCATTGTGACCGCATCGTCGCCACGGTTCCAATGTCCGTCTCGTGTGTAAATACGACGTGTCCATCAAAAGTTGTAGACCGCACATTATTTGGACCATTGATTGCATTTTGGTGGGACCCACCTAGATTGCACGTTTCCCCATGTGGACCCCACCCTAGTGCACTATTCCCCATATAAGCCACCCCTAGCCTGGCAATGATGGTTTCTCTTTTCAAGAGAACATCATGAGATTTGTCTTTTCTAGGTAATCATGATTCACCTTATTTCATGAGTAATGAGTATTTTCTCTTCTCAAAATTCATCTTTTCCTAAAAACTAATCATAACACTCTACAACCCTTCCACCTCTCTCTCTCTCTTCCTTCATTTCCTCTTCTTCTCCTTGCTAGAACACCCAAACTTCCCACCTTAGAAAAAATTTCAGCAACTTCTCTTCCATCTCCCTCCTCATCTAACCCTCTACTTTCAATCTTGACCCTTCATCCATGATCCTTGGAGCCTAAGGAGACCAATGCAACAAGAATCTTGAAGATCCAAGCAAGGTGGGTGCTCTTAGAATCTCTTTCATCTCATCCTTAGGAACTTGTGGGACCCATCAAGTGATGATGGAGGTCCCTCATGTCTCTATGATTGAGGCCAATGGCTCATTTCTTTACATGCATGTTCCATGGATGGGGTCATTCTCTGTGGACCCCATCATGGCATTTTTCCTTTGATGCATGTCTTTTAGGGGTCATCTAGACCATAAATTTGGTGGGAAAGGCATTCCCGCCATTGGATTGATTCCTAACTCCATGCATGTGCTAGATCTAGATTGTACATGATCTAATGGATTATATGAGTGTGTGGTGATGATGGGAGGGCCTCAATAGTGGCGGAGACCCTCTCTTGTGGTAGGATTTTTATTTTCCCATTATTTTATTCTTGATTCCTGATGTGTGTGGTCCACTTAGTGGTCATGGAATATCCAAACCGTCTAAGCAAGGTGGACGCCCATAGTTGTCCATTCTATGGACGTTGGCATCCCATTTGTTCCATTTTGGATACATGCAATGAGTTTTTATGAAGGAGGTATGGCCTGGATGTTTGTAGGGCCCACTAAGGTGGACCATAACACAAATTTTGTGGGGGTATTTCCCCCTTTACTCAGTAGTTATGTTTAGTTATTTTCAAACATACCTTGTTGTCCAGAAAAATTCTGGACTGTTTTTGGGTTGTTTTTGGCATGGATTATGGACTGATTTGAGGGATGTTTTACCCCCATTATTAGATTATTTCTGGAGGTGTGGACCCCACCTAGAAGTATATTAAATTTCACCGTCATTCATCCCTATTTGATCACCCAAAAGAGTGGGCTAAGGAGGGTGGGTAGTCTAGATTTTCTGGACTGTCCAGCCACTCTGCTTGCTGTACGAAAATAATTATCAGTTTGTTTCTGAAATGGTGGGCCACCTTTGTGGACCCCACCTTGTAGTATACTTGTACAGGGATGTTTGCCTTGTATTTTCCCAAATTTTGGCAGACCTGGGTCCACTTTAATGGGGTGCACAAGTCAGGAGCAGCAACATTGTTTCAGCAGCAGATTTTTTTTAGAAATAACTTGTTGTCCATAAATTGCAGGAGTTAAATAAAATACTTCTACTATCAAAAAAATTCTAAATTTTTTCAGGGAGGTGTCCACCTAGGGTAGGACCTACCTGCACAATTTTAGGGCCAATGGATCCCATTTGGGCATCCGAAAGGGTGGGCCAACATAGTGGACTGCTAGAAATTTTTGCTGTGCAGTCCAACAGCATAGTCCCATAAAAATAAAATTTAAAAAATACTTTCTCAAAAGGTGGGTGATATTTCTAGGTACCACCTTGTTGTAGGCTTGATGAGGAACCCCGGGTCTAAATTTCAGGAATTATGGAGGCCCAGAAGCCACCCATTGGATGGCCCAAATTCACGATAGTTATATTCCAACAATATTTCACCCTGGACAGATTGTATTCTTTAAATTAATTAAAATACTTTGGAGTATCCTAAAATCATGAAAATTTACAGGGAGGTGGTATACCCATGATAAGACCCACCTACAATTTTTTGGGGGGCAATGGAATCCGTACACACCGTGGCAAGGGCCGGACTTGCCCACCATGTTTGGACGTCCAGATTAACTAGATTTTATGGATGTCTATTTTATTTAAATTAATTAAAATACTTTTGACCATCTAAAAATTGGGAAACTTTGTGGAGTTGTGACCCACCTATGGAAGGACCATCCTGCAAATTTTAAGGGCCATCGAGCCCCTGTATTGACAGTGGAGCGGCCTGTAAAGTTGGGTCAGTTTTGGGCCAAATACCCAAGCCCGTAGGACTACCCACCATGAGACGCCCCTACCTTAGACTGTTGCTGGGCCTATATTCCGGCAGCATGGACCACTTCTAATGTGTGTTATGCATTCCCCTCTCATTTGGTGGGACCCACACTAATGTGTGTGGGTCATCAGAAAATAAATACTATAAATTAATTTATTTGCTGGACTCCAACAAACTTAGAAAGCGAGCGGGCTAGAAATTCAGTAATGGGCCCAATGTTGCCACCCATAAATGTTTATTTTAGTGTAGTTTGGCCTACTAGATTTGAGGAGGATTTAAATCAGTTATCTTACCATTTTTCTATAGTGTTATTGAGTTTAATTAGGGCCCATATGAGGCCCACCCGAGTTGAGTTTTAATGGAATGTTGCATATGATCGAAAGACTAGTTCCTTAGGCCTTGTGGACTAAATACGTTTAGATAGGCCCATTGATCTTGGGCCTATATTCTCCTATCTATTGTGATGGATTTAAGGGCTATAATATGCAAGTAGTTGGGCCCTTGGCTGCCCACTAAGTTGACCCTGTACTTGGGCCAAAAAGTGGGGCCTGATTCACTTGTGTAAAATATGAAATTTGCCCCTAAGGATGAACTACTGGGCTACCCTTGAAACCCACCACAATATATGGATTTATGACCTTTATGGTTGGACCTAAACCTTACTCGAGGTCCCACAATATTGCCTATGAGTTGGGCTTTATATATAGCCTATTAGGCCACGCATTGCTTGGGCCTTAGACCTTACTTTACACACGTATTAGGCTACCTTTTAGGATCCAATTGAGGTTAGATGTCCTCCTTGGTGGCCCTAAGGTAGGCCCCTAAGGCCCTTATAGGTGGTTGAAGGCCCACCTTGGACCATGTTAGGCCCGTTTCCTTTTTGAGGCCTTAGGACTCTCCTAGCTTGTGGGTCATCCCAAATTGTTGGGCCCCCACTAAGAGAGCTTCATTTCTCCTTAGAGTACTTGTCCATAGATCTTGTCATTGTCCCTCCTTGAGAAGGAGGAATACATTCTACACGTAGCACACTTACATCATTATGGCACATATGCATCATCTGTATAAATTGATTGCATTATATCGTGGTCATTGAGGGATGGAGTTTCTCCCCTTGTGCACATTGAGTGCTTGACGCTTGTGCATGATCTGTATGTGTGACTCATGCATTGGCATCGCATTTCATGATGATACTGCTCTTGCTTCATCAAGGCCTTGCCTCCATAGGGACATTCATGGATGGTCGTATGTGTGGACACCAGAAATATTACGTGAGCATACCGGGTGCATAGGATGCCCATGGGTGAAATTCTCAAAACTTCATGGTACCAAGGATCTGCTCCAACATCATGATCGAGTGGAAACTATAAGCGCAAGAGGGACTTATACCGTTAGGCCACGACTCCCACTGTCATGTAGTCGGTTGGATAGGGGTGTGGCCTTACCCGCTTGGTGTGAGGTGGCGTTGCTGGTATGAGTCTGACAAGCTCATAAATGGGTCCGCTACCGTCTGACCCTGTTGGTGATTGGCTGTCCACAGGCGGGTAGTGAGGTCTATTATGCTCATTTGACTGTGCAGGTCTATAGAGCGGCAGTCATTCTGTAGTGTAATGGACCTCAGTGATTTCCTTATGATTGAAAACGTACTTGACATGTAGATTGTATATGAGCACTGACATTACTTGCATCGTATTAGCATTAACTGTATAAGCCCCTTCATGTATTGCCTTTGTATGGCGCCCAATACTCATTGCATCATATTCATGATAAGCCTTGGTAAGGCTGGTGATATCCTCATTGAGCATGTTTCTTTCCTCGTACCTCTTGTTATTCTTCTGTGCACCTTTGTCACACACTTACACCACCCTTTAAGCTTTTATAAGCTTATGCATGATTAATGTGTGCAGGAGACTCTAGGTAGGCATCGTAGCAGCAGAGCGTGGAGTAGAGTTGAGCTTGAGGACTCCAGTGTTGTTGACTTCTCCCTCTTTTCCTATTTCGTTATGTATGACCTTTTGAACCTGATGTAAGCTTATAAAAGTTCAAATTCTTAGTGGATTTTATGATGTGTGCCCCTTGTTATTCTCAGATGTACTTACTGTAATCTTAGTTATGCTCGTATTGGAATGATTATACTATTATGGAAATTCTCCTTGTAGGATCCCAGGATCGGAACCTGTCTCAGGAGCCGAGAATGGGGTACTTCGGAGGCTGTTGTGGCCAGAACCGACCGTCGGGTTCCTTGTGAGTCCGGTTACTGAGTCTGAGACGTGACATTGAGTTTCCTGAAATCAATTATATTCAAATGTTCATGTGTGCAAAAATGTGAATTTAGATGTTTTATACGTGATTTCACACTTTTCACTATGATGTGATCTACATAACTATTATATTTGAATGAAATTTATGATACATGGTGAAAATATGATTTATTATCTGATGGACCGAATGGATCATGGGTCAAGGACACTTTTAAAGCCAAGATGGATAAAAAAAAAAAAAAAAAAGTCCCGACAAAGTGGGTATTGAACCCATTAAAAATAACATTCATAGAAGTTTTGGATCAAGCTGATGTTTGTGTTTTCTCTTCATTCATATCTTTTTGATATTTTGAACATGTTGGATGCTAAATAAACATTACTGTGGGCCCAAGGAAGGTATATATCAACGGTGGAAATCATTATTCCACATTGTTTCGCGTGGCATGGTACACTTGAGTTTTGGATTTACCTATAAATTTGGGATCAACCCACACCGTTCATCCATTCTTCGAGATCATTTTAGAGAATTATCCAAAAAATGAATCATATCCAAAGATTAAATGGACCACACCACAAATAAGGGGAACAGATTGGCTACTCCCCTTGACACCATCCAATGGCTGGTGGTTGGTGCTATGTGGACCACACCATGATGTATATGTTTAATCCATGCCGTCCATCTATTTTTAAAGATCATCTTATGGCATGAGACCAAAAACGAGGTATATCCCAATCTGAAATGGACCACATTACAGGTAACAGTGTTGAATGAGCACAACCATTTAAAACATTTTGGGGGCCATAAAAGTTTTGGATCGAGATGATTTTTGTTTTTCCCCTTCATCTAGGCATGTATGACCAAATAAATATATTGGATGCCAAATAAACGGTACAGTGGGCCTTACGAGGATTTAAATGATGGATATCTAATCATATTGTTTTCATGTGGTGTGGTCCACCTGATATTTATATACCTCTCATATTTGGGCCCCACCATGATGTATGTTTTATATCCACACCTTCCATCCATTTGGAGAGATCAATTTAGGGCAATATCCAAAGAACAAGTTAAATCCAAAGCTCCAGTGGACCCTATCACAAAAAATAGTGGGACAGTGATGCCCGCCATTAAAAACTTCTAAAGGCAACAAAAGTTTTATATCAAGATGATATTTGTGTTTTCCCTTATTTAATGTATTTTTTAAATTTTTAGCAAGTTGGATTTCAAATAAACATTACAATGGGCCGTAACATAGTTTCAATGGTGGGAATCACTCTCCCCACTGTTTTTTGTGGTGGGGCCCACTCCAGATTTTTATCTGCATCATTCTTTGGCTCATGACTTAAAATGATATCTCAAAATGGATGGACGGTGTGGATATAACCAATACATCATAGTGGGACTCACAGAAAATGGTGACGTCAATTCAAGTAAGGCATCCAAGAGACGCCCTACACCCAACGCGACATAACCTCCCTCTCTCTCTCTCTCTCTCTCTCTCTCTGACTCTCTCTTCCTCCAGCGCTCTCTCCCTCCTCTCCGTCCTCTCTCTCTCTCTCTCTCTGACTCTCTCTTCCTCCAGCGTTCTCTCCTTCCTCTCTCTCTCTCTCTCTGACTCTCTCTTCCTCTCTCTCTAATCTCTCATCCTTGTCCCCTCTCCGTCTCTCTCGCATCCTCTACCTCCTCTATCTCTCTGTATCTCTCTTCCTCTCTCTCTAATCTCTCATCCTTGTCCCCTCTCTGTCTCTCTCGCATCCTCTACCTCCTCTGTCTCTCTGTATCTCTCTTCCTCTCTCTCGCGGTTGTCAGATGCCCTACCCACACACGCCCTCTCTCTCTCTCTCTCTCTCTCTCTCTCTCTCTCTGAAGCTCAGTTGACCATGGGGTATCTCTCTCTCTCTCTTAATCTCTCTTAATCTCAATACCGATTTAGGGATTTATGGTTGGATGGCAAATAAATCTTACATTGGACCCTAGGAAGTTTTTAATGGTGTCCATGGACCCCACAACTATCAATGGAATGGGCCATGGTGGGGCCAATACATGTATACGCTGTGGGGTCCACTATCCCACGTGACATTGGCCCACCATCGAGTTTATTTGCCATCCAAGCTGTTGATTTGGTCACATAGACCTGGATTAAGGGAGATCAATAAGATCATTTTGATATAAAAAAAAATGGGTGGGCCCCACATAAAAAATGGTGAGCATGAAACTATTTTGAAACATGGCCTAAAAAAATATGTGTTCTATCTAAGTCGTCCATCTATTTTGAAATATTATTATAGGGCATTAAACTAAAAATTAGCTAGATAGAAGGTTAAAGTGGACCACACGGTAGGAAACATGGAGATTAAATCACATGTGCTTCCAATGGTGTGGTCCACTTGGGAATTCAATATACTTATTTTTGGGATTATAAACTAAAATATTTTAGTAAAATTAATGGACGGAATGGATTAAGCCTATAAATCATGGTGGGCCCCACAGAGCCCCTAAGAGGACCATCCATGGCCCTATGCCCAAATTAGGCGTGCTCTCAAAACAGAGTTGCGCCCAAATCTCCCCCCATTTCTCTCTCTCTCTCTCTCTCTCTCTCTCTCTCTCTCACTCCATTCCTTATTTCATTCTCTCATCATCCTCTCTCTCTCTCTCTCACTCCATTCCTTATTTCATTCTCTCATCATCCTCTCTCTCTCTCTCTGTCTCTCTCTCTCTCTCCGTTCCCACCGCAGCGCCCTCGTCGTCTCCCTCTCCCTCTCCCTCTCTCAAGGTCCCTCGTCGTCTCCCTCTCCCTCTCTCGAGCTCCCACACCCTCACACCTCCTTCAACAGCACCAGATCTTCAACAGCGCTGCCTCCACCGGTTCTCCCTTGCCCTCACTCCCCCTAACATTGAGGCTTCTTCCTCTTCAAAAGTTCCCTTTCCCTCTCCCTTACATTTCTAGGTTTTGTTGATTTCCTTATTACTACGACTTGAATCTGAGATTAAATGTTTTTTTTTTTTAAATTATTATGTAAAAGGTCTGTACAAGCAATGAATGCATGTTTGGATTTATCAGATCCATAGGACCATATCTCATTCCAAGTGATGCAATTAATAGGCAGTTAGATCTTGGTATAGGCCAAGCTTCAAACAAGCACCGAGCAACAAAATGGTGAGAGGGAGCAGAGCCCTTTTGAAGGAAGCTGGCATCAGCAAGGCCCTCTCTGATCTTCTAGTCTGCCCCCTCTCCAAGCAACCGTTGAGGCTGTGTCCAGAATCCAATTCTCTGATCAGCGACGCCCTCGGCGTTTCTTATCCTATAGTTGATGGAATCCCTTGCCTAGTTCCAAAAGATGGCAAGTTGCTTAAGACTGACAACACATCAAAACCTGACTCTGTTACTGAGTTATCCGTTGTGAACAATGAATCTTCGGGAGGAGGTGCACATTGAACAGTAATGGTTAAAAACAAAAGAAAAGACAAAACAGAAGGAAACCTTATACCATGACAAAGCTTTTTTGTACTTAAAATTTTCTTGTCTTGTTTATGCTAAAAGGGTGCGTCACGAGGGTACAGTATATTTCATCTTTCACTTTGGTACCATTTATTTCATCTCTTACTTTGTTTTAGCAGGAAATTTTGTGGTCCTGTTCTGGGTCTTGCTTGGCAGTGGTTTTTTTTTTTTTTTTTTTTTTTTTTTTTTTTTTTTTTTTTTTTTTAAGCCAGTAAATGTACAATACCATTTATTTTTGTATAGGATGCAGACACTTCCAGGAGCTGGTTCACTTTAAAACAAAAAAAAAAAAAGGTCAAATCTTGGTAGGACAGGGTTGGATCACCATACTAGGGTCCTAATTTGTAGAATCCCCCGTTAGGAGTTCGGAACATAAGATCAATGGTCTGGATCACCATACTAGGGGCTTAATTTGTAGAAATGGGTTGTTTGAAGCATAGGCATAGAAATTAGGCCCAAGCCTTAGCAAGTTTTAAATCTTCAATCATTTTGGAATGTTAGAATGTAGTTTTATGTGTGCGCTTAACGCATATAAATAAAATAGTGGGGTCCATGTACAATGCCAAGTATTTCTTAAGCATGCATATGGTACGAGTAGTGAATGGTTTCTTAAGCCATGGGCATTTGGTAATCAGTACCAGACTGAAGACTATAAAAAGCTCAATTTTAAATTTAAAATAACGACAACAACATAATTACGACTTTAAATCCTTGCTCAAAGTTATTGACAAAGTTTCACTAATCTTTAATACCCTATCTTTTTTTTTCTTTTTTTTATTCCTAATCTTTCTCCCCCATCTTGCCCCACCCATCCACTCACGTCCCCACCAAGAGACACATGCACACACTCATGCACAATCATTCGTAAATTGGAGGATGCAACCGCAAATCATGTCCGTTGTGAAAGGTGTAGATGATGTCAAATTAGTAAGCTCAACACGATTTAGAGTCATTTGTTCCATAGGATATTTATGCCTTAACTTTATTCATAGGTAATTATTACTTGGGAAAATGATTGTATGAGGAATAAGAAGTTTTTGTGCAAAATATTTTAGAATGATCAGTTTCGATACATAAACCAGACATAACTAATATCAATTATGGTCCACCTCGTGGATAACTTCAAACCAAAAGATCATTTGACATCCAATAGGTTGGCCCCACCATGAGAATCACCTATTGCAAAAGTCAGCCCCATCCCTCGGGTGGACCACACCATAGGAAGCAACATCTTGTCATTGATAAGTAGAAAAATACAAGTGTTGTCTACTCAATTAGTGGAAGTGGCTGATATTTGCAGAAGGTGATCCTCATGATGGGGCCAACATATTGGATGGATATGTTGCACACACATGAAAGGTTGGAAGTTATTTGTAGGGTGGACCGCAACTTGTAGTCCAACCAGTTGGACTTGAGACCTCAGTATCTAGTACATACTATTAATTTCCAAGTTCACCTTCCATTATGAATATTAGTTACTGGAGGGTGTATTTTAGTAGGTGTAAATGCTCTTACAACGTCATAATGATGTTTGCATCTGTGACCTCATTTAATGAAAAACTTTTTTCCTTCTACATTCTCTAAGGCTCAAACTTCATGGATTCCATTCATTTAAGGGAAGGATTCTTAATATTAACAATTATCAGGATAAAATCCTTCAGAAATGGTTTTGAGGTAATATAGCTTCTGTTACAATACTACTGCTGCAAAGTTTTAATCTTGTCAATGAGTTTCTGAAGATTTTGCTGCCACCCAGGGCTTGTGTCATGTAATAATCCTCTTAACGACTAGAAATTTTGTTAACTACATCTATTGGACATAGACACCTTTTAATGTTCCTGCAGTCAACATATCATATGTACATTTCTTATTTCATTCTTTGTTTGGATTCTGTCTAATATATGTATGTTGTTTATTTTCATCTGCATATGTATCTATCTATCCGTACATGTTCCTTTGTTTGTAATCAGTCATTAAAATGTATCTGCAGGTCAATGTGGATATGATGCAAAAAAGGTAAAGTCACTATTCTCTGTATGAATTGTTCTATTTTCTTAGTAATTGGATTTAAAAAAAAAAAAAACATCCATGCTAATATTTGACTGATCATATTCCATTTGATTTAAGATTTGTCTTTGATATTTCCCATTATGGATGTGAAGCAGTAACTGCATAGAAGTAGAGATAATTGAAGTTCTCATGTTGCTGCATCCTTTTAAGAAAAGAAATGGATTAATTTTCACCAATATGCACTAAAACAATGACCTTATTGCAAGTTGTTTGGGGCTGACCTTAACTCATGCTCCTAACCAACATTGCTCAGTCAGTGAATGTGGATGGTCCATCTGGCACATATATTTTTAACTGTGGAAAACAATCTTAGAATCTCCATTGTTAAGGATGTAATTACTGTGTATATGTAGTTTCTCTTTCACTTGTGAATTTATTTCTCTGCCTAGTTTTAAAACTAATGAGTTCTTCGTACTCATTTCATTTAGCATCTCTAAGTATCATCAGATTTTGCCTCCATCGGCCCATGCAATAACATCTACTGCATTAAAGTTTCTGCTGAAATGGTTGTTTCAATATGAATATGAGCACAGACAATGGTCGGCTGCTATCTCTTTGGGACTGATATCAAGTTGTTTACATGCAATGGATTCAAGACAAATTCCAAATCATCATGGACTTCTTGAGGTACATACTAGTTCATGCATGCATACAAATGCTAACATCATTGTTGTCATTATCATTGACATCACCTGACTGTGTATGGTCGCTTGACTTGTTCTTAATGTTACCGTAGATTCCTCAAAATGGACCAAAATGTACAAGTCAGCTGATGGTTACAACTAAGGGGAACAAATGACTAGAAAACATTCTAACCGTCAGTTCACTAAAAAGATATTCCGAGCACATAAAGCTTTAAGTTTCTTTAATTTAAGCACAATATGTAAGCGTACTTTCAACATTAAGCATATTCTAAGCTCTCAGTAATGTGAATAGTTTAATTTGAAAGTTTTTTGGTCAAGTAGATATTTAATCAGGCCCACTCTTACAGAGGGATATGGCCCAATCAAATCACTAGGGACCTATCACAAGGCAATCCACTCTCTTAGACCCTTTGAATACGTACCATTAAAAACTTCTTGGGGCCACCAGAACGTTTATTTGCCATGCGACCTGTTTATAAAGTCACAAGGACTTGGATGCAGGGACCACACAAATATTAGCTTGATCCAATAATTTTATGGCCCACGTGGAGTTTTTAATGGTTTTTGGATGAGATCATGCCCTAAAATGAGCTGTCAAAACTGATGGACCATGAGGATGTAAGGCATTTTCTCTCTTAAATCCTTAAAAATTGAAAATTCCACTTCAAACCTTGTACGTGGTCAAATTACCCTTTCCAGCCTCAATCTTGAATAAAATGAGAAGAACTCTGATACTTCTATGGATGTTTTTTAGGTCATTATAATAATGAAACATAGGTGGTATCATCAAACCAAACACATATACATGTAGATTAAGCTATCACCATTCATGTCATTCCCCTCAATATCTTCCTATGGATGTTTCTTGCTTTACTTACCTTTTATGTTGTTTTTAATCTGCTAGAGATAATAATACCTTGTTCCGGTTTTGCCGAATTCTTTATTATATGATGATTACTGCATAACACATGTTTATGTTGTGGAGGTAGTATGAATACTGGTAAGTATATTTGGTTATTTTTATTGTATTATGTTTATGAGAATGAAAGAAGAAATTAGTTGTGGAGGTAGTATGAATACAAATGAGATGATTGTTGCATTACATATGTCCTTATAATACCTTTTATTATTGTGACTTGTTAGTTTATAGTTACGACTTATGATTATGATTTGTAAGTTAGATAATTAGTTACCCATTTGAGGATTTCTATGTGGCCATACATAAATATGGTGTATTTCTGGTGGCATAGAAATTGCTCAGATTGTCCCATTTTGGACAATTCAAGGTTAGCTGGATAGTATGCTTTCATATAATCTATTTAAATGTTCATGCCTGATCCGCGGTCCATCTCCTTATTTCTCTCTAGATATGTTTCTTTCGTTCTGTATCTAATGCCAAATTTCTTTACATTGCTTTAGATATTTGACATCGGAATGTAACGTAAGATCAACTTATCTGGAGAGGTATGAGGAGATGCTACCGAATTTTTGGCGCGTACGTTTAAATGGGAATATGAAAGTATTAAAATCTATCCAACCTTGGATGGGTAGCTAATTTAGGATTTAATTGAGCGGTGGTCCCTGTAAGGTGGGAACTGTTGTTATGACCATGACGAAGTTGTTCATTTCCTATGGACAACAATATGGGTGGCCTGGCCATTTGGACAGGCCCGTGTTTATGTATTAAACATTGATGGAGTAACCCGGATGTGCGTCGGAGCTATCCGGATGTTGAGCGGGGGTCCTTGGAAGGTGGTAACCGCTGTTATGACCATGATGAAGTTGTCTATTTCCTATGGACAACATTGGAGTGGCCTGGCCATTAGGACAGGTCGTGTTTATGTATTAGCTCGAATTTGTTGCAGCAGACCCGAATGTGCGTCGGAGCTATCCGGATGTTGAGCGGGGGTCCTTGGAAGGTGGGAACCGCTATTATGACCATGATGAAGCTGTCCATTTTCTATGGACAACATTGGAGTGGCCTGGCCATTTGGATATGTCATGTTTATGTATTAGCTCGAATTTGTAGGAGCAGGCCCATGTTTATGAAAATCTTCATTTATGCTCAAGTTAATTTTGTGTAATTTGAAATGAGCTTAGCCTTAACCTAGAACCTAAACCTTAACCTAAACATATAACCTATAACCTATAACCTAAAACCTAAATGTATTCTCAAATCCCTAAACCTAAACCTACACCTAATCCTAATATCAACTCCCTAACCTAAACCTAAACCTAAACTTGAAAACCCAAACCTAAACCCGATCCTGAACCCGGATATGAAACCATAAACCCTTAGCCTAAACCTAAACCTATAACCTTAACCTAAACCTAAACCTATAACCTAAACTTAATTCACTTAACTTAAACCTACACCTAAACCCAAACATATAACCAAAACCTGAACCCGAACCCGAATTCCTAATCCTAAACCTAAACCTAAACCTATAACCTAAACCTAAACCTAGAACCTTAACCTTAACCAATAACCTTAACCTATAACCTTAACCTAAACCTATAACCTATAACCTAACCTAAACCTATAACCTAAACCAATTCTCAAATCCCTAAACCTATAACCTAAACATAAACCTATAACCTTTAACCTATAACCTAAACCTATAACCTATAACCTAAACCCAAACCTAAACCTATAACCTAAACCCAAACCTAAACCTATAACCTTAACTTAAACCTAAACCTATACCTATACCTTAACCTAAAACCTAAACCTAAACCTAAATCCTAAATGTATTATCAAATCCCTAAACCTAAACCTACACCTAATCCTAATCTCAAATCCCTAAACCTAAACCTACACCTAATCCTAATCTCAACTCCCTAACCTAAACCTAAACATAAATTTGAAAACCCAAACCTAAACCTGATCCTGAACCCGAATACGAATCCCTAAACCCTTAGCCTAAACCTAAACCGAAACCTATAACCTAAACTTAATTCACTTAACTTAAACCTAAACCTAAACCCAAACATATAACCCGGACCCGAACCCGAATTCCTAAACCTAAACCTAAACCTAAACCTAAACCTATAACCTTAACCTAAACCTATAACCTTAACCTTAACCTATAACCTGAACCTAAACCTATAAGCTATAACCTAACCTAAACCTAAACATAAACCTATTCTCAGATCCCTAAACCTAAACCTATAACCTAAACATATGACCTATAACCTAAACCCAAACCTAAACCTATAAACTTAACCTAAACCTATAACCTAAACCTAAACCAAAAGCTTAACCTATAACCTAAACCTATAACCTATAACCTATAACCTAAACCTTAAAACCTAAACGTATTGTCAAATCCCTAAACCTAAACCTACACCTAATCGTAATCTCAACTCCCTAACCTAAACCTAAAACTAAACTTGAAAACCCAAACCTAAACCCGATCTCGAACCTGAACCCGAATCTGAATCCCTAAACCCTTAGCCTAAACCTAAACCTAAAACTTAAACCTAAACCTAAACCTATAACCTAAATTTAATTCACTTAACTTAAACCTACACTTAAATCCAAATATATAACCCGAACCCGAACCCGAATTCCTAAACCTAAACCTAAACCTAAACCTATAACATAAACTCAAACCTAAACCTATAACATTAACCTAAACTTATAACCTAAACCTATAACCTAAAACCTAAACTTAAACCTATAACCTAAACGTAGTCTCAAATCCCTAAGCCTAAACCTACACCTAATCTTAATCTCAACTCCCTAACCTAAACCTAAATCTAAACCTGAAAACCAAAACATAAACCCGATCCCGAACCCGAATCTGAATCCCTATACCCTTAGCCTAAACTTAGGCGTATAACCTAAACCTATAACATAAACTTAATTCACTTAACTTAAACCCATACCTAAACCTAAACATATAACCCGAACCCGAATTCCTAAACCTAAACCTATAACCTAAACCTAAACCTAAACCTATAACCTAAACCTATTCTCAAATCCCTAAACCTATAACCTAAACCTAAACCTATAACCTTTAACCTATAACCTAAACCTATAACCTATAACCTAAACCCAAACCTAAACATATAACCTTAACCTAAACCTATAACCTAAACCTAAACCTAAACCTTAACCTATAACCTAAACCTATAACCTATAACTTAAAACCTAAACCTAAACCTAAGACCTAAACGTATTCCCAAATCCCTAAACCTAAACCTACACCTAATCCTAATCTCAACTCCCTAAACCTAAAGCTAAACCTAATCCTAATTTTAACTCCCTAACCTAAACCTAAACCTAAACTTGAAAACACAAACCTAAACCCGATCCCAAACCCGAATCTGAATCCCTAAACCCTTAGCCCAAGCCTAAACCTGGAAAAGTTATAAGAACACGGAATTCTTTCAAAAGTGACTTGTGTTCAGGCTACATCAAATAAGATCTCTTTTGTTTTGGTTGACGGGTGTTGGTTTGAAGGTGTAAAGACCAGGTTTGTGGTGTGGTTGTAAATTACTATGAGTTTCTGCCTAAAGGTGGCATTGGCCTAGGATGGACAATTTGTGTTTCAATTAGTTATTTGAGGAGGAAGTTTTGACCTTGGAGGTGCCAATCTGAGTGGAGGAGGTGAGGAAATAGGTGGACTCTTTGGGAAGGGACAAGGTGCCAAGGTTGAATGGATTTCCTCTGCCCTTCTTTCAAGTCTTATGGGAGACAACGGAAGCAGATTTGGTTAGCTTCATTGCCGAATTTTTTGATCGCGGCTATTTAGCATATGAGATGGGGGAGTTGTTTATTGTCATCACCCTGAAGACTTTAAATAGACTCCCATCATATGTAAAAGGAGTGTTCATGGTTATTTAAATACTTTTAGATGAAGACTTTAAATAGACTCCCATCATATGTAAAAGGAGTGTTCACGAGTCTTTAAATACTTTTAGACTGCTATCTTTGCCCCTTTAGAAAGTTAAAATTTGTTTCAACTCTAAAGCTCAAAATCTCACTTAGGCAAAAAAATTTCAATGGTGCAAGCAAGAGGCTGTAGCTTACACTCCATTTCTACCTACCCTTAATCAACTCCCCCACCCACCCACCCACCCACCCACCCACCCACACACACCCAATTTCAGCTATCCATTAGTGCAATTGATAGACATTACCATTTATTTTTGATTTTTCATTAGCGAAAGAGAAAAAAGGGAACATTATTCATCAAGGTAGGAAACATATATCATCTGAGAACAGGGAATTCTAGTGCATGCTCTCCTTGGCCAAACTATCGGCATAAGAGTTAGCTTCCCTTGGGATGCCACTGAGAATGGCATCGGCCTAGGCAACATCTGAGAGTCAAACAGATTGGCAGATTGGTTCTGATGTTGGATTTTGCTTCAGAGGCCTTGTGTGTCCTAGATGTTCCTGAGTTGTGTAAAGATCGTATCACCGAGGCACATCGATCATGATTTTCTATCCACCCTGGCTTGACGAAGATGTATTGCGATATGAGGAGACAGTATTTTTGGGCGGGGATGAAGCGCCAGATCGCTAGTTTTGTGGCCGAGTGTGACATATGCCAGCGTGTCAAGGACGACCATCACAGACCCCTTGGTCTATTGCAGCCGTTGAGCGTCCTGATGTGGAAGTGGGAGCATGTATCTACAGATTTCATTATGGGTTTGCAGAGGACTCAGCGCGGTCATGACGCCATCTGGGTCGTCGTTGATCGTCTGATCAAGTCGGTACATTTTCTTGCAATTCGTACGACTTGGCCTTTGGACCGGCTTGCAAGGTTGTTCATCGAGGAGATTGTGAGACTGCACGGCATTCCAGTCTCGATCATTTCTGACCGAGACCTGAGGTTCACGTCTTGGTTTTGGAGGATCTTTCAGAGAGGCATGGGCACTGATTTGTAGCTCAGCACCGCGTACCATTCGCAGACCGATGGCCAGACCGAGAGGGTCAACGAGATCCTTGAGGATATGCCTCGGGCCTGCGTGATTGACTTCGGGGGTAGCTGGGATGAGCATCTGCGATTGGCTGAGTTCGCATATGACAACAGCTATCAGGCGACCATTGGTATGGCTCCTTTTGAGGCACTGTATTGCAGACCGTGTAGATCTCCGAGTTTTTGGACCGAGGTTAGAAAGCGGTGTCTCCTAGGTCCCGAGCTTGTACAACAGACATCATAGGCTATCGACATCATCAGGCAAAGGATGCACACAGCTCAGAGTCGGCAGAAGAGTTTTACTGACCGCCGGCGTCGTCCCTTAGAGTTTGATGTAGGGGATCATGTGTATCTCAAAGTCTCTCCCATGAAGGGCGTTGTTCGATTTGGAGCGAAGGGCAAGCTTGCCCCGAGATTCATTGGACTTTTTAAGATCACTGAGCGCATTGACGTCGTGGCCTATCGGTTTGCCTTACCATCTCAGTTGTCTGGCGTCCATAACGTTTTTCATGTCTCTATGTTGAGGAAGTGTGGGTCAGACGTGGTTCCTCTTATTGATTGACAGCTGTTGGAGGTTCGTGAGGATGCTTCTTATATTGAGCAGCCAGTTCGTATCTTTGATCAGAAGGAACAGGTCCTCCGGACCAAGGTCATTCCCTTGGTGAAAGTTCAATGGGGTCACCATTCTGTTAATGAGGCATCCTCGGAGCGTGTGGATGAGATTCGAGAGCCCTATCCCCATCTCTTTGATGATTGATTATATATTGTATCTTGTATGCTGTCTCCGATTATATATGACGATGCCTTGTTTCCTCTTTTATTATGAGTTATATTTCCTTGCAATGATTGTGTAAATTTCGAGGACAAAATTTTTATTTGGAGGGGAGAGTTGTAAGACCTGTATCCTGGTCTGTACCGTTTTGTTGGCTTCTGCAGTTCTCCCGGTCTAATTTCGGCAACCTCCGACCTGTATCCGCGACTCGCGCACGATCCTAAGTTGGGTCTCGCATACTGAAGTTAGCTCGAACCAAAAGCTATAGATCGCGTTCATTTCGAAGAAAACGCCGCGCGTACGAATTCTGAGAGAATCTCTACGACCTATCCCATCAATCAATCCATCAAGTACACATTACACATCAAGTCAAGTACAAGCAACCCATACATTATCCTTACCTCTCTCTTACACAAGCTACCCAAAGTCAACTCTCTCTTTCTCTTCACCCATCACTTTCTTACAACCCATCACTCCACCCATCACCCATCACACCTCACCCATCCTTTCACCCATCACTCTTCTCTCTCTCATTCCATCTCTCCACTTCCAATAACCCAAAAAATTTCCCACGTCCAACCTCTCTTTTATCCCAAACAACAACAAGAAGTGTGGCCCACTTTCCCTATCCTCTCATCTCTCATCCACACCATCAAAACCTCATCAACCTCCATCAAAAGAGAAGGCAAGGAGCTAAGGAGGCTAAGGGACCAAAGAGAAGGCCTAGTGGTGGGTGATCCACCATTGATTTCAACTTTTGGGCCCACTTGTTGGTGGGACCCATTATGATCTATGTATTGTGTTCATGAGGGGCCCATAGTGGCGGGGGCCCCCTCCATCACGTCTCTCTCATTTTTCTTTCTCTCTCTTTCCTTACTTTCTTTGTGATAATATGACGGTGTGGCCCACCCGGATAGATCCCACCATGAAGTATGTAACTCACCCATGCCATCCATTATTGTGGGACCCACCTGATGGATGTGATGATTTACACTGTTTAGCCCATTAGCAGGCCTAGATGGAAGGAAAAACACAAATATCAGTGATACAAATAGGTGGGCCATGACCATGTGGGACCCACCATAATGCTTGTGTTATATCCATGACCGTCCAGCGTCTCTGGACGCTGGACGTGATGAGAGTGTGGTGGCTAATGTGGAGTGCGTGTACTGACATGGGTATGTACTAATGAGCTAAAAAGAAAAAGTGCTCTTGGGGTGGGCCGCTCATGTAGGCCCCACCTTGATGTATGTAGATAATCCACATCGTCCATTTCATTTCTCAACCCACTTTAGGCGTTGAGCCGAAAGGTGAACCCAATCCAGCTATCTGGCAGGCCATAGCATAAGAAATAGGGGGTTTCTACCGTTAAAACCCACCTGATGATTCTACACACCGAAACATACCCAATATTGGGATTGTTTTGTCAGTCGTGAGCCATGGAATGCAATGACTAGGTCAGATTTACCAGATGTGGGCCCCACCTAGGAAATTCCTTAGAAAAATGAATTTTCTTTTAAAAAATATAATAAAAGGAGCAGCAGCAGCAGTGTCTACTACTGCTAGCCGCTGCAGCATGGACGGAAGAGGCAGGGACCCACGGTCCCAACCGTGGGCCCCACCATGATGTGTGTGAACATCGACGCCATCCATTTGATGGGCTCCTAGGTGAGTGGGCCCCCCTCCCAAAAATCAGACGTACATGAGACATGGGTGGCCCACGCCATATGAACAGTGTTGATTAAGCGTCTACCGTTGAAACCCTTTTCGGTTGCCACCAGTTTTGAATCAAATATGAAATTTGTTTTTCCTGTTCATCCAAGACCGTGTGACCTTGTCAACGGTTGGATGATAAATAAATGTTATGGTGGGACCCACGTGGGACCCACTGATGTAAGTATTTTATCCACTTTATCCCCACGTGTGGGAAGTGGGGTGGTTGGTGGACGTCACTGCAGCTATATGACTGTTGTAGTGACGTTACCACGGTCTGTGGGGCCTACCTTGGCTAATGTGGTGTTTATCCACACCGTCCATAGGTAGTGGACCCCTCATGATGAATGTTTTATCCACGCCGTCCGCCATAACACGTGGAACCGACCGTGATGTACATGTTTAACCCACTGCCATCTTTGTTTGCCAAATCATTGGCTACCTTATGAGGCCCACCTTGATACACATAAGGCCATGTGATGAGGCCCATCTTGGTGTATTTGTGAGCCGTTCATTGAGGCCCACTTTGATTTGTATAAGGCCCATTGTTGGGGCCCACCTTGAATTGTATAAGGCCCGTTGTGATGTGTGGAAGGCCCATGTATTATGGTCCATTGCAATGTACATATTGCCCATGTGATGCGGCCCACTTGCCACATGGAGGCCCATCTTGATTCATTTGTGGTCGTCCATTGAGGCCCACCTTGGTATATGTATAAGGCCATCTTGATTCATTTGTGGTCATCTATTGAGGCCTACCTTGGTGTGTATATATATATATATATATATATATATATATATATATGAGGCCCATATGATTAGGCCCATCTTAATGTAGTTATGGCCCATCCACTGATATATATGAGGCCCATGAGTCGAAGCCCAATAGGACGTACATAAGACCCATTGTAGTGTGATTCCACCATGGTATATGTGTTGAGCCTTATAGCGGGCTATGCTTTGGGAGCAATGATGGTTTGTGTTAGTGCTATTATATGATACCTCTTTGGTTGTCAAATTTTGTGTGTCAAAACCTTGGTGTGTTCTATGTTTAAGACAACCATATCAACTTATGGACTCTTCAAGCGGCTTCAAGGTACATTTCGAAGATATAAAGAAGACACAGTATTCTTTATTCACGCAAAGGTTATTCAAGGTCAAGATACAAGCAGCGTTTGAAGGTGTGAAGCTCAAAAGCAAACTCAAGATAAATGTTTGTGTCAAGTCTTTGGACGACTCGTACTTCAGGCTTCAAGTACTAAAAGATTTATCATTCGTTGAATGAAGTAAAGTTCAATGTCCATACTTCATTATTCAGGTTTGATAGACCATAGTCTTTGACCTTAGGGTAGGTCATTTTGGATACATTATACAACTGTATTTAAACATGTTTTTGATCTGCTCTTAGACTAGTCCTAGGTCTGGTTCGACCAGTCCTAGCACTGGCTCGACCTGTCTAAGAATTTCCTAGTCCAGTCTTGGACTTGTTCAATTTTATCGGATTTTCTGGTTCGCTCACGACCAGTCTTGGAGTCTGCTCGACCGGTCGTGGGATGTCCTCGACTCGAACCTCGACCAGTCGTGGAGCCTCGATTCAAACTCCAGCGACTAAATTCACTGTCGCTCAACCAGTCGAGCAGGGGTCTCGACCGGTCATGGACGACCTTCGACCAGTCGTGGACTGCCTACGACCGGTCGAACATCAGTTTTCCTGATTCCGCGCAGAAATTCAAAAATCTGTTTCTCCTAAGACCAGTCGTGGGAACTCCTAGACCAGTTGAAGACGAATTTCTGTAGCTATAAATAGCACACGAATTTCAGAGTTTAAATGTCGAAAAATCTATCAAAGCAAGTATATTCTAGGCTCCACACTGAGATAAGTCGTGTTTATTTTTAAGCTAATTTGCGCTTCATTCTAATTCCTTTTGTTAGCTTTTTGCATTTGATTTTATTCTAAATTCCAATCATATTTGAAAAGGGGAAATCGTGTATTCCTTCTTCTTGGAATTAAAATCAAATAGAGCTAGCCCTTTGTGATTTCATTTAAAATCAATTAGAACTTAGAACCTCGATAAATTGAGTATTGGACATTGAACTATCATTATTGAATCTCTACTCTGATCGGTTCTTCCGGGCTACTGCAAAAGGATAAGATCCAGGTATTCTACAATTCCTGTAATTTCTATTTTGGTTTTGTATGAGATTTGCCAGAAAAATCTCTATGTGTATGGTTATCTGAGGAGAGCCAGAAAACTCAGATTGTGGGGTTTTTTGAATTGTGTAAGCCCAAGTGATAAAGACACAATTGTGAAGGTTTTTGGTGAACCTGTGAAAACCAGTTTTATTAGAGAACGCTAATATCCCCTGTGTGAGGATATTAGGAGTGGAGTAGCATTCTATGTGGCTGTTTGAGGACAGTTGGTGAACACACAGGCGAACCACTATAACTTCTTGTCTTGTGGATTGAATGGTTATTTAATTCCTTATCTTTTATCATTCAGTTCTATTTTCCTTGTGAATGTGAATGTTGTAACAGTTTGAAATTTCAAGCAAGTGTGGGAATGTTGTAATAATTTAGTGATTTATTTCTGCAATTTCTTTCTTGCAATCCCTTTTATTGATTCAAGCTTTAAATTCCAAAATTGTTCCAGCAAGGTTGCCCTGCCATATTTATGGTGTATGGCTGTCCCTAGAACAAGACATTTGTAAATTCAATTTATTTAGTGCAGTTTGTATTCCTCTTTGATTTGAGAAATTGATACAAAGACTTTTCTAGATATAAGGTTGTCCTACCATAAACATTGGGTTTTTGGTGAAAGGTTGTCCTTAGAACAACGTTTGTATCAACCTCTCAAATTCAGTTGTTTGAGGTTGTATTTCATTTCTGCATTACAATTTATTTAATTGGTTCATTGGCTATCATACTCTGTTTAATTCCGCTATTATAAGTTTTTATTTGGCATTGTCCTATTCACCCCCCCTCTAGGACATATAGCTTGGCCATTTCAAGTGGTATCAGAGCCTAATAGCTCGCTTTTATTTCTTTATATTTGGATTTATTTCCTGAGCTAACGATCTAAGCTATATATAATAATGTCAAATTTTGATAGCCTCTCAGTCACTAGGCCTCCACCATTTGATGGCTCCAACTATGCTTATTGGAAAGCCAGAATGAGGATCTTCCTCAAATCAATGGATGAGAGTGTATGGCAAGCCACAGTGACTGAATGGAATCCTCCTGTCATGGAAGTAACTGGAGTTGATGGTTCTAAATCTATGAGAATTTCACCATACTTTCAATGGACCACACTTCAGAAAAGTGAGAGTAGTGCTAATGCTAAAGCACTAAATGCAATTACTTGCGCACTATCACCGGATGAGTTCAAAAGAATCATATCCTGTGATACTGCAAAGCAAGCTTGGGATATTTTAGAAATGACACATGAGGGTACATCGATTGTCAAAAAATCTTAAGTCCAACTCCTCACAACTAAATTTAAAGAAATTCATATGGAGGAGAATGAAATGTTTATGGACTTCTATACTAGATTAAATGACATTGTAAACTCAATGTGGGGTCTTGGTGATAAAATCCCAGAAAGTAAAGTGTGTGCAAAAATACTACGCTCTCTTCCTGAACGGTTCAATTCTAAACTAACCGCAATCCAGGAACTTCGTGACACGGACAAAATGAAGGTGGAAGAACTTGTTGGGTCTCTACAAACTTATGAATTAAATTTTAAAGCTCCTAGAGGAAAATCAATTGCTTTGAAATCTTCCAAAAATACGGTAGAAGATAAATCTGATTCTGAAGATGACTTAGCTCTTATTGCAAAAAGATTTTACAAAATTTTTAAAAGTAAGAAAAGAGTTGATTTTCAAAAATCAAATGATAAAAAGAAGTTTAGATCTAAAACTCAAAAATCTTTGAAAGACAGTCAGTGTTACAACTGTCATGAGTATGGACATCTAGCAAACAAATGTCCTAATAAGGACAAACCCAAAAAGAAGGGTATGTTGGCTACATGGGATGAATCATCTGACTCTGAAGTTTCTTCTGAATCAGAAGATTCTGAAACCGAGTCGGGCAATGAGGTAAAAGCCCTTATGACTCTAGCCAAGTTTACCTTCTCTGATCACGATGATTCTACTAGTGAAGAAAATTTGGATAATGATCATGAGAATGAAGAAGATCTTCAAGATGCTTACAATGCCTTATACAAGGAGAGTTGTAAAATTGCTGTGAAGCTTAAACTTCAGAGAGAAAAATTTTCTAAACTTAAAGATTGTTTTGACTTACTTGTTTTAGAAAAATCTCAAATATCAGATTATTTTGAAAAATCAAAAAGTGATTTAGAATTCAAAAACTCTCTAATTGTTGATTTAAAATCTGAAATTGAGAGACTAAAAAATGAAGTGTCTTCTCTTCTGAATTCAAAGGAAACTTGGAGGTATGCCCAAGGTGATTCAAAATTAGAAAAACTCCTATCCGGTTCAAAAAAATGTGGCGATAGATCTGGGTTGGGTTATGATAAAACAATACCTCATAAACAGAAGAATTCTCCACCTAAATTTGTGAAAGGAGAATCCTCTAATTCAAAAGAGAAAAACACTTCACAAGGTTTTGTCAAAACAACAAAAAATTTTCAAAAACCTAAAAGCAGCTATGTCAACTTCAAAAATCAGATGAAAAATCCTTTAGCTGAAAAAATAGTTGATTTACTCAAGGAACTTTTAAAATCTAACTCTGTAAGTCACTCTTACAAATATAAACAAAAGAAGACCAACTATGTTCCTAAACCTAAAACCGTTATGAAATGGGTTCCTAAAGTTGACTGCTTGGTTGCTCACACTGCTTTCAAAGCAACTAGCCTTTCAAAGTGGTACCTAAACAGTGGTTGCTCCAGGCATATGACTGGTGACAAAGCTCTTTTCACCGATCTACAAGATATGACTGATGGGTCAGTCACATTTGGTGATGGTAGCAATTGCAAAATTATTGGCCAAGGTACGGTTCAACTCTATAATCTTCCCTTATTTAAGAATGTTTTATATGTTGAGGGTTTAAAACACAACTTGTTAAGCATATCTCAAATATGCGATAACAATCATAGTGTGAAGTTTTCCAATCAAGGTTGTGAGATTATAGACAAAAAGGGGTCTGTGATATTAACTGGTCTCAGAACTTCTAAAAACTGCTATATAGTGAGAAATGACAGCTCATCTAATCAAATGTGTTACATGGTCCATACCAATGAAACAGAATTATGGCATAAACGCCTTGGACATGTACACTACCAGAATTTATATAGATTGAGCAAAGAAGAACTAATAAGAGGTCTACCAAAGATTCAAAAAGTAGATAAAATATGTGGTGAATGCCAGTATGGTAAACAAACTAGGAGATCTCACAAAAAGGTGAACTCCAATACCACATCAAGACCACTCGAACTTCTCCACATGGATCTAATAGGACCAACTAGAACGGAAAGTTGAGGTGGTAAAAAATACATTCTGGTTATTGTAGACGATTATACCAGATTCACTTGGGTTTCATTTTTAAAGGACAAATCAGAAACCCTTGATGAAGTGAAAAAGATAATCAAACGGATCCAAACTGAAAAATGTTCTCAAGTGAATAAGATCCGAAGTGATCATGGATCTGAATTTGAAAATAGCGGTTTTGAGAAATTCTGTAATGATCATGGAATATCACATGAATTCACTGCACCTAAAACTCCACAGCAAAATGGCATTGTGGAAAGAAAAAATAGAGTTCTTCAAGAAATGGGAACTGTTATGCTAAATAGCATGAAGGTTTCTAAGAATTTATGGGCTGAGGCGATTAATACTGCTTGCTATATTATTAATCGTGTTTATACTTGCAAATCAAATAATAAAACGCCCTATGAAATGTGGTTTGACAAAAAACCTACAGTCAAATATTTTCGCGTTTTTGGCAGTAAGTGTTATATTTTACGTGACCGGGAAAACTTGGGAAAATTTGATACTAAAAGTGATGAAGGATTATTCTTAGGATATTCATTAAACAGTCGTGCATATCATGTACTGAACAAAAGGACCGGAGTTATTCAAGAGTCAATTAATGTGGTCATAGATGATCACTTAAATACTTCGGCCCCTAGTTCAGATAATGATGAAGTTCTCATAATTGAAAAACCAGAAACTTCATCAAGTGAATCTAATCATGATGTGAGGACTGTCAAAGATCATCCAACTACACAAATCCTTGGAAATCCTCTCACTGGTGTACGCACTCGTAGACAATTAGAAGATTTTTGTAATTACGTGTGTTTCACATCTCAGATAGAACCGGTTAATGTAAAAGAAGCTCTTTCTGATGAAAACTGGATAGTTGCGATGCAAGAAGAACTTAATCAATTTGTTCGTAACGATGTCTGGTATCTTGTTCCAAGACCGAAAGATAAACATATTATTGGAACAAAATGGATTTTCAAAAATAAGTCTGATGAATTGGGAAATATTATTCGAAACAAGGCAAGACTGGTTGTGCAAGGGTACACTCAAATTGAAGGTATCGATTTTGAGGAAACTTTCACTCCAGTTGCACGCATTGAATCAATCAGATTATTTATATCCATTGCATGTTTTAGAAAGTTTAAGATTTATCAAATGGATGTAAAGAGTGCTTTTCTTAATGGTGATTTATATGAAGAGGTTTATGTTGAACAACCTACAGGGTTTGAAGATCCTAACTTTTCTAATCATGTTTATCGCCTTAAGAAAGCTCTCTATGGGTTGAAACAAGCTCCTAGAGCATGGTATGAAAAATTGACTAAGTTTTTACTGGGTCACAATTTTCAAATGGGTAGTGTTGATAAAACACTTTTTGTTAAAAAGCAGAACAATGATATTTTAATGGTTCAAATCTATGTTGATGATATAATTTATGGATCAACTTGTACTGACATGACTGTTGAGTTTGCAGATCTAATGAAATCTGAATTTGAGATGAGTATGGTCGGAGAATTAAACTATTTTCTAGGATTGCAAGTTAAACAGCAATCTGATGGAATTTTTATTTCTCAAACTAAATATGCTCTAAATTTAGTTAAGAAGTTCGGGTTTGAAAATGGTAAGAATTTTGATACTCCTATGAGTACTTCTCTAAAACTCTCAAAAGACTCTACAGGTAAAGATATAGATCCTAAACTATATCGAAGCATGATTGGTAGTTTACTGTATTTAACAGCAAGTAGACCTGATATTGCTTTTAGTGTTGGAATTTGTGCTAGATATCAGTCTAATCCTAAAGAATCTCATTTGACTGCTGTTAAACGCATTATTCGTTATGTTGCAAGTTCAGTTAATTTGGGTCTTTGGTATCCCTATGATACTAGTGTTCAATTGGCTGGGTTCTCGGATGCTGATTGGGCTGGTAATATGGATGACAGAAAGTCAACCAGTGGTGGTTGCTTTTACATTGGAAATTGCATAGTTTCTTGGTTCAGCAAGAAACAGAGTTCCATTTCACTCTCAACTGCTGAGGCTGAATACATTGCTGCAGGAAATGCATGTACTCAGTTAGTCTGGATGAAACGCATGTTAAGTGATTATGGTATTGCACAAGACTCGATAGTTTTATATTGTGATAATTCAAGTGCAATTAATATTTCCAAAAATCCAATCCAGCATTCACGAACTAAGCATATTGACATTAGATTTCACTATATTCGTGAACTTGTTGAAGAAAAAGTAATTTGTTTAGAATATATTCCAACCGAGAAACAACTTGCTGACATTTTCACCAAACCACTCGATAAATGCAGGTTCAATAAATTGAAATTTGATCTCGGTATGTGTAATATAAGATGATTGATTATGCATTTTGTATATTATATTGTAAATATCTTCATAGTTTTTTATGAAAATTTTAAAAAAAAAAAAATGCATGTTTTGGTCTTACACGACCAGTCGAGGATAGTCTCGACCAGTCGTGGTTCGACCGGCCGAGGACTAATCACTACCGGTCGTGTATCGCGCTGGTTCTTTATTTGGGGGAAAAATCACTTTTTCCTCATTTCCCTCTTCTTCTCCAACGGGCTTAGCTTCGACCGGTCGTACCCATCTATGGGATTTCTCCAGGTTTGAGTATTTCTCTTGATTTTGTTGAAGAATCTTGAACATTGCTTCTTATCTTCCTTGTTAGTGTTGATTATTTCATATTTCCTTCAAGGGTTTGGGGTTTTCTTCCTCATTTTCTGATTTGGTTGAAACCCATCTTGTTTTTCTTGAAATTTCTTCAATCTTTTCAAGAGTATGGATGTTAGAGGTAAAAAGCGAACTAGTAGAGGTGCTTCTTCATCTAGGTCTAATGTTATTTCTCGCCGTCATCTTAGAGATCCTAATGATGACCCTCAACAAGTTCGTGATTTTCGTACTAAGAAGGTTATTGTTGAGAAAGCAGTTAGTATTAATCATATTGCTCAATTTAATCTTGTTTCTCTCCTTCAATCGTTGGTTGGGTTAACATTTTGAACTGGGGAGGGCCGGCATTTCAGTCAATTGCTCAGGTCATGGTTGCATGTATTACATATTTTTCTCTTGAGGAATTAACTTTTATTGTTACTACAAGAGAAGGGCCTTTTACTGTGGATCGTCATTTGATTTCTGGCTTAATGGATATTCCAGTAATTGATGATGGAATCCACCCTTCCACATTGGGTGATAAAGTTACTGAATCTGAAAAACGTCTATTTACTAGAGCCCTTTGTAATATGGATGCACTTTGGTCTGTCAATGGTACTGTTCTCAAATCCAGGTGGCTGTTGCCCAGATACAGAGTTCTTCATCGTATTTTTACGTCTAATGTGTATCTTCGGGCTGGTAACAAAACTGAGTTGACTCTTCGGATGGTTCGTATACTGTACTCAGTCATTAGTGGTGCCAATGTTTGCTTGCCTTCATTGATCTGTTCTTCTATTATTCAGTTTCAGTCTCAGCCAGGTCATGGTGACATTCCATTTGGATATTTGTTAAATGTCTTAGCTACTCATATGTTGGTCACTATGCCTGTTGGTGAAGCTCCTATCCAACACCTTATTTTCAACAACTCCAACCTAAACAAAATGAAGTTGAGATTGGCCGCTGGTCAAGTTGATAATGTCGAAGGTGGTGGAGCTGCTGGAGTTGGAGATGCGAATGAAGGCGATGATCTTCCTGATGAGGATATCAACATGGATGATCTTTTTGATGATATTGAGTCTGCATCTGAAGATGATCCAGATTTTGTTCCTTCTGATTTCGATGCACGTCTAAGTGCATTAGAAGAAAAGGTAGAAAATATGCATGTTGGCCATAATGCACAATTTAAGAAAATGCATAAGTATTTGAGGCGCTTACAAAAAGGCCTTCATCATATTGATGCTACCATTCCTGCTCCTTCTTCAGGGTCTGATTAAATGTTTTTTAACTGAAGTTTGAACTGATTTCACTTTGGATTTTTCTTTGTACTGTTAAACTTATAACTGTGACTTTAGTTTGTAATATCTTCTCCTAACACTTTTATGCTTATTCTCTATTTTACTTCTTGAGCTTATGGATCTTCCTTTGTCATATTATTGACAAAAAGGGGGAGAGAAGAATGGTATATATATGTTATTTGTGTTGTTGATGTTGTGTGCATCATTCCTTAATGGGGAGTCTTATTGAGGGGGAGTGATTCATCTCTCATATTGTGTATGGTTGTCATGTGTTGACATGTGTTGACAACTGATTCATGATTCTCTATTGTGATTTTATATATATGTTTTGTCACAAATTTTACAAAGGGGGAGATTGTTAGTGCTATTATATGATACCTCTTTGGTTGTCAAATTTTGTGTGTCAAAACCTTGGTGTGTTCTATGTCTTGGTGTGTTCTATGTTTAAGACAACCATATCAACTTATGGACTCTTCAAGCAGCTTCAAGGTACATTTCGAAGATATAAAGAAGACACAGTATTTGTAACGACCTGAAAATTTCCGTACATTGGGCCGAGTACCACCTCGACCAGAAATCACATAGGATTAAATCCTTTAGAAATTTAACAAAGTTAACTAAGTACTAAACTCGCTTAATCATGAAATCCATTGGGATCGCTTTAAATACGATCTGCAAGACCCAAAACTTGCAGAATTGGTGACTCTAGGTTACCCTAAAGTCTAGAGCCAAACTTATTACCCGTCTGCTCTCGGGACTGAAACGAAACTTCGTATGAGGTCTAGATCGCACATCGGGAGTCCGATTAACACGAAGCTAAGGAACCAGGACCGCCCCACTGGGCTTGACAATCATCTCAAAAATCAGATGATTCCGATGTCCCACGGCCATTGTTTTCACTCATGAGCGAGGGAGTGTGAAAAACACTATTTCCATCCAAATGAAAATATCTGAAATAGTGATCTGGCACCTTTCGGTTGCGCGTCAGTATTAAGCAACCTGACCGTTGGAATCAGACCAAATTACACCCTCGGATTAAGAAAAATTTCAGGAACATTTACATGTACTCAGAAATTCTGATCGTGGCCCACGGACCGTTGAACTGAAAGTGGTCCGCCACGTGCGATCTGGGAATCCGATCGAGTCGAAAACGTAATCCCACGTAGATCCGCAGAGGGTGAGCTTAAGTCTGGCGTTTGGCTCAAAGAGGGCCACCAGAACACCCGTTTTGAGCTTGGAAAGTGGCGAACTGCCTATATATGCAGCCACCCTTGAACCTGAGTCTATTTTGGACATGTTCTAGGCTATAAAAGGGGCTTAGAACAGCCTCTCTCACAGCCATACGAATTTGGGTCCAAACCCTTAGAGAGAAAGAGAGAAAAGAGAGAGAAAGTTTTGGAGATCGAGGCCGATCTTCCTCCTGATGCTTCTACTCCTCCCACGGCCTACACCGCCCTATTCCAAGGGA
Source organism: Magnolia officinalis (assembly GCA_021015155.1). Taxonomy (NCBI): domain Eukaryota; kingdom Viridiplantae; phylum Streptophyta; class Magnoliopsida; order Magnoliales; family Magnoliaceae; genus Magnolia; species Magnolia officinalis. Next base: position 30,760,490 of record JAJHSJ010000010.1, on the reverse strand, counting down.
TTTTCCGGCGGTTTCCACCCCATTTGAAGGTAAGAAACCCTAACCCTAGGTCTGATTTGAGCTTGATTAGTGATAGGTTATGGAAAGACTAATCGAATACGCTCTTTAGGCTAGGAAACTCTCGTATACGGAAGCTCCAACACCCTTGCTGATTCGTTGAAATTCCAAGGGCTGAGGTGAGGACTTTAAGCGTATAAGTTACGGTTTTCAACGCTTTCAATGTCAGATAATGATAGATTCATGATCTGCATGCAAATGCACATGTACAAAGTGCTTTCCGTTTCCTGTTTCGATTAGCGATAAAGAATATGGAATTTTACATACTCTTGATATACGTAGAAATACCGTATGCGTATTTTTGTTGAGAAAATGTTTAACATGTTTATTTATTGTTTAATTATATCATGTGTGGATAAAATGCTAGTTTGGCGAAAGGGATCGCAAAAATACATGTTCATGTGTAAATGTCATATATGTGGAAATTGTGTATTCCAGAAATTCCGCATACGTGCGGATTTTGGAAATGTAATTGTGATGATTATTTGCTGTATGATTACGATATACACGGGAAAAATACTCTCGAAGCGAAGGGACAGCCCAAACACGAACTTGCCTAACATACGTCATGTATGTTGGAAAAGTGTATTCTAAGTGTTTGTATAAGTGCATGTATGTGTACATGTGTATGTACTAGTGCCTTAGATAGGCGCTGATATGGGTTTTCCAACTCCCTTAGAGACATGTAGGATCCCCTCCATGCGGTGGTTCACCGCAACCACTTAATTGTATTGCGCACACAATTGTATCCCTATGGGGATAGTGCTTTATCACATGCCTTACAACATGCTTTGCAACATGCTTGACTTCATGTTTTACTTCATGCTTTATAACATGCCTACTAACATGCTTGTGTTGCTTGTTTATCATGCTTTACCTCACATGCTAACGATGAAAACTGTTTGGGTTTGGGACTACGTATATAGTCCAAACACTCGATACCCAACTTGTGATTGTGGCTGAGATTCATGTCGCCACAAAGGACGTGTCCGGCGAACCCGAGTCGTACTTCGGTTGGCGATAGTGGTTGGCCACGCGGAGTGCTTTTGCGCTCCATATCGCTCAACTTGTGGTGCGCTCGAGCTAGTCAGGCTCGCCAACTAAACCGGAGTGTCATTGTGTGTTCACCCTGTTTGGTCGCTACTACTTGAACCTAGGATACCAAACTTACCAGTGGCGATTCCCGTTTAACCATGGTACCTAGATCCGCTAAGTCGCATTAGCCGGGTATGGTGGTATGGGACACCGTGGTCGAGCTGTCGGCCTACGCTGGGGCTATGTGCCTCCCCGTAGTGACCATTGCGCAACTAACTCGTGAGCCGAATACGGTGGTATGGGACACTGTATTCGAGCTGTCGATACTTCGGCGAGAGTCGAGTACGGTGAGATCTGTGCTCGTGCTGACGGGAGACGAGTCCTCCATGGTATCATCGAGTACACTCCAAGGGTCTGTGATTGGCCGCGAGTCTTTCACAGCAACTAGAGTGTGAGTTGAGCCGAGTACGGTGAGACCTGTACTTGAGCTGACGGCTAGTGATTGGGCCGAGTACGGTGAGACCTGTACTCGAGCTGACGGCCAGCAATTGAGCCGCATACGGTGAGATCTGTATCTGCGCTGACGGGTGACGAGCCCTTTGCGATGCCTTCACTAAGCTTCTCAAACTATAATATCGTATGAGAATAACTGGGATTGACGACCCTAGAATGGATCATGTTGGGAATGATACAAGAGAGGTACCTTAGTTTCCCAATACTGCTGATTGAAATGGACTAATAAAAACTTGGTAATCATGAGCATCATCGCACCGCATGTGCTTTGTAGATGTGGCGCACTGAGGGAGTTAGCATTCGCGAACGTAAGATGATGTCGCTTGAGGGTGGTTTGGCAAGGGCATACAGCATCATGTCATTTCATTTTGCACTTAACAAGAGTAGTTAGAAATGCTTGATTTGTACTGCTTTATCATTACTGCTTGGTTGATTTGATAACATGTTAACTTATGCTTTATTGTTCCACTGAGTTAGCTACTCACTCCCACGTTATGGGACGGTGTTGTACACACCAACCAGACTCTGTCTCAGGTATAGAGGGCGCCTTGGTTCAGGAGCCAGAGCCCGACGTTGATGAGGACCAGGAGGAGTTCTCCTTCATGCAGTACTCTTACGGCTACGCTTAGGCCGGCTGCATCCCGGAATTCTCGGGGCCTCTTTGAGGAGTGTATTTTGGGTTTTGACTTAAAAACAATACATGTATATTGGTGCTCAGCTAGTACTCATACTCTGGTGTTCAGAAAATTTTGGTTATTTGACATACTTGAATATAAAAATTTCAGTCTTCCGCTTGCTTTCATACAATTGAACTGGAGTATGAATTACTGTTTTGGTTTAATCTCATTCATGTTTATTTCGCTAACTCAGGCAACATTTAACCAGCATTGTGTATGTTGCATAAGTGATGCGTTGGAACTCGGGTGTTGAGTTCATACTCGACCCCCGAATTTCAGGGCGTTACTAGTTGGTATCAGAGCATGATTTTGATTAAAACAGGACCTGAGTTATGTCCCCACTACGTACGCTGACGCACTATACTTAGGAGGGTGCGCAAAATTTTAGAAACAGTCCTAGGGTCCCCCGATTTCACCGTTCGGTGAAATTCGTTAGAAACGTACGCGTTGATCGAGTCTGTACTCGATCCTGACCGCACACGTGGACTCCAAATCACCCCTTGACCATCTATTGACGTGTCAGGGTCACACTCCACCAAAAATAATTCCTTAAAAATCAGGAAAAATCAGATTGGTTCAGAATTTCTCGGAAACTGACCGTTCTGGAGCCGAACGGAGTCCGTGGGCCCCCCACGTTAATCTGTTAAGCTTTTAGACTGAACCAGGGTACATGTAGCACCCTGGGCACATGCCAAACCCACCCAGGTAGCGGCGGCGCGACTCCGGCCAAGTCCGGCCGGGGCGGCGCCGCGGCTCGGGCGACGCGCCACCGTCCGGTCGCTTTTTCGGCGAGTTTCCAAGCATGGGGTTGGTCGGCCCAACCCCCTACACACCCTGGCACGTGCGGTTTGGGCATTTGATTGGTATAAATGGGGCTAGAGCACCCCTTTCCATCATTTCATCCCTTTTCAAGTACCACCAAACCCCAAATCCGATTTTTCTTAAAAACCCATCCTCCAAACCTTCAAATCTTTCATTTTCTTCCATATCTCACACATCCCAACCTTCCACAATAGCCCTAGCTTCTTCCTTTCCCCATTTCCTCAAGTTGGAGCTCTCATATCCCTCCTTGGAGCTCAAAATCGGGTAAGATATTAACCCATTCCACTTCCTTCTTGTTTCTTCTTCATTTCCTACCTCTTGGGCTCCTTCCACACCCATTGGATTGTTATTTGTGGTGGAGCAAAGAGATCAGCCCCTTAAACCCCATTTTGGGCAAATTTCCATGGCCCTCCTTGGTGTGGTGGCCACCATTTTCTCTCTTTCCTCCATCCTATCTCTCATGGGAAAGAGGAAAACCGCGGCCGATGATGCCGGCCCAAGTAGGCCAGCCCATTCCCGAAGAAGATCCGACGTCGGGGCCTGCCCAAGCACCGTGCGGGAGTTTAGGTCAAAGCGAGACTTGGATCCCGACCATCCCACCAGAAATACTTACCCGATAGGCATGGAATATGGGCGCTTTGCGGGCCGCAAAGTTGTGTTTGAAGCTCATGTAGATGAAAGGATGTTCGGGCTACACCCACTGATGGACCGCCTGGTGGACATCGGTTGGAATTCTATGTTTGATGGCCAGTCGCCTGCATGTGAGAACACGGTTCGCGCCTTCTATGCTCACATCGTGGATGCATCTGTTGAGCCTCTTCAGTTTACTGTTTCTGTGAGGGGCATTAGACGCACGATTACAGTGGATGAAGTGGCTGGATCACAAAGCTGCCGCGTGGTCAAGTACACCCCAGTGATAGCAATCTCCAGAAGTGCGCGGGAAAGGGATCGCCGCACACGATATCTCTGTGGTCGCTGGGTTACTTGGAGGAGAGGAAACAGCATTGCGGCGACAAAAATGGCGGAGGACCTCCGTTTACTCCATCATATTTTCACCTACAACGTGTACCCACGGTCGGGTAACCGCACGAAATGTACTCGGTTGATGGTTGACTTCTTGTACAAGATGGGACATGGAGACGACATATGCCTGCCCATGTTCATCCTATCTCAGATAGTGCATGCTGTTCGTTCTACCAGGAACGATCTTTCGCTCCCATTTGGTCGTCTGATCTGCAGGATGGCTCGTGATGTGGGCTACAGATTGAATATGGAGGATCTTGCACCTGTCCGAATCATAAGTGAAACGACACTCAGGAATATGAAGATCGGCCCTCAACAGCGGCAAGCCCGACTCGACGAATCTGGTGATGAGTCGGATAGTGCCGGCGAGGAGTGTGATGAGGAGGGCGGTGATGACATACAGGAAGAAGAACCTGAGGCTCAGGACACCGAGGAGAGTTCACCTCCTATGGCTCAGGATCATGATATAGATCGGGATGCTTTCGATGCTCGATTTGCCCGTCTTGAGGAAGGGCAAGCCGCCCTGCAGCAAGAGATTGGTCAAGTTCGAGCCAAGCTTGAAGAGACTGACGCCTATATAAAGAGAAGTTTCAAGAAGATGTCCCGTACGTTGAAGGCCATCCTGTGCTGTGCGCAGGATAAGAATGCTCCTCCTCCACCGCCTACTTCGGATGCCTAGTCATCCACGTGTTGTGTGTTATTGTTTGTGTTGGTTACCGCGTTAGGCGGTTCATGTTTTCATGTTGTTGATGTAGTAGGTAGTAGCATGTTTTGTATGTTTTCATGTAATGAATGTAATGGCTATCATGTGATTTTCTGTCGTGATTCATGTAACTCTGTAGTCCATGTATTATGACAATTTTGAGTAAATGAAAAGCATGTAGCCTCTTTGTATTGATGATGTGTGGAATGCGTAAGTGCCTCATGATGTGTATTGTGCTATATCTCACAAATGATCTACCCTATATTGTATAGGGCATGCCGCGGCAGTATACGCGGAGCACGGCACATCTACGTTTGATCGGCTCTATGGACCAGACTCCTTCTGGTAGTGGCGGTCCTACGGACCGTGGATTGGGATCTGATCAGCCTTCTGCTGGTCCTAGTGGTGGACAGCCACCTTACACACCCCCGGTCCGAGAGCAGTATTGGCCGTCGTCTGCTGCACAGCATGATTCCCAGGCTGCTCCACCGCCTGATAGATTTGAGCAGCTGATGATGATGATGCATCAGCAGCAGATGCAGCAGCAGCAGCAGCATTTACAGCAGCAGCAGCATCAAGATCTGATGGCCACTATTTCTGAGGCCTTGTCCCACGGTGGTGGTGCGGCTCCACCTACTACGTCTGCGCATCCTGAGGAGTATTCTGAGCCTCCTGCGCGATGTGAGGATGCGCCTCTGCCTACACCCGTTGCACCTCCTACTGGAGATGTCGGTATGCGAGGTCTACTCGAGCGATTTCAGCGCTTGAGGCCTCCTTCATTTGCGGGTTCTCACAGACCCGAGGAGGCAGAGTTCTGGCTGGACCGCATCTCCAAGATGCTACGGATGTTACATTGCTCTGAGGCAGAGCAGGTTGAGCTGGCTACCTTTATGTTTGAGAGGGAGGCCAGCTTATGGTGGGACAGTGTGCTGCGCACGGTCGCAGTGGACTTCGTGTGGACTTGGGAGGCTTTCGAGTCTCGGTTCCACGAGAAGTATTACCCGCAGACATATCGACATGAGCGGGAGGACGAGTTTTTGCGCCTCAGGCAGGGAGGCATGACGGTGACGGAGTATGAGCACCGATTTACCGAGTTGGGCCGCTTTGTCCCGACCATCCTCGTCAATGAGCAGATGAGGATGCGACGATTTACTGGAGGCTTGCGACCTGACATACGGTCGAAGCTATGCTGCCACACTATCCCTACTTATGCAGCGCTGGTCCACATGTCTATGACGGCCGAGCAGGATGTGGACCGTCTGGCCCGATCACGCGGTACTATGGTTGCGAGACCGCGACAGGATACACAGAGCAGGCCTATTTTAGGCAAGAGGCCTCGAGCCGATTCTCCCCCCAGGGCTGCAGCGCCAGTGCTTCCCATGAGGCGCCCGTTGGTGACCTGCACGTTTTGCGGGAAACCAGGACACCCTGCCGAGAGCTGCTTCTCGCGCATGAGGGCTAGCGGATTTGCGCCACCGCAGAGATTGGGTCGCCCTTATCCCCAGGCCATTTCAGCTCCACCGCTACAGACCGCTCCTGCACATCCTTCATTCCGACCTCCTGTGCCGTTCTTCAGGCCACCACAGCGACCCCTTGCTCCTCAGCCGAACCGCCAGCAGCAGGCTCGTGTGCATACACTTGTTGCTGAGGCACCAGATACGTCGATATCGACACCGACGGCTTTTGAGGGTACGGCTTATATTCATGATACTCCTGTTTCCTTATTGGTGGACACTGGATCCACTATTTCTATCATTTCTTGTGGGGCGGTGAAACGCCTATCCTTGCATACTGTTCTCATTAAGGGAACGAGACTCACTACAACTACTGGGACCTTCTCGGATGTCACGCGACTATGTGATGGTTGCGCGATAGTTTTAGGTAGAAGCACAGAGCTCGTCGACCTTATTGTTGCTCCGCTATGGCACTACGACGTTATACTTGGCATGGATTGGCTCGCCAAGATGAGGGCGGAGATAGATTGCGATACTCGGGTCGTGACCGCCTATGGACCTGACGGCACAGCTTTCACGTTCTCAGTGCAGGTCAGTTGGCCCTGTCGAGTTGATTGTTATGCTGCATTACTTGTGCCGATTGATGGTCCGACACTGGAGGGTACGCCAGTGGTTAGGGAGTTTGTTGGAGTCTTTAAGACTATCCCTGGTTTACCTCCTCGGCGCGAGATTGATTTTACGATTGACCTTACGCCTGGTGCGATGCCCATCTCGTTGCCGACCTATCGTATGCCTCCATGCGAGATGGAAGAGCTGTGGAAACAGATTGACGAACTTGTAGAGAAAGGCTTTATTCGACCTAGTGTGTCTCCTTGGGGAGCACCTGTATTGTTCGTGAAGAAGAAGGACCGGTCGCTACGATTGTGTATTGATTACCGTAGGTTGAACCAGGTCACGGTGAAGAACAAGTATCCTTTGCCCAGGATAGATGATCTGTTTGATCAGTTGAGGGGGGCGAAGTATTTCTCGAAGATTGACCTTCAGTCAGGGTACCACCAGTTGCGCGTGAGAGAGGAGGATGTACAGAAGACAGCCTTCAGGACGTGCTTCGGGCACTATGAGTTTTTGGTGATGTCGTTCGGTCTGACGAACGCACCAGCCGTGTTCATGGATCTGATGAACCGGGTATTTCGGCCCTTCCTTTACCGATTCGTCATCGTTTTTATCGATGATATCTTGATATACTCCACGAGTCGGGAGGAGCACGAGGAGCACCTGCGAGCAGTGTTGGGTACGTTGGAGAAGAACCAGTTGTTTGCGCAATACAAGAAGTGCGACTTCTGGCAGGAGGAAGTCAAGTTCCTGGGACATGTTGTGTCCAAGGATGGGATAGCAGTGGACCTTGCTAAGGTAGCCGCGGTTCAGGATTGGCAGCAGCCTGAGTCGGTTACTGAGGTGAGGAGTTTCCTTGGTCTGGCTGGGTATTACAGGCGTTTCATTCGAGACTTCTCGAAGATTGCCAGACCATTGTCGCAGTTGACTCGGAAGGACCTGAAGTTCGCCTGGAATGAGAAGGCGGAGGCAGCTTTTAAGGAGCTGAAGGACAAGTTGACGTCCGCCCCTGTGCTAGTATTACCAGAGCAAGGGGTGAAGTACACGGTATACACTGACGCGTCTCGCGTTGGTTTGGGTTGTGTGCTGATGCAGAAGGATAGGGTGATTTCGTATGCCTCGAGACAATTAAGGAAGCACGAGGAGAATTACCCTACACATGACCTGGAGTTGGCAGCTGTCATCTTTGCATTGAAGCTCTGGAGACATTACCTCTACGGTGAGGAGTTCGAGCTTTTCTGCGACCACAAGAGCCTTAAGTACATATTCACACAGCGGGACTTGAATATGAGACAGCGCCGATGGATGGAGACCTTGAAGGACTTCAAGTTCGAGGTTTCCTACCATCCTCGCAAGGCGAACCTTGTGGCAGACGCGTTGAGCCGCAAGAAGGCGATTGCATTTGCGGCACCGCTGATGATAGCGGAGTGGGACATGATGGAGCTTGTGCGCGACTTCGAGCAGATACTCACTATCGAGGAGCCTTTTGAGTGTGTTGCGCACATTCGGGTGAGGCCATTTATTGACGACAGGATTGTTGCGGCCCAAGAGGGCGATTTACGGCTGTCTGAGCTTCGAGAGCAGGCTAGCAACGCCGTGGACTCCGAGTGGAGAGTTGGTTCTGATGGGGGTTTACGATTCCGTGGCCGCCTATGTGTTCCTGATGTGGCTGACTTGAGACGCGAGCTTCTCGAGTCTGCCCATAACTCGAAGCTTGCGATGCATCCTGGTAGCACGAAGATGTACCAGGATATGAGACGGACTTACTGGTGGGATAACATGAAGGCCCACATTGCTGAGTACGTGTCTCGATGTCTGACGTGTCAACAGGTCAAGGCAGAACATCGCCGACCTCCTGGACTGCTTCAGCCCATGCCTATAGAGGAGTGGAAGTGGGACTTCATCTCCATGGACTTCATATCAGGGCTGCCGAAGACGAGGAAGGGACACGATTCTATTTGGGTGATTGTGGACCGGTTGACCAAATCGGCCCATTTCCTCCCTATCAGAGTTACGAACTCTGCAGAGGAGCTGGCTAGACTGTACATCAGAGAGATCGTCCGTCTGCATGGAGTTCCCTTAGAGATCGTGTCGGACAGAGACACGCGATTCACATCCATCTTCTGGACTCGTATCCAGGAGGCGATGGGTGTGAAGTTGAAGTTCAGTACAGCGTTTCATCCTCAGACTGATGGGCAGACAGAGCGGGTGAATCAGATTCTGGAGGATATGTTGCGCGCATGTGTGTTGGACTTCAAGGACAGCTGCGATGACTGTCTTCCGTACGCAGAATTCGCCTACAACAACAGCTTCCAGGCGACTATTGGCATGGCGCCATATGAGGCTTTATATGGTCGACCTTGTAGGGCACCGCACTGTTGGGCCGAGGTTGGCGAGAGCAGCCTGATTGGCCCGGAGTTGGTCCAGACGACTACAGAGAAGATTGATATCATCAGGCGTCGATTACTCACAGCGCAGAGCAGACAGAAGAGTTACGCCGATACGAGGCGGCGGCCGCTGGAGTTCGAGGTCGGGGATCATGTGTTCCTTCGAGTTTCCCCTATGAAGGGAGTCCTTCGGTTCGGAAAGAAGGGGAAGCTCACACCGAGGTTTATAGGTCCATTTCAGATACTGGATCGAGTGGGTGATGTGGCGTATCGTCTCGCCTTGCCTACACCGCTTGCTTCTGTACACAACGTATTTCATGCCTCTATGCTGAAGAAGTACGTTCCTGATCCTACCCATATCATCAGATGTGAGCAGGTACAGTTGAGTGAGGATTCTACGTACGAGCTGCGCCCGACGCGTATCCTTGATAGGAAGGAGCAGGTACTACGTAGCAAGGTCATCCCACTTGTGAAGGTGCTTTGGACACATCATTCCGAGGAGGAAGCTACCTGGGAGACTGAGGCCGAGGTCAGAAAGAACTATCCTCAGATTCTCGAGGACTACGAAAAGGTATAAATTTTGAGGACGAAATTTTTTGTTTAAGGGCGGTAGATTGTAACGACCTGAAAATTTCCGTACATTGGGCCGAGTACCACCTCGACCAGAAATCACATAGGATTAAATCCTTTAGAAATTTAACAAAGTTAACTAAGTACTAAACTCGGTTAATCATGAAATCCGTTGGGATCGCTTTAAATACGATCTGCAAGACCCAAAACTTGCAGAATTGGTGACTCTAGGTTACCCTAAAGTCTAGAGCCAAACTCATTACCCGTCTGCTCTCGGGACTGAAACGAAACTTCGTATGAGGTCTAGATCGCACATCGGGAGTCCGATTAACACGAAGCTAAGGAACCAGGACCGCCTCACTGGGCTTGACAATCATCTCAAAAATCAGATGATTCCGATGTCCCACGGCCATTGTTTTCACTCCGGAGCGAGGGAGTGTGAAAAACACTATTTCCATCCAAATGAAAATATCTGGAATAGTGATCTGGCACCTTTCGGTTGCGCGTCAGTATTAAGCAACCTGACCGTTGGAATCAGACCAAATTACACCCTCGGATTAAGAAAAATTTCAGGAACATTTACATGTACTCAGAAATTCTGATCGTGGCCCACGGACCGTTGAACTGAAAGTGGTCCGCCACGTGCGATCTGGGAATCCGATCGAGTCGAAAACGTAATCCCACGTAGATCTGCAGAGGGTGAGCTTAAGTCTGGCGTTTGGCTCAAAGAGGGCCACCAGAACACCCCTTTTGAGCTTGAAAAGTGGCAAACTGCCTATATATGCAGCCACCCTTGAACCTGAGTCTATTTTGGACATGTTCTAGGCTATAAAAGGGGCTTAGAACAGCCCCTCTCACAGCCATACGAATTTGGCTCCAAACCCTTAGAGAGAAAGAGAGAAAAGAGAGAGAAAGTTTTGGAGATCGAGGCCGATCTTCCTCCTGCTGCTTCCATTCCTCCCACGGCCTACACCGCCCTATTCCAGGGGATTTCCCAGCGGTTTCCACCCCATTTGAAGGTAAGAAACCCTAACCCTAGGTCTGATTTGAGCTTGATTAGTCATAGGTTATGGAAAGACTAATCGAATGCGCTCTTTAGGCTAGGAAACTCCCGTATACGGAAGCTCCAACACCCTTGCTGATTCGTTGAAATTCCAAGGGCTGAGGTGAGGACTTTAAGCGTATAAGTTACGGTTTTCAACACTTTCAATGTCAGATAATGATAGATTCATGATCTGCATGCAAATGCACATGTACAAAGTGCTTTCCGTTTCCTGTTTCGATTAGCGATAAAGAATATGGAATTTTACATACTCTTGATATACGTAGAAATACCGTATGCGTATTTTTGTTGAGAAAATGTTTAACATGTTTATTTATTGTTTAATTATATCATGTGTGGATAAAATGCTAGTTTGGCGAAAGGGATCGCAAAAATACATGTTCATGTGTAAATGTCATATATGTGGAAATTGTGTATTCCAGAAATTCCGCATACGTGCGGATTTTGGAAATGTAATTGTGATGATTATTTGCTGTATGATTACGATATACACGGGAAAAATACTCTCGAAGCGAAGGGACAGCCCAAACACGAACTTGCCTAACATACGTCATGTATGTTGGAAAAGTGTATTCTAAGTGTTTGTATAAGTGCATGTATGTGTACATGTGTATGTACTAGTGCCTTAGATAGGCGCTGATATGGGTTTTCCAACTCCCTTAGAGACATGTAGGATCCCCTCCATGCGGTGGTTCACCGCAACCACTTAATTGTATTGCGCACACAATTGTATCCCTATGGGGATAGTGCTTTATCACATGCCTTACAACATGCTTTGCAACATGCTTGACTTCATGTTTTACTTCATGCTTTATAACATGCCTACTAACATGCTTGTGTTGCTTGTTTATCATGCTTTACCTCACATGCTAACGATGAAAACTGTTTGGGTTTGGGACTACGTATATAGTCCAAACACTCGATACCCAACTTGTGATTGTGGCTGAGATTCATGTCGCCACAAAGGACGTGTCCGGCGAACCCGAGTCGTACTTCGGTTGGCGATAGTGGTTGGCCACGCGGAGTGCTTTTGCGCTCCATATCGCTCAACTTGTGGTGCGCTCGAGCTAGTCAGGCTCGCCAACTAAACCGGAGTGTCATTGTGTGTTCACCCTGTTTGGTCGCTACTACTTGAACCTAGGGTACCAAACTTACCAGTGGCGATTCCCGTTTAACCATGGTACCTAGATCCGCTAAGTCGCATGAGCCGGGCATGGTGGTATGGGACACCGTGGTCGAGCTGTCGGCCTACGCTGGGGCTATGTGCCTCCCCGTAGTGACCATTGCGCAACTAACTCGTGAGCCGAATACGGTGGTATGGGACACTGTATTCGAGCTGTCGATACTTCGGCGAGAGCCGAGTACGGTGAGATCTGTGCTCGTGCTGACGGGCGACGAGTCCTCCGTGGTATCATCGAGTACACTCCAAGGGTCTGTGATTGACCGCGAGTCTTTCACAGCAACTAGAGTGTGAGTTGAGCCGAGTACGGTGAGACCTGTACTTGAGCTGACGGCTAGTGATTGGGCCGAGTACGGTGAGACCTGTACTCGAGCTGACGGCCAGCAATTGAGCCGCATACGGTGAGATCTGTATCCGCGCTAACGGGTGACGAGCCCTTTGCGATGCCTTCACTAAGCTTCTCAAACTATAATATCGTATGAGAATAACTGGGATTGACGACCCTAGAATGGATCATGTTGGGAATGATACAAGAGAGGTACCTTAGTTTCCCAATACTGCTGATTGAAATGGACTAATAAAAACTTGGTAATCATGAGCATCATCGCACCGCATGTGCTTTGTAGATGTGGCGCACTGAGGGAGTTAGCATTCGCGAACGTAAGATGATGTCGCTTGAGGGTGGTTTGGCAAGGGCATACAGCATCATGTCATGTCATTTTGCACTTAACAAGAGTAGTTAGAAATGCTTGATTTGTACTGCTTTATCATTACTGCTTGGTTGATTTGATAACATGTTAACTTATGCTTTATTGTTCCACTGAGTTAGCTACTCACTCCCACGTTACGGGACGGTGTTGTACACACCAACCAGACTCTGTCTCAGGTATAGAGGGCGCCTTGGTTCAGGAGCCAGAGCCCGACGTTGATGAGGACCAGGAGTTCTCCTTCATGCAGTACTCTTACGGCTACGCTTAGGCCGGCTGCATCGCGGAATTCTCGGGGCCTCTTTGAGGAGTTTATTTTGGGTTTTGACTTAAAAACAATACATGTATATTGGTGCTCAGCTAGTACTCATACTCTGGTGTTCAGAAAATTTTGGTTATTTTACATACTTGAATATAAAAATTTCAGTCTTCCGCTTGCTTTCATACAATTGAACTGGAGTATGAATTACTGTTTTGGTTTAATCTCATTCATGTTTATTTCGCTAACTCAGGCAACATTTAACCAGCATTGTGTATGTTGCATAAGTGATGCGTTGGAACTCGGGTGTTGAGTTCATACTCGACCCCCGAATTTCAGGGCGTTACAGTATTCTTTATTCACGCAAAGGTTATTCAAGGTCAAGATACAAGCAGCGTTTGAAGGTGTGAAGCTCAAAAGCAAACTCAAGATAAATGTTTGTGTCAAGTCTTTGGACGACTCGTACTTCAGGCTTCAAGTACTAAAAGATTTATCATTCGTTGAATGAAGTAAAGTTCAATGTTCATACTTCATTATTCAGGTTTGATAGACCATAGTCTTTGACCTTAGGGAAGGTCATTTTGGATACATTATACAACTGTATTTAAACATGTTTTTGATCTGCTCTTAGACTAGTCCTAGGTCTGGTTCGACCAGTCCTAGCATTGGCTCGACCTGTCTAAGAATTTCCTAGGCCAGTCTTGGACTTGTTCAATTTTATCGGATTTTCTGGTTCGCTCACGACCAGTCTTGGAGTCTGCTCGACCGGTCGTGGGATGTCCTCGACTCGAACCTCGACCTGTCGTGGAGCCTCGATTCAAACTCCAACGACTAAATTCACTGTCGCTCGACCAGTCGAGCAGGGGTCTCGACCGGTCGTGGACGACCTTCGACCAGTCGTGGACTGCCTACGACCGGTCGAACATCGGTTTTCCTGATTCCGCGCAGAAATTCAAAAATCTGTTTCTCCTAAGACCAGTCGTGGGAACTCCTAGACCAGTCGAAGACGAATTTCTGTAGCTATAAATAGCACACGAATTTCAGAGTTTAAATGTCGAAAAATCTATCAAAGCAAGTATATTCTAGGCTCCACACTGAGATAAGTCGTGTTTATTTTTAAGCTAATTTGCGCTTCATTCTAATTCCTTTTGTTAGCTTTTTGCATTTGATTTTATTCTAAATTTCAATCATATTTGAAAAGGGGAAATCGTGTATTCCTTCTTCTTGGAATTAAAATCAAATAGAGGTAGCCCTTTGTGATTTCATTTAAAATCAATTAGAACTTAGAACCTCGATAAATTGAGTATTGGACATTGAACTATCATTATTGAATCTCTACTCTGATCGGTTCTTCCGGGCTATTGCAAAAGGATAAGATCCAGGTATTCTACAATTCCTGTAATTTCTATTTTGGTTTGGTATGAGATTTGCCAGAAAAATCTCTATGTGTATGGTTATCTGAGGAGAGCCAGAAAACTCAGATTGTGGGGTTTTTTGAATTGTGTAAGCCCAAGTGATAAAGATACAATTGTGAAGGTTTTTGGTGAACCTGTGAAAACCAGTTTTATTAGAGAACGCTAATATCCCCTGTGTGAGGATATTAGGAGTGGAGTAGCATTCTGTGTGGCTGTTTGAGGACAGTTGGTGAACACACAGGCGAACCACTATAACTTCTTGTCTTGTGGATTGAATGGTTATTTAATTCCTTATCTTTTATCATTCAGTTCTATTTTCCTTGTGGATGTGAATGTTGTAACAGTTTGAAATTTCAAGCAAGTGTGGGAATGTTGTAATAATTTAGTGATTTATTTCTGCAATTTCTTTCTTGCAATCCCTTTTATTGATTCAAGCTTTAAATTCCAAAATTGTTCCAGCAAGGTTGCCCTGCCATATTTATGGTGTATGGCTGTCCCTAGAACAAGACATTTGTAAATTCAATTTATTTAGTGCAGTTTGTATTCCTCTTTGATTTGAGAAATTGATACAAAGACTTTTCTAGATATAAGGTTGTCCTACCATAAACATTGGGTTTTTGGTGAAAGGTTGTCCTTAGAACAACGTTTGTATCAACCTCTCAAATTCAGTTGTTTGAGGTTGTATTTCATTTCTGCATTACAATTTATTTAATTGGTTCATTGGCTATCATACTCTGTTTAATTCCGCTATTATAAGTTTTTATTTGGCATTGTCCTATTCACCCCCCCTCTAGGACATATAGCTTGGCCATTTCAGTTTGATGTCCACATTACAAGGATGATGTTGGTTAAATGTTCACATTGTCACTCTCCTTAGGGCCCATTGATAGGCCCATACTTGTAGTGTGTAGGCCGTTTAGGCCCATCTTCGCTATGTACAGAGCTCATCACTGTATAACATGAATCATGATCATACGCATCATATGTATGCTTGATATGAGGAGTGACTGATCATAGCATATGCCTTCGGGCAGGTTGTTTATGGACTCCCTGACAAGCAGAGTTACCCTACCTGAGCGCATGGTACGCGCAGGATTGTTGCATGAGTGGTAGTGTGATTCATGCACTTGCATTTATGTGATTATGATTATTGTATGCCCTAGCGACATCAGGGCCATAGCCTCCACAGACACATCGTGGGTGGTTGGGGTGGATACCAGAAATACTGATTCCAACATCGGGGCGCCATAGATGTCCCTAGGTGAAAATTCCTAAACCCGATGGTACTAGAGGATAACTCCAACGTCGAGACCAAGTGGATATATGAGCACACGAAGGCCGAATATCAGGAGGCCGCGTCTCCCACTGTGTCGTGGTCAGTTAGAAAGGGGTGTGGCCTTACTCGCCGAGGGTAGGGGGCAAACTAGGCTGAGTTTGACCAGCTCATGAATGGGTCTGCTATTAACATGCCAGATAGGTATTAGCAGACTATTGGTCAGGTGGATAGTGAGATTTTTGTAACGCCCCGAGTATTCAGGACCCAAGTATATGACTCGTTTCCCAAAAACCCGAGTGTTAACCTTAAAGGATGGTCAAATTCGAGTATATATATATATATATATATATTTCAATTATCAGAGTAAGCAGATGAGCGTAGTATGGACGAATCAAACATGAAACGAAAGTTCTCATTATCATTTAAATATACAAGAGTTGCCCATAATGACTTATACAAACCAATGTCTCCACAATAACAAATACAGGATTACACACATGAGAAATTTAAAAGCATATGAAATACAACGACGGCCGCAAGATCGCGCAGCTTCCTTGACAGGTACAACCACGTGTCCTTGACCCCCATAATGGCTCCTCATCAATCTAAACCTGCATATCACTTAAGCCACCTGTGCTATTTGTACGGTTATATTTTTGATGGATGAGTGGCCAACTCAGTGTGAATTCCCCTCAAGATTACACACAGGCGCATTAGGTAAGCATAGTTATAAAACAACAAGGCAATCAAAACAATACATGATGCAGTCTTTTTAAATGCATGGATGCATGAATGCACATCGACCTGGGGATGCACATCCAGTTGGACTTGGGCTCATCGCCCATGCAAATCATCGACTGGGAAAATCATCCAGTCGGACAGGAGTCAATAGTCGGTGGTCTGGGAGCTAGTGAAATGATACCCTGAAGATCCTAAGGGCACGTGCTACAACATCCAGAATAGTCACCCGTCATCGCCAACATGCTATGGATGCATGATTAGTCAAATCGTTATTAGTCCAGTTACAATCAACCAATTTAGGTAAGTTCAAGGTCACTACGGGGAGCGTATAGCCTAGCGTAGGCCAACAGCTCGGGCATAGGTCCCATATCACCATCCTCGACTCATGAGACTACCACCATAGGATGTTTAATGGAAGCCCATCGACTAGTGGCCAATCACATTATAGTATATGAGGCTTACCATCGCATGGTTGCACTATATAAAACATCAAACCCATCTAGGGTAAGTATCAAAATAAAACCACGTATGGCTAGTATTAAAATATGCCACATAGGGCCGATATCAAAACCATACGATAAATACCATCCTTAAAAACCATTGGGCATAACAACCCTGGATGGTAGGCCCACATCAATGATCCATCTAGACCACCACTCAATAACCACTAAGTCGAAGGTCCATTACGATCACAACTAGTCAAGTTACATCCCAAGTATGGGTGTACATTCATATGTGGGAATTTTCCACTAATGTACCAGTTTAAGTTCTATAAGCAATCCACAAAAAGAAATCCACAAGCATGAACAATTATAGAGGATAATCATAAAGCATGTAATATAACAATTCAATTTCCACCAACTAACACATGTGATTACAAGAGAGATATCAATTATGAATTTAAATAAAAACTATAACTTAAGCTAATGAAAAGATGGAAAGATCAAGGGGAAGAATCATCACCTATGTGTCGAATCACCAACTGACGTCACTAGGAAGCACGTGCACCCTTAGAATTGAATCCTACTATGGATTGTGAAGTTGTATGTGAGATCAATATTTCTACAAAGTATCTATGGTTAAGATTAATACAACCTAGGGTTTGGATTACTTATTTTCAGGGTTTTGATGTATAATTAGGGCTTCATCTTAGGGTTAGGTTTCTAAACTTAGATTCTAGGATTTGAACTCTACTTGGTGTATTAGTTAAAATTAAATCTTAATAATCACAAGAACACTATTAGCATTAGTGTTATAACTCATATCTGCTAATTATGTTAATAATGATAATTCATAAATTCATATGAAATATACCGATATTAGATTCTATACCTAGACCCAAACCCAACACACAAATAGAGTTTAGGTCTAGGCCAGATCTTTAGGGTTTTACTGTAAAGCTTAGGGTTTCATCTTAGGATATAGTTCTGGGTTTAGATTATGAAATTTAAACTCTATTTTGTGTGGCCATTTATCAAAGGGAGTAGTAAATGAATAAGAATAATCAAATAAATTAGTTATTAATTTAGGAATATCAACAATGGCTACTATTATATTAAATTACCTAACAACAACCCACGATGGATCACATTGCTAATAATTCCAAAAACAATCAGTAATATTAACAATATTCTTAACATTTAGCCAATGTGACACTAATAGTCATTTTGATGAAAATAAATAACGTGTTCTAGCGTTAATAATAATATTTTAAGAATGACATGGTAAGATATTAATATTTTAATAATGAAGATTTTTATATGAAACAACTAATACTCATACGAATAATTTTCTAATGGTCAATCATATCTGATTTTAATAATCCCAAAAATAACAATAGCAATGATGATTAAAATAAATTAAATCTAGACAGAGAAACGTGGGCTTACCTAGTCGACTTAGTTCGAGTCGAGTTGACTCGGCTCAACAACCACTCTTCTCCCTTTTCTTCCTTCCATTTCTTTTCTTTCATTTCTTTTCCTCTACTCTTTCCTTTCTTTCTTCTTCCTATTTTTTCTTTGAAAACCTAAGTTCCAGCAAACTGGTTGGGTCAAACCAGACCCAACCCGACCTAAGCGAGTCAAACTCGGTTTCACTCGAGTCAGCCTAACCGCCACCAACTCTCTCCTCCTTCTCTATCTTATTCTCCTTCCTCTCTATCTTGCTAGACTCCCAAACCAACCCCGAACACGTCAAGACGTTGCTCAGTGAGTTGACGAACTCGGACATGCCCGAACCGAGTCCGAACTCACCTGTACAGTGAAGTTGCAGCCACACCACCCCCTTTTTGTTTCTCTCTACCTTATTTTTCTTCTACCATCTTCCCTTACTTCTCCAGTAACAGGGCCAAGAACCCTTTAGCCCAACTCGGTTTAATGAGTCAGCGAGTTGAGACTCGGCCGAAACCGACCACCCCTCGAACTCCTTCTTCTTCCTGATTTTCTTCTCCATCTACTTCTTCCCTTATTTTCTCTGACCTTCTCTCTCCCCTTTTCCCTTATTCTTCTTTCTTCCATTCCTTTCCTCCCAGCTGAACTAAGAACGCGGTCTAGCAGCAGGTCAGCGACCAATGGTTACCGAGGGATACAATCGCCATTAATGGCAGATCAGAAATGGAGATCCACTCCTTCGAAACGGTGCTGCTGGAGGGTCTGGATCATCCCTCTGGAGCTTATGGATGGGCTATTTAGAAGCTCTAAGAGGTTTTCATGGTGGGTTCGGAGTTTAAAGGATGCGACCGTTTTCTAGATTTTTCGAAAAAATGAAAGAACTCGTCTTGCATTCGCAACCCTTACCTTCCTTATACCACTTCTCCCAGCCTCTCAGCCGTTGGATGGAGAATAAATGGCTAGGATGAAGGGGGTTTTACAACGGCTCCAAATACAGTCGGTATTCTCAAACTGGCAGTTGTTTAGGTTGCTAGTTTTCTATGAGAACCAAAATCCATGTGAAAGGTCGTTGATTGGTTGACATTATGCCACGTGAAAGGCCGAGATTGGAGGAGACAAAGCTCACGCGGATTGCCAGTGTGGCAGTTTCCATTTTTGGAAAAAAAATGGTTTACCGTAGTCAAGATATGCCTAGTTTTGTGCACACCATCGCGTGAAATAACTAGGGTTTTGGTCAAGCCCTCCGCCTGTGTTAGATGGACGGTTTGGATCGTCCTAACGGGTGAGTGTGGTGGCCCATGAGGGGACGAAAATGGATGGTTTCCGTTCGTCAGAAGCGAGTGGGAGAAATTTTTAAAGGAAGGAATGGATTTTCCTTCATAAGCTCGGGTCAACCAAGCTTGACCGGGCTTCTTGGACTAGCGCACAGTGAGTCCACCGCTCTTAGTGTACATGCCACATTTGTGTGGGGTTCCACCATGGTGTTTGTGGGAAATCTACTCCGTCAATTCTACTTGGAGACCTCAATCAAGTCTTCTGACAAAAAATGGGCCTGATCCAAGGTCCAGGCGGCCCATACTCTAAACGTTCACTTGTTTTAAGGTACTAATTTCATGTTCTAGTTAGTCTGCTGGTTAGATCACCTCAAAGTTGAACACCGACGGTTGAAAAAGGGTCCTAGGGACCTAAATATAGGGAAAATCTAAGTTCCAAGTGGGCAACAACACATTTGCGCAATTCATCGTACAAATGCTCATTAGTCTTTGTTCAAACACGTAACATAGATGTGTAGTGGCTATGAAATCAGGTGGGGTCCCTCGTGATGTTCTTTCAGGGGATCCATTCCGTCTATCCGGTTTGTTACATCAATTTAAGACACTCTGTCGAAGATGGAGTAGTTTAGTTAATCAAGTGGACCGCACGGTCGCGCCGAGTAGTGAGAATTCTCATCGTTGAAACTTCAATAGTAACTCTTGTCAAGAGTGCCATGCATGTTACCATATTTACAATTCTACCCCTTTTTTTTTAAAACTTCTGCCATCAATAACTCATGAGTCTACCGTCCAAATGTGATGAAATTTGACAGGTGGTCTTTATCTTTCACGCTCTTTTCGTCACCGAAATTTGAGCTATGATCTCTCAAGGATGACTAAGATTATCCTTTAATGGCTAATATATTTTAAAATTCTAAAATAATATTTGTACTCCTCTGATTGACAAGTTACCGGGCAGTTGGGACCTAAACCCTAAGATCTTCATGATGATCAGTTTTCCATAATGTTTACATGGCTCGTGTTGTGGATCTAAACATGATGGGTGGTCAGATGACTTGTTAATAATAAGGGGACTTGATGGTTAGCACTCCGGCCATGTATGTAAGTGGATGTACGGTCGGTTTCGTAAATGGATGGTCATAAGGTGTGTTTCTAGAGTGATTATGGGTATGACACATATATTGTTGGATTCGAGTGACTTGTTCACATGTATAAGTTCCTCGGATTGAAATTCTAATGGTAGGTTAAGCATATCCATATGGGGTGAACAAGATGGATGGGTCAGAATCTTGATCTGGTAAGTGTATGAACAGATGTAGAGGTCAAGTAGCTGATTTACTATGATCTAAGGGCTGAAATTTGATGTGTACGGTTAATTTATGATAATTAGGCCTGGTATAAAATTTCACATGAAACGGATCATGAGGACCATGTGAATTGGAATTCAGGGGCCTAGGTCAATGGCATTTTCATAATTATTGTTGATGTGTGAGTTTTGAGAAATCCAATGGGTCTACATGATTATAGGCACGTTTCTAAGATGTTCTTACAAAAGAATATATATATATATATATCTAAATCATTACAGATAGGGAGCTATTCGTCGTGTTATTCATGGGAAAGTACTTACGTCAAATTACGTGATGGATAGTCTCGTCTTGAAATCAACTATCAGATAGTTGAATCTATTGAATGGAGGTAACTCCCAACGGTTAAGTTTGTGTCAGGGCAAGGATGTAAGGCTAGAATAGTTGGATTGGTATCGTACTCGTGTACATACTAAGTAAATTACTTGGTAATGCTCGAGAACTTTCAATACTTGGGTATTGAAAAGTTCGGGGTGTTACAATTTCTTACACTCACTTGGACTGTGCGGTTGGGAGAGCGGCAGTGCCATTTAGAGTGTACTAAACACCGGTGATTAACCTGAATGAGAACTGTACTGATATATGATGAGGATTGGCATGCTTGAGCTGCATCTTGCATCGCATGGTCTTGACATGACCGATATCATTCATATCCTGCACCGCATTGTCTTGGTACGGCTGATTGCATTCATGTACTTATCAGCATGATTTTGCATTACTCTGACCTTACATTCTGAGCACGCTCATATTATGCACACACTTACACCACCCTCTAAGCTTTCTATAAGTTTATGCACGATTGATGCGTGCAGGTGACGCCAGGACGCAGCCGTAACATAGCAGCAGCAGGAGCGTGCGGTCGAGCTTTAGAGTTTTCGTTATTTGCATTATCTTGTATTTCCCTTCAGACGCATTGTACTCAAAAGTTTTTCATCATAGTGGATTTTGTGATGGTGTTCTTGTGGTTATTGTTCGTGGGTTATGCTTATACTAAAACAAAAATCATGATTGAAATCCTCTTTGCAGGATCCCAGGATCAGAACCTGGCATTTGGGTGTCGGGAGCCAAGAATGGGGTACTTCAGAGGCCATTGGTGCTGGATTCAACGATCAAGAATTTTGTGAGCCTGGTTTCCGAGTTCGGGGCGTGACAATTTATGTTTCAATTAGTTATCCAAGGAGAAAGTTTTGACCTTGGAGGTGTCAATCTCAGTGGAGGAGGTAAAGAAAGCGATGGACTCTTTGGGAATAGACAAGGTGTCAGGGCTGGATGGCTTTCCTCTAGCCTTCCTTCAAGTCTTATGGGAGAGCGAAATGGGATTTGGTTAGTTTCATTGCCAAATTCTTTGATTGCGGCCATTTAGCGTTTGAGATGGGGGCATTGTTTATTATCATCACCCCGAAGACTTGACTCCCATCATATGCAAAAGGAGCATTCACAAGTCTTTAAATACTTTTAGATTCGCATCTTTCCCCCTTTAGAAAGTTAAATTTTATTTCAACTCTAAAGCTCAAAATCTCACTTAGGAAAAAATAAAAATCAATGGTGCAAGCAAGAGGCTGCCGCTTACACTCTTGGAGTCACCCTGCATAACCAGGCACCGATAAAAGATTATGAACCATCTTGAGGCCCCATAATATAGGTCTAATTATATTTGTTGCTAATAAAAAAAAAACTTTTAATTCACCATGGTTTGAGGCTACCAATTGTGCTGGAAAGTACTAGCCTGATCGTTCCTTTATCACCATGAATGGCACCTTCAATGCCATGTGCTTGGATTTCTAAAAGAGTTGTCATCAATATTCAATTTTCGACCATCCAAGCGAAGTAGTCAAACAACTATGCTTTTGATCCCTTTTCCACTTATCCATAGCATCAGTTCAAGTAGAGTTGTACCTCACCTAATGCCTTGATGCCTTTAGGGCCTATTTGGAGTGTGGGAAAAGAAAAGTATAATAATTATTCAATGATGGATTCCCAGGGTTTTCATTTGCACTACTAAAACATGGATTCTTATGGATTCCATTATTGAGGGCTTTTATTTGGATTACAAGTGGAAATCTCATGTTCCTCTCCACAAATTTCCCCTGGTATCTTTTGTGTGAGATTTTTTTGGAATGTGACGTGGATATATAAGATTGTTTGTGTTTGGATGTACGTAGTTTGTGTTTGTATGGATGTACGTAGTTTGTGTTTAGATGGATGTGAATGTGAATATGATGAAATATATTATAACAGGTGTATATCATGAAGAATATGATGAAATATATTGTAATAGGTGTATATCAGGAATTTTTGCCCAAAAATTGAAAAAAAAGAAGAAGAGATTTTTACCTACGAAAAATTTAGTAGGTAAAAGTTTTCCCCACGTTTTTTACCTATGAAAAATTTCGTATGTAAAAGTTCCAACCAGATTTTTACCTACAACGTAGGGAATAGTTCGGACAATATTTTTTACCTACCAAATAGTACACAGCTTTTACCTATGAACAAATTAGTCGGTAAAAGTTTTTTTTTTTTTTTTTTTTTTTTTTTTTTACTTACGAAAAAATTCGTCGGTAAAAGTCTTGCCATTGTCGACGATGCCCATTTTCGTCGGTAAAAGCTTTACCCTCGGTCTTTTACTGACGAATCTGCCAACAAAAAATTCATCGGTAAAACTTATTACCTACGAAAAACTATCATTTAGCGATGAGTTTTTTGGTCGGTAAAAGTGGATTTTCTTGTAGTGAAAGAGTTAGCACAATATTTTGAGCATATCTCAAATCTGCGATAACAAGTATAGTGTTAAATTTACAAATCAAGGATGCGAGATCTCAAATGAGAAAGGTTGTGTGATATTAAATGGCCATAGAACGTCTGAGAATTGTTATATCGTTAATGAATCTTGCTCATCTAAATTATCTTGTTACATGGTCCAAACCGATGAAACCTTTGCCCCAGTAGCTCATCTTAAATCCATCAAATTATTCATATCCATTGCATGCTTTAAAAGGTTTAAAATTTATCAAATGAATGTTAAAAGTACGTTCTTAAATGGTGATTTACATGAAGAGGTTTATGTTAAACAACCTAAAGGTTTTGAGGACCCTAAACACTCCAGTCATGTGTATCGTCTTAAAAAGGCACTTTATGTTTTGAAACAAGCTCCCAAGGCATGGTATGAGAAATTGACTAAGTTTTTACTAAGTCATAATTTTGTTATGGGAAGTGAAGATAAAACTCTTTTTGTTAAAAAATACAATGAACACATACTAATAGTACATATATACATTGATGATATTATCTATGGTTCTACGTGCACTAACATATCTACTGAGTTTGTAGAGCTTATGAAATCCAGGTTCGAAATGAGTATGGTGGGGGAATTGAACTACTTCTTAGGTTTACAGGTTAAACAAATAGATGATGGTATCTTCATTTCTGAAACCAAGTATACCTTAAACCTGATCAAGAAATTTGGATTTGAAAACTGTAAGAAATTTGATACTCTTATGAGTACGACTCTCAAGCTCTCGAAGGATGAATCGGGTAAAAATATAGATCCTCGGTTATATTGTAGTATAATTGGTAGTTTACTATACTTAACTGCAAGTTATCCTGATATAGCATTCAGCGTAGGTATCTGTGCTAGATATCAATCATATCCTAAGGAATCTCACTTTATTGTTGTCAAGCGCAATATTAGATATCTCAAAAGTACGGCTAATCTTGGCCTCTGGTATCCGCATGATACAAATGTTCAATTAGCTGGTTATACGGATGTTGACTAGGCTGGGAATATAGGTGATAGAAAATCTAGTAGTGATGGATGTTTTTATGTTGGAAATTGTTTGGTTTCTTGACATAACAAGAAACAGAGTTCTATATCATTATCCATAGCTGATACTAAATATATTGCAGCCAGAAATTCTTCCACCCAGCTAGTTTGGATGAAGCAAATGCTTAATGATTATGGTATTGTATAAGATACAATGATATTGTATTGTGATAACTCAAGTGCAATTAATATATCTAAAAATACCATCTAGAATTCTTGTACGAAGCATATTGACATTCGGTATCACTATATTCGGGATTTAGTAGAAGATAAAGTCATTTCATTAGAATACATTCAAACGGAAAATCAACTTGTTTACATATTCACTAAACCTCTTGACAGAAATAGATTTTCAAAATTAATAATGGATATTGGTATGTGTAATTCTAATTGAGTTTATCATTGTATATTTGCATGTTTTATTTTGTATATTTTTGTACAAATAATTGGTAAAAAATAATATAAAAATTTTGAATAAAAATTTGATTTTTTAGTGCTTGCACAACTGGTCGAGCATGTCCTCGACCAGTCATGGCTCGACGTGTCGAGCATGTACTCGACCAGTCAAGTTGCGTGGTTGGAAGCCTTTATGAGTGAAAAAATCACTTTTTCCCTCACTTTTATCTTCTTCCTCATCCGTCCCTCTTCCGACCCTTCGAGTCAAGTTGCGTGGTTGGAAGCCTACTTTCCATTGTTGTTTTTCTTGATTTGTATCTTGCAATGGAAGGTCATACTAAGAATAAAGCTACTCGAGCCTCCTCTTCTCGATCTACACCTCTTAGGGTGAGAACCCTAAGTCCTCCCTAAGAAGATTCTGAGTATGTGTAGGATTTTTGAACTCGAGAGATCATTGTTGAGTGTACGGTTAATTCGAATCATTTAGCTCAGTTTCAGCTTCTTCCCATCCTAATGGCTGTAGGTTGGGAAAACATTTTGAATTGGGGTGGACCGGCATACCGCTCCATTGCGAAAGGGAAGTTTGGTTGCATGAGCGATGTATCACTTGAAAACATAACTTTGTCAATTAGCTTTAGAGAAGGTGCTTTTCAAGTTAATCGGTACTTAATTTCGGGTTTGCTAGATATAAATGTGAACGATGATGGTATTCCTATGCCAACTTTAGCCAACAGTTGACTGAATCGGAAAGGCATATGCTAACCCATATATTATGTAACATGGACTCGGAATAGAGTGATGTAAATGTGCTTCGAGTCAATCAAATATTGCCCAAGTACAGGGTTCTACATCATATTTTCATTGCGAATGTCTATCCTCACTTTGGCAACAAAGCTGAACTTACTTCTTTCATGGTTCGTATTTTGCATTTCGTTGTGTCGGGTATTCCTATCTGTCTTCCATCCTTAATATGTTATATGATTATTCAATTCCATCTTCATCCGGGCCATGAATATATTCCCTTCACCTACTTAATGACCACCTTCAATTTACATTGTAATGTGGTCATGCCGCCTGGTGAAGCTCCTGTTTCGATTCTTCCTTTCAATAATTCCAATATAAATAAGATGAACTTGAAGCTCAATCCTAGCCAAAAGGATGGGGAAGCTGAAAAGGCCAAGCTATATGTCCTAGAGGGGGGGTGAATAGGACTATGCCAAATTTAAAAATAATACCAACGGAATTAAACAATAAGATAGCTAAGTAAAGGAAAGATAGCAATCCACAATACAGAATGTAAAGCAACCTCAAAAACTAATTGTTCTAAGGACAACCTTTCACCATAAAAACCAAGGGTTCATGGCAAGGACAACCTTACTAGAACAAATATAGAATTAAAAACTCAAATTGTAGAGAAATAAAAAGGAAATAGCAAGAATAAATCTATACTATTACAACATTTCCCATAATTCTTGAAATGTAAATATTACAACATTCACATCCACACATACATCCCATAAACTTAAATGATAGAAGATATAGAAAATAAATCACACATCCACAAAACACAAAGAGTTATAGTGGTTCGCTTGTGTGTTCACCAACTGTTAAACAACATCCACACAACTTGCTACACCACTCATAATATCCTCACACAGGGGATATTAACGTTCACTATTAAAATTGGTTTTTCCAGGTTCACCTAAAACCCTCACAATTGTTGTAAGACCTATATCCTAGTCCGTACTGTTCTATCGATTCCCACGATCCTTCCCATCGAATTCCGTCAACCTGCGACTGATAATTGACGTTTGCGCACGATCCTAAGTTATATCCCA
Source organism: Magnolia officinalis (assembly GCA_021015155.1). Taxonomy (NCBI): domain Eukaryota; kingdom Viridiplantae; phylum Streptophyta; class Magnoliopsida; order Magnoliales; family Magnoliaceae; genus Magnolia; species Magnolia officinalis. The sequence continues at coordinate 30,733,412 of JAJHSJ010000010.1, read as the reverse complement.
TAGGTTTGAGTCAGCTTAATCTGAGACTTAAACCATTGTGACCGTGCCGTCGCCACGATTCCAATGCCGTGTCTCGTGTGCCAATCCGATGCTTAGATCATAAGATGTGGACCATGCATTATAATGACCATGGACCTCACATTGCGGAACCCACCCATCCTATGTGGCACAAATCCCTAGGTAATTATGAGGGTGATGGATGACATCACCCTAGCTATAGCCACCCTAACCTAGCTATAGCCACCCTAGCCCCTAGCCTTCTTACAAGCACTTATGGCTAGCCACCCTACACCTAGCTCTCTTACAACCATTTATTGCAAGCCACCCTCTCTTACAAGTAATCATGGCCTACCTAAGCTACTCTCTCCCTCTCTTTACTACACACTCTCTCTCTCTCTCTCTCTCTCTCTCTCTCTCTCTCTCATTTTTCAAACTCACACTCCCAAGCAAGGAGAAAAAAAAATCCAACGTCCATGACATCCCAAGTGTGAGAAAAGTGACTGTGTTGAGAGTGGCCCATTCCCATCCCTTTAACCTTCATCCTAACCATTCAAACCTCATCTCCCTCCGCCAAAGTGAAGCACAAGGAGATCGGCTTTCCAACGGACCGAGACGATCGAGCGGTGGGTGCTTATTAGGGTAGATTTTCCATGTTTCGATGATGGGCCAAGTGAGGCCTACCGATTGATGGTATGGATCTCACTTTGGACCCTTAATGTGGCCGATGGACCACCTTGATCCTCATGATCATTCTATGATGGGGCCATTCCCCATGGACCCCATCATGATGTTTATTTTCCTTGTATGGATAGGGACATCTAGACCTTACATGTGGTAGAGAAAGGATCTCCACCGTTGAATTTCGATTTGATGGGCCCACGTGTAATGGGACCCACTTGATGTATGATTGCTTGCAAGGAAGGGCTCATAGTGGCGGGGCCCTCCATCTCACGTGTCCCACTCTCTTTCTCTCTCTCTCTCTCTCTCTCTCTCTTTCATGTTTGTATGATGATGTGGCGGTATGGCCCACGGATGGATCCCACCTTGATGTGTGTATTATCCACACCATCCAACCATTCGGTGGCCCACCCTAATAGCATGTCTATGGGTGGGGCCCACCTTAAACAGATGCTTGACCCAACTGTCCAGCGTCAGGGACGCTGGACATGGGTGAGGTTTGAGATGACAGTGGGCGTACTAGCAAGCTAACAAAAGAAATATATATATATATATATATATATATATATATATATAAAATATTTTTAAAGGATTTTGGGTGGACTATGTGTGTAGGCTCCACCTTGATGAATGGATTCAATCCACACCATCCATCCTATTTACCAGCTCATTTTAGGCGTTGAGCCGAAAAATGAAGCCGATCCAACTTTCTGGTGAGCCATACCTTAGCAAACACTAATTCTCACCGTTTAAAATCAGCTGAACTTTTCTACACGTCAAAAGATGCCCAATATTGAGAGTGATGGGTTTGTTATGGACAATGGGAAGTACTGGATGAGGCGGATTCTTGCAATGTAGGCCCCACACGTGAAAAAATGTGAAAATACAGTGATTTCAAAAAAAAAAAGGAGAGGCAGCGCCTGCTGCTGCTGACACAGCAGCAGGATGGTGTTGCATTTTGAAGGACGACCAGCAGGGTCTCACGGCTCCAACTGTGGGCCCCACCGTGATGTATATCTGTCATCCAAGTCGTTCATATGGTGGGCCCCTGGGGCAGTGGGCCGCCCTCCAAAAATCAGCCATATCCAATGCTCAGGTGGCCCACGTCAGAGGAAACAGTGGGATTGAGCGTATGCCATTGGAACCATTTTGGGTCTACAGAAGTTTTGGATCAACGTGAAATTTGTTTTCCCTCTCCATCTGGGTGTACGTGACCTTATCAACGGGCTGGATGACGTTTAAATATTATGGTGGGCCCCACATGGGACCCACAGTGATGTATGTGTTTGTTTCCCACCGTCCAGGCGGACGGTGGAGACCACCGTGATGTTTGTGTTTCATCCCCACCGTCCAGACGGACGGTAGAGCCCACTGTGATGCGTGTGGGTGTGTGCGTGTATGTGTGCATGTGTGTGTGTGTGTGTGTGTGTGTGTGTATATACATATTTATATATATATATATATATACATATTTATATATATATGATATTATATTATATATTTAGTATTGTATGTATATACTTTATATGAATTATATATTATATTATACATAATATATACAGGATGGTGGGCCTTCATGTGGACCCCCACCATGATGCATGTGTTGCATCCAATCTGTCCAACCACTTGGCAAGCTTATCTTAAGGGCTTGAGACTAAAAATAAGACAGATCCATCGTTCAAGCGGACCCCCACCTTAGTATGTGGTTAAGGCCCATCCTGATTTATTTATGGTCGTCCATTGAGGTCCACCTTGATGTATATAAGGCCCATGGTGATGTATTCAAAGGCCCATGGGGTATGGCCCATTACAATGTATATAAGGCCCATTGTTGTGGCCCACTTGATTTATATAAGGCCCATATGAGGCGGCCCATTTGATGTATCTAAGGCCTATGGGTCAAGGCCAATGAGACATATATAGGTCCATTACAATGTGTGATTCCCCATGGTTTGTGTAATGATATTTTATGGCGGGCCATGCCTTGGGAGCAATGTTAGTTTGACGTCCACATTGTAGAATAATGTTGGTCTAATGTCCGCATTATAAATCTCCCTAAAGCCCATTGATAGGCCCATACCGGTTATGTGTAGGCTGTCTAGGCCCATCTTCGGCGTAAGGATAGTTCATTACTTTATAACATGATTAGTACACTTCCATGATTCATGCGCACACGCATCATATGTATGCTTGATATGAGGAATGTTTGATCATAGCATAAGCCGTTGGGCTGAGACATTACAAGACTCCATATGAGACGGAGTGCCCGACATGAGCGTGTGGTACACGCGAGATTGCTGCTTGTTTGTACGGTGTGACTCATACATCTCGCATATGTGTGAATTGATCACTACACGCCCTAGCGACATCAGGGCCGTGGCCTCCACAGACACATCGTGGATGGTCGTATCGGATACCGGAAGTATTGTCTTTAGCATTGTGGGCACTTAGGATGTCCTTGGGTGAAAATCTCAGAACCTTTTTGGTACCAGGAGATTCTCCAATGTCTAGACCGAGTGGATACACGAGCGTTCAATTGTTGAATACCAGTAGGTCGCGTCTCCCACTGTGTCGTGGTCGGTTGGAAGGGGGTGTGGCCTTATCCGCCTGAGTGAGGGGGCTATAAGCTAGGATGAGTTTGATCAGCTCGCAAATGAGTCCGCTATCGACGAGCCGGGTAGGTATTGGCAGACTACTGGTTAGGCGGATAGTGTGGTCTCTTCCACTTGCTTGACTGTGCAGCTAGGGAGGAGGTAGTCAGTGTGAGGTGTATTAGACCCCGGTGATATCCAGAGAGGAACTATACTGATATCTGTACTTGATGAGTACTGACATGCTTGCTTTGCATCCGCATATGACATTTGGCTACATAGGCCTCACATCGCATGGCCTTGGTATGGCCGATAGTATTCATGTGTTGCATCATATAGCTTTGGTACAACTGATAGCATTCATGGACTTACCTGCATACTTCCGCATTACTCTGATATTGTATACTTGGCACTTGCCTTACGCACACACTTACACCACCCTCTAAGCTTTTGTATGCTTATGCATGACCATTGCGTATAGGTGCCATTGGACAGCAATAGCGCTGACATGAGAACGTATCAGACCTTTTTGGAGCTTTTTGATCACTCTGTATTTCCCTTTCCGCATTGTACTTAAAAGTTTTTGATATAGTGGATATGTGGTGATGTTGTTTTGTGACTTGATTATGCTGGTGGTTATGCTCCATTACAAAAAAAAATATTTATACTGAAAATCCTCCTTGTAGGATCCCAGGATCAGAATCTAGCGTATGGACGCTGGGAGCCGAGAATGGGGTATTACGGAGGCCGTCGGCACCAGATTCGGCGATCGAGAATTTTGTGAGCCCGTTTTCTGAGTTTGGGGCATGACAGAAGTTGGTATCAAATCATAACTTGGGAATACCTGAGATCACATCACATATCTGTTATGCACTAGAATGAATAGGTTCTGAGTCTGAATGACTTAGCAATTTTTCGACATAGAACCTTGATGTTTATGCCTTCGAGAATTCTCAAGGCTGATATGCCCTTGTTCCTTCCTGTAAGACGTAATGGCTAGAAGAGCGACCCGAGTGAATCCCGCTCCAGCACCTGCTACTCCCGCTCCAGCACCTGCCACTCCCGTTCTACCACCTGGGACTCCTGCTACACCACTAGATATTCCTGCTTTCCAGGCCGTGGATGCCACTCCTTTACCTGAGACCGGTGCGGATCCGACCGTACCCGTGAGTGTCACCCAGGTGCAGCAGATGCTTCAGGTGATGACAGCCATTCTTCAGGGGCAGAGCAGGCGTCCCACTGTTACACCAGCCGAGGCCGAGCAAGAATGAGCAAGCGTCCTTCTCAAGGACTTCTGACAACACAATCCCCTACGTTTTGAGGGTGAGCCAGATCCTACTGCAGCAGAGATATGGTGCTCTGAGGTGGAGAAAATATTCGACACCATGAGATGTACTACCCAGCAGCGAGTCTCATTAGCTGTATTCCTTCTCCAGGGTGAGGCTCAGTATTGGTGGGCATCTGTAGCCAGATTGGTAGCAGCCGATTTCGAGTGGACCTGGGAAGACTTTGTGGACCGGTTTGGCCAGAAGTTCTTTCCCGAGCATGTGCGACAGCAGCGCGCATTAGAGTTTGAGACTCTGGTCCAGGGGAACATGACTGTGTCCCAGTATAAGGCTTGTTTCGTCGCATTATCGAGATTTACGATGTACCTTGTTGATGATGAGGGGCGGAAGGCCCGCCGTTTTGAGAACGGTTTGGGTCCTGCCCTCAGGAGCCGTGTGATCGGACACATGCTTCCGACATTTGAGCAGATCGTGGAGAGGGCACAGATTTATGAGTCAGATTGGGCAAGTTTACAGAGAGTCCGTGACCAGAGAGGAGATCAGAAGAGGAAGGCGCCCTCTGGTAGTTCCCAACACCAACAGCCTCGTCTACAGTAGCGACGCACGACTCGCCCAGCATTCCGAGCACCAGTGACGCCTCCAGCACCACCTTCGGGACCGTTTACAGGTACTTGCTTTGGGTACGGTAGGACAGGACATCGCATGCACGAGTGTCCCCATCCGCAGCAGCAACAGCCGAGTGCATCGCATCCACCTCCGTGATAGCCACCACAGCATCAGCAGCCGAGGGCACTGTATCAGCCTTTGCGACAGCCCCCACTGCAGCAGCAACGACCACAGCACCAGCCTCCGGGACCTTCCCCGCAGCAGCGGAGACCTCAGAGGGGACTGCACCTCCCCAGCAGGCCCAAGGTAGATTTAATGCCGCCCAGCAGGACCCCTAATCATCAGGAGCAGTCGTCAACGATTCCTGTGACTTGGCCCCTACACCATCTTGCTAGATTTCTCATAAATGAAGCGTCTTGAGAGTTAGAGCTTGAGATTTATAGGCGTTATCCCCATCTCTTAGGTGTTTGATTATGATGATATGCTGCGTTTTGACTATATATGATTTTATGTTCCCTATTCTCTTATGAGTTATGCTTAGTGCGATAGTAGTATAAATTTCGAGGATGAAATTTTTATTAGGTGGGGAGAGTTGTAAGACCCGTATCATAGTCTATACTGTTCCGTCGACACCCACGATCCTTCCCATCGAATTTCGTCAACCTGCGACCGATAATCGACGTTTACACATGATCCTAAGTCGTATCCCGTAGGTTTGAGTCCGTTTAATCCAAGACTTAAACCATTGCGACCGCGTCATCGCCGCGATTCCAACGCCGCGTCTCGTGTGCCAATCCGACACTTAGATCATAAGATGTGGACCGTGCATTATAATGACCATGGACCGCACATTGCGGGACCCACCATCCCATGTGGCACAAATCCCTAGGTAATTATGAGGGTGATGGATGACATCACCCTGGCTATAGCCACCCTACCTTAGCTATAGCCACCCTAACCTAGCTATATCCACCCTACCCCTTAGCCTTCTTACAAGCACTTATGGCTAGCCACCCTACCCCTAGACCTCTTACAACCATTTATTGCAAGCCACCCTCTCCTACAAGTAATCATGGCCTGCCTAAGCTACTCTCTCCCTCTCTTTACTACACCCTCTCTCTTTCTCTCTCATTTTTCAAACTCACACTCTCAGGCAAGGAGAAAAAAAAAAATCACACGTCCATGGCATCCCAAGTGTCAGAAAAGCGAGTGTGTTGAGAGTGGACCATTCCCATCCCTTTAACCTTCATCCTAACCATTCAAACCTCATCTCCCTCCGTCAAAGTGAAGCATAAGGAGATCAGCTTTCCAATGGACCGAAACGATCGAGCAGTGGGTGCTTATTAGGGTATATTTTCCATGTTTTGATGATGGGCCAAGTGAGGCCGACCGATTAATGGTATGGATATCACTTTGGACCCTTGATGTGGCCGATGGACCACCTTGATCGTCATGATCATTCCATGATGGGGCCATTCCCCATGGACCCCATCACGATGTTTATTTTCCTTGTATGGTAGGGTCATCTAGACCTTACATGTGGTGGAGAAAGGATCTCCACCGTTGAATTTCGATTTGATGGGCCCAAGTGTAATGGGACCCACTTGATGTATGATTGCTTGCAAGGGAGGGCTCATAGTGGCGGGGCCTTCCATCTCACGTGTCCCACTCTCTTTCCTTCTCTCTCTCTCTCTCTCTCTCTCTCTCTCTCTCTCTCTTTTTTTCATGTTTGTATGATGATGTGGCGGTATGGCCCACTCGGATGGATCCCACCTTGATGTGTGTATTATCCACACCATCCAACCATTCGGTGGCCCACCCTAATAGCATGTCTATGGGTGGGGCCCACCTTAAACAGATGCTTGACCCAACTGTCCAGCATCAGGGACGCTGGACATGGGTGAGGTTTGAGATGACAGTGGGCGTACTAGCAAGCTAACAAAAGAAATATATATATATATATTATATATATATATATATATATATAATATTATTTTTAAAGGATTTTGGGTGGACAATGTGTGTAGGCTCCACCTTGATTAATGGATTCAATTCACGCCGTCCATCCTATTTACCAGCTCATTTTAGGCGTTGAGCCGAAAAATGAAGCTGATCCAACTTTCTGGTGGGCCATACCTTAGCAAAAACTAATTCTCACCGTTTAAAATCACCTGAACTTTTCTACACGCCAAAAGATGCCCAATATTGCGCGTGATGGGTTTGTTATGGACTATGGCAAGCAGTGGACGAGGCGGATTCTTGCGATGTAGGCCCCACACGTGAAAAACCATGAAAATACCGCGATTTTTTTTTTAAAAAGGAGAGGCAGCGCCTGCAGCTGCTGCGTTTTGACGGACAACCAGCAAGGTCCCACGGCTCCAGCTGTGGGCCCCACCTTGATGTATATCTGTCATCCAAGCTGTTCATATGGTGAACCCCTAGGGCAGCGGGTCGTCCTCCAAAAATCAGCCATATCCAATGCTCAGGTGACCCACGTCAGAGGAAATAGTGGGGTTGAGCGTATGCCATTGGAACCTTTTTGGGTCTACAGAAGTTTTGGATCAACGTGAAATTTGCTTTCCCTTTCCATCTGGGTGTACGTGACCTTATCAACGGGTTGGATGGCGTATAAATATTATGGTGGGCCACACATGGGGCCCACAGTGATGTATGTGTTTGTCTCCCACCATCCAGGCGAACGGTGGAGACCACCGTGATGTTTGTGTTTCATCCCCACCGTCCAGACGGACGGTGGAGCCCACTGTGATGCATGTGGGTGTGTGAGTGTATGTGTGCATGTGTGTGTGTGTGTGTGTGTGTGTGTATATATATATATATATATATATAGTATTGTATGTATATACTATATATGAATTATATATTATATTATACATAATATGGGCCTTCATGTGGACCCCCACCATGATGCATGTGTTGCATCCAATCTGTCCAACCACTTGGCAAGCTTATCTTAAGGGCTTGAGACTAAAAATAAGACAGATCCATCGTTCAAGCAAACCCCCACCTTGGTATGTGTTTGAGGCCCATCCTGATTTATTTATTGTCATCCATTGAGGTCCACCTTGATGTATATAAGGCCCATGGTGATGTATTCAAAGGCCCATGGGGTATGGCCCATTGCAATGTACATAAGGCCCATTGATGTGGCCCACTTGATTTATATAAGGCCCATATGAAGCGGCCCATTTGATGTATCTAAGGCCTATGGGTCAAGGCCGATGAGACGTACATAGGTTCATTGCAATGTGTGATTCCCCATGGTTTGTGTAATGATATTTTATGGCGGGCCATGCCTTGGGAGCAATGTTGGTTTGACGTCCACATTGTAGAATAATGTTGGTTTAATGTCTGCATTATAAATCTCCCTAGAGCCCATTGATAGGCCCATACCGGTTATGTGTAGGCCGTCTAGGTCCATCTTCGGCGTAAGGATAGTTCATTACTTTATAACATGATTAGTACACTTCCATGATTCATGCGCATACGCATCATATGTATGCTTGATATGAGGAATGTTTGATCATAGCATAAGCCATTGGGCTGAGACATTACGGGATTACATATGAGACGGAGTGCCCGACATGAGCGCGTAGTATGCGCGAGATTGCTGCATGTTTGTACGGTGTGACTCATGCATCTCGCATATGTGTGACTTGATCACTGCACGCCCTAACGACATCAGGGTCGTGGCCTCCACAGACACATCGTGGATGGTCGTATCGGATTCGAAAAATATTGGCTTTAGCATTGTGGGCACTTAGGATGTCCTTGGGTGAAAATCCCAGAACCTTTTTGGTACCAGGAGTGTAAGGCCCACCCCCACAACACATGATATTGTCCGCTTTGCCGAAGCTCACGGCTTTAAAACGCGTCATTTGGGGAAGGATACTGGTAGCTCGCACAACCACTGGTAGCTCGCCCAGACCCGGTGCTCCCGTGGTCCCGCCCACAACAGGGTCCGCCCACTCAGCACCTACCCAAACAATATTGTCCGCTCCACCCCTCAGGGCTCACGGGTTTATTTCTGCACAGCGGAAGCTCAAGGCCAATCACCCACAGAACGCGTCATTTGGGGTAAGGATACTGGTAGCTCGCCCAGACCCGGTGCTCCCGTGGTCCCACCCACATCAGCACCTACCCGTCCATGATATTGTCCAACCCAACTGCCATCAGAGTGTACAGCGGAGGTTTTGCTTGGCGCACAAGGCCAACGCGTCATGTCTGTTAAGGGAGGAACCCAACATATAACCACCACAACTCCAGACAACTCTTCTGATGTGGGACAAGTTACGCTACAGTCAACTGCAACAGTAGCTCGCCCAGCACAGTAGCCTGTCAGTCAAATAGTAGCCTGCCAGCCACACTTGGGGGCCCGCCCACATATGTGTCCGCCCACGTGTGCTCGCCCACATGAAGCAGTGACCGGGGCGTCACATTATCCCCCACCGAGGGCAGAGCCGTCCTCGGCTTTGATACCATTTGTAAGGCCCACCCCCATAGCACATGATATTGTCCGCTTTGTCGAAGCTCACGGCTTTAAAACGCATCATTTAGGGAAGGATACTGGTAACTCGCACAACCACTAGTAGCTCGCCCAAACCCGGTGCTCCCGTGGTCCCGCCCACAACAGGGTCCGCCCACTCAGCACCTACCCAAGCAATATTGTCCGCTCCACCCCTCAGGGCTCACGGGTTTATTTCTACACAGCGGAAGCTCAGGGCCAATCACCCATAGAACGCGTCATTTGGGGTAAGGATACTGGTAGCTCGCCCAGACCCGGTGCTCCCGTGGTCCCGCCCACATCAGCACCTACCCGTCCATGATATTGTCCAACCCAACTGCCATCAGAGTGCACAGTGGAGGTTTTACTTGGTGCACAAGGCCAACGCGTCATGTCTGTTAAGGGAGGAACCCAACATATAACCACCACAACTCCAGACAACTCTTCCGATGTGGGACAAGTTACGCTATAGTCAACTGCAACAGTAGCTCGCCCAGCACAGTAGCCTGCCAGTCACATAGTAGCCTGTCAGCCAAACTTGGGGGCCCGCCCACATATGTGCCCGCCCACGTGTGCCCGCCCACATGAAGCAGTGACCGGGGCGTCACATACTTCTGTCACGCCCCAAACTCAGAAACCGGGCTCACAAAATTCCCGATCGCCGAATCCGGCGCCGACAACTCCGTAGAACCCCATTCTCGGCTCCCAGCGCCCATACGCTAGGTTCCGATCCTGGGATGCTATAAGGAGGATTTTTTCAACATCCGTTTAATTTGTAATAAGCATAACCAAAGGCATAACCCACAAACAACAACCAAAAACTCCATCACATTTCCACTATGATCAAAAACTTTACAAGTACAATGAGCATAAAGGGAAATACAATGGGAATGAACAAAAAGCTCCAAAAGATCTGCTCTGCGCTCCGGCCTCAGCGCTGCTGCGTCCTCGCGTCACCTGCATGCAATGGTCGTGCATAAGCTTATAGAAAGCTTAGAGGGTGGTGAAAGTGTGTGCGCAAGGTAGTAATGCAGACATGCAGTATCAGAGTAATGCGGAACATGCTGGTGAATCCATGAATACCGTTAGCCGTACCGAGGCTATGCGATGCAAGACATGAATGATGTCGGCCATACCAAGGCCATGTGATGCGAGATGCAACTCAAGCATACAAATCCTCATCTATATCCACATATCAATACAGCTCAAATCTAAGATATCACCGGGGTCTAGTACACTCTAAACCAGATTGCCGCCCCATCGCGCGCAATAAGGTAAGTGGAAGAGACCTCACTACCCGCCTGCCAATATCGGGCTCGGCTCGTCGATAGCGGACCCATTCTTCGAGCTGGTCAGACTCAGCCTAGCATTTGCCCCCTCCTCTCGGGCGAGTAAGGCCGTACCCCCTTCTAACCGACCACAACACAGTGGAAAGCGTAGTCGTCTGGTAATCGGCACTCGGTGCTCCTGCACCCACTCGGTTTAGACGTTGGAGCAACCTCTTGGTACCATAAGGGTTTAGGGACTTTCACCCAGGGATATCTATAGCACCCCATGTAGAACAAGATTTTCGGTATCCAATCCTGCCAACCACGTTATGATTGTGGTGGCTATGGCCCTGATGTCGCTAGGGCGTATGGTAACCATATCACACAATGCGAAATGCATGAATCACACTATCCAGTCATGCAACAATTATGCGCATATCGTGCGCTCATGTAGGGCAACACCGCCTAACCGGGAGCCCATAAACAACCTGCCCTAAGGCATATGCTATGATCAGTCACCTCTCATACAAACATACATATGATGCGTATGATCATGAGTCATGGAACTATACAAAACATGTAATAAAGTAATGAACTATCCTCACAACGCAGATGTGTCTAGATGGCCTACATGCAACGAGTACGGGCTTATTAATGGGCCCTAGGGAGAGTCGTAATGCGGACATTTAACCAACATTAACCTTGCAATGTGGACGTTAAATCAACATTGCTCTCAAGGCATTGCCCGTAGTGAATATCATTATATGAACCAGGTTGGGGTCACACATTTCAATGGGCCTTAGGTTTATCCCATGGGCCTTAAATACATCAAATGGGTCATACCATATGGGCCTTTCACTCGTCAAATGGGCCACATCAATGGGCCACACATGTACATGAAATGGGCCTCAACCCATAGGCCCTAATACATCTCAATGGGCCTTAACCCATGGGCCCCTAAAACATCAAATGGGCCTAGTCCCATGGGCCTTACATCCACATCAAAGTGGGCCCCAATGATCTACTACAAATGGACCTCAAAACATGCCAAGGTGAGGTCCACTTGGACTATGGATCTGGTTCATTCTTAAGCCCATGCCCAAAATGAACTTCCAAAATGGATAGACGGATTGGATGCAACACATGTATCATGGTGGGGCCCATGAAATCCCACCATCCGGTATTACCTCATATAATATAATATATTTGTATTTATAATATATATATATATATATATATATACAAAAATATATCTACATATATACAGCAATATATACATATATATATACACAATATTATATGTATAAATATATATACAATAATATATATATATATATAAATATACATACATATATATATACACACGTGCACATACACCACACGCACACACACGCATGCACACGCATGCACCCACACAGGCATGCACCCACGCACGCACCAGCACATGCAGCACAGCGGGCTCCACCGTCCAGCGGACGATGGAAAAATTCATAAATCATTGTGGGTTCCACGTGGGGCCCACCTTAATGTTTACCTCCCATCCAACCCGTTCATAAGGTCACGCAGACCTAGATGAAGGCTAAAAACAAATTTCAGCTTGATCCGAAACTTCTGTGGGCCCAAAAAGTGTTTCAACGGTAGACATTTCAATTCATACTGTTTCCTTTGGTGTGGGCCATCTGAAACTCCGATAGGCCTGAGTTTTGGAGGGGGGCCACCTCCTGAGGTGGCCCACCAAATAAACGGTTTGGATGAGAGATAAGCATCATGGTGGGGCCCACGGTAAGCAAATGTGACGCCCCGGTCACTGTTTCATGTGGGCGGGCACACGTGGGCGGCCCCCCAGGTGTGGCTGGCAGGCTACTGTGTGGCTGACAAGCTACTGTGCTAGGCGAGCTACTGTTGCAGTTGACTGTAGCGTAACTTATCCCACATCGAAAGAGTTGTCTGGAGTTGTGGTGGTTATATGTTGAGTTTCTCCCTTAACATACAAGACGCGTTTTAAACCCGTGAGCTTCGGCAAAGTGGACAATATCTTGTGTTGTGGGGGTGGGCCTTACAAATGGTATCAGAGCCGAGGACGGCTCTGCCCTCGGTGGGGGATAATGTGACGCCTCGGTCACTGTTTCATGTGGGCGGGCACACGTGCGCGGGCACACATGTGGGCGGGCCCCCAGGTGTGGCTGGCAGGCTACTGTGCTAGGCGAGCTACTGTTGCAGTTGACTGTAGCGTAACTTATCCCACATCGGAAGAGTTGTCTGGAGTTGTGGTGGTTATATGTTGGGTTTCTCCCTTAACAGACAAGACGTGTTTTAAACCCATGAGCTTCGGCAAAGCGGACAATATCTTGTGTTGTGGGGGTGGGCCTTACAAGGAGATGCTCCAACATCTAGACTGAGTGGATACACGAGCGCCCGAGTGCCGAATACCAGTAGGCCACATCTCCCACTGTGTCATGGTCGATTGGAAGGGGGTGTGGCCTTATCTGCCTGAGTGAGGGGGCTATAACCTAGGCTGAGTTTGATCAGCTCGCAAATGAGTCCGCATCGACGAGCTAGGTAGGTATTGGAAGACTACTGGTAAGGCGGATAGCGTGGTCTCTTCCACTTGCTTGACTGTGCAGCTAGGGAGGAGGCAGTCAGTGTGAGGTGTATTAGACCCCTGTGATATCCAGAGAGGAACTGTACTGATATGTGTACTTGATGAGTACTGACATGCTTGCTTTGCATCTCTTATATGACATTTGGCTACATAGGCCTCGCATCACATGGCCTTAGTATGACCGATAGTATTCATGCCTTGCATCATATAGCTTTGGTACAGCTGATAGCATTCATTGACTTACCTGCATACTTCCGCATTACTCTAATATTGTATACTTGACACTTGCCTTACGCACACACTTACACCACCCTCTAAGATTTTGTAAGCTTATGCACGACCGTTGGGTGCAAGTGCCATTGGACAGCAGTAGCGCTGAGGTAGGACAACGTATCAGACCTTTTTGGAGCTTTTTGATCACCCTGTATTTCCCTTTCCACACTGTACTTAAAAGTTTTTGATATAGTGGATATGTGGTGATGTTGTTTTGTGACTTGGTTATGTTGGTGGTTATGCTCTATTACAAAAGAAAAAAATCATACTGAAAATCCTCCTTGTAGGATCCCAGGATCAGAATTTGGTGTATGGGCGCTGGGAGCCGAGAATGGGGTACTACGGAGGCTGTCGGCACCAGATTCGGCGATCGAAAATTTTGTGAGCCTGTTTTTCGAGTTTGGGGCGCGGCAATTGTGTCTTTTAAATGGGCTTACACAATCCAAAAACCCTACTCTGAGTTTTTTGGCTCACCTCAGATAACCAAAACAATGAGATTTTTCTGGCTTAATCTCAAAAGAAACCAATACAATAAAAGATTTACAAAAATGTATAATACCTAGATTTCTCCTTTTGTAGCAGCCCAGAAGAACCAAATCGGAGTAGAAGTTCGAATATAGAAGTTCAATGTCCACACTCACTTTGAAATGGTTCTAGGCTCTACTTGATTTTCAATTAAACCAGTTGGGCTAGCTCTATTTGATTTTGATTTTGATTCCAAAAAGTGGAATATCACAATTCCTCTTTCAAGTTAAATTGGAATGCAGAAACAAAATCAAATATGAAAAGCTAACAAAAGAGAATATTAAATAAGCACAATGTAGCTTAAAAATAACACAAACTTATCTCTCAGAGCGATGCGTTGATTTTAGTTGAATTTGATATAAAACTCTGAAATTCGTGTTCTATTTATAGTTGGAGAAATCGCATTTCAACTGGTCCTATGGACACTACGACTGGTCGAAGGTCGAACAAATTTTTGAATTTTGAGTGCGACCGAATAAAACCGTTCCACAACAGGTCGAAGGCTCTTCACGACCAGTCGTGAGCCCTCCACGACTGGTTGTGAGGAACCAAAATTCGTTGATGTAGTTTGAGTCGTGACTGCTGGACTGGTCGTGAACAAGTCGTGCACTGTTCACACGACCGGTCGAGCAGTCTCCAGGACTGGTCGTAGACAAACAAAAAATTCTGAAAAAATGCAACCAACATATGACTGGTCCTAGAATTTCTTGGACTCGTCGAGCCAGTGCTAGGACTAGTCGAACAGGGTTCAGGACTAGTCTTAGAATAGTCTAAATACATGTAAAGTGATTCAATTTGAATTATGTATACAAAATGACCTACCCTAAGGTCAATCATACCTTTACCATGAAGTATGAACATTGAACCTTCTCTTCTTCAGATGATTTTGAAATTTAAGAAGCTTGAGACCACAACACTTGATGAAGCTTGAAATCTTCAGAAGCTTGAATTCATAGTCCTTGAATTGTACTTCACCTAGAGTCTTTGAACAAGATTTTGTCTTCGATGTAGCTTTAGAACTCTGATGCTTTAGAGAAGTGAACAATGTAATTGATCTTGCATTTCTTGAAGTAGATCATTATTCTTAACTTGAAGCATTGTGATGCAGTGCCTTGAACATATGCATATCAACGTGCTACACAAGACACAGATTGAGGTTTTGGCACCACAAAATTTGACAATCAAAGGAGCAAGAAACCATAACACTTACAATCCCCACCTTTGTCAAATTTGTGACAAAACACACTCAACAATAATATAATCAATATACACATAAAGAATCATGCACCAGTTATAAAAGAAAACTAGATATTGCCTGGTTAAAGAATCATGCACCAGTTATCATCAACTAGCACACATCATCATGAAGTAGGCAAAACACCTTCTTACTTACTCCCCCTGAGTAGCACACATATATATAAAAAAAACAATGCCACTTGCTACTTTTCACAATCCATCCATATCCATAAGCAAACAAACATAAATATTCTCCCCCTTTTTGTCACAATATGACTAAGGAAACAGTTAAGATATGGAAGAGAAAAATGAACAAGAGAGTAATAAAGGAGAGTAGTCAAGATATGAAAGAAGTATAAGCAAATTCAAAGTTCACATATCATTAACCAACAACCTGAAGTAAAATCAAAGTTCAGATACCAATAAAAACAAAGCAGTATGAAAGTTATTACAGACCAAAGGATAACACACTTAATAAGATCCTGAAGAAGGAGCAGGTATGGTAGGATCCATTTAATGAAGGCCCTTATTTAAGCGCCTAAGATACTTGCGCATATATTCAAATTGCAAATCATGGGCAACATTCATGTTCTCTAGCTTCTCCTCAAGTGCACATAGACATGCATCAAAATCAGATGGCTCATAGTCAGGATCATTTTCAGAGTCTGATTCAATTTCATCAAAAATTTCATTTATATTAATATTATCAGGAGGAAGATCGCCACCTTCTTCTACATTCCCTGCTTCAGCACCACCACCACCCACATCCACTTGGCCAGGAGCCAATTCCAATTTCATCTTGTTTATATTTGAATTGTTGAAAATAAGGTGATGAATAGGAGCCTCTCCAACAGGCATAACAACTAGCATGTGAGTAGCTAACACAATCATAAGATCGGTAAATAGAATATCACTGTGTCCTGATGGAGACGAAACTGAATGATGGAATGACAAATTAAAGAAGGCAGACAGACATTTGCCTCAGAGATGATGGAATGCAAAATACGAACCATAAACGAAGTCAGTTTGGTTTTGTTACCTGAATGTGGATACAAATTGGAAATAAATATTCGATGCAAAACCCTGTATCTGGGTAACAAGAACTTTGAGGCGAGCGCATTACCCTTATGTGTCCATTGGGCATCTATGTTGCATAATGCTCTAGTGAGCACTCGTTTTTCTGATTCCGATGGTTTTTCAGCTAGAGTGTGAATAGGAATACCATCGTCATTAACATGTATGTCCATTAAAGCAAAAATTAAATGACGGTCTATGTCAAATGGACCTTCTCTAGGTGCGATTTTAATCATTAAATTCTTAGTCGAAAAATCAGTAATACACTCAAACATAGCTTGCACAACAGATTGGTATGCTGGCCTACCCCAATGTAGAATGATAGCCCATCCTACTGCTTGGAGAAGTGGAAGGAGGTCAAAAGGAGAAATGTGTTCAAGATCGACAGGTCGTTCAACGATAACATTGCGCAATCATAAATCCCGCACATGGGAGGGATATCTTCGGGTGACCGAAGGTGGTGCCTTGTTACAGTTGATTGAGATGAGGAAGCACCACGAGAAGTTTTCTTTTTTACTCTAGCATCCATTTACAACTAAGAAATGAAGAATCAAGTGGGTGTAAAAAGATGTAGAGTGGGTTTCTTCAAAATCAGATTTTGGAGAAGAAAACCCCAAAAAGCTTCAAAGAAACTTGAAATCAAGCACTCCAAGGAAGAAAATGAAGTGAATAGAGCTTAAATCTACAAGAATAATGGAAATAATGCACTAACCTTGATGAATAAAATAGTTGGGTACAACTAGTCATGCTTTGGCCCGTTGGAGAAGAAATAGGAAATGAGGAAGAAAGTGATTTTCTCCAAATTAAAAAGGTTCAGCGCGCTACACGACTGATCGTGGAACGTCCTCGACCGGTCGTGTACCAACAAAAACATGCATTATTCATAAAAATTTAAAATTTAAACCAATTAACTATCAAATATATATACACTATGATACAAACATGCATGAATAATCAATTTAGAATGCACAACCAAGATCAAATTTTAATTTATTAAACCTGCTTTTGTCGAGCAGTTTAGTGAAAATGTCAGCAAATTGAGTCTCGGTAGGAATGTATTCCAATGAAATTAATTTTTCTTTCACTAATTCACGAATGTAATGATACCTAATGTCAATGTGCTTGGTACGTGAATGCTAGATTGAATTTTTAGAAATATTTATTGCACTGGAATTATCACAATATAAGACCATAAAATCCTATGCAATTCTGTAATCGCTTAACATTCTATTCATCCATACAAGCTAAGTACATGCATTTCCAGCTGCGATGTATTCAGCCTCAGCAGTTGAGAGCGATACAGAACTTTGCTTCTTGCTAAACCAAGAAACTACGCAATTTTCAATATAGAAACAACCACCACTGGTTGATTTCCTATCATCAATATTACCAGCCTAATCAGCATCTGTGTACCCAGCTAACTGAACACTAGTATCATGGGGATACCAGAGACCCAAATTAGCTAAACTTATGACATATCGTATAATCCGCTTAACAGCAGTTAGATGAGACTCTTTAGGATCAGATTGATATCTAGCCCAAATACCAACACTAAAACCAATATCAGGTCTACTTATAGTTAAATAAAGTAAACTGCCAATCATACTATGATATAATTTAGGATCTATACTTTTACCTGTAGAGTCCTTTGAGAGTTTTAAAGTTGTACTTATAGGAGTATCAAAAATTTTACCATTCTCAAATCCGAACTTTTTAATCAAGTTCAAAGCACATTTGGTTTGAGAAATAAAAATACCATCAGGTTGTTGTTTTACTTACAACCCTAGGAAATAATTTAATTTCCCAACCATGCTCATTTTGAACTTAGATTTCATTAAATCTGCAAACTCAATAGTCATGTTAGTATAGGTAGATCCATAAATAATATCATCAACATAGATATGCACTGTTAAGATATGATTGTTATGTTTCTTAACAAAAAGAGTCTTATCAACACTTTCCATTTGAAAATTATGACTTAGAAGAAACTTAATCAATTTATTGTACCATGCCCTGGGAGCTTGTTTCAAACTATAGAGAGCCTTTTTAAGATGATAGACATGATCAGAGTTCTTAAGGTCTTCAAAACCCATTGGTTGTTCAACATACACTTCTTCATGTAGATCACCATTTAAGAAGGCACTTTTTACATCCATTTGATATATTTTGATCTTTCTAAAACAAGCAATTGATATAAATAGTCTGATTGATTCAAGATGAGCTAATGGGGGCAAAAGTTTCATCATAATCGATTCCTTCAATTTAAGTGTACCCTTGTACAACCAGTCTAGCCTTATTTCGAATTTATTTCCAAGTTCATCAGACTTATTTTTGAAAATCCACTTAGTTTCAATAATATGTATATCTTTAGGTCTAAGAACAAGATACCAAACATCATTTCTCACAGATTCGTTAAGCTCTTCTTGCATCGCAATAATCTAGTTTTGTCAGTAAGAGCTTCTTTTACGTTTGCCGGTTCTATCTGGGATGTAAAGCACACATAATTACATATATCTTCTAGTTGTCTACGAGTGTGCACACTAGTGAGAGGGTTTACAAGAATTTGAGTGGTTGGATGATCTTTAACAGTCCTCAGTTCGGAGTTAGTTTGATTTGATGAAGTATCTGGTTTGTCAATTAAAAGAACTTCATCATTATCTGAACTTGAGTCAGGTGTATTCAAGTGATCGTCAATGACCACATTGATAGATTCTTGAATAACACCAGTCCTCTTATTCAGTACATGATATCCTCGACTGTTTAAAGAATACCCTAAAAAGATCCCTTCATCACTTTTAGTGTCAAACTTCCCCAGATTTTCACGGTCACGTAAAATATAACACTTGCTGCCAAAAACTCAAAAGTATTTGATAGTAGGCTTCTTATCAAACCACATTTCATAAGCCGTTTTATTATTAGATTTACTTGAATAAACCCAGTTGATTATATAGCAGGCAGTATTTACGGCTTCAGCCCAAAGATTTTTAGATAGCTTCATACTATTCAACATTACATTAGCCATTTCTTAAAGCATTCTATTTTTTCTTTCACCAATTTCATTTTGTTGTGGTGTTTTGGGCGCAGAGAATTCATGCGATATTCCCTGATCGCTACAGAATTTCTCAAAACTGCTATTCTCAAATTCAGATCCATGATCACTACGAATCTTACAGACTTGAGAACCTTTTCTGCTTGAATCCATTTGAGAACCCTTTTTACTTCTTCAAAGGTTTCTGATTTATCCCTTAAGAAGGCTACCCATGTGAATCTGGTAAAATCATCCACGATTACCAAAATATATTTTTTGCCACCTCGACTCTCTGTCATGGTAGGTCCTATAAGATCCATATGGATAAGCTCTAGTGGTCTTGATGTGGCATTGGAGTTCACCTTTTTGTGAGAGTTCCTGGTTTGTTTGCCAATCTGGCATTCGCCACATATTTTGTCTACTTTCTGTAATTTAGGTAGACCTCTTATCAGTTCTCTTTTGCTCAATCTGTACAGATTTCGGTAGTGTACATGTCCAAGGTGTTTATGCCATAACTCAGACTCATTAGTATGGACCATGTAACACGTTTGACTAGATGAGCTAGAATCACTAACAATATAACAATTTTCAGAAGTTCTACGACCAGTTAATATTACAGAACCCTTTCTATTTAAAATTTCACAAACTTAATTAGTAAATTTTATGCTATGATTGTTATCGCATATTTGAGATATGCTTAACAGGTTGTGTTTTAATCCTTCAATGTATAAAACATTCTTAAATAAGGGAAGGTTAAAGAGTTGAACCGTACCTTGACCAATAATTCTGCAGTTGCTGCCATCACCGAATGTGACTGAACCATCAACCATGTCTTTGAGATCGGTGAATAGACCTTTATCACCAGTCATATGCCTTGAGCATCCACTGTCTAAGTACCACTTCGAATTACTTGTAACTTTGAAAGCCACGTGGGTAACCAAGCAAGTAACCTTAGGAACCCATTTCATAACCGTTTTGGGTTTAGGAGTATAGTTGATCTTCTTATGTTTGTAGTTGTTGTAAGAATGACCCACTGAGTTAGATTTTAAGAGCTCCTTAAGTAAATCAACTATTTTTTAAGCTAAAGGGTTTTGGTTCTAATTTTTATAGTTGATATAGTTGCTTATAGGTTTTTGAAAAGTTTTACTATTTTTAGAACAATTTTGATTTGTACTTTTCCCTTTTGAGTTTAAGGTTTCTCGTTTCACAAACTTGGGAGGAGTATTCTTCTGTTTAGGAGGAATATTTCTATCGTAGCCCAAACCAGATCGGTCGCCACAATTTCTTGATCCAGATAAAAGTTTTTCTAACTTTGGATTTCCTTGGGCATACCTCCATGTATCCTTTAAACTCAAAAGTGAAGAGACTTCAAGTTTAAGTTTTTCATTTTCAAATTTAAGATTTTCAATAAGGGAGGTTTTGAATTCTAAATCGCATGTAGTCTTTTCAAAACAATCTGAAATATGGAAATTTTCTAAAACAAGAGATTCCAAATTTTCTTTAGGCTTTGAAAAAATTTCTTTTTGAAGTTTAAGTTTAACAACAATTTACAACTTTCCTTATATAGGGCATTGTAAGCATCTTGAAGATCATCTTCATTTTCATGATCACTATCTAGATTTTCTTCACTAGTTAAATCATTATTATATGAAAAAGTGAACTTGTCTAGAGTCATATAAGGGCTTTGACTTCATTGCCTGACTCGGTTTCAGAATCTTCTGATTCATAAGAAGCTTCAGAACCGGAAGATTCATCCCAAGTAGCCAACATACACTTCTTTTTGGGTTTGTCCTTTTTAGGACACTTGTTTGCCAAATGCCCATATTCTTGACAGTTGTAACATTGACTGTCTTTTAATGATTTTCAAGTTTTAGATTTAGATCTTTTCTTATCATTAGCTTTTTTAAAATCAACCCTCATTTTACTTTTGAAAATTTTGTAAAAATTTTTCACTAGAAGGGTCATATCATCTTCAGAGTTTTCTAAATTAGAATTGTTATTATTTTCTTGAAAACTATTTTTATAAGATTTAAGGGCAATAGATTTACCTTTTGGAGCTTTAAAAGTTAACTCATAAGTCTGTAAAGAGCCAACTAATTCCTCTACCCTCATATTGTGCGTATCACGAAGTTCCTGGATCGCAGTTACCTTAGAATTGAACCGTTCACGAAGTGAGCATAGTATTTTTGCACAGACTTTACTTTCAGGGATTTTATCACCAAGACCCCACATAGAGTTCACAATGTCATTTAATCTAGTGTAGAAGTCCATAAACATTTCATTTTCTTCCATATGTATTTTCTCAAATTTAGTTATGAGGATTTGGACTTTAGATTTCTTGACAATTGATGTTCCCTCGTGTGTCATTTTTAATATATCCCAGGCTTGTTTTGCAGAATCATAGGATATAATTCTTTTGAATTCATCCGGTGATAGTGCGCAAGTGATTGCATTTAGTGCTTTTGCATTTGCACTACTCTCACTTTTCTGAAGATTGGTCCATGAAAAATAAGGTGTTATTCTCATTTATTTTGATCCATCAATACCAATTACTTCAGTGGTAGGAGGGGTCCATTCAATCACTATGGCTAGCCACACACTCTCATCCATGGATTTTAGGAAAATCCTCATTCTGGCTTTCCAATAGGCATAATTGATGTCATCAAAGGGTGGAGGCCTAGTGACTGAAAGGCTATCAAAATTTGACATCTTATATACAGCTTAGATCAATTAGCTCAGGAAATGAATCCAAATATAAAGAATTAAAAGCAAGCTATTAGGCTCTAATACCACGTGAAAAGGCTAAGCTATATGTCCTAGAGGGAGGGGGGGGGGGGGTGAATAGGACTATGCCAAATTTAAAAATAATACCAGTGGAATTAAACAATAAGATAGCCAAGTAAAGGAAAGATAACAATCCACAATACAGAATGTAAAGCAACCTCAAAATTTAATTGTTCTAAGGACAACCTTTCACCATAAAAACCAAGGGTTTACGGCAAGGACAACCTTACTAGAACAAATAGAGAATTAAAAACTCAAATTGTAGAGAAATAAAAAGGACATAGTAAGAATTGAAATCTATACTATTACAACATTCCCCACAATGCTTGAAATGTAAATATTACAACATTTACATCCACACATACATTCCACAAACTTGAATGATAAAAGATACAGAAAATAAATCACACATCCACAAAAAATAAAGAGTTATAGTGGTTGACAGAAACAAAATCAAATATGAAAAGCTAACAAAAGAGAATATTAAATAAGCACAATGTAGCTTAAAAATAACACAAACTTATCTCTTAGAGTGATGCCTTGATTTTACTTGAATTGGATATAAAACTCTGAAATTCGTGTTCTATTTATAGTTATAAAAATCGCATCTTCGACTGGTCCTGTGGACATTACGACTAGTCGAAGGTCGAATAGATTTTTGAATTTTCAACGCGATCGGATAAAACCGTTCCACAACTCATCAAAGGCTCTTCGCGACCGGTCGTGAGCCTCCATGACTGGTCGTGATCTTTTCACGACTGGTCGTAAGGAACCAGAATTCGTTGTTGTAGTTTGAGTCATGGTTGTTGGACTGGTTGTGAACGAGTCATGCACTATTCACACAACTGGTCAAGCAATCTCCAGGGCTGGTTGTAGACGAACAAAAAATTCTGAAAAAATGCAACCAACATAGGACTGGTCCTAAAATTTCTTGGACTGGTCGAGCCAGTGCTAGGACTAGTCGAACAGGGTTCACGACTAGTCTTAGAATAATCCAAATACATGTAAAGTGATTCAATTTGAATTATGTATACAAAATGACCTACCCTAAGGTCAATCTAAGGTCAATCATACCTTTACCATGAAGTATGAATATTGAACCTTCTCTTCTTCAGATGATTTTGAAATTCAAGAACTTTGAGACCTCGACACTTGATGAAGCTTGAAATCTTCAGAAGCTTGAATTCATAGTCCTTGAATTGTACTTCACCTAGAGTCTTTGAACAAGATTTTGTCTTCGATGTAGCTTTAAAACTCTGATGCTTTAGAGAAGAGAAAAATGTAATTGATCTTGCATTTCTTGAACTAAATCATTATTCTTAACTTGAAGCATTGTGATGCAGTGCCTTGAACATATGTATACCAATGTGCTACACAAGACACAAATTGAGGTTTTGACACCACAAAATTTGACAATCTAAGGAGCAAGAAACCATAGCACTTACAGAAGCAAAGGAAGTTGAAGAAGACAATGCGTTACCAACTGACACCATGATGGAGGATATATTTAATGAACTTGAATCTGATGATGTTGAGGCTGACCCTGATTATCAACCACCTGAGTATGATGAGAACCTTCACGCTTTAGAGGAGAAGGTGGATGCATTGAAAATATCCCAGGATAGTCAAATGAAATATATGCGTTAAGTATTTTCGACGCATAACTAAGGGCCTGCATCAGATTGATCCATCTATTCCACCTCCTTCATCTGGATCAGACTAGTTTTTCTTGATATTTTGGGCATTTATTAATGTTAAACTTTGACTTTCACTTATTTTTTGACTTGTTATGTATAGCTTGCTGATGTTGATACTCTACTTAATTATGCTCTTAACTTTAACTATTTTTCTCTTAATTACTCTCTGTTTTTATCATATTCACAGTTATGTTTGATCTTTCTATTTAATTCTTCCTTTGTCAAGTTGTGACAAAAAGGGGGAGAGATTTATGGTTATGATAGTTTGAGTGTAATTGGTGTATGGTGTAGAGTGGTGCATGTGGAATATCTATTTGTTAATATAGGTACTCAACAAGTCACCAAGCTCAAATTGAGGGGGAGTATTTTGAGAGTATTTTGAAAGAGTGTTATGTTATGAAGTGGAGTTGTGAAAGTTTTTGAATTTGTGCATTGTGTATAGGTTGATCTTCCAAGTTAGTTTTGTCACAAATTTGACAAAGGGGAAGATTGTAAGTCCTATGTTGTATGTCAAGTGACCTGCATTGTCAAATTTCATAGTGACAAAACACTTTGGAATGATGGACTTGTTCATAGATGGATAGTTCACCTTCAAGTGATGATAGATGGAAAGTTCACCTTCATTCGAAGATGTGCTACAAGTAATGAAGATTGCTCTATCTACTTCAACTTCAAATGCTACATCAACGTGCAAGTTCTACTTCAAGATAAAATTCTAATGGAAGTTCAATTCCAAGTTCAAGTACAAGTTTTGTTTCAAGACAAAGAACTACTTCAAGATCAAGTGATATTCCAAGTTCAAGTGCTACTTCAAATGTAAGATCAAATTCAAATGCACTACAAGGTCAAGTTCAAGTTGAAGCTTCAAGTGTACAACATGCTTCAAGAACATCAAGTACAAGATCCAATGGAAGCAACTGAAGCTACAAGTTCAATGTTCAATATTTCAGGTATAAATGATCCTAAAAAGACCTTAGGTTTAGGTCATTCATATTGCATATTTTATATGGGTTATTTAGCTTGTTACAGGCTTTGGTTCGACTAGTCCAGGCTTTGGCTCGACCAGTCCAGGATTTTTCTCGACCAGTCCAGGAATTATTTCAAATTTTCAAATTTTTCTGGTAGGGTCACGACCAATCGAGCACCCTGCTCGACCAGTCGTGGGAACAGGCTCGACCAGTTGAGCAGGGCTCGACTCGAACTCCAACAACCACTTTGCGCTCCACTTGACCAGTCGAGGGTCAGTTTTATTTGATTACGCCAGAATTTTTAAAATTTGGTTGCTCCCAGGACTAATCGAGGTTGACCTTAGACCAGTCGAGGGAACTATTTTTCAACCTATATATAAAGGACTTCTCTCAGCTTTTTCAATTCATTCAAAACCAAATCAAGCCATCACTTTGAGAGAAAGTTCCCCATGATTATCAAGTTATTGTTCGGTAATTTTAGATTCGTTTATAGCTTATTTGATTGTGCAATTTCTTGATCTCTTTACTTTTAATCTAACTTTGTAAAAGGGAGTTCTACTCTACCTTTTTGAGATCCAAGGAATTCAATTAAGTGGCCCGGGTCTGAGTTTAATTAAAATTCATTTAGAACCTAGAACCCTTTTATATGTGTGTTGAATATTGAACATCTACATCTATAAGTGAAGCGGTTCTACCGGGCTACATCAAGAATCTACAGATAAGTATATTGTTTATTGCTTTTTGGTATGTGAGATAAGTCAGAAAATCTCTATTGTGGTTTGTGAGATAAGTCAAAAATTCTCTTGTGGTTTTGACTAAGATAAGCCAGAAAATCTCAGCGCGAGGTTTTTAATTGTGATAGCTCATTGAAAATGCAATTGTAAAGGTTTTAAGGTGAACCGTGGAAAACCTTCTTTCATAGTGAAAGCCAATATCAAGTGGGTTGTGATTATTGGGAGTGGAGTAGGTGTGGTTGTTTGAGAGCAGTTAGTGTATACACGGAATCACTATAATTCTTAGAGTTTGGTGGATGATGATGTATGTGATGTATTGGTGGTGAATGCTTGTATCTATTTCATGTACATGTGGTGAATGTTATAATAGCTAGATTTATCTCTATTGCTTCTTGTTTTAGTTTGAGTTTTTTATCCTTACTCAGTTCAAGAAATCAGGTTGTCCTACCATAAACTTTGGTTTTTGATGTAAACTTTGGTTTTTGGTGTAAGGTTGTCCTTTGAACAACGTTTGAATCAACTTCTCAATATTATTGCAATTGAGATTGTAATTTGATTAAGTTATCTACATTTATATTCCATAATTTATTTTTATTTTGCATAGTCTTATTCACCCCCCCCCCCCTTCTCTAGGAGTGAGAGCTCGCCCTTTTCACAATTCAATATCAAACTGACACTTTAATGTGTAAGCTGGATGTGACATGTGAAATCATGACTCGATTAATGTTTAAAAACTTCTAATCAAGGATCAATGACTTAACTTAATTTTGAGATCTCCCATGTGACTAAAATCTAAGAGATATAAGGCATCGACATTAAGTATTATGTAATTCTATTTCATGGATTAACTTCAAGATCACTTAAATTTGTAGAAATTTCAGATTTTTTTTTCAAATTTTCACAACTTTGCCTAAAGACTAAGAAGATAATTGATTAACCTGCCTAATCCACACCCCCAACCTAAAATCTACATTGTTCTCAATGTAAAAGAGATAAGCATTCAGTGCGAATGAGGCAATGAAAAAAAAAGGGAAGTGATGGAGGGATAATACCTAATGAAAGAATTTTGAGGCTTTTCCAATGTTCTCAGTGTGAAAAATGTGTTAGCACAAAATACTCAAACCGATGATAAGCAAACTATCCTAAAACAGTTGAAAGCAATAAACTAATATTAAATTCCATGAAAGCAATAAACTAATCCTAAACTAGGAAAGCATGGGAAAAGTTACTCAGTCATGCAACAGATTTTTCCTCCAGCCATTATCTTGATAAATTTCTCAGTAGGTTTCTCAACAAGATCATCCAATAGCCCTTTTGGCAATAGGCTTGGATGCACTGGAGCATGAATTTCCAGAGAAATTTATGGACCTCATCATAAGGTTTCCTTTCAATCTCCTGAGGTGTCCAAAGTATATATGACTCACCTATAATAGAGAAAGTTTTAGAGTTAGTACCCCATGTTGAATCAGAGACTACAAGTAGATAAATTTTAGAAAAATTCTCAGCAGATGATGTAGTCTCAACACATTCCGAAGTTTCAGACTTCGGTTCAATTGTCACCTCTCCCTCCTGTAATAGTAAACATTCAGGATCTATGGAGGGAAGGGTTTCAGAATAAGGGTTCTCTTGGTCAGTAATAACTACCGAGATGTTGTCTTGCAAGGCATTCACTACGTCTTATATCATGGGATCGTTTGAATCTATACATTGTGCCAAGAAATCTTCCGAAGAGTTGGAAAATTCAGTTGAGAGTGGCTCATTCTCCACATTGAAGTTTGTGATGATCTGCCCAAGGATTCCATCGTCTTTGAAAGTGGATGGATGCATACTCTCTTGTTCTTGCCCTGCACAGACAGATTGAGTACCAATAGCCGAAGCTTGATGTGAAGACTCTATTCATCGGTACTACTCAGTAAAGGTATTGTATTGTCAAGGGTTGACAACTCATATGGTGGCCTCAACTGGATGGTTTCAAATTCCAGAGTCATATCGAGCAACTCGCCCATCTCCCGAATCATATCATCATTCAATTCAAGGGAGTGACCTAAACATATCTCACAAAGGTTGGAAGGGTTAGTTGAAAGTGGTTCAACCTCCACATTTAAATTGGTCATGTCAGATGGGTGGAGTAGATCACTATGGTTGACAACCTCCTGAACCTCTTGATCATTGATATGGGCCAAACTTGAGATTGAATTTAGGGGGATTTGAGCTATACATTCATGATTATCATCGCAATACTCATCATCTTCTAATTCAATGCAGTACACACATGGAATGGGATTGCTTTCCTCACATTTTTTTCCTAGATTGGGTTGAGGTTTGAATAAACTAACCTCTTCCGTATCATTGAAACCAAGTGTGTCATTGAGTGAATTGTGTCAGTATCATTATATTTGAAAGACACCCATGTCTCTTGATCATTCCTTTGAACCGTCATCGAGATCGACTCTTCGAGAAATTGAACCATATACTCATTAAGACAATCCAACTCTTCATTCTCAATTTTAGTATTATCTATAATCGCATGTAACATCCCGAAATTTCACGGCTAGAGTTTATACTCGTGCTCGAGAAATTCGGGTGTTAATAATGTATAAAGTGGATGCTCTGGAATCACATCCTATTTTTATTTTTTTTTGGATTACATCCAAATACATTCATGAAGGTACTCATTCACAAGAACAAAGTCAACTGTATTGATTATTTTTCATCAGAGTAAAAAGAATAATCAAATGCCCTCTTTATGAGAGCTTATTACATTTGTCGAGTTCATAGTGGAAGCATAAAACTAAGTAAATAAACTATCTTCATATCTTTTTGGTGTAGTCTTCTATAGTAAGCTGGTTCTCTAAGTCTACAATCTGTACATCACCGGCATAATCTGTACGGTTGGGAGAGGGTCAACGCCCTACTCATAGTGATGGTTATCCTTTAAGATTAACATTAATTCAAGATATTCATACAAGTAATGTAAGGGTTCTGATATGTCCCGTAATCCACTAATACGAGGATATCAGAATGCGCAAACAACCTACATGATATGCATGCCTAGCAAAGTATGTGGGGCTCATCATACGTAGTGATCATCACAATGTGGAATACGATTTATTAAAAACCTGCTCGACCCGCACTCTCATTATACCGATATTCGCCGGCATGACCAACGCTACCATGGATTTGTGAGAACTCCCCAAAGCGCATAACACATGGGCTGGGTGAATTATGTGCAACGATTTATTCATGGAGCAACTATTTGCGACATCCAATCCCAGAGTGATGTGACACTGCATTTGCGAATTACACACATCAATTTGTGCACCACTACCCGAAGGCTCAAGGACTTATGTGCCCCAAGAGGGTCTCTACCCAGAGCACATTACGTCCATAATATAATATTTGAATCACTAGTTGTGATACATCTTACATATCACTTGCACTTATGGAGAATATTAACTGAATCATAACGAATATAATTGAATCTGAATCATAAAGAATATCAACTGAATTATGGAGGTTCTGGAATAGTAAGACACATGCCCAAGCCATAAGGATAGACGATACGAGGCCAAAA
The DNA here is from genome assembly GCA_021015155.1 of Magnolia officinalis. NCBI lineage: Eukaryota > Viridiplantae > Streptophyta > Magnoliopsida > Magnoliales > Magnoliaceae > Magnolia > Magnolia officinalis. The sequence goes on along the minus strand of JAJHSJ010000010.1, from coordinate 30,703,966 downwards.
TAATAAAGAGAAGAGTGACAAGGGTCATCTCAACACAAGTGGCAATGGCCAATCATAATAAGAGAAGAGTGACAATGGTCAACTCTATAATACGGAGAGTGACAATGGCCAACTTAAATAAAGAGACGTGTGGCAGGGCCAACTCAATAAATTGATAAGTTAGGGGTAGGCTTGTATTCATGGCCTCACATAAATTCAGAGAAATCACTTATAATTGACATAATGTCATAATCCCAACAGGGCCAATAAATGTAATGATAATAACTGAATCAATTGATAGAATAATTCCCAGAAAAATATAAACATGAGAGGCAGGATGATTCACATCATTAAAGGTATGAAAAGGCAAGATAATTAACATCATTAAAGGTATGAAAAGGGCAAGATAATTCACATCTTTGACAGCATGAAAAGGTAGGATAAATATAATAACTTAAATTAATGTAAACTTAAAGGATAAAACCCTCACCTTTAAATTGAATCGTCCTCAATCGAGGCTGGATGTCCATGTATACACTTATATATCATACTATATCCTAAATCACATGGTTTGAACAATTAGGATTTATCTAGGGCTCGGTTAATGTTGATGTTAGAATTAGATTTAATAGTTGTAACCCTCTTAATTAAAAATGAAAATCTTACCTTTATCCGAACTCGACTGTGACTCAGTGAGTCACAATACAATCCTTTTCTCTCTCTTTCTCTTCCTTCTTTTGGATTGGTAAGATCTAAATGTCAAGGAGATGGGCCAGACTTGGGTAGGATAACTGAATCGATACTCCAACTTTCCAGACTCAGATTAACTCAGCCAAGTTGACTCGGCAAGTCAGAGCTCTTCTTCTTCTTTATTTTTATCCTTTCTTTTCTTTTTCTCTCCTTTCCTTTCTTTCTCCCTTTTCTTTCCTTCCTCTTTCTCTCTTTCTTTTCTTTCCTTCTTCTTTCTCTCTTTCTTTTCTTTTCTTGGTACGTCCAGTAGGAGGGGAGGCTGGTCGTTGGCTAGATCTCTTGCTGGACGGACAACAATCTTGGTCAGCAATCGATTCTCTCTCTCTCTCTCTCTCTCTCTATCTCTCTCTCTCGTTTCTTCGTTTCTTTTATTTTCTGTCTTGCTGACGGCAGGGCATCCCCTTTTATAGCCTGTCTAAAGTCCCGAAACTTCTCTGCATAAGTTTGTTTACACAACAATAACAATTGCGTAAGACCTACGATGTTTGTTTTCGCAGCCGAGAAAACAGAGCACCCAACTCCCTGTTGTCTTGCAGATCGACGTTGATTCTATTTTGAATTCAGCGTGCTGATGGTCAAATCCTCCATTTCGATAAGATGGCCAGTTCAGATCATCAAGGATCATCGTGATGGTGGTCCACGAGTGCCTTCAAATGGACTATGTCCCTCAATTTCATAGTGCAGAGGTGACTTTTCGGCCGAAGGTTGCGTGTGCAACCATTGACAGTCTTACTTGATATTTCTCAGGTTGGGACGGATTCGTCTGAGCTACCTAATGAATGGTTTAAATTCTCCATCTGCTCCTTGATGGTGGGCCACCATTCGTTCCAGTGGACGATGGCGTGCGGTGCGAAGGCCTTTTCGTAAATGAGTCGGGTCAAAGTAGTCTTGACTGACTACGGGTTTCGGTGTGGCTCGGGTGCTTGTGTACTCATACACAAGGCCATGATCATAGGGCCCACAGTGATGTGTGTTGTTAAATCTGCACCGTCCATTTGTTTCTCTGCTTAATTTAAGGGCTTTAGCCCAAATTTGAAACATATCTAAGGCCCAGGTGGGCCCCGATATCAAGATCTATCTGTTGAGCCACCTTTACAAAGATCTAAGGGCTGTAATTCGACGTGTATGACTGATTTACGGTTCATAGGCATGACATAACTTTTCACATTAAACGGATCGTGAGAACTGGGTGATCAAGAACTCAAGGGTCTAGGTTAGTGGCATTATCATAATTATTGATAATCTAAGAGTTTTGCGACATCTAACAGGTCTACATGGTAGTAGGAATGATTCTAAGTAATTCTTATTGAAGAATGTATATTTAAATCATTACGGATAGGGGGTTATTCGTCATGTCGTCCATGAAAAAGTACCTACGTTAAATCATGTGATGAATGGTTTTGCCTTAAAATCAACGGTCAGATGGTTGGATTTATTAAATGGATGTACTTCCCAATGGTTAGATTTGTGTCAGGGCGAGGATGTAAAGCTATGCTAGTTGGATTGGTATCGTATACATGTACATGTAAGTTAATTTCTAAGTAATGCTCGAGAACTTTCAATACTCGGGTATTGAAATGTTCGGGCGTTACATCGCATCACGTGAACCCCACTATTATATATCTTTTATAAGTTCTCGAAATCTTTGGAGTGTGTTTTGCTGGATGAGCTCTAGATTTTGTGTGGATTTCTGAAGTGAATTCTCTTGGATCGTTTCTTGTTGGATCTCAGAGGTATAGGACCCAAGAGAATTGTCACTATGAAGCATTGTTGATTCAACTTCCCAATCTTGATGTTTCCATTGATCATAAGTAGGGAGTTGGGAATGAAGAATTGGATTGGGTTGAGGCTGGGGTGAACTAGCCTCCATTAACTTATCAAGGCGCGATTCGAGCACTTCAATCATTTTTCTGATGCCAGTAAAATTGTCTATGCAACCCTGAAGTGACTCCTCTTGGATCATTTCTAATCGGGTTTCAAAGGTAGAGGACCTAAGAGAATGTTCACTATGATGTATTTGTAACGTCCCGAAAAAATCCGTACAAAGACCCGAGTACCACCTCAGGCAGAAATCACTCAGGACTAAATCCTTTTGAAATTAGACGAAATTAACTAAGTGCTAAACTAGAGTAGCTGTGAAATTCGCTTGAATCACTTTAAATATGAACTGTAAGACTCAAAACTTGTAGAATCCTTAACGCTACATTACCCTATAATCTAGGATCAATCTCAAAACCCAGTTTCTCGCGGGAGCACATTGAAACTTTGTATCGGACTTGGACCACGGGTTGAAAGTCCGATTACTGCGAAAGCAAGCGGTTAGGACCGCCTTACTAGGCTTGGCAACCATCTCAGAAATCAACTCCTAACAGTATCCAGAAACGTACAACTTGCGCCTGAAGCGAAGTGTGTGAGAAACACGAATATCTTTAGAAATTAAACTCAGATTTAAGTGATTTGGACCGTTCGCTTGTGGGCCAAATCTAAGGATTTAGACCGTCAGAATCCGACCCAAGTACACCCTCAGATCAGGGAAATTTCCCAACACAGGTCAGTGTACTTGTGGCCCTGATCGGGTGCCGACGACTGTTGAACTGAAACTGGTCCGCCATAGTCGATCTACAGATCCGATGGGACTGAAAACTTAACTCGACCTAGATCCAATGCTAGGGAGCTTAAGTCCGACCGCACGCAGAAAAGGGGCCCCGAGAAGTGCTCCGTTGAGCCGAAACAGATTGGTTTTGGCTATAACCTAAGTATATCATGGCCTTGGGACCATTGAGCTCACGTTTGAGCCTATATAAGGGTCTTAAACCCTCTCTCTCCGTTCACATACTAATTTACAAACCCTAGAGAGAGAAGAGAGAGAGAGAGAGAGAAAAGAGAAGGAAAGAGAGAGAAAGAGAGAGAGTGTGTGGGATATTATTCTGGGAACTCAATCTCGCCGTTCCACGTGCTTATCCACCTTTCCTGTATCGCTATTCGGGCGATTCCGATCCCGTTCTTAGGTAAGAAAACCTAACCCCAAACTGTTTTAGGGTTTCAGATAGTGTAAGTGATGAAATAGCTAACCTAATTCATGTTATATGTTGTCATTCTACTGTTGACAAAGACTTAGTGTCTAAACTGAATTCGTTACGTGTTTACCGACGTAAGGTGCGGACTATAAATGTTTAGGTTATGGTTTTCAAGACTTTCAATGTCAGTTAATGATTTATAACTGACGTGGGTACCATTTCACATGCTAAATGCGATGCTTGATCGCTTTACGGATATATATGAACTATGTTAAATATAGTGTATTCCATGTGTTTGTCGAATTGATTGAATGCGTGTAGAATTAGGATTCGTGTTTGACATGATTATGTATCGTGGATATAGGATCGTTGTATTTGCAATTAACTCCTTGGCGAAAGGATTTGCCCTAATACATGTTATGGGTAATATACATCATGCATGTTGTAGTGTGTAGCCTAAGTGTTTGTAGAAATGTTTGAATGAGTATGGAATTTGTATTCGTGCTTGCCATGTTTATCCATCGTGGATACATGGTGGTTGCGTGTGTGACAACTCCTTGGTGAAAGGAGTTGCCCTAATACATGTTGTGGTCGACATACGTCATGTATGTCGAAGTGTGTAGTCTACGTGTGTAGTCTAAGTGTTTGTAAAAATGTTTGTATGAGTAAGTATTTAGTAAATTATACTTGATATGGGTGTTGAGATAAGATTCTCCACTACCTTAACTGTGTGTATAAATCCCTCCATGCAACTTACATTATATTGTCCGTTTTACATATGAAATGCATGTGTGAAATCATGTTTATGTTATGTTTCATGAAATGCTCAAATGGTTGATATTACTTGAAGGATTAGTTTATTGCTGAGGTGCCTATTCATATATGATTCCTTGTTATGTCTAAGTGTGGTTGGGACTATGATATAGTCCAGGCAATCGGTAACAGATTCTAATCGGGTGGTTGAGGTTGTCTCGCCACACGGGACGTGTTCGATGAATTCGAGTCGTACTTTGGTTGTCGGCAGTGGTTAGGCGACACAAAGTGCTTATGCACTTCTTGTCGATTAACTCGAGGTACGCTTGTACTAGTCGAGCTTGTTAAGTAACCCGATTGACCCGATGTATGTTCACCATGTATGGACGCTACTACCTGAACCTAAGGTACCAAATTTACCAGTAGAAACCCTGTTAACCATGGTACCTCAATCCGCTAAGACTCATGAGCCAGACATGGTAGTATGGGACACCGTAGTCGAGCTGTCGGCCTACGCCGGGGTGACGAGCCCACTCGTAGTGACCAGTGAGCAACCTAAGCTCGTGAGCCGAATATGGTGGTATGGGACGCTATATTCGAGCTGTCGGCCTACGACTAGGTGACGAGCCATTCGTAGTGACCTCGATCATACTTTGAGCCTGCATTGAGGCAACGAGTCTTTTCGTAGCAACTAGAGTATAAGCTAAGCTTGCATCGAGGTGACGAGCCCTTTGTAGTGACCTAGAACCACAACATTATATGGGATTTACTAGGACTGACGACCCTAGAATGGATCATTGTTTGGGAAATGATATAAGGGAGGTACCTTAGTTTCCCAATCCTGCTGTATGAAAATGACTAATAAGAACTTGGAAATCACGCTCATGCACCGTATTGCATGTGCCTTTGGCATTGGAGTTGAGCACTGAGGAAGCGATTGCATGCCACGACCGTGAGATGAAGTTCGCAGAGGGAGTGCAGGCGAGGACATGCATCATTAATACATACCATTCTTGCATTAATCAGTGTACTTAGGGATGGTTAATTGTATTGCTTTATCATTACTGCTTGACTAAATTGATAACATGTTGATCACTCACTCCCACGTTCTGGGACGGTGTTTTAAACACCAACCAGACCCTGTTGTAGTTTCAGATGATGACGCAGTCTGTGAGGCGGAGCCAGACTTTGAGGATGATGAGGAGGCATTCTGATATATGTAGTATTCAAGCGGGTTTATATAGACCGTTCTGATTGGCGGGGCTTCAGGGCTTATACTTTGTAGTGGACCACCATATTTTGACATTTTGTATTTTGAAACAATACTTGTAACTATTTGACCTGGCAACACGTACATACTTTGGGACTTACAGTGGTTTTTACGTTCCATGTATTTATCTCAGTGTTCCTCTTGCATAATTCGACTGTCTCTGGAGTATGTTTTGTTGTTTTAGCATAATCTCATTCATGTTTTATGCACTAATACGGACAACATTTAAATCATCATTATCTATGTTACATAAGTGATGTGTTTGGAACTCGGGAGTTGGGATCCTGCTCGACCCCTGATTTTCAGGGAGTTATAAGTTGGTATCAAAACATGATTTGAAATAAACTGGACCTAGGTTATGGTCACACGACGTACGCTGACGTACTTTGACTTAAGAGGGGGGCTAGAAAATGTAGAAACGATCATAGGATTTCTAGTTTTGCCGCCAGGTGAAACTGACCGTCGAAATCGGTGCTCGTACGCATCCGTGATCATGCGTAAGGACCCCAGATCTTTTCTCTACCGTCAATCGACAGGTATAGACCAAAATTTTACCCATTCCACATCCAAACAACCCGAAAAACTTGAAAATGCGCGAAATGGGACCCGAAACAACTCAAACGAAGTCGGGGGGCCCAAACGACGCAAATCGAGGGAAACAAAGTGGTCCATGCACCCTTACAACACCCTTGGGACTGTCCTGTGCTGTGTGCAGGACAAGGGTGCACCCCCACCATCGCCTGATTCAGACGACTAGTCATACTCGTAGTCGTCTTTTAGTTTGCTCTGTTGTTGTTTTCTTGTTTCTATGTATAGCCTTGATAGTCTTAGTAATGTGGCAGAATGATTTATAGTTTTTAGCGTATGGAATCCTGCTTAGAATAGCTCACATACGTTTCCCATCATGATTCATGTAAAACTATATCTCATGTATTGTGACAAATTTTGTTAAATGAAATACATGTGACCCCTTTCGTTATGGACTGTGTAGAATCCTTGAAGAATTGAGTGTTATATGCAAAATCTCACAGGTTGCACCCTATATTGTATATAGGGAATACCACCTAAGAGCACGCGGAGCTCGGCATGCCTTTCATTGGGCAAATCGTTTAACGGGGCACCTCCCCTAAGCGATAGCCATATGGACCCCAGCTTGGGTCCGATTCACGAGACCATGCTAGATTCTCAGTCGGACACTGGCCCCACCGCTGGGCCGACACCTGTGACACCATTTGCAGTACCACCTGTTACACCACCGACTCCTAAGCAGAACCGCGCACCTTCTTCGATGTCGCACGTGCCTCAGTCGGCTCCTCCTACTGATAGGTTCAAGCAGATGATCTGTTGATAAGCAGCAGCAGCTCCAGCACCAGCACCACCACCAGCAGCTCTTGGCCACCCTTGGGGGAATCTTTGCCCAGGGCATGGGTGTGGATCCACCTGCACCTTTTGTACACCCTGCTGGCAATGCGGGTGCTAGCGGCCTCTTCGAGCGATTCCAGCACTTGCGGCCTCATACCTTTGCGGGTACTCACAGACCCGAGGAGGCCAAGTATTGGCTTGACCACATCTCTAAGATGCTAAAGCCGTTGCACTGCACAGAGCCTGAGTAGGTTGAGCTAGTCACCTTCATGTTTAAGAAGGAGGCCAGCCTCTAGTGGGACAGCGTCCTGGGGACCGTTGCGTTCAGGTATGTATGGACGTGGGCCGCGTTTGAGACCCGCTTCCATGAGAAGTACTACCCCCTCACTTATTGACACAAGAAGGAGAGTGAGTTTCTTCACCTCCGTCAGGGAGGGATGTCGGTGACAAAATATGAGAACTGATTCACGGAGCTAGGTAAGTATGCTCCTTTGATACTGGGAGATCAGCTGATGCGAATGCGGTGATTTTCTGAGGGTCTGCGACCCGAGATCCGCTGGAAGATGTGTTGCGCTAACATATCTACCCGTACTGAATTAGTGGGCATGTCTCTACGAGCTGAGCAGGATAGGGACAGGTTGTCCCTTACCCATGTGCCTATAGCTCCTAGGCCTTGACCTTATCTACCGAGCAGACCGTTCCTAGGCAAGAGGCCACGTGCAGATTCACCGCTTAGGCTTATGACTTCACCGACCCCGATGAGGATACCAAACGTGTGGTGTACCTACTACAAGAAGCCAGGCCACACAGAGCTAAATTGCGTCACCAGGATGAGGGACAACGAGTTTTTGCCACCTCAAAGGATCAACCGTCAGCTTCCTCAGGCCATATCAGAACCACCTCTGCTGTCAGTACCAGCACATCCATCCTTTCGGCTGCCTGCACCATGATTTAGGCCGCCTCAGTGACCTATGGTACCGCAGCCGAACCGTCCACAACAGTCTCGTGTGCACTCACTTACGGCTAAGGCATCAGAGGCAGCACCTGCAACACCTATGGCTTTCGAAGTCACTGCACATGTTCAAGGTACTCCAGTCTTCTTATTGGTGGACACCGGTCCACTACCTCCATCATATCATGCGCAGCCATCAAGTGACTATCGTTGGGTACGGCTCCTACGAAGGGAGTGAGGATCCTTACCACCACAGGGACTTTTTCAGATGTTAGCAGGACTTGTGAGGCTTGCTCGACAGACTTAGGAAGCAGGACAATACTTGTGGATCTCATTGTTGCCCCACTATACCACTACGATGTTATCCTCGGTATGGATTGGCTCACCGAGATGAAGGCGGAGATTGATTGGATACCCGGGTAGTGACAACCTACGGACCTGAGGGCATAGTCTTTACTTTTCTAGTGCAGGTCAGTTGGCCCTACCGTGTTACCTGTTATACCACCTTGTTAGAGAATGTGGATGATCTGACACTTGATGGCACGCCAATAGTTCGGGATTTCATGGACGTGTTCAGGGTGATACCTGGACTACCTCCTTGGCGCGAGATTGACTTTACCATCGACCTGGCACCCGATGCGACACTCATTTTGCTACCGACGTATCGCATGCCTCCATGCGAGATGGAGGAACTGAGGATGCAGATTTATGACTTGTTGGAGGCAGGTTTCATACGATCGAATGTGTCCCCTTAGGGAGCGTCCGTATTGTTCATGAAGAAGAAGGACGGTTCACTGTAATTATGTATTGATTATCACAGGTTGAACCAGGTGACGGTGAAGAACAAGTATCCTTTGCCCAGGATAGATGACTTGTTTGATCAGTTGAAGGGGGAATGATACTTATCGAAGATTGATATACAATCAGGGTATCATCAGTTGCGCGTCAGAGATGAGGATGTGCAGAAAACGACCTTCAAGACCAGTTTCGGACACTATGAGTTTCTCGTGATGTCTTTTGGCCTTACAAACACACCGGCCGTGTTCATGGAACCGATGAACAGGGTGTTTCAGCCGTTTGTGTTCTGATTCGTCATCGTGTTTACAAACGACATTCTGATATACTCCAAGAGTCGGGAAGAGCACGAGGAACACCTGCAAGCAGTCTTGGGTACTCTAAAGAAGAACCAGTTGTTCGCACAGTACAAGAAGTACAACTTCTGTAAAGAGGAAGTCAAGTTCCTAGGACATGTGGTGTCCAAAGAATGGATATCACTTGACCTCGCTAAGGTAGCCACGGTTCAGGACTGGGAGCAGCCTGGTTCGGTTACTAAGGTGAGGAGATTTCTTGGTCTGACAGGGTACTACCGTCGATTTATTAGGGACTTCTCCAAGATTGCCAGACCGTTATCTCAGTTGACACAAAAGGATCTGAAGTTCTCCTAGAATGAGAAGGCGGAAACAGCTTTTCAGGAGTTGAAGGACAAGCTAACGTCTGCTCCTATGCTAGTATTGTCAGAGCAAGGGGTTAAGTATACTATATACACCGACGCGTCTCGCGTTGGTCTGGGTTATGTCCTTATGCAGAAAGACAGGGTGATTGCTTACGCCTCGAGACAGTTGAGGAAACACGAGGAGAACTACCCTACACATAACCTAAAGTTGGCAACTGTTATCTTGGCACTGAAGCTCTGGAGACATTACCTCTACGGAGAGGAGTTCGAGTTCTTTTGCGACCACAAGAACCTCAGATGCATATTCACTCAGCGAGACCTGAATATGAGGTAGCGGTGATTGATGGAAACCTTAAAGGACTTTAAGTTCGAGGTTTCCTACCATCCGGGTAAGGCTAACCTTGTGGCTGACGCGTTGAGCCGCAAGAAGATCATAGAGTTTGCGACTCAACTGATGGTGGTAGAATGGGGTATGGTAGAGTTCATGCGAGACTTCTAGCAGAAGCTCACAGTGGCGGAACCGTTCGAGAGCATCACGCACGTTCGTGTGCGGCCACTTATTGATGATAGGATCATTAAGGCCCAGAAGGACGATGGAGAATTGTCTGAGCTTCGAGAGCAGGTTAGTGACGATGAGGACGCTGAGTGGGGAGTTGGTACTGATAGAGGCTTACGTTACCGTGGCCGTCTATGCATCCCAAATCTTCATGACTTGAGACAGGAGGTTCTCGAGGCTACACATAGTTCGAAATTGGAAATGCATCCTAGAAGCATGAAAATGTATCGAGATATGAAGAGATCATAGTGGTGGGACAATATGAAGGCCCACATAGCAGATTATGTGTCCTATTATCTCACGTGCCAGCAGGTCAAGGCTAAACACCATCGACCTCCTAGACTGCTTCAGCTCATGCCCATAGCAGAATGGAAATGGGACTTCATCTACATGGATTTCATCTCAGGGCTACTGAAGACGAGGAAGGGACATAATTCCATTTGGGTGATTGTGGACCGATTGACGAAATCGGCCCAGTTCCTTCCTATTAGAGTTTCGAACTCGGCAAATGACTTGGCCAGATTGTACATCAAGGAGATGGTACGTCTGCATGGAGTTCCTCTGAAGATCATGTCGGACCGAGACACCCGATTCACATCTATCTTCTAGACTCTTATCCAGGAAGCAATGGGAGTGAAGTTGAAGTTCAGTACCGCGTTCCACCCACAGACTGATGGGCAGACGGAACGGGTAAACTAGGTGTTGGAAGATATGCTGCGAGCTTGTGTAATAGATTTCAAGGACAGTTGGGATGACTGTTTTCCTTATGCAGAGTTCACCTATAACAACAGCTTCTAGGCAAGTATTGGCATGGCTTCTTACGAGGCACTGTATGGGCGTCCGTGTAGGGCACCACATTGCTGGGCAGAGGTTGGCGAGAAGAGCTTAATAGACCCAAGGTTAGTATAGGCGACCTCGGAGAAGATCGATATTATCAGACGTCGACTCCAGGCAGCGCAGAGCAGATAGAAGAGCTACGCTGATATGAGGCGGCGACCGCTCGATTTTGAGGTTGGAGACCATGTGTTCCTCAGAGTTTCCTCTATGAAGGGAGTCCTTACGTTTGGCAAGAAGGGGAAGTTTACGCCGTGATTCATTGGCCCATTTCAGATACTTGATCGAGTGGGTGTGGTGGCATACCGTCTTGCTTTGCCCACACCACTCAAGGGCGTGCACAATGTATTCCATGTATTTATGCTGAAGAAATACGTTCTCGATCCTTCCACATTATCAGATGGGAGCAGGTACAGCTGAGCAAAGACGCTACTTATGTACTACGACTGCCGCGTGTCCTAGACAGGAAGGAGTGAGTGTTGTGTAGTAAGGTTATCCCATTAGTGAAGGTGTTATGGACGCATCACACGGAGGAAGATGCTACTTGAGAGACAGAAGCCGAGGTCCATAAGAACTACCCTCAGATTCTCGAGGAGTACAAAAAGGTACTAATTTCGAGGATGAAAATTTTTCTTTAAGGGGGTAGATTGTAACATCTCGGAAAAATCCATACAACGACCTGAGTACCACCTCAGGCAGAAATAACTCAGGACTAAATCCTTTAGAAATTAGACGAAATTAACTAAGTGCTAAACTAGATTAGCTGTGAAATTCGGTTGAACCACTTTAATACGAACTGCATGAATCAAAACTTGTAGAATCCTTAACACTACATTACCCTATAATCTAGGATCAATTTCAAAACCCAGTTGCTCGCGGGAGCACATTGAAACTTCATATCAGACTTGAACCGCGCTTCAAAAGTCCGATTACTACGAAACCAAGTGGTTAGGACCGCCTTACTGGGCATGGCAACCATCTCAAAAATCAACTCCTAACAGTATCCAGAAACGCACAACTTGAGCCTGGAGCGAAGTGTGTGAGAAACGCGAATATCTTTAGAAATTGAACTCAGATTTAAGTGATTTGGGTTGTTCGCTTACAGGCCAAATCTAAGGATTTAGACCATCAGAATCCGACCCAAATACACCCTCGGATCAGGAAAATTTCCCAGCATAGGTCAGTGTACTTGTAGCCGTGATCGGGTGTCGATGACTGTTGAACTGAAACTGGTCCGCCATGGTCGATCTACAGATCCGATTAGACCAAAAACTTAACTCGACCTAGATCCAATGCCAGGGAGCTTAAGTCCGACCGCACACAGAAAAGAGGCCTCCAGAAGTGTTCCGTTGAGCCGAAACAGATGGGTTTTGGCTATAACCTAAGTATATCATGGCCATGGGGCCATTGAGCTCTTGTTTGAGCCTATATAAGGGTCTTAAACCCTCTCTCTCCATTCACATACGAATTTGCAAACCCTAGAGAGAGAGAGAAGAGAGAGAAAAGAGAAGGAAAGAGAGAAAGAGAGAGAGAGTGTGGGAGATTGTTCCTGGGACTCAATCTCGTCGTTCCACGTGCTTATCCACCATTCTTGTATCGCTATTTGGGCAATTTCGATCCCGTTCTTAGGTAAGAAAACCTAACCCTAATCTATTTTAGGGTTTCAGATAGTGTAAGTGATGAAATAGCTAACCTAATTCATGCTATAGGTTGTCATTCTACTGTTGACATAGACCCACATTATGACCTTCCCTTAGGCCCTTTGTTAGGCTGATTATCGATAACGATTGTGAGTGCATGTATAGTAATACATCATGATACATGCCCATACGCATTTAGGTGGTTCACGAGTATAAGGAGAATCCCGAGGAACAAATCCAGGTGGAAGAAGTTGAAGGAGAAGGTGGTGATCCCATGGAAGGGACTGCAACGGTTGAAGAGGCACCTCCTAGACCCGATCCATCTCCGTCCACGTCAACAGCCGGGTATGGCAAAAGGTTCAAGCTGGACAGGATTGGGGCGATTTAGAAGGACATCCACTCAGTTAAAGAGAGACTTACATTCCTGGAAAGGGTGGTTCAAGGAGTGCAGAGCACGGTTCAACAATTGGTGGATCTGATGACATGCCAACAGGATGACACAATGCCATCTCATTTTGCTCCGTGAGGCTGGTTCATGCATGCTATCATACACACCTTACTCTTGTCTCGCGTTTGAGCATCAGTATCTTTTTGGCTGTTCTACGCTATCATTGGTGTGTATGACAGTCTTCTAAACATTCATAGTTCTTTTTTTTGCTTGGTTGTCTATGCCCACAATTAGGCTAACGATGGATACTTTTGGGCGCCCATACATCGGCTTGATGTTTCTGTTTGGTGGTTGTTAGTTTATTGCTGTATGGAGCAGTATATATTTTTTTGGGTTGAATGATTTTGATGAATGTTATACAACCACCAACCTCTACGGGAAGGTTGTTTTTTTTTTAAAAAAAAAAAATATTCTGAAATATGGCTTAATGTAATGCTTAAACTCTTTTCTGCCATACTTGTGTTAAGTTCACCAGGTTTATCAAGTTTCGGAATGCATGTGATATCTCTAACGAATATTCCATCTGCTATGCATTCATAAATTCTGAAATTGATGTCTGTATAATCTGAGTTAATTATTATACATCAATTGATCTACTTCTACCTGTTTAGTTCTCCCAAGTATTTCACTCTTCAGTCAATATCACTTGATTTATCTTTGTCAATGACTGACAAAAAGGGGGAGAACATTTACAAACACCCCAAATGAAAATTGTGTATCTGTTAGATGTTGTTGCAGGTGTTAGGGGAAGCGGCTGCATCAAGCAAGGGGGAGTTTTTGAAGTAAGGGAGAGCAGATACTGGGTTGTGTACATGGGATAGAAATTGTAAAATTGTGTAAAAGCATGTACACACAATTTAGGATATGTCTGTCTAGATATTATCCTAGGGTGTTTTGGGGGTTTTTGTCACGTAATTGGCAAAGGGGGAGATTGAAAGTGCCATGGTTTATCAAGTTACGTGAGCGTTAAGTCAGATTGTCTATGGAACCTGATAGGAAGATCGATTCAAGTGTCTGCCTCAACTGGATGTGTGTAAGATCGTCACAGGTAAATCTAAAGCCTCACATCCCATGACCCAAAACACCAGGTGAAGAAAACCCTTAAAAACAAGTTAGAAAATCATAGGGTTTTAAGGTGAGAAAACTTTTTCGAAATAGGAAAATCTCTAAGTTTTCCTGCCTTGTCGATTTTATCGAAACACCCTCGATATGATCGACCTACGCTGTCGATGTCCTCGATGCTTCATCGATACCATCGAAGAGAGGACCAAATATGTCCAACAACTTCACAACATATCTGGACAAATTATCGATGTATCGATACACCTACCGATATCATCGATATTCAAATCTCGAGCTCATCGAAGGTGACTCGATAAGATCGACAGGCAAATTTTCGGCGCCCCTATTTTTAATGAAAATCTCAAAATTCTTCGATATATTGATGCACTTCCGATATGATTTGAAATTAAATATCGATAACATCAGAAGTCCATCGATAATATTGATCGAGGGCGCGCATATCTTACAACAGATATTTCAGGTTGGTTTTTAACTATGATCGGGGACCCTTCGATTGAATCAATATTCAAATATTGATGATATCGATACCAGGTCGATTGCATCGAACAAAGTCATAAACTTCTAGTAAGCTTAAAGAAAAATCCGCTGGAATTATCGATGCCTCGACTCTGATCTCGATATCATCGACATTCAAATTCCGATGATCTAGATGGTTCCCCAATCATTCATGAAATCCTGAAATATTTCAAAGTCAAGTGTCTCTCAGTTTTCAAATGTCGATGGATCAAACCTGTCATCGATGGAATCGGATTTCGAAATCCGATGACATCGACAATAGTTTCGATTCATCGACCAATTGGCAAAAAGGTTCAAAAGCGTATGACATTGAGTCCGACTCATCGAGCAGACCATTGATGTTATCAAGAGTATATGCTTGATGATATCGAATCTGCTCGATGAAATCGAACTCTGTCATAAATGTGACCGTTTTATATCCGTTGGAACTTTTTGCCTATTTATAGAGGACTTGTCTTTTCTTGCCGTGAGAGAAAGAAGAGAGAGCTTTTGAGTGTTTAACCTTAGATCATATATCTAAAGCCTTTTCTCTCAAGGAAGTTCATCCTCCAATCCACCCTCATCATTGACACTCAATAGAGTGGATTGGGGAATGAACTTTCACATTCAAGGATCCTCCTGCTACTACCTTAATGGCAAATCATTAAGCAGGGATGACTTGAATGCATAAGATTGGAGTCGCTCTATCTTTTTAATAGGAAAATATTTTGAGAGTAGAATTTCGCCTTAACCTTGACCCAACCCGAAGCCGAGTATTGGTACATCATTTTGTGTTGTGGATCAAGGGATCAGAAGACTCTTCGTCAACAAGGAGGAGGAGATCTTCAGCATTGTGCTAAACGGGACTCATCAGCTTATTTGTAAGTATCCAGAGTCCAAGAGGACTCTTGTAATCATTTCTTTCTATGATTGAGTCTTAAGTGGTTCTCACCCTTTGAAGTGCTCAAGGAGGCCTCCGGCAGGAGTGTACGTAGTGGGTGCGTTGTGTGGACCCTTGCTCTGTGGAGAGCATAAACATCTGGTTAGGAGTGAACTAGCAAAACTCTGGGTTTGAGGTGAACCATGTAAAACCTTGGATTTGAGGTGAACCGAGCAAAACCTCAGGTTTGAGGTCAACTGTGTAGAAACCTCTAGTAGGGTCTTAGGGAAGATCCTTAGCCAGTATGCCTAAAAGTGGGTGCGTTGTGTTGACCCTTGCTCATGAGAGCATAAACAGTCAGCCTCAATGTAGGTTGTAAAGGTTGAAGGTGAACCTGATTTAAAACCTTAGGTTTGAGGTGAACCGCTGTGAAACCTCCTTAGTGAAATTCGATACACTCAAGGGTTGTGTGCAGTTACTGGGAGTGGAGTAGACTTATCATCGAACCACTATAAAATGACTATGTTTGAGATTGTTATTTTTATGATTATGTGATTTGCTTTAATACTTCCTCATCTGAATATTTGATTACACCACACACACCTACACAGTTATATCCATCATAAGCTAGCTTGCGTACTGCTTACTTCTAAGATAGTTTGTGATTGGATCCTCTACTGGGCTTGGAAGCCAGTAGAGTTAAATTTAAGTAATCCTGATATTTGCATGATCACAGGATTAGTGAAGTAGGATTTTTAAATAAAACATAAAAACTTGAAAAAGTCCTATTCACCCCCCTCTAGGACATATTGGCATATTCCTTCTTCAACTAGTGCGGTCTTTACCGTCATTTCACTTAGCACTTATCTTGCGCACACACGTACACCACCCTCTAAGCTTTCTATAAGATTATGCATGATAGATGCGTGCAGGTGACGTAGGACGTGATCGAGCTGAGGCAGGAGCGTGCGACAGAGCTTCTGGAGCTTTTGACATTTACCTTGTATTTCCCTTTCAGTACTATATTCAATTGTTTATATTAGTGAATATGCGATGATGATGTTACCTTTGTGATTCAGGTAAACTTTTGGTTATGCTTCTTATGAGATAAATGTATGTTGAAAAATTCTCCTTGTAGGATCCTAGGATCAGAATCTGGCGTATAGGCACTGGAAGCTGAGAATGGGATACTACGGAGGCTTTTGGCACTGGATTCAGCGATCAGGAATTCTGTAAGCCCGGTTTTCGATTTTGGGGCGTGACAAGTAAGCTCCAAGCGTTTTCTGAGAAAAATCTCAATGACATCAAGCTAGCATTCGTTGACATCGAAGGTCTCCTTCGATGGCATTGATTGCCACTCGATGACGTCGAGAAAATCTATACAACACTTATATGAAAACCTCACTGCAAGGATTCAATAACATCGAAGGATGTTCAATGACATCGAACCCTGACAAAAATCTACCCATTTTTTTACCGTTGGGATTTTTGCTTATGAATTTGGGGGCTTGTTATCTTGATTCTTCAATGAGAAAAAGAGAGAGATATGAGAGAGTTATTACTAGGAGAAAACCACCTACCCTCTTAAATCCTTTTTCCTCATGGTAGTTCATCTTTAAATCATATCTTAAATGTTATCATTGGAAAATCAATAGATTGGACTGAAAAATGAACTCCAACATTCAAAGATCTTCTAACAGCTCATTTATTGGTAAATCATTAAGTTGGGATCTTTTGAATGCCTAACCTTGGAGAATCACATCTAGAGTTAAAGACCCATATTTAATAGATAAGATTCACCAAGTACTTTGACCCAACACCCAACAACTTACATTAGAGTATCTACAGCTGTTGGAGATCAAGGGAGCTGAAGTCTCTTCATCACAATGAATATCATCATCAGCATGTCCTAAAAACGGGGCTCACTCACTTTCAAGTAAGTACCTAGAGTCCATTGTGTTTGAATCCCTTTTCTTGTGCAGGATTAGGCAGAGTTTGATTATACAAACTTGCCAAGACATTTCGTAGGCCTCTAACGAGAGAATACATTGTGTGTCCTTGTGTACGATACATTGTCTTGTGTAGGCTTTGCCTTGTGTAATCACCTAAGGTAGTCTTGTGTAGCACCTTAGTTAACCTTGTGTAGGTTGTAAAGGTTTATAGTTAACCTGATTTGAAACCATGACATAGTGAAATCTGGTACACTCTAGGAGAGAGTGCATCCGCCAGGAGTGAAGTAGGCATGTAGCCAAACCACTTTATATCACTGCATTTGGATGAATGTTTGTAGATGTGCTTTTCTTATTACTTGATGGTATGCTTAATTTATGCACATTACATGTTTGATAAAATGCAGTGAAGAGATATTTCACTATCCCCTTTTTTATTATGTGTAACTATGCACTAATCTTTCTTACTAGTGATTAGAATTTAATATTTACATTAAGTAGGATTAACATTTTAAAAATTCTAATTCACTCCCCTCTAGGACACTTGAACATAATTCCATACTTCAATTAGTGGTCTAGCTGCAATTTCACTATTCAACTCCCTGCAACCATGGGAGAAGGACCAAATCAGATAACGAATATGATCAACTTTCTAGTGGTGGACTGCCCTTTTGTCTACAACATCATCCTTAAACGTCCATCCTCGAATGCCATGCGGGCAGTGATGTCCACTTACCATCTTACAATGAAATTTCTGACCGAGCACTACATTGAACAAGTCAGAGAAAACTAGCATGAGGCTTGTTAATGCTATTCCACATCTCTAAGAATAGGCGCACAACACCGTGTCATGGCCATCACTTTCCTCAATCCCCGAGAAGATCTCATAAAAGTTCCTCTTTCGGAATCTGTCTCGACCAGTACTGTACAGGTCGGCTAACTGTTACTTCCCAATCTGCAAGACCAGATTGTGGACCTTCTACGATGTCATGTTCGATAATAACCTTCCCAAAATAAAAACCTTTTGAAAAATAGAGCATTCCATAATAACTTTTCAAAAATAGAAACTTGCCAAATATAATTAAGTTAGAAAAACATAAGTTTCTTGGATTTAGAACCACTCACCAAAATGTTCTCACATACATACATACATACATACAGCGTACACCCTTAGGTTCATTTATGTATACTTCTTGATTAGTTTCTTTTTCAAGCTCCTTTTTTCTTATCAGATGACTTGAGACTTCTTATCACCTCAATCTTGTCCTTTCATGCTAATTCATTTATCATTATTATTATTATTATTATTATTATTATTATTATTATTATTATTATTATTATTATTATTAACTATAAGTAGACCTTCCTTACTGGAATTTATTTCGAAATCACTTTTACATAGAAAGCATTCTGAAGTTTGCCCCACAAGTCCTCCAACCTAACCTGGAGTCGCTTAAGTGCATCAACCGTATATTAGTCTCACCCTAAAGACGATCTATCTTAAATTACATTTCAACTTAGTTACCTCTCATACCTTGGGTTCACATAGCTGTAGTGATGGCGATTGAGGTCCAAAACTAGTTTTCAAGTGTTAGACTATCCTTATAGGTGTCCAAACCCACAAATGTTCATTCTTGGGTCGTAAGTTGATGTCTTGGGCCATTAGTGAGCTTTTGATCAAAGTGGCCCAAAACCATAATGGCTTAGTTAAATTGTGTCATTTACATGAAAATCATTAATCAGTCTCCAATATTCTTTCTAAGTCCACCAAAAGTCCAATTTGAAATCCTAGGCTCAAAAGTGGCAACTTATACTTAAACGTCCAATTATTGTAAAATATGATTTTTTTTTTTTTCTAAATTGTTCATGTAAACGTAATAAAGATACATGGTCTTGATTGTGGGAATATTGGTGGGTCCCGATCAGTCCATAAAGTCCCCTAGGCCTATTATTAAAATAATTTTTTTTTTCAAAAGGCCTAAAATGTGCCTTTTTAGTCTAGTGGGCTTGACATACTCCCACTGGGCTTAACATGGTTTCCATTTGCTGATATATCATTTTTTACTTATTTTCATATGTTCCCACATAATGGAACCCACTCTAATGTTCCTTGATCACCAAAATTACATTCAAATGATCATTTTACTAAGTTATCCTTATAATGACTAGTTTTACCAAAAAAACACAAAAATACATACGCAAATGGATAACTCGACTCAAAATTGTATATCCACCGGCTCTTTAGGGATAGCATTAGGCTCATAAAAGGGGTTTCTAGTAATTTTGTAAATCAGGCCCAAAACTCATGTTTATGTCAGTTGGGCCAATCCAATGTTCTATATATGGGTGGTTTCGATAGGTTTCCACTTCTATGATCTGAAATCGTACTTTTTGGCCCTCATGCTGGTTTGATTATTGATCATGGTGGTAGAATTATTATGATGCCAAACAGATCCCCTCTGCCAGAAAGGATGAAAGTGGGCCCTTGTGAAGTGAATAAAATTGGTGCATCATGGTGGGCCAGTGCTACCTAACGGTGGGCCCATGGCCAGGACTGATGGCCAATAAACATTATAGTGGGCCTAGGCATTTTCAATGGTAGGCGTTTAATCAACACTATTTCCTACAGCGTGGCCCATCCTAGATTCGGATCTACTTCATTTACATGATCACACTTTGAAATAAGCTGTCATAGCGGATGGACGAAGTAGATATAAAACACATTCATCAAAGGTGGGGCCCACAGCAACGTCCCTCCCTGCTGGACAATGTGGACAGCTTCCAACGTTGTCCATTTGCCCAGCAGAGATGGACGGCTTGGACATAACTCGTACATCAAGATGGGTCCCCCACAAGGGGACGATCTAGATTTAAGGCACATACATCAGGGTGGGTCCCACCTCTAGAAGGCCACCCAAAACGGACTGGAAAGATGGACATCCTGGGTGGAACACAGACATCACGGTTTTGCCAGGGAGCTTTTAACTAGCTTTTAACGGTAGTCATTCAAACTCCATTGTTTCTAGAAATGGGGCTCACTAAAGTTCTGGAGCAAGATGATATTCGTGTGGGCCCTTCACTTCAGGTCTTTGTGAGCAAATCAACAAGTTGAACGACAAATAAATATAAAAAATGGGCCACAGCGTGGGATGCACGCTATCTACAACGTGGTCCACTTGTGGGCTCCACATTAAAATAGAGAAAAAGAAAGAGGGGGAGAGAGAAAAAAACACAAGAGGGAAGTGGGGTGGGCCCCGCCACCACGGGCTACATCTCTACAATATATACAACAAGGTGGGCTGCACTCGCTGTCCACGTCGGACAGCGTGGACAGGATGGGTTCCACCCTTACACACGAATGAACGATGTGGAAATATAATACATACATAATGATGTGGGACCCACCATCTAAGGAAGCTAACATGTATTATGAAGGGACCATATGGTTAAAAAAAATAACCGAACATGGGGTGTCTTGGGGCTATTGTTCACAACCCCAAGTATAGGGCTGCATCGTAAGTAATAATCTCGGTGAGACCGATGTCGATTCTATAAAAACTTATCTTTTACGTATTTTGAATTAACTGGGATTAGAACTGGAATCTAAAATCTGAAAATTTAGAGAGAAATTATTGTGAATTAAATCTATCAAAACAATGAAAACTAGAGCACCAAGAATCTACTTGTAGTTATTATGATTTTACTTTACTTAATTCAACAAAAGTACAACTGGAATCAAAGTCCTACTCTATCCAGTCGGATGGAGTAAAAAATATAAGTGGTGTTGAACTTTATTGGCTTAGTTCACACATGATGCACAAATCTCATGATCGCAGGGAATTCATGCATCAACCATGCCCATAAACGATGTTGGATCACGAATTATACAGATCACACAACTGCAAAACAGATAAGAATATATTAAAAGCTTCCCGAGCATCTACTGTAATTTCAATCACAATAAATCATAAAAAACTAAAAATATTCCTTCATTCAAACTAATATTCAATGAAAGTTCAACATAAATGTGAATCAAAGGAAAATAATCATCAAAATAAACTACAAGCTTCACCTCTTAGATCTAGTTATGAGATAGTCAACCAAAGACATGATTAAGCTAAAACTATTAAAGAAAAATATGAAAAACTAGCAAGAGAAAAAGAAAGAACTTCTTGGAAGATACTACCCCCTTGGCTCTACTCCTCTAACCCTAATTCGTGTTTAGAATTCTTCAGAAAACCCAAATATATAGGTTTTTTCCTGCCGACTTTGTAAACCGCCTTAAATTTACGTACTTTGCGCACATTTGATGTCATCATCGATGGTGCTTCGATGTCATCAAAGGTATGAAACCCAATTATATTCGAATTTGGAAACTGCACGCTCTTTCGCATTGCGTAAGTCATCGATGTCATCACCCAACCTTCAATGTCAACGAACAACTCTCAATGCCATTGGAAATGTCCAGAATTGTACAGCGAGTTGAGCTTGAAAATCCCAAAATTCTCGATGTCATTGATGAAATCGAACCTTGCCTTCGATAGAATCGAAAATTGCACCTTTTAGTCCAGCAATTGAACTTCATTTCCTCTGATTTTTCGATGTGATCGACCATCCTTCGATGGCATCGAATACTTACTTTCGATGGCATCAAAGTATGTTTGATATCATTGACAATCAACTTAGGCAACTTCTGAATTCTGCACTTTGGAAACTCGATTCTCTTCCTTCTTCACTTAGTATTCTTAGATCTTGGACTCTTGAAATCTTCAATCTTGGTCACCATATATCCAATCCTTGCTTTGGCAATTCTTAAGCATCAAATTCATGCTTTTAAGCATTCTTTTCACCTTAAGCTCTCGAAATCACCTCACAAAACAAACATGCATAAATATGTCGATTAAGCGCTATCATGTTTATAAAACCAAAGTATAAATAAGTCAAAATATGCAATATTTGACACACAACACACACCCTAACCAACATTTTGCTAATCCCGAGCAAAACATGCATGAGCAATTTTTAGATTCTCAAATTTCAAACCTCCATCTAAAAACAACCTTCGGTGAAATCAAATATGAATGAGTAAGAATCAAATATGAAAGAGTAATAATTTTATAAATCTATAGTCGAATCTCATGGGTAAACAACTGAATTAAGTCTTCCTACATCAATTAACTAATAGAATGGGTTCCAACATCAATTTTCTAATGTGCTAAGTGAATCCTAACTCACTTTCCATAGAAAATAACTATAATTTCATAATGTCAGCCATGCTCATCACCTTAAGGCGGACAGATCAACACAAGCACTGATTCTGAACCTATCCCCTTTTCACTTCTTTTTCCAACTTTCAAATTTTATATCCACGACCCTTTTTCATATTATGTTCAATCTTTTCCTTCCTTTTCATCGAAACTCACATATATGTGGCCTTTTTATCAATTTAATTGTTTTCTACCTGGTTCTTTTCTTCATTTTCATTATTTTAAAGGTAGATAAAGATCTTCAGACTTGGTTCCTAACACTTTTCAGTGATATCCATGCTATAATCAGAAAGTTTAGCATTCTTCACAGAAGACAAGTATGAATTGTGAATTAGAATTAATTTGATGGTTTAACTTTCTATTAATTAAATCATTGAAAGAACTTAGCCAGTAGTTTACTCAGTTGATCAAACTCTAACAATTCAAACATTCAGCTCTATATCTTATCATAGTACTCAAAATATGCTCAATTACATAGATTTTCACTTTCGAAGTGAGTTTTGAAATTGAAATTTGAAAATTTTGCTTAAGAACTAAGAAAATACAGATTAGTCTACTTAATCTCACACTCCAAACCTAAAATCTATATTTTCCTCATTGTAAAAGATGTAACAATCAATTCATAAGAGACAACAAAATTAATATGGGAGTGATGGAAAAATAATACCTGAATAAGGAGAATTGAAGCATTTCCAAAGTTCTCATCATGTAAAAGGAATTAGCATGAAAATTAAACAAACTAAAACAAATATTCTAATTCTAAATCCTAGGAAAGCAACAAAGCTAACTACACCTCCATCAGACTAGAAGGTCAATCCTGGTACACAGGGTCAATCAAAAGGATAGATGTATCCTCTGAATCATACTTCTCAACGAATGGCTTGATGAAAAGGCCAAGCTATATGTCCTAGAGGGGGGGGGGGGGTGAATAGGACTATGCTAAATTAAAAAGATAACAGCGGAATTTAAATAATAAGATAGCCTTATAAACAAATAAATGAAAGATAACACTATAATCAATTCACAATACTGAAATGTAAAGCAACCTCAAATGTATGAGTATTGAGAGATTGATACAAATGTTGTTCTAAGGACAACCTTACACCAAAAACCAATGTTTATGGTAGGATAACCTGATTCCTAGAAAGGTCTTTGTATCAAAAACTCAAACTTGTGTAACGTCTTGGAAAATTTCGTACAAAGACCTAAGTACCACCTCAGGCAGAAATCGCTCAAGATCAAATCCTTTAGGAATTAGACAAAAGTAACTAAGTGCTAAACTAGATTAGCTACGAAATCTGCTTGATCCACTTTAAATACGATTTGCAAGACCCAAAACTTATAGAATCAGTGACACTAGGTTACCCTAAAATCTAGGTTCAATCTCATTACCCAGCTGTTCTCGGGAGCACATTGAAACTCCGTATCGGATCTGGACCGCACATTGAAAGTCCGAATAATATGAAGTTATAGAATTAGGACCGCCTTGCTGGGCTTGACAACCATCTCGGAAATCAAAACCAGATAGTGTCCTAGGGCTATTCGCTTGAGCCCAGAGTGAAGTGTGTGAGAAAATGTGGTTTTCTTTAGAAATTAAATCTAATTTAAGTAATCTGAGACTTGTCGCTTGTGGGCCTGAAATAGGCAATCAGACCGTCAGAATCTAACCCAAATACACCCTCGGATCAGGAGAAATTTCATACACATGGTAGTGTACTTGTGGCCCTGATCGAGTTCCGGTGACCGTTGAACTGAAACTGGTCCGCCACGTGTGATCTGGGAACCCGACTGGAATGAAAACTTAACTCGACCTAGATCCATAGTCAAGGAGCTTAAGTCCAACCTTTCGCTCAAGGGGGGGCTCTGGAACTGCTCCGTTAAGATGGAACAACCTCCCCTTGGACATAACCTAAGTATACCTTGGCCCTGGGCCTATTTCTGGCAAATCTGGGCCTATATAAGGACCTTAAACCCTCTCTCATTCACACCATACGAATTTGAGAAAACCCTAGGAGAGAGAAGAGAGTAAAGAGAGAGAAAGTGTGAGAGCAGTGGGAGGAGATTCTTGTTGCTCTATCCTGCTATTCTACATGCCTATCCATCACTACCGTATCACTTTTTCGGAGATTCTGATTCCGTTTTTGGGTAAGAAATCCTAACCCTAATCAGTTCTAGAGATCCAACTAGTGTTAGTGATGAAATAACTAACCTATTTCCTGCTATAGGTTGTTGTTCTACCGTTGATAACGACTTGGTGTTTAAACTGAGTCCATTACTCGCTTCTACGACGTAAGGTGCAGACTATAGACGCTTAGGTTATGGTTTTCAACGCTTTCAATGTCGGATAATGATAGATTCATGATCTAGGTGTTATTTCACATGCAAAATGCGATGTTCGTTTTGCGATTCAGTTATGTAAGCAAATTATTGCGTATAGTGTATTATGTATATTTGTAGAAAAATACCGTATACGTATAAAATATGGAAGTGTGTTTGCCACGATTAATTACTGTGTGTATATGCTATATATATGTGTAATACTTACTCGGTGAAAGGATTCGCCCTAATACATGTTTTGGCTAATATACGTTGTGTATGTTAAATAAGTGTAGTCTAAGTGTTTGTGAAAATGCTTGTAGGAGTAAGTACTTAGATGATAGTGTTTTAGGTAGGTGTTGAGATAGGATTCTCAACTACCTTAGAGATGTATATGATTTCCTCCATGCAAGTTGTTTAGTTTAGTCGCTTACTTATGAAATGTATGTGTTTGTATTTCATATTTCTTTTGTGCTTTAGAACATGCTTATTAACATGTTCGAATTACTTTATTAATTATGATTTGACTACTCCACATGCTTTCTGGTTCTGGATTGAGTGTAATTGGGGCTACGTTATAGTCTTGGCAATCGATAACAGGCTTGAAGTCGTGGCTGAGATTCATTCGCCATGTAGGACGTGTTTGACGAACCCGAGTCGTGCGTTGGTCGTTGGCAGTGGTTAGGCCACACGAAGTGCTGACGCACTTCATGTCGATTGATACGATGTGCACTCGTATTAGTCGAGCTTGCCAAGTAACCCGATTTGCCTATTGTATGTTCACCATGTATGGACACTATTGTTTGAATCTAAGGCACCGAACTCACCAGTGAAACCCCGTTCAACCATGGTACCTCGATCCACTAAGACTCATGAACCGGACATGGTGGTATCGGACACCGTGGTTGAGCTGTCGGCCTACGCTCGGGCGACGAGCCTCCCTGCAGTGACCAGTGATCAACCAAGACTCGTGAACAGAATACGGTGGTATGGGACACTGTATTCGAGGTGTCGACCTACACTGATTGGTGACGAGCCCTTTGTAGTGACCTCGAGCATACTCTGATTCTACGTGGAGGCAACAATCCTTCCATAACATCTAGAGTATACATTAGGCCTGTACTGATTTGGCGACGAGCCCTTTGTAGCGACCTAGAACCGCATCATCGTATGAGATTTACTAGGACTAACGACCCTAGAATGGATCCTTGTTTGGGAATGATATAAGGGAGGTACCTTAGTTTCTCAATCCTGCTGTATGAAAATGACTAATAAGAACTTGGTAATCATATGCATGCACTGCATTATGCATGCGTTTAGGCATAGCTGGTCAAGCACTGAGGCAGTATTGTTCATGCGCGAACGTGAGATAAAGTCGCTGAGGGAGCGTAGGCGAGGGCATGCATCATACATTCATATCATTCCTGCATTAATAAGAGTACTTAGGGATGTGTGATTTACTGCTTTATCATTACTGCTTGATTGAATTGATAACATGTTAACCTTTGCTTTATTATTCCACTGAGTTGATCACTCACTCCCACGTTACGGGACGGTGTTTTAAACACCAATCAGACTCTGTCTTGATTTCAGATGACGGCGTGACTCCTGAG
This sequence comes from Magnolia officinalis, assembly GCA_021015155.1. Lineage (NCBI taxonomy): Eukaryota > Viridiplantae > Streptophyta > Magnoliopsida > Magnoliales > Magnoliaceae > Magnolia > Magnolia officinalis. The sequence continues at coordinate 30,677,349 of JAJHSJ010000010.1, read as the reverse complement.
GCGGAGCCTGACTACTACGATGACCAGGACGAATACTCTTATATGCAGTTCTTCGATGGCTTCACTTAGGCTATTTGGATTGACGGGGCTACAGGGATTATCATTATAGTTGTATCATTTTGACATTTTGATTTTTGAGACTATGACATGTACAATGACTTAGTGTGGTATTCATACTCTAGAGACCGATCGTGATCTTTTGACTTATTTATGTCTTTCAGTCTTCCGCTTGCGTTTTACAACTTGATCTGTAGTATGAATTACTGATTTGGTATAATCCCACTCATGATTAATGCACTAACACAGACAACATTGAATCATAAGCATATATGTTGCATAAGTGATGTTTTGGAACTCGGGAGTTGAGTTGCTACTCGACGCCCAATTTCCAGGGCGTTACAACTTGTTACAGAGGAATAAATAGATAAATAACAAGGAAATGAAATCTAAGTTATTACAACATTCCCCACAATGCTTGAAATGTAAAAGATTACAACATTCACATCCACAAATACATTCCACAAACTTGAATAATAAAAGATATAGAAAATAAATCACACATCTACAAAACATAAAGAATTATAGTGGTTCACCTATGTGTACACACACTGTTAAACAATAGCCACACAGCTTGCTACTCCACTCCTAATATACTCACACAGGGGATATTAGCGTTCACTATGAAAGTAGGTTTTTCCAGGTTCACCTAAAACCCTCACAATTGTGTCTTTCTAATGGGCTTGCACAATTCAAAAAACCTCACTATGAGTTTTCTAGATCACCTCAGATAAACCAAACAATGAGATTTTTCTGGCTCAATCTCAAAAGAAACCAAAAGTAGAAGATTTACACAAATGTAAAATACCTGAATTTCTCCTTTTGTTGTAGCCCGGAAGAACCAAATCGGAGTAGAAGTTCGAATAGAAGTTCAATGTCCAATACTCACTTAAGAAATGGTTCTAGGTTCTAATTTGATTTTAAATTAAATCAAGTTGGGCTAGCTCTATTTGATTTTGATTCCAAGAAGTGGAATATCACAATTCCTCTTTCACATCAGATTGGAATGCAGAAACAAAATCAAATATGAAAAGCTAATAAAAAGAGAATATTAAATATGGACAATCTAACTTAAGAAGTTTACAAACTTATCTCTCAGAGTGATGCCTTGATTTTACTTGAATTGAATATCAAACTCTGAAAATTGTGCTCTATTTATAGTTACAAAAATCACGTCTACGACTGGTCCTGTGGACACTACGACTGGTCGTAGGACGAACTGTATTTTGAAATTTTGAGCCCGATTGGATAAAACTGTTCCATGACTGGTCATAGGCACTTCACGACCGGTCGTGAGGCCTCCACGACTAGTTGTGACCTACCCATGACTAGTCGTGAGGAACCAGGAATGGTCACTAGAGTTTGAGTCATAGCTGCTGGACTGGTCGTGAACGAGTCGTGCACTGTTCACACGATCGGTCGAGCAGTTTCCAAGACTAGTCGTAGCTCAACCAAAAATTTTTGAAAATTTGTAACAACTTAGGATTGGTCATGGAATTTCTTAGATTGGTCGAGCCAGTGCTAGGACTAGTCGAACAGAGTCCAGGACTAGTTGAAGAACAGACCAAACACTTATAAAATGATTTAATTTGAATTATGTATTCAAAATGACCTACCCTAAGGTCAATCTAAGGTCTTCCATACCTTGGACATGATGTATGAACATTGAACCTTCTTTTCTTTAGATGATTGACGTTCTTTGAAGTTCATGAAGCTTGAGATCTCGACACATGATGAAGCTTGTATTTGAGATTTTTAGAAGCTTGATTTCGTAGTACTTGAATTGTACTTCACCTTGAGTCTGATCTTGCATTTCTTGAAGGAGACCTTTATTCTTGACTTGAAGCATTGTCAATCTCCCCCTTTGTACATCTTAGTTCTTGAAGTAGATCTTTGTTCTTGTGCATGAGATACATTGACTTGAACATATATATCAATGTGCTACATAAGACACATACTGTGGTTTTGACACAACAAAATTTGACAATCAAAGGAACAAATAACCATTGCACTTACAATCTCCCCCTTTGTCATATTTGTGACAAAACATACTTCATTAAAAATAACAGTAGCATTATATGTTCAATAAAAAAATAAATCATGCACCAGTTGAAATAGCCAAAACATTACCATGCTTAACAAAGAATCATGCACCAGTTACTCAACAAAGAATCATGCACCAGTTACAATAACCAGAATGCATCATCATGAAGTATTCAAAACATCTTTTTACTTACTCCCCCTGAGTAGCACATATAAGAAGAAAAATATGCTAGTTATCCACAATCCATATCAAATATCAGCATAACAAAATATTTCCCCCCTTTTTGTCACAATTACACAAAGGAAGCAATTAAGAAACGGAAGAGGAAAGGTAACAAGAGAGGCATAAGGGAGCAAACTAGTCAATATATGAAAGATAAAATCAAATAGTGTGCATTCAAACGTCATCATAAACTAAGTTCATATAAGTAACAAACATAAACCAAGTTCATCCAACATTAGTCCCAAAAAAAAAAAAAACTGAAAGAAATCAAAGTAACATAAGAGTTATTATATGCCATAAGATAAAACACTTAATCAGATCCAGAAGAGGGAGCAGGAATAGATGGATCAATTTGGTGTAAACCCTCGTTCAAGCGCCTCATATATTTGCGCATATAAGCAAATTGAGAATCTTGGGTTACATGTATCTGAGCCACCTATTCCTCAAGAGAATGCAACCTCTCATTAAAATTAGAAGGCTGATAATCAGGGTCAGCCTCAGAATCTGATTCGTTCTCATTGAAGATATCATCCATATTTATATCATCAGGAGGTGGATTGCCACCTTCTTTTTCATTCACTTCTTCAGCACCACCACCACCCACATTCACTTGGCCAGGGGCCAATCCCAATTTCATTTTGTTTATATTTGAATTGTTAAAAATAAAGTGATGAATAGGAGCCTCTCCAACAGGCATAGCGACTAGCATGTGAGTAGCTAACACAGTCATAAGATATGCAAATGGAATATCACTGTGTCCAGGATGGAGACAGAATTAAATGATAGAATAACAAATTAAAGAAGGAAGACAAACTTTAGTACCAGAGATGATGGAATGCAAAATCTGAACCATGAAAGAGGTGAGCTCAGTTTTGCTACCAGAACACGGATACAGATTTGAAATAAAGATTCTGTGAAGAACCCTGTATCTGGGTAACAAGTACTTGGAAGCAAGTGCATTCCCTTTATGAGTCCATTGAGCATCTATGTTACATAATGCTCTAGTGAGCAAGTGTTTTTCTGATTCTGACGGTTTTTCAACTAGAGTGTGAATAGGAATACCCTCGTCATTAACAGGTATATCCATTAGAGCAGAAATCAAATGACGGTCTATTTCAAATGGATTTTCTCTAGTTGCAATTTGAAATGTTAAATTCTCAGTTGAAAATTTAGAAATACATGCAAACATAGCCTGTGCAATAGACTGGTATGTCAGTCCACCCCAATGTAGAATGTTATCCCATCCTACAGCTTGGAGAAGTGGAAGGAGTTCAAATGGAGCAATATGTTCAATACCTACAGGTCGCTCAGCAATTACATTGCGCAATCGTAAATCCCGCACATAGGAGGGATCATTTTCGGGTGACCGAATGTAGCGCCTTGTTAAAGTTGAAGAACGAGATGAGGAAAGACCACAAGTGTTTTTCTTTTTCCCTCTAGCATCCATTTGCAACTAGAAAATCGAAGAAGCAAAGAGTTGCAAAAGATGTGGAATGGGTTTTATCAAAACAGATTTTGGAGAAGAAAACCCCAAAAACTTTAAAGAAACTTGAAATCAAGCACTCCAAGGAAGAAAATGAAGTGATTAGAGCTTGAATCTATAAGAAAAACTGAAATAATGTACTAACCTTGATGAATCAAGAAGATGGGTACGACTAGTCGTGCTACGGCCCATTAGAGAAAAAAGAGGAAATGAGGAAGAAAGGGTTTTTCCCCAAATTAAAAGATCCAGCGCACTACACGACTGGTCGTGGCATGTCTTCGACCAGTCGTATCATGTTAGGTTGAGTACATCCTCTACTGGTCGAGTACATCCTCGATTGGTCGTGCGAAGACAAAAACATGGATTCTTCATATAATTCTGAAATTTAAAATTATAATTTAATAAATATATAAACTATAATACAGAAATGCATGAATAATCAATTGAAATTGCACATACCAAGATCAACTTTCAATTTATTAAACCTGCTTTTGTCGAGTGGTTTTGTGAAAATGTCAGCAGGTTGAGTCTCGGTCGGAATGTATTCCAAAGAGATTGTCTTTTCTTCCACTAACTCACGATTGTAATGATATCTAATGTCAATGTGTTTGGTTCATGAATGTTGGATTGGATTTTTAGATATATTTAATGCACTGGAATTATCACAAAATAAAACCATTGAATCCTGTATAATTCCGTAATCGTTTAACATTCTATTCATTCATACAAGCTGAGTACATACATTTCTAGCTGCGATGTATTCAGCATCAGCAGTTGAGAGCGATATGGAACTTTGCTTCTTGTTAAACTAAGAAACTAAACAATTTCCAATATAGAAAAAACCACCACTAGTTGATTTCCTATCATCGATATTATCAGCCCAATCAACATCTGTGTACCCAGCCAACTTAACACTAGTATCATATGAATACCAAAGACCCAAATTAGCTGAACTTGCGACATATCGCATAATCCGCTTAACAGCAGTTAAATGTGACTCTTTAGGGTCAGATTGATATCTAGCGCAAATTCCAACGCTAAAAGCAATATCAGGTCTACTTGTAGTTAAATACAGCAAACTACCTATCATTCTGCGATATAATTTAGGATCCATACTTTTACCTGTAGAGTCTTTAGAGAGTCTTAATGTTGTACTTATAGGAGTATAAAAAATTTTCCCATTCTCAAATCTGAACCTTTTTCACTAAGTTCAAAGCATATTTGGTTTGAGAAATGAAGATACTATCAGGTTGCTGTTTAACTTGCAACCCTAAGAAATAATTCAATTCCCCAACCATGCTCATTTCGAACTTTGATTTCATTCAATCTGGAAACTCAACAGTCATGTTAGTACAGGTAGATTCATAAATAATATCATCAACATAGATCTGCACTATTAAGATATGATCATTATGTTTCTTAACAAAAAAAAAACATCTTATTAACACTTCCATTAAAAAATTATGACTTAGTAGAAACTTAGTCAATTTTTCGTACCATGCCCTGGGAGCTTGTTTCAAACCGTATAGAGCTTTTTTAAGGTGATAGACATGATCAATACTATGCCAAAACCACAAAAAAAGGACGGTCCAAAACCGTCTCAAATGACCAAAACGGACGGTCATGGACCGTCGCATAAGCTGTCAAATTTTGACGTGTCCTATTACTTAAAGGACGGTTGAAAACCGTCATTTTTATTGACAAAAAAAAGACGGTCATGGACCGTCCTTAAAATGGACTGTCACGGACTCTCTTATGAGCCTAAAAAGGACGACCATAGACCGTCCTTTAAAAGGACTGTCATGGACCGTCCTTAAAAAGGACTGTCATAGACCGGGTCTTATGAGCCTTCAAAGGACGGCCATGGACCGTCCTTAAAAAGGACTATCATGGACCGTCTCTTATGAGCCCTCAAAGGACGGCCATGGACCATCCTTTAAACGGACGGTCATGGACCGTCCTTAAAAAGGACTGTCATGGACCGTCTCTTATGAGCCTTCAAAGGACGGTTATGGACCGTCCTTTAAAAGGACGGTCATGGACCGTCCTTTAAAAGGACTGCTATGGGCCGTCTCTTATGACCCTTAAAGGACATTTTCAAATTTGACCTGTTACAGTATTCTTCCTGATATACACCTGTTATACAATATATTTCATCACATTCACATTCACATCCATCTAAACCCAAACTACGTATCCATCCAAACACAAACAATCTTATCCACATTACATTCATCCATGCATAATACATATAAAGTTTTAACTTCACAAGTAGAAAAAAGGAAAAAAATCAGCAACAATTTTCTTTATGTCTTTCATCTAATAAAAAAATATTCAACCAACAAAACATTATAATTCAGAATCATGAAGAATTGCAGAAACTTCATCCAAAAAATGGGCACTTTTTTAAAATAAAACTGATCATTAAAATAAACCTAATATGAGTAAATAATGCAAAAAAGTGTTTCTATTAATAGAAACAACAACAAAAATTAAAGCTTTGTAAATAGGGCATGTGTTAAAAAGGATACATTCTTATTTATTGCCATGTGATTGGGCTACATTATTACAACAATCGGGTTCAGGTTCGGTATCAGGTTTAAGTTTGGGTTTTCAAGTTTAGGTTTAGGTTAGGGAGTTGAGATTAGGATTACCTGTAGGTGTAAGTTTAGGGATTTGAGAATACATTCAGGTTTTAGGTTTAGGTTTAGGTTTTAGTTTATAGGTTTAGGTTTAGGTTTAGCATTAGGTTTTAAGTTTAGCTTAAGGATTAGGTTTATGTTAAGGTTTAGGTTTAGGGAATTCAGAATAGGTTAAGATTTAGGTTAAGGAAATCGAGTTTGGGTTCAGGATCGGGTTTAGGTTGGGGTTTTCAAGTTTAGGTTTAGGTTTAGGTTAGGGAGTTGAGATTAGGATTAGGTGTAGGTTTAGGTTTAGGGATTTGAGAATACATTTAGGTTTTAAGCTTAGGTTTAGGTTTTAGGTTATCGGTTAATGTTTAGGTTTTAGGTTTAGGTTAAGGTTAGGTTATAGGTTATAAGTTTAGGTTATAGGTTATACGTTAAGGTTTTAGGTCTTATAAGCTATAGGTTTAGGGAATTGAGAATATGTTAAGGTTTAGGTTTAGAAAATTGGGTTCGGGTTCAGGATCGGGTTTAGGTTTACGTTTTCAAGTTTAGGTTTAGGTTTAGGTTAGGGAGTTGAGATTAGGATTAGGTGTAGGTTTAGGTTTAGCGATTTGAGAATACATTTAGGTTTTAGGTTTAGGTTTAGGTTTTAGGTTATTGGTTAAGGTTTAGGTTTTAGGTTTAGGTTAAGGATAGGTTATAGGTTATAAGTTTAGGTTATAGGTTATAGGTTAAGGTTTTAGGTCATAGGTTTTGGTTTTAAGGTTATAGGTTTAGGTTAAGGTTAGGGTTTTAGGTCTTATAAGCTATAGGCTTAGGGAATCGAGAATATGTTAAGGTTTAGGTTTAGGAAATCGGGTTCGGGTTCGGGATTGGGTTTAGGTTTGGGCTTTCAAGTTTAGGTTTAGGTTTAGGTTAGGGAGGTGAGATTAGGATTAGGTGGAGGTTTAAGTCTAGGGATTTGAGAATAGGTTAAGGTTTAGGTTTAGGAAATTGGGTTCGGGTTCGGGATCGGGTTTTAGGTTTGGGTTTTCAAGTTTCGGTTTAGGTTTAGGTTAGGGAGTGAGATTAGGATTAGGTGTAGGTTTAGGTTTAGAGATTTGAGAATACATTTAGGTTTTAGGTCATAGGTTTTGGTTTAGGTTAAGGTTATAAGTTTAGGTTAAGGTTTAGGTTTAGGTTTAGGTTAAGGTTTAGGTTTAGGTTATAAGCTATAAGTTTAGGGAATTGAGAATAGGTTAAGGTTTAGGTTTAGGGATTTGGGTTCAGGTTCAGGATCGAGTTTAGGTTTGGGTTTCCAAGTTTAGGTTTAGGTTAGGGAGTTGAGATTAGGATTAGGGGTAGGTTTAGGCTTAGGGATTTGAGAATACATTTAAGTTTTAGGTTTAAGTTTAGGTTTTAGGTTATTGGTTAAGGTTTAGGTTTTAGGTTTAGGTTAAGGTTAGGTTATAGGTTATAAGTTTAGGTTATAGGTTATAGGTTAAGGTTTTAGGTCATAGGTTTTGGTTTTAAGGCTATAGGTTTAGGTTAAGGTTAAGGTTTTAGGTCTTATAAGCTATAGGTTTAGGGAATTGAGAATATGTTAAAGTGTAGGTTTAGGAAATCGGGTTTGGGTTCGGGATCGGGTTTAGGTTTGGGTTTTCAAGTTTAGGTTTAGGTTTAGGTTACGGAATTGAGATTAGAATTAGGTGTAGGTTTAGCTTTAGGAATTTGAAAATAGGTTAAGGTTTAGGTTTAGGAATTTGGGTTCGGGATTGGGTTTAGGTTTGGGTTTTCAAGTTTAGGTTTAGGTTTTGGTTAGGGAGTTTAGATTAGGATTAGGTGTAGGTTTAAGTTTAGGGATTTGAGAATAGGTTAAGGTTTAGGTTTAGGAAATTGGGTTCGGGTTCGAGATCGGGTTTTAGGTTTGAGTTTTCAAGTTTAGGTTTAGGTTTAGGTTAGGGAGTTGAGATTAAGATTAGGTGTAAGTTTAGGTTTACAGATTTGAGAATACATTTAGGTTTTAGGTCATAGGTTTTTGTTTAGGTTAAGGTTATAAGTTTAGTTTAGGTTTAGGTTTAGGTTATAAGCTATAGGTTTAGGGAATTGAGAATAGGTTAAGGTTTAGGTTTTGGGAATCAGGTTCGGGTTCGGGATCGGGTTTAGGTTTGGGTTTTCAAGTTTAGGTTTAGCTTTAGGTTAAGGAGTTGAGATTAGGATTAGGTGTAGGTTTAGGTTTACGTATTTGAGAATACATTTAGGTTTTAGGTTTAGGTTTAGGTTTTAGCTTATTGGTTAAGGTTTGGGTTTAGGTTAAGGTTAGGTTATAGGTTATAAGTTTAGGTTATAGGCTATAGGTTAAGGTTTTAGGTCATAGGATTTGGTTTTAAGGTTATAGGTTTAGGTTAAGGTTAAGGTTTTAGGTCTTATAAGCTATAGGTTTAGGGAATTGAGAATATGTTAAGGTTTAGGTTTAGGAAATCGGGTTTGGGTTCGGGATCGGGTTTTAGGTTTGGGTTTTCAAGTTTAGGTTTAGGTTTAGGTTAGGGAGTTGAGATTAAGAATAGGTGTAGGTTTAGGTTTAGAGCTTTGCGAATACATTTAGGTTTTAGGTCATAGGTTTTGGTTTAGGTTTAGGTTATAAGCTATAGGTTTAGGGAATTGAGAATAGGTTAAGGTTTAGGTTTAGGAAATCGGATTCTGGTTCGGGATCGGGTTTAGGTTTGGGTTTTCAAGTTTAGGTTTAGGTTTAGGTTAAGGAATTGAGATTAGGATTAGGTGTAGGTTTAGGTTTAGGGATTTCAGAATACATTTAGGTTTTAGGTTTAGGATTAGGTTTTAGGTTATTGGTTAAGGTTTGGGTTTAGGTTAAGGTTAGGTTATAGGTTATAGGTTATAGGTTAAGGTTTTAGGTCATAGGTTTTGGTTTTAAGGTTATAGGTTTAGGTTAAGGTTAAGGTTTTAGGTCTTATAAGCTATAGGTTTAGGGAATTGAGAATATGTTAAGGTTTAGGTTTAGGAAATCGGGTTCGGGTTCGGGATCGGGTTTAGGTTTGGGTTTTCAAGTTTAGGTTTAGGTTTAGGTTAGGAAGTTGAGATTAGGTTTAGGTGTAGGTTTAGGTTTAGGGATTTGAGAATACATTTAGGTTTTAGGTTTAGGTTTAGGTTTTAGATTATTGGTTAAGGTTTAGATTTTAGGTTTAGGTTAAGGTTAGGTTATAGGTTATAAGTTTTGGTTACAGGTTATAGGTTAAGGTTTTAGGTCATAGGTTTTGGTTTTAAGGTTATAGGTTTAGGTTAAGGTTAAGGTTTTAGGTCTTATAAGCTATAGGCTTAGGGAATTGAGAATATGTTAAGGTTTAGTAATAGGAATTTGGGTTCAGGTTCGGGATCGGGTTTAGGTTTGGGTTTTCAAGTCTAGGTTTAGGTTTAGGTTAGGGAGTTGAGATTAGGATTAGGTGTAGGTTTAGGTTTAGGGATTTGAAAATAGGTTTAAGGTTTAGGTTTAGAAATTCGGGTTCGGGTTTGGGTTTTCAAGTTTAGGTTTAGGTTTAGGTTAGGGAGTTTAGATTAGGGTTAGGTGTAGGTTTAAGTTTAGGGATTTGAGAATTGATTAAGGTTTAGGTTTAGGAAATCGGGTTCGGGATCGGGTTTTATGTTTGGGTTTTCAAGTTTAGGTTTAGGTTTAGGTTAGGGAGTTGAGATTAGGATTAGGTGTAGGTTTAGGTTTAGAGATTTGAGAATACAGATAGGTTTTAGGACATAGGTTTTGGTTTAGGTTATGGTTATAGGTTTAGGTTAATGTTTAGGTTTAGGTTTAGGTTAAGGATTAGGTTTAGGTTATAAGCTATAGGTTTAGGGAATTGAGAATAGCTTAAGGTTTAGGTTTAGGTTATAAGCTATAGGTTTAGGGAATTGAGAATAGCTTAAGGTTTAGGTTTAGGGAATCGGGTTTAGGTTTGGGTTTTCAAGTTTAGGTTTAGGTTTAGGTTAGGGAGTTGAGATTAGGATTAGGTGTAGGTTTAGGTTTAGGGATTTGAGAACACATTTAGGTTTTAGGTTTAGGTTTAGGTTTTAGGTTATTGGTTAAGGTTTAGGTTTTAGGTTTAGGTTTTAGGTTTAGGTTAGGTTATAGGTTATAAGTTTAGGTTATAGGTTATAGGTTAAGGTTTTAGGTCATAGGTTTTGGTTTTAAGGATATAGGTTTAGGTTAAGGTTAAGGTTAAGGTTTTAGGTCTTATAAGCTATCGGTTTAGGGAATTGAGAATATGTTAATTTTTAGGTTTAGGAAATCGGGTTCAGGTTCGGGATCGGGTTTAGGTTTGGGTTTTCAAGTTTAGGTTTATGTTTAGGTTAGGGAGTTGAGATTAGGATTAGGTGTAGGTTTAGGTTTAGAGATTTGAGAATACATTTAGGTTTTAGGTCATAGGTTTTGGTTTAGGTTAAGGTTATAGGTTTAGGTTTAGGTTATAAGCTATTGGTTTAGGGAATTGAGAATAGGTTAAGGTTTAGGTTTAGGGAATCGGGTATGGGTTCGGGATCGGGTTTAGGATTGGGTTTTCAAGTTTAGGTTTAGGTTTAGGTGAGGGAGTTAAGATTAGGATTAGGTGTAGGTTTAGGTTTAGGGATTTGAGAATACATTTAGGTTTTAGGTTTAGGTTTAGGTTTTAGCTTATTGGTTAAGGTTTAGGTTTTAGGTTTAGGTTAAGTTTAGGTTATAAGTTTAGGTTATAGGTTATCAGTTAAGGTTTTAGGTAATAGGTTTTGGTTTTAAGGTTATAGGTTTAGGTTAAGGTTAAGGTTTTAGGTCTTATAAGCTATAGGTTTAGGGAATTGAGAATATGTTAAGGTCTATGTTTAGGAAATCGGGTTTGGGTCAGGGATCAGGTTTAGGTTTGGGTTTTCAAGTTTGGGTTTAGGTTTAGGTTAGGGAGTTGAGATTAGGATCAGGTGTAGGTTTAGGTTTAGGGATTTGAAAATAGGTTAAGGTTTAGGTTTAGGAATTCGGGTTCGGGTTCGGGATTGGGCTTAGGTTTGGGTTTTCAAGTTTAGGTTTAGGTTTAGGTTAGGGAGTTTAGATTAAGATTAGGTGTAGGTTTAAGTTTAGGGATTTGAGAATTGGTTAAGGTTTAGGTTTAGGAAATTGGGTTCATGTTCGGGATCGGGTTTTAGGTTTCGGTTTTCAAGTTTAGGTTTAGGTTAGGGAGTTGAGATTAGGATTATTTGTAGGTTTAGGTTTAGAGATTTGAGAATACATTTAGGTTTTAGGTCATAGGTTTTGGTTTTGGTTAAGGTTATAGGTTTAGGTTAAGGTTTAGGTTTAGGTTTAGGTTATAAGCTATAGGTTTAGGGAATTCAGAATAGGTTAAGGTTTAGGTTTAGGAAATCGGGTTCGGGTTCGGGATTGGGTTTAGGTTTGGGTTTTCAAGTTTAGGTTTAGGTTTAGGTTTGGGAGTTGAGATTAGGATTAGGTGTAGGTGTAGGTTTAGGGATTTAAAAATACATTTAGGTTTTAGGTTTTAGGTTTAGGTTATAGGTTATAGGTTCAGGTTTAGGTTTAGGTTAAGGTTAAGGTTTAAGTTTAAGTTATAAGCTATAGGTTTAGGGAATTGAGAATAGGTTAAGGTTTTGGTTTTGGAAATCGGGTTCAGGTTCGGGATTGGGTTTAGCTTTAGGTTTTCATGTTTATGTTTAGGTTTAGGTTAGGGAGCTGAGATTAGGATTAGGTCTAGGTTTAGGGATTTGTGAATACATTTAGGTTTTAGGTTTAGGTTAAGGTTTAGGTTTTGGGATTTGAGAATAGGTTTAGGTTAAGGTTGTAAGTATAGGTTATAGGTTTAGGTTAAGGTTTAGGTTTAGGTTATAAGTATAGGTTTTGGGATTTGAGAATAGGTTTAGGTTAAGGTTATAAGTTTCGGTTAAGGTTATAAGTTTAGGTTTTGGGATTTGAGAATAGGTTTAGGATAAAGTTATAAGTTTAGGTTAAGGTTATAATTATAACTTTTGGGATTTGAGAAATGGTTTAGGTTATAGGTTTAGGTTTAGGTTTTAGGTTATAAGTTTAGGTAATTGAGAATAGGTTTAGGGTGTGGTTTAGGTTAACGGTGTGGTCCCTACAAATACAGATATAAACATGGCCTGTCCAAATGGCCAAGCCCCTCCAATGTTGTCCATAGGAAATGGACAACTTCATCATGGTCATAACAGCGGTTCCCACCTTCCAGGGACCCCCGCTCATCCGAATAGCTTCGACGCACATCCGGATCTGCTCCATTAATTTTGAGCAAATACATAAACACGGCCTGTCCAAATGGCCAGGCCCCTCCAATGTTGTCCATAGGAAATGGACAGCTTCATCATGGTCATAACAGCGGTTCCCACCTTCCAAGGACCCCCGATCATCCGGATAGCTCCGAAGCACATCCGGGTCTGCTCCATTAATTTCGAGCAAATAGATAAACACAGCCTGTCCATAAATTTTTGAAAACTCCACCAAGAACTATTTATTTGGATCCATGAAAGAACCAAAAAAGATAGATCATGACCATCTAGTTCCCTAGAAAGCATGAAACAACTCACAATGCCATTCCCTTAAAACCATGAAAGAACCAAAACTAATCAACAAAAAAAATGATTGAAGAACCACTCTAGCACAGGCAAGCCCCTTTCTTTGAAGAAACTAATGACAAATTCAGTTTCAAAGATGGTAGCTCATGCTTAATGAATGAATATCATATTCCTTATGCAACAATATCTACAAAAATCTTACTAGAGTTGCTTGTTGTCACAAACCCTTGGCTAGGTAAAGTGTGCTATATAAAACCATCCTTGTAATAACCTTCTTCTTGGTTTTTGTACCCTTTTGCTGCTGGTATGAGTACCAACTAATGTTAGCTACCCATACCAACAACTGTCAACTAATATTATTTCTAATCAAAGGATTCAAAGAGCCATGAAAAAGATTAAAGACATTAAGAAAAAGATGTTTTCAACAACTTTTATCAAGCCAGAGTGCCTCAATAGGGCCTTTCCTTCACCTTTCAATACAGTGGAGATGATTGAAATGAAAAAGAAAGAAAATAAATAAATAAAATCAAAACTCCAAACAATGAGATCTAAAAGGAAAACAGATCTAGGTGAACAACACTTGTCAAAGATCCAGGCCGTTCATCAAGAAGGGTGCATTGTAAAATAAAATACAGCAGCATACACTACGGATTCCAAAAAGAATATGTCAATGAAAAGCCATTCAATCAAAAAATTAAAAAGAAAAAGAAAAATAATGAAAAATAATGATGAACATGTGAATCAAGTCTTTAAGAGTGGAGGTCATTGAACCAACTCCTTTTCTACTCATTTGATTTTGCAATTTGGAAGACCTTAAAACTCTTTTGCATCAACTTGTCCTAGCCAAAAACCATAGTTGTTATTCAAAATAGGCTTCTATAATGATAGCATTATAACATCCCAGATTTTTGCCAACCTGGAATTAGACGTCCTTAGGCAATGGGTCGTTCCTAACGCCTTATTAACTTGTCAAAACTCATTCCCTAAGTCAAAAAATCGCTTTTTAATCCTTTTCCTTCACAAATCTCACCTTTCACCACCTTGTTCTTTAAATTTTCTAAGTACTTTCACATTAAACACTATCTTAAAGTTTATGTGATGAAGAAAAATACTTAAACTAAACATTACTACAAAGGACTAAGTACCGCCTCAGACAGAAATCATACAGGACTAAATCCTTTAGAAATTAGGCGAGAATTAGCCAGTGTTAAACTCGAGTACCTGTGAAATTAGCACCAATCACTTTAAATATGATCTGCAAGACCCAAAACTTGTAGAATCATTAACGCTAGGTTACCCTAAAATCTAGGATCAATCTCATTACCCGGCTGCTCTTGGGAGCATCTCGAAACTCCGTATCAGATCTGGACCTCACGTCGGAAGTCCGATTTACACGAAGTTAAGGAATTAGAACCGCCTTGCTGGGCTTGACAACCATCTGGAAAATCAAATCCAGATAGTGTCCCAGTGCAATTTGCTTGAGCTCGGAGCGGGGAGTGTGAGAAATGTGAAAATAATTCTAAATTAAATTCAAAATAAAGAAATCTAGCACCTCTCGCTTGCGGATCAGTATTAAGCAACCAGACTGTCAGAATCAGACCAAATTACACCCTCGGATTAGGGATATTTTCCCAAACATATTCATGTACTCGGAATCTCCGATCGAGATCCGTTGACCGTTGAACTGAAACTGGTCTGCCACGCGTGATCTGAGAACCCTACTGAAATGAAAACTTAATGGTACGTATATCCAGTGTTAGTGACCTTAAGTCCGACCTTTGGCTCAAGGGGGCCCGCCAGAGGTCCTCCTTTGAGCTGAAACTGGTCCGCTTTGGTTATAACCTAAGTATACCTTGACCTGAAGTCTATTTTGGAGACTTTTTAAGTTATATAAGGACCTTAAAACCCTCTCTCATTCAGCCATACAAATTTGAGAAAGCCCTAGGAGAGAAAGAGAGAAAAGAGAGAGAAAGTGTGGGAGATTCTTCCTGCCTTGCTTCCCTGCTGCTATACGTGCTTAACCACTTCCTTCCCATCGCTTTCCCGGCGATTTCGGCGTCGTTTCTAGGTAAGAAACCCTAACCCTAATTTGATTTGGGGCTTTGGTGGTTGTAGGTTATGAAATAGCTAACCTACTTCGTTCTATAAGTGGCCAAACTGCCGTATACGAAGGTTTACCAAACCTATCTGTAAGTGCTATATTTTATATCCCTGTTTGTTGTCAAATTTGTGGTGCCAAAATCACTGTTATATATCTTGCATAAGTGAAGCTCTCTCAAAGATCAACATTCATGAACAAGCTAAGCTCACAACAAGCAAAGCTTACGAGTACAAAGATCAAACTTGAATGCAAGAACTACTCACAAGACATGACTCAAGCTGCAAGACTTCAAGAAGAGTACAAGCCAGTTCATAAAGAACTCAAGACACTTTCAAGATTGAGCTACATCAAGATTTCAAGATTGAACTACATCAAGACTTCAAGGCTCATACTTCAAGGTCACTAGTTCCTAATGTTTCAATGTCCTTACTTCATGGTTAAGGTTTGACTGACCTTAGGTTGACCTTAGAAGTAGGTCTCTTTGGATACATAAATCGAATGTTTATTTTACATATGTTTGGTCTGTTCTTCGACTAGTCCTAGGCCTTCTTTGACTAGTCCTAGAGTTGCTTCGACCAGTCTAAGAAATTCCTCGATCAGTCGTAAGTTTGTTACAAAAATCGGATAATTTTTGTTAGGCTTCAACTAGTCCAGGAATCTGTTCGACCAGTCGAAGGAACAGTGTCGACTGCATCTTCGACTAGTCGAAAGTCTTCGACTCAAAGTCCAGTGATGAATTTTAAGTTCTTCGACCAGTCGAAGGTGACCTACGACCAGTCGAAGGAGTCCTTCGACCAGTCGTAGAACGGTCAAAGCTTATCGCGCCTGATTTTTCAAATATCTGTTATTGCTTCGACTAGTCGAAGAGCTCTCTAGACTAGTCAAACACGCGATCTGTTCACCTATAAATAGATCACGAATCTCAAAAGAAATCATTCAATTAATTAATCCATTCAAGTCAATCTTCGTCGAACTTCTGAGAGATAATTTTGTGCTCCATCTAAGCTAAGTGTGCTTATTTAATATTCTCTTTCCTTAGCTTTATCTAATTGATTTTGTTTCTGCTATTCCAATCCAATTTGATAAGAGGAATTGTTATTTCCTTTCTTTGGAATCAAAATCAATTAAGGCAAGCCCTACTTGGTTTAATTTAAAATCTATTAGAATTAGAACCATTGTAATTGAGTACTGGACATTGTACTTGGACATTCAATCATCTGCTCTAACTTGGTTCTACCGAGCTGCTACGACGAAGGAGATAATCAGGTATTTTACATTTAATTGTAAATTCCTTTCTGTTTTGGTTTCTTTCAAGATTTGCCAGAAAAATCTTGTTGTATTGGTTATCTGAGGAGAGCCAGGAAAACTCAGAAGTGGGGTTTTTTTAATTGTGTAAGCCCATAGACAAAGACACAATTGTAAAGGTTTTTGGTGAACCTGGGAAAACCTATTTTGTTAGTGAACGCTAATATCCCCTGTGTGAGGATATTAGGAGTGGAGTAGCATTTTGTGTGGTTGTTGTTTAACAGTTGGTGAACACACAGGCGAACCACTATAATCCCTTGTGTTGTGGTTGAATGATTTATACTTCTAATCTTTAATTATTCTTTTGTGGGATGTATGTATGGTGGTGAATGTTGTAATCATTTAATTCAAGCATTGTGAGAATTTTGTAATAGTTTAGAATTTATTTTCTGCTATTCCTTTATCAGCTTGATATTCAATTTCTTTAAAAGTTGTTCCAGCAAGGTTGCCCTGCCATTTTTATGGTGTATGGCTGTCCCTAGAACAATACATTTGTGATTACAATTTATTTCAATTCAGTTTGTATTTATTTCTTTATTCCTCTTTGGTTTGAGATTTGATACAAAGATCTTTCTAGAAATAAGGTTGTCCTACCATAAACTTTGGTTTTTGGTGAAAGGTTGTCCTTAGAACAACATTTGTATCAACCTCTCAAGATCTAAATTTTGAGGTTGTTTCACTTTCCTGCATTGTGATTTAATTTGGCTATCATATTCTTTTTAATTCCGTTGTTATAAGTTTTATTTGACATTGTCCTATTCACCCCCCCTCTAGGACATATAGCTAGGCCTTTTCAAGTGGTATCAGAGCCTAATAGCTCTTTTTTAATTCTTGGATTTAATTCCTGAGCTAACGATTTAAGCTATTTTAGATGTCAAATTTTGATAGCCTTTCAGTCACAAGGCCTCCACCCTTTGATGGCTCCAACTATGCCTATTGGAAAGCCAGAATGAGGATTTTCCTCAAATCAATGGATGAAAATGTGTGGCAAGCCACGGTGACTGAATGGAAACCTCCTATCATGGAAGTTACTGGGGTTGATGGTTCAAAATCTATGAAAGTCACACCATATTACCAATGGACCACTCTTCAGAAAAGTAAGAGTAGTGCAAATGTTAAAGCACTAAATGCAATCACTTGCGCACTATCACCAGATGAGTTCAAAAGAATCATTTCCTGTGATACTGCAAAGCAAGCTTGGGATATATTAGAAATGACACACGAGGGTACTACAATTGTCAAAAAATCTAAAGTCCAACTCCTCACAACCGGATTTGAAGAAATTCATATGGAGGAAAATGAAATGTTTATGGACTTTTACACTAGATTGAATGACATTGTAAACTCAATGTGGGGTCTTGGCGATAAAATCCCAGAAAGTAAAGTGTGTGCAAAGATATTACGCTCACTTCCTGAACGGTTCAATTCTAAAGTAACCACAATCCAGGAACTTCGTGATACGGATGATATGAGGGTAGAAGAACTAGTTGGTTCTCTACAAACCTACGAGTTAAACTTTAAAGCTCCTAAAGGTAAATCTATCGCACTAAAATCTTCTAAATATAATTCAGAAGAAAATTCTGATTCAGAAGATGATATGGCTCTTTTAGCTAAGAAATTTTACAAGATTTTCAAAAGCAAGAAAAGGGTTGATTTTCAAAAATCGAATGATAAAAAGAAGTTTAGACCCAAATCTCAAAAATCTTTGGAAGATAGTCAATGTTACAACTGTCAAGAATATGGGCACTTAGCAAATAAATGTCCTAAAAAGGACAAACCCAAGAAGAAGGGTATGTTGGCTACATGGGATGAATCATCTGATTCTGAAGCTTCTTCTGAATCAGAAGATTCTGAAACTGAGTTGGGCAATGAGGTCAAAGCTCTTATGACTCTAGCCAAATTCACATTTTCAGATAATGACTCAACAACTGAAGAAAATCTGAGTAGTGAATGTGAAAATGAAGATGATCTTCAAGACGCTTATAATGCCCTATATAAGGAAAGTTGTAAAATTGCTGTCAAACTTAAACTTCAAAAAGAAAAGTTTTCTAAACTCAAAGAATGTTTTGAATCACTTGTCTTAGAAAAATCACAAATTTCAGATTGTTTTGAAAAATCAAAATGCGATTTGGAATTCAAGAACTCCCTAATTATTGATTTGAAATCTGAAATTGAGAAACTCAAAACTGAAGTATCTTCTCTTCTGAGTCTAAAGGACACATGGAAATATGCCCAAGGAGATCCAAAGTTAGAAAAACTTTTATCCGGATCAAGAAAATGTGGCAATCTATCCGGGTTGGGCTACGATAAAAATTTACCTCCTAAACAAAAGTATACTCCTCCTATGTTTGTTAAAGGAGAGTCCTCAAACTCAAAAGGGAAAAGTACTTATCAAGATTGTAACGCCCTGAAAATCGGGGGTCGAGCATAAACTCAACTCCCGAGTTCCAGAACATCACTTATGCAACAAAATGAATGATGATTGAATGTTGACTGTATTCGTGCATTGAACATGAGTGAGATTAAGCCAAAACAGCATATCATACTCCAGAGACAGTTAAATTTGCAAGCGGAAGACTGTGATAGATAGATAAAATATATAAACTATGATGAGTCTCCAGAGTGTGATAACATTACCAGGTTAAATAATTACAAGTACAGTTCTAAAATATACCAACTGTGAGGAAGTGTAATGTCTCTTGTCCCAAGTACCATAGCCCCGTCAATACAATATCAGGTCTTCATTGACCAGCTAGAGAGATGCAGATAGGAGAACTCCTCCTATCATCATAGAAGTAGTCCGGCTCTGCTTCATAAGCATCGCCATCACCTGAAACTCAACAAATCTGGTTGGTGTGTACAACACCGTCCCGTAACGTGGGAGTGAGTGATCAACTCAGTGGAACAGTAAAGCATAGGTTAACATGTTATCAATTCAATCAAGCAGTAATGATAAAGCAGTACAAATCAAACAAGTTTAACTACTCTTGTTAAATGCAAGAATGGAATGACATGATGATGTATGCCCTTGCCAAACCACCCTCATGCGACATCATCTTACGTTCGCGCATGCTTAACTCCCTCAGTGCTCCACATCTACAAGGCACATGCGGTGCGATGATGAAAATGATTACCGAGTTATTATTATTCCATTTCAAACAGCAGTATTGGGAAACTAAGGTACCTTCCTTGTATCATTCCCAAACATGATCCATTCTAGGGTCGTCAGTCCTAGTTATTATCAAACGACGGTGTGTTTTCTAGGTCACTGCAAAGGCTGCCAGGGCTGTTATGCACAAAGGTTACACCGCTCCTCCATCACCTCTTTAACGATTCATCACTGTACAGAAACAGGCCTAGTTCATACTCTATATACCGCGGCACGCCCTAAGGCACACTGCGATTTCAGAGTATGCTCGAGGTCACTACAAAGGGCTGTCAGGGCTGTTACACGGAATTGTTGCACCACTCCCCCATCACCTTATCAATGTAGGCCGACAGCACGAATATAGTGTCCCATACCACCATAATCGGCTCACGAGTCTGGTTGCTCACTGGTCACTACGGGGAGGCACGTGGCCCCAGCGTAGGCCGACAGCTCGACCACGGTGTCCCATACCACCATGTCTGGCTCATGAGTCTTAGCGGATCGAGGTACCATGGTTAAAAGGGATTTCACTGGTAAGTTTGGTACCCTAGGTTCAAGCAGTAGCGTCCAAACATGGTGAACATACATAAGACAGATCGGGTTACTTGACGAGCTCGGCTAGCTCGAGCGCACAACAAGTTGAACGACATGAAATGCATAAGCACTTCGCGTGGCCAACCACTATCGTCAACTGAAGTGCGACTCGGGTTCGTCGAACACATCTCACGTGGCAAATGAATCACAGCCACGAATGCAATTCTGGTACCGATTGTCTGGACTATAATCATAGCCCCAAACACAATTAAGTGCAGATAGATAAAGTAGTAGTGGATCAAGATTCAACTCATACAATCAAGGTCTAGTATTATCCGTTTAGGGCTGCCAGGGTTGTTGCACGCACTCGTTGCTCTACTCCCCCATCACCCATGACGGATCATACAACGTAAATATAATTTAAACATATGCATTACATAGTTAAAATCATAAAGCAGTGGAGCATGTTATGAAGCACAACACAAGCATGAGTTTGTACATGTTCAATTCCTAATCACACAACTATCCAAGGAGATCATACACATAGTTAAAAGAGGTTGAGAATCATATCTCAACACCCTTATACATTACAATTTGCTAACTACTACTCATTCAGACATTTCAAGAAACACTTAAACAAACATACATCAACATACATGACATATGTCGATCACATAGGCATTAGGCCAAATCCTTTCACTAGGGAGTTGCCCCAATCATAACACGCGTACACCCACGACGGATAGTCTTAGCAAGCAGGAATCCAAGTTCCATATTCATTCAGTCATTTCCACAAACACTTGGGCCACACATTTTAGCATATATAGTGTATATTGGCCGTGGCGTGACTTAGGGCAAATCCTTTCGTCAAAGGGGTATCGCCAATACATCAATCATGAATCCATGACAATTAGTCATGGCGAGCACAAATGAGAATTCTATACTCATGCAGTCATTTTCACAAACACTTAGAATACACTATTACAACATACATGGTGTATGTTAGCAAAACATGTATTAGGGCTATCCTTTAGCCAAGCGAGTATTTAATCCATGTATAATATATTACTACAACAAATAATCATGATAAATACATCTCCAAAATTTATACGTATACCGTATTTTCTAGAATACGCAATTTCAACATACATAGTGTATATAAGTAAACATGTATTTAGGCGAATCCTTTTGCCAAATAAGTATTTTATCCATATATCGTATATCCATATAACAAATAAACATGTCAAACACATTTTCAAAAAATATACGTATACCGTACTTTCTACAAATACCTAGAATATGTAGAATTCCATATTTTTCATCTTTAATCGAAACGGAAAGCAGACAGCACTTTGTACATGTGCAATTGCATGCAGATCATGAATCTATCATTATCTGACATTGAAAGCGTTGAAAACCATAACCTATACACCTAAAGTCCACACCTTTTGTCGTAGAATCGCAACGGAATCGATAGGTTTGTCTAGCTTCCGTATACGGCAACTAGGCAACCTAGAGAAGGAAATATGTTAGCTATTTCATAACCTACAACTATCAAATCCCCCAAACAGGTTAGGGT
The DNA here is from genome assembly GCA_021015155.1 of Magnolia officinalis. Taxonomy (NCBI): domain Eukaryota; kingdom Viridiplantae; phylum Streptophyta; class Magnoliopsida; order Magnoliales; family Magnoliaceae; genus Magnolia; species Magnolia officinalis. The sequence continues at coordinate 30,655,703 of JAJHSJ010000010.1, read as the reverse complement.
TAGGGTTTATTACCTAGAAATGACGCCGGAATCGCCGGGAAAGCGACAAGAATGAGGTGATTAAGCACCGATAGCAGCAGGGTAGAGCGGCGGGGAGATCTTCCCATAACTCCCACACTTTCTCCTTCTTTTCCCTCTCTCAAATCTCAAATTCGTATGGCTGCCATGAGAGAGGGTTTAAGGTCCTTATATAGTCTCAAAACTCAGCGAAATAGACTCTTGTTCAAGGGGTACGACTATTATAGGTATTTCAGCACTTTTCCAGCTCAAAAGAGGGTTTCTGGTGGCCCTCCTTGACCCAAACGTCAGACTTAAGCTCTCAACACATGGATCTATATGGGATTACGCTTTCGACTCGATCGGATTCCCAGATCGCACGTGGCGGAACATTTTTAGTTCAACGGTCGGTGGGCCACGATCCAAAATTCCAAGTACATGTAAATGTTCCTGAAATTTTTCCTGATCCAAGGGTGTAATCTGGTCTGATTCTGACAGTCTGGTTGCTTAATATTGATCCGCAAGCGAATGGTGCCAGATCACTATTCCAGATATTTATTTTGTAAAGGAAAGAGTGATTTTCACACTCCCTCGCTCCGGACTCAAGCGAATGGCCGTGGGACATCGACTGGACCTGATTTCCGAGGTGGTTGTCAAGCCCAGTGAGGCGGTCCTAGTTCCTTAATTTCGTGTTAATCGGACTTCCGATGTGCGGTCTAGACCTAATACGAAGTTTCAAGTCATTCCTGAGAATAGCCGGGTAATGAGTTTGATCCTAAACTTTAGGGTAACCTAGAGTCAATGTTTTTGCAAGTTTTGGGTCTTGCAGATCATATTTAAAGTGATTGGTGCTAATTTCACAGACACTCTAGTTTAACACTAGCTAAATCTCACTTAATTTCTAAAGGGTTTAGTCCTATAAGATTTCTGTCTGAGGTGGTACCTGGGCCTTTGTAGTTTGTATATAAAGTGATCCAAGTTATACTACTTAGCTAGTTTAAGATAGTGTTTAGGGTGAAAGTACTTTGAAAATTTAAGGAGCAAGGTGGTGAAGGGTGGGATTTGTGAAGGAAATGGATTAAGGAGCGATTTTAGACTGTGGGATTGAGTTTTGACAAGTTGATAAGGTCTTAGGATCGACCCATTGCCTAAGGACGTCTAATCCCAGGTTGGCAAAAATCTGGGATGTTACAAAGATTTTTCTAGAAATTCAAAAACTTTTCAAAAACCTAGAAGCATCCATGTCAACTTTAATCAGAAACGAAATCCACTAGCTGAAAGATAGTTGATTTACTCAAGGAGCTCTTAAAATCTAACTCTATAGGTCATTCTTACAACTATAAACAAAAGAAGACCAACTATGTTCCTAAACCCAAAACTGTTTTGAAATGGGTTCCTAAAGTTGCCTGCTTGGTTGCTCACACTGCTTTCAAAGCAACAAGTCATTCAAAGTGGTACCTAGACAGTAGATGCTCCAGGCATATGACTGGTGACAAAGCTTTATTCACGGATTTGAAAGATATGACTGATGGTTCAGTCACATTTGGTGATGGTAGCAACTGCAAGATTATAGGCCAAGGTACGGTTCAACTTTTTAATCTTCCTGTGTTTAAAAATGTCTTATATGTTGAAGGCTTAAAACATAACTTGCTTAGTATATCTCAAATATGTGATAATAACCATAGTGTTCGGTTCTCTAATCAAAGCTGTGAGATACTAAATAATAAGGGTTCTGTAATATTAACTGGACGTAGAACGTCTGAAAATTGCTATATTATTAGTGAATCCAGCTCATCTAATCAAACATGTTACATGGTTCATACAGACGAGACTGATTTATGGCACAAGCGTCTTGGACATGTTCATTATCGAAATTTATATAGATTGAGCAATCAAGAACTTATAAGAGGTTTACCCAAACTTCAGAAATTAGATAAAATATGTGGTGAATGCCAGATAGGCAAACAAACAAGGAACTCACACAAAAAGGTGAATTCAAATACCACATCAAAACCACTCGAACTTCTTCACATGGATCTAATTGGACCTACTAGAACGGAAAGTCGTGGTGGTAAAATGTATATTCTGGTAATAGTTGATGACTTTACCAGATACACTTGGGTAGTCTTCTTAAGGGATAAATCTGAAACCCTTGAAGAAGTAAGAAAAGTTCTCAAAAGGATTCAAACTGAAAAATCTTCTCAAATCAGTAAAATTCGTAGTGATCATAGATCTAAATTTGAGAATAGCAATTTTGAGAAGTTTTGTACCGACCAAGGAATATTACATGAATTCTCAGCTCCCAAAACTCCACAACAAAATGGAATTGTGGAAAGAAAGAATAGGGTGCTTCAAGAAATGGCTAATGTCATGTTGAATAGCATGAAGCTCTCTAAAAATCTTTGGGCTGAAGCTGTAAATACAGCTTGCTATATTATTAACCGAGTTTATACTAGCAAAGATAATAATAAAACGGCTTACGAATTATGGTTCAACAAAAAGCCTACTGTCAAATACTTTCGAGTTTTTGGCAGCAAATGCTATATTTTACGTGATCGTGAAAATTTGGGAAAATTCGATACAAAGAGTAATGAAGGGATTTTTCTAGGATATTCCTTAAACAGTCCTGCTTATAGGGTTCTGAACAAAAGGACTAGTGTGATTCAAGAATCCATCAGTGTTGTCATTGATGATCACTTAAATAAGCCAATCTCGAATTCAGATAATGATGAAGTTCTAATCATTGATAAACCCGATACTTCATCAAATCAGACTGAATCTGAATTGAGGACTGTTAAAGATCATCCAACCACTCAAATTCTTGGAAACCCTCTCACTGGTGTTCGCACCCGTAGACAACTTGAGGATTTATGTAATTATGTATGTTTTACATCCCAAATAGAACCATCCAATGTAAAAGAAGCTCTTGCTGATGAGAACTGGATTGTTGCAATGCAAGAAGAACTTAATCAATTTGTAAGAAATGATGTTTGGTATCTCGTACTAAGATCTAAAGATAAACACATCATTGGAACAAAATGGATTTTCAAAAATAAGTCTGACGAATGTGGAAATATAATTAGAAACAAGGCTAGACTAGTGGTACAAGGTTATACTCAAATTGAAGGGATTGATTTCGATGAAACTTTTGCACCAGTAGCACGTCTTGAATCTATCAGACTATTTATATCCATTGCATGTTTTAGAAAGATAAAGATCTATCAGATGGATGTGAAAAGTGCTTTTCTAAATGGCGATTTACATGAAGAAGTCAATGTTGAACAACCAATGGGTTTTGAAGATCCCAAAAATACTGATTATGTGTATCGGCTTAAAAAGGCACTTTATGGATTAAAACAAGCACCTAGGGCATGGTATGAGAAACTAACGAAATTTCTTTTAAGTCATAATTTTCAAATGGGATCTGTTAATAAAACTCTATTTGTTAAAAAACATAATGATCATATCTTAATAGTACAGATTTATGTTGATGATATCATCTATGGATCAACTTGTACTAACTTGACTACTGAGTTTGCAGACTTTATGAAATCACAGTTTGAAATGAGCATGGTTGAGGAATTAACTTATTTTCTTGGTATGCAAGTTAAGCAGCAACCTGAAGGAATATTCATCTCTCAATCTAAGTATGCCTTGAATCTAATCAAGAGATTTGGATTTGAGAATGGCAAGAATTTTGATACTCCTATGAGTACTACCCTGAAACTCTCATAAGACTATAATGGTAAAAATATTGATTCAAAACTTTATCGGAGTATGATTGGTAATTTGTTATATTTAACTGCTAGTAGACCTGATATTTCTTTAAGTGTTGGTATTTGCGCAAGATTTCAATCTGATCCAAAAGAATCTCACTTGATTGCTGTTAAGCGGATTATTAGATATGTTGCAAGTACTATAAATCTTGGTCTCTGGTATCCTCATGAGACTAGTGTCCAACTTGTTGGGTACTCAGATGCTGATTGGGCTGGTAATCTAGATGATAGAAAATCAACCAGTGGTGGTTACTTTTACATTGGAAATTGTTTAGTTTCTTGGTTTAGTAAGAAACAAAATTCTATATCACTATCAACAGCTGAAGCTGAGTATATCGCAGCTGGTAATGCATGTACGCAGCTAGGTTGGATGCAACGAATGCTAAGTGATTATGGAATTAAACAGGATTCTATGTTATTACATTGTGATATTTCCAGTGCAATAAATATTTCAAAAAATCCTATTCAGCATTCTCGTACTAAGCACATTGACATTAGATTTCATTATATAAGGGAATTAGTAGAAGAAAAAGTTATATCTCTAGAATATATTCCTTCCGAAGATCAACGAGCTGACATTTTCACAAAACCTCTCGATAAAAGCAGGTTCAAAAAGATGAAATTTGATCTTGGCATGTGCATTTTGAAATGATTATTTATGCCTACTTGTATCATAGTGTATATATTTGCTAGATTGAATTCTAATTTTTGAATAATTTGCAAGAAATATGAATTTTTTTTTGACATTCTTCGACCAGTCGTGAGTATACTCGACCAGTCGACCTTCGACCGGTCGTAGATATCCACGACCAGTCGTAGATCTCGGAAATCACTTAAAATTTGGGGATCTTTTCTTTCTTCCTCACTTCGTTTTTCCTCTCTAAGGAGCCGAGCTTCGACTTGTCGAACCCGTCTTTCATGTTCTTCAAGGTTAGTGTTCCAAATCACGTTTTTCTTGCAGATTTGTGTCTAGATTGTTTACTTTTCAAGCTTTAAGCTTTGTATTTTGGATTTCATTGAGATTTTTGGTTTGGATTTTGAAAATTCTATTTTGTGTAAACCCACTTCTCAATCCTTTGCAATTTCTTAATTCCTTAATATCCTTGTTGCAAATGGCTTCTAGAGGTAGAAAAACTACTTCCCGTGGTCCTTCTTCTTCCTCCAGATCGACCATTATCACTAAGCGTCATCTTCTTGTTGCTAATGATGATCCATCTTATGTTAGAGACATCAGATTACGTAATGTTATTGTTGAACATCCTGTTGATGTTAATCATATTGCACCTTTTGACATCCTTCCTATGCTTGAAGCTGTAGGTTGGGTTAACTTATTACATTGGGGTGGGCCTGCATACCGGTCCATTGTTCAATCCATGTTTACATATATTAGTGCTTTTTCACAGGATAATTTAACTTTTAAAATATCTACTAGAGAAGGGCCTTTTGACATTGATCGTCATTTAATTTCAGCCCTTATGGACATTCCTGTGAATGATGAGGGTATTCATATCCATAACTTAACTGATAAACCCTCAATGTCTGAAAAACGCATGCTCACTAGAGACTTGTGCAACATGGATGTTCAATGGACACAAAAAGGGAATGCACTTCCCGCAAGGTATTTGTTACCCAAGTACAGAATTCTTCACAAAATCTTTGTGTCTAATCTGTATCCTCGTTCGGGTAATAAAACTGACTTGACTTCGTTTATGGTTCGTGTTATCTATGCTATCTCCAAAGGTACTCAGATTTGTTTACCATCCTTAATCTGTCATTTCATTCTTCAGTTTAGACTCCATCCTGGTCATAATGACATTCCTTTTGCCTATTTAATGACTGTATTGGCTACACATATGCTAGTCGATATGCCGGTTGATGAGGCACCAATCCATCATCTGATCTTCAACAATACTAATATCAATAAGATGAAGCTGGATCTACTTCCTGAACAAGGTGGTGGTGGTGGTGGTGGTCATGAAGAAGCTGGTGAGACATTAATATGGATGACATTTTTGAGGAACTGGATTCTGACTCGACAAATGATCCAGATTTTGAACCATCTGATGTTGATGCTCGTCTGAGTGCATTAGAGGATAAAGTTGAGAATATAAATGTAAAGATGGAAAATATGTCTGTTGCTCATGATTTACAATTCAAGTACATGCGCAAATATCTTAGGCGATTGAACAAAGGCATGCACCAACTTGATCCTTCTATTCCTGCTCCGTCATCTGGTTCTAGTTTTGATTAGTTTATATGAGACTTCTGGTCTGTAATAACTTTTTAACTTAGCACTTGATTGACTGAGTTTGAGTAGGATATTATCTATGTTTTATGCTGGATATTTATTCTATGTGAAGCTATGTTGAGTATCTCTATCTCTGTTTTGCTATAATCTCATAACTCCTCATGTTTACTCTCATATATCCCTTTATTTAGTTCTCCTTTATTGTTGTTTCCTTTGTCATATTGTGACAAAAAGGGGGAGAATGGTTTATTCTTAACGATATGATTATGAGAGGAGTAGCATTGGTTATGTTACTCAGGGGGAGTATGTTTGAACTGGTTGAATGTTGAATGTTGAATGTTGAATATTGAATAATGATTTTTGCAGGTAAGCCAGTTGATATGAACTGGTCATATCTCTTTAACCAGTTGTTTTATTTTATGTTTATCTTGGTTATGTGTTTTGTCACTAATTTGACAAAGGGGGAGATTGTAAGTGCTATATTTTATATCCCTGTTTGTTGTCAAATTTGTGGTGCCAAAATCACTGTTATATATCTTGCATAAGTGAAGCTCTCTCAAAGATCAACATTCATGAACAAGCTAAGCTCACAACAAGCAAAGCTCACGAGTACAAAGATCAAACTTGAATGCAAGAACTACTCACAAGACATGACTCAAGCTGCAAGACTTCAAGAAGAGTACAAGGCAGTTCATAAAGAACTCAAGACACTTTCAAGATTGAGCTACATCAAGATTTCAAGATTGAACTACATCAAGACTTCAGGGCTCATACTTCAAGGTCACTAGTTCCTAATGTTTCAATGTCCTTACTTCATTGTTAAGGTTTGACTGACCTTAGGTTGACCTTAGAAGTAGGTCACTTTGGATACATAAATCGAATGTTTATTTTACATATGTTTGGTCTGTTCTTCGACTAGTCCTAGGCCTTTTTCGACTAGTCCTAGAGTTGCTTCGACCAGTCTAAGAAATTCATCAATCAGTCGTAAGTTTGTTACAAAAATCGGATAATTTCTGTTAGGCTTCGACTAGTCCAGGAATCTGTTCGACCAGTCGAAGGAACAGTGTCAACTGCATCTTCGACCAGTCGAAAGTCTTCGACTCAAAGTCTAGAGATGAATTTTAAGTTCTTCGACCAGTCGAAGGAGACCTTCGACCAGTCGAAGGTGACCTACGACCAGTCGAAGGAGTCCTTCGACCAGTCGTAGAACGGTCAAAACTTATCGCGCCTGATTTTTCAAATATCTGTTATTGCTTCTACTAGTCGAAGAGCTCTCTAGACCAGTCGAACACGCGATCTGCTCACCTATAAATAGAGCACGAATCTCAGAAGAAATCATCGAATTAATTAATCCATTCAAGCTAATCTTCGTCGAACTTCTGAGAGATAATTCTGTGCTCCATCTAAGCTAAGTGTGCCTATTTAATATTCTCTTTCCTTAGCTTTATTTAATTGATTTTGTTTCTGCTATTCCAATCTAATTTGATAAGAGGAATTGTTATTTCCTTTCTTTGGAATCAAAATCAATTAAGGCAAGCCCTACTTGGTTTAATTTAAAATCTATTAGAATTAGAACCATTGTAATTGAGTACTGGATATTGAACTTGGACATTCAATCATCTGCTCTAACTTGGTTCTACCGGGCTGCTACAACGAAGGAGATAATCAGGTATTTTACATTTAATTGTAAATTCCTTTCTGTTTTGGTTTCTTTCAAGATTTGCCAGAAAAATCTTGTTGTATTGGTTATCTGAGGAGAGCCAGGAAAACTCAGAAGTGGGGTTTTTTAATTGTGTAAGCCCACAGACAAAGACACAATTGTAAAGGTTTTTGGTGAACCTGGGAAAACCTATTTTGTTAGTGAACGCTAATATCCCCTGTGTGAGGATATTAGGAGTGGAGTAGCATTTTGTGTGGCTGTTGTTTAACAGTTGGTGAACACACAGGCGAACCACTATAATCCCTTGTGTTGTGGTTGAATGATTTATACTTCTAATCTTTAATTATTCTTTTGTGGGATGTATGTATGGTGGTGAATGTTGTAATCATTTAATTCAAGCATTGTGAGAATTTTGTAATAGTTTAGAATTTATTTTCTGCTATTCCTTTTCAGCTTGATATTCAATTTCTTTTAAAAGTTGTTCCAGTAAGGTTGCCCTGCCATTTTTATGGTGTATGGCTGTCCCTAGAACAATACATTTGTGATTACAATTTATTTCAATTCAGTTTGTATTTATTTCTTTATTCCTCTTTGGTTTGAGATTTGATACAAAGATCATTCTAGAAATAAGGTTGTCCTACCATAAACTTTGGTTTTTGGTGAAAGGTTGTCCTTAGAACAACATTTATATCAACCTCTCAAGATCTAAATTTTGAGGTTGTTTCACTTTCCTGCATTGTGATTTAATTTGGTTATAAGTTTTAATTTCCCCTCTAGGACATATAGCTAGGCCTTTTCACTATCGAATTCGTTACGATTCTACGACAAAAGGTGCAGACTTTAGGTGTATAGGTTATGGTTTTCAATGCTTTCAATGTCAGATAATGATAGATTCATGATCTGCATGCAATTGCACATGTACAAAGTATTGTCTGTTTTCCGTTTCGATTAAAGATGAAGAATATGAAATTTTACATACTCTAGGTATTTGTAGAAAGTACCGTATACGTATAAATTTTGGAAATGTGTTTGCCATGATTATTTATTGTATTGATATGTGATATATGGATAAAATACTTGTTTGGCGAAAGGACTCATCCTAATGCATGTTTTTCCTAATATACACTATGTATGTTAAAATAGTGTATTCTAAGTGTTTGTGAAAATGACCGAATGAGTATAGAATTCACATTCGTGTTCGCCATGACTAATTGTCATGGATATATGATCGTTGTATAGGCGATACCCCTTTGACGAAAAGATTTTCCCTACATCACGCCACGGTCAATATATACTATATATGTTAAAATGTGTAGCCGAAGTGTTTGTGGAAATGACTGAATGAATATGGAACTTGGATTCATGCTTGCCATGAATATCCATCGTGGGTGTATGCGTGTTATGATTGGGGTAACTCCCTAGTGAAAGGATTTTGCCCAATACCTATGTGATCAATATATGTCATGTATGTTGATGTATGTAGTCTAAAGTGTTTGTTGAAATGTCTGAATGAGTAGTAGTTAGTAAATTGTAATGTATAAGGGTGTTGAGATATGATTCTCAACTCCTTTAACTATGTGTATGATTTCCTTGGATAGCTGTGTGATTAGGAATTGAATGTGTACAAACTCAGACTTGTGTTGTGCTTCATAACATGCTCAACTGATTGTATGATTTTATCTATGTAATGCATATGTTTAAATTCATGTTTACGTTGTATAATCCATCATGGGTGATGGGGGAGTGGTGTAACAATTTCGTGCAACAGCCCTGGCAGCCCTAAACGGATAATATCAAACTTTGATTGTATGATTTGAATCTTGATCCATTACTGCTTTAACTATCAGAAATTGGATGTCATTGGGGCTATTGTATAGTCCAGGCAGTCGGTAATGGGATTGAATTCGTGGCTGAGATTCATTCGCCACGTAGGACGTGTTTGATGAACCCGAGTTGTGCGTTGCTTGTCGGTGGTGGTTAGGCCATACGAAGTGCTTATGCACTTCATGTCGCACAACTCAACGGGAGCTCGTGCTAGTCGAGCTCGTCAATTAACCCAATCTGTCTTATGTATGTTCACCGTGTTTGGACGCCTCTGCTTGAACCTAGGGTACCAAACTTACCAATGAAATCCCGTTAACTATGGTACCCCGATCCGCTAAGACTCATGAGCCGGGCATGGTGGTATGGGACACCGTGGTCGAGCTGTCGGCCTACGCTGGGGCCACGTGCCTCCCCATAGTGACCATTGAGCAACCAGACTCGTGAGCCAAATACGGTGGTATGAGACACTGTATTCGAGCTGTCGACACCTACGGCGAGAGCCGAATACGGTGAGACCTATATTCGTGCTGACGGGCGACGAGCCCTTCGTAGTGTCTTCGAGTATATTCTAAAGTTTGTGATTGACGATTAGCCCTTCGTAGCAACTAGAGCATGAGTTGAGCCGAGTACGGTGAGACCTGTATTCGAGCTGACCGCCAGCAAATGAGCCGCATACGGTGAGATCTGTATCAGTGCTAACAGGTGATGAGACCTTTGTGATGCCTTCGCGATGCCTCTCAAACCATAATATCTTATGACACTAACTAGGAGTGACGACCCTAGACAGGATCCTTGTTTGGGAATGATATAAGGGAGGTACCTTAGTTTCCCAATACTACTGTTTGAAATGAACTAATAATAACTCGGTAATCATGCTCATCATCGCATTGCATGTGCCTAGAAGATGTGGAGCACTGAGGAATGCAAGCATGTCGCAAACGTAAGATGGTGTGGCACGAGGGAGTGTGTGGTGAGGGCATGCATCATGACTGCATTCATACTTGCATTAATAAGAGTAGTTAGGAGTGTTTGATTGTACTACTTTATCATTACTGCTTGACTGATTGATAACATGTTAACCTATGCTTTATTGTTCCACTGAGTTAATCACTCACTCCCACGTTACGGGACGGTGTTGTACACACCAACCAGACTCTGTCTTAGCTGTAGGTAATGGCGATGCTTATGAAGCAGAGCCAGATTACTCTATGATGTTGTGAAGGAGTTCTCCTTCATGTAACTCTCTGACAAGTCTATGAAGACCTGGGATTGCATTGACGGGGCTATGGTATTTGGGATAGAAGATGTTACACTTCCACAACTTGGTATATTTTGAAATTATACTTGTAGTTCATTAACCTGGTAACATTATCACACTCTGGAGACTCACCACAGTTTTTATATTTTATATATCTATCACAATCTTCCGCTTGCAATCTCACTTGTCTCTGGAGTATGATATGCTGTTTTGGCTTAATCTCACTCATGTTCAATGCACTAATACAGACAACATTCAATCATCATTCATTTTGTTGCATAAGTGATGCGTTGGAACTCAGGAGCTGAGCTTTGCTCGACCCCCGATTTTCAGGGCGTTACAAGATGGTATCAAAGCATGATTTTGATTAAATTGGACTTGAGTTATGTTCCCACGACGTACGCTGACGTCTTTTGACATAGGAGGGTGTGAGAACAATGTACAAACAGTCTTAGGCATCCCTGTTCCGTCCAACGGCTAGTTCACTGAAAACGAACACCGAAATCGAGTCTGTATTCAACCATGGTCGCACGGGTCGACCTTAAAACATCCCTAGGCCGTCTATTGATCAGTCTAGATCACAATCTACCTCATCCCAACCGTTGAAAATCGGTAGAATACGGGATAAATGTGATGAGGATAACTACTCCGAATCCTCGGAGCTTCTCTGGACTCCTCACAGAGGCTTCTTGAATCTACGGGAAAAGAAAGCAGAAAATAGAAATAAATTCTAATAAATTCAAAATTGATTAATGAATGAAAAAAATGAGTTCACAACCCTTTAAATAGGGATACCAAGTAATGGGAAAGAAATCAGATACAAACTACAACTAAAACTCCTAGAATTCGCGACTTACTATAAGGTCGTGATGTCTACTAGTGCGCAAGGTTTTCGGCCAAAAATAGTAAGTGTCCTATTTGGCTTCACTAAACCATTCTCCTAATTATTCTAAGCTCTTTTCACGTTGGGCCCAACTCCTAAAGCCCAATGGATGAAGAGTAATCAAACTAAAACTACTATTTATAGTAAAGACGAAATTGAAACAGGGAAACGACCATCAATCTAGGGTTTTTTCATAATTTTGGGCTACACAACCTGGCATAGCAGGGTTGGTTGACTTCGTTAGCTCGTTCTAACCCAAAATCATATATTTTACATCAGATAACTCATTCCAGATTGCAAGATACGTCCGATTTGACCCGAAACGACTCGAAACGGAGTCGGGGGCCACACGCGTCAATCCGAGGGGGAACCAAGTGGACCCAGGGTGCATTTGGTACTTTGGGAGGATGGTGAACACCGCCCTACTGCGGTGGCACCGCGGTTGGTCAGGTGGACAGCGGCGGAACCGCGGTCATCGCGGTCGACCGCGGTCAGGTTGGGCCGGGCTGGTTGGACCGGTGCTGGTGTGGTCGGCTTGACCCCTAGGCACGTGTGGTGCCTACCAAATTGTGTGGGGGCCCCTGTTTCACGTCCGTTTTGCCCCCTCTCTCTCAACTACACCTCCAAGCTTTCATTTCTCTTTAAACTTGTTGTTCTCTCTCTCAAACCTCTCTCCTAATCGTCCAATCCCTCATTTTCGAGTACAACCCATCCACATCCATCGTTCACAGCAACACCTACCCTCTACCCTTTCTGTTTTCTCTCATTTGAGCTCCTACACCCCCCATTTTAAGCTCAAATTCATGTAAGCTCTCTAACCCATCCATTTTCTTCCCTTTCCTTCTTCAAACCCTGCCTTTTGGGCCTTTACAATCCCTGTTGAGGCTCAAGTCCGTGGAGAACCAAAAACTCCAACCCCCGTTTTCCCGTTATCCTCATTTTCCATGGCTCTATCCGAGCATGTACGACCATTTTCTCGGATGTCTAGCTATCCATATGTTATCTTGTAGTTTACAGGGGTTACCATCTCAGGGTGTTTATGTTTTCATGTTGACGGGTTTAGTAGGTAATAGTATGTTTTCATGTTGACGGGTTTAGTAGGTAATAGTATGTTTTAAGTGTTTGAAGCCCTAGGTGTATTAGCTCACATGTATCTTCATTTGTATCCTATAACCTTCACGAACCTCCAAATGTTGGAATATTTAGGGCCTGTTCGGCTAACTGCATCAAGTGAGATTAGGTGGATGGAATTGTAAAAGTAACAATAAATGTATATGTAAGGTATGGTCCCTAGATTGGGTTATCCCATGGTTTTCGACACCATGTTGGAACGTATGCAGTTAAACATAAACTCCGAGATTTCCTTTCAAATGACACTTAGAAATTCATTATCCTGGGATTTGGAACTCTCATGTCACACTTTCCCACACAAGGCTCATTTTCCAAAGCCTATACCATTAATTTTAATTCACACCCACCCTCCTACTAAATATGCCATTTCCAAATCCCGAGGTGGGATTAGCAATACAGTCCCATTTAGTACAACTTAAGACCACTGGCCAAATCAGCCCTTGGAGTTTTGGACCTAGAGCGGTGCTCCTAAATTTCGACAGACTTGACCAAATAGGAAATCCAATAAATTAATAATGTGAACCCCAGGATCTTTTTAGTGAGTATGAACATGTGTGAAATGCTCGAGCGTAGTGGAAGTCAAGTGCAGGCAACTCAATCCCAACCAGAAAACGTTTGACCCTAAGTGATAAACAATTTCTTGTATTAGAACATAGACTTTGGATTATAACTATTGGTTGGTTATACTAAGGAATGTAGATAAATTAGTTAGTTGACTTGATTAGGTTGGAGCAAGACCCCGTTCCTTCGTTAAATCCCCTTAGTACTCATAGGCATCTTTAACAACTCTTATGAGACTTGTTTGATTAGTAACTAGTCACGCTTAGAGGAAATTTCTATATCCCTTGGATTTAATGTTAGGTCAAATCAATACACCCCTTAGGATCGCCTTCTCAAGGACTTAGTACAATCGGGAACACGGAGTAGAGAAACTATAACTAAGCGAGGTATTCGCGGTTTGAATCGAACTCTCAATCCTGGTAGTTACTAATGAACTCTATACTCTGATCAAGCAGAAGGTCGGGATCAACTAGGAACTGATACGACGATTTTCTGACTTCCCGAGGCAGAAGATCTATGTATCCGGCTCAGACCCACTACACAACTTTCCTTCCGTGTTGGCCGAACCACTTACAACCAAAAGTTTATAACTTCATCTTTGAGAAGTGTAAGAACATGTAGCCACTAGGGATACTTTGTCTTTTAAGGCCTAAGAAATTTCTCAAATGGGCAACAGAGAGAGTTAGGGATTAGGTCTCGAACCACAGACCATTCTGGCATGCGTATTGTGCCTATGGACTTAGAAGAATAGGCTATCCATTAACTTATGTGTCTAGATTCTTTATGTACTAAGAGTGTGCAAAGTATCTTACAGTATTCAACTAGATATGATTAAAGAGGTAAGTCGGGACCATGGCAAAGGTCCTCCTTTAGTAGAATTAGGCATCTTAGCTCCTTTCTATAACCATAGGTACCAATGCCATAGCACACATCATCAATGAGAGGAAGATCAATGTATTGATAGATCACTTCCCATTTCATACCAAAGATAGGTCTAAAATTTCACCTCGTTCTGACATACGGAGCGAGACATAGATCCTTGAGCCTTAGGGAATTAAGTTTTTAAGGGGGGTAGAATATTATGAGCCTAATCTAGTTAGGTCAGCTAATACATCCGTTTGACCAAAGTGGCGCAACAGAAGCGTGGTGGACCCCTCTCCCACTAGCCCAGGATTGAATAGAATTGATCAAGACTGTACGTAAAGATAGGTCACTAACTAGGATATGAATCTTCCTTAGAATGTAAAGCAATTAGGGTTCAAGTATTAAACCAATTCGTATTAAAGAAAGGGCCTAATAATGAGTACGAGTTTAACTACTACCCTAGACATGAATTAAGATGAGGACTCTCCTAGACCAAGACCCAACGGGCAACCTTAGAAATAGAAAATTTGAGCCTTTCAATGATGGACATTCCCTGAGTTTTTTTTTTTTGAGTTATCGGACTACGGAGTTACTGAAATATAAACTGCGAAGCATTCACGGCTTGACCCAATTCTCAATCCTGGGCGACTACCAACGGACTCACTACTTGACCGAGTAGAAGACCAGGATCTACCAGGACTAGGAAGGGATACGATGAGCCTTCTACCCTGGTCAGGTAGATGATAGATGTATCGGGATCAAGCCCACCATAAACGTCTCTCCGTGTTGGTCAAACAATGAAAACAACTATCTTACTCTAAATAATTGGAGATTGTCGTCAAGACTCCAAATAGGTAAAGAAATAAATTGTAGCAAACCATCAGGGTATGAGAAATGGATAAAGAAATAAGTTTTAAGGGGGGTAGACTAAAATGAACCAGGCTAGTATATACCCTACCACGCGTAAAAACTCAAAATCAATAAAACTTAGGCAAAAGAAATAATTAAATCTTTCCTTATTACCCTTAGCCAATTTCGGGGATAAAATTTTATTTTAAGGGGGGTAGATTGTAACATCCCGGATTTTTGCCAACCTGGAATTAGACTTTCTTAGGCAATGGGTCGTTCCTTACGCCTTATTAACTTGTCAAAACTCATTCCCTAAGTCAAAAAATCACTTTTTAACCCTTTTCCTTCACAAATCTCACCTTTCACCACCTTGTTCTTTAAATTTTCTAAGTACTTTCACATTAAACACTATCTTAAAGTTTAGGTGATGAAGAATAATACTTAAACTAAACATTACTACAAAGGACTAAGTACCGCCTCAGACAGAAATCATACAGGACTAAATCCTTTAGAAATTAGGCGAGAATTAGCCAGTGTTAAACTCGAGTACCTGTGAAATTAGCACTAATCACTTTAAATATGATCTGCAAGACCCAAAACTTGTAGAATCATTGACGCTAGGTTACCCTAAAATCTAGGATCAATCTCCTTACCTAGCTGCTCTTGGGAGCATCTCGAAACTCTGTATCAGATCTGGACTGCATGTTGGAAGTCCGATTTACACGAAGTTAAGGAATTAGGACCGCCTTGCTGGGCTTGACAACCATTTCGGAAATCAAATCCAAATAGTGTCCCAGTGCAATTCGCGTGAGCTCGGAGCGGGGAGTGTGAGAAATGTGAAAATAATTCTAAATTAAATTCAAAATAAAGAAATCTGGCACCTCTCGCTTGCGGATCAGTATTAAGCAACCAGACCGTCAGAATCAAACCAAATTACACCCTCGAATCAGGGATATTTCCCAAACATATTCATGTACTCGGAATCTCCGATCGAGATCCGCTGACCGTTGAACTGAAACTGGTTCGCCACGCGTGATCTGAGAATCCTACTGGAACGAAAACTTAATGGTACCTAGATCCAGTGTTAGTGAGCTTAAGTCTGACATTTGGCTCAAGGGGGCCCTCCAGAAGTCCTCCGTTGAGCTGAAACTGGTCCGCTTTGGTTATAACCTAAGTATACCTTAACCTGGAGTCTATTTTGGAGACTTTTTAAGTTATATAAGGACCTTAAAACCCTCTCTAATTCAGCCATACGAATTTGAGAAAACCCTAGGAGAGAAAGAGAGAAAAGAGAGAGAAAGTGTGGGAGATTCTTCCTGCCTTGCTTCCCTGCTGCTATACGTGCTTAACCACTTCCTTCTCATCGCTTTTCCAGCGATTTTGGCGTCGTTTCTAGGTAAGAAACTCTAACCTTAATCTGATTTGGGGCTTTGGTGGTTGTAGGTTGTGAAATAGCTAACCTACTTCGTTCTATAGGTGGCCAAACTGCCATATACGAAGGTTTAGCAAACCTATCGAATTCGTTACTATTCTACGACAAAAGGTGCGGACTTTAGGCGTATAGGTTATGGTTTTCAACGCTTTCAATGTCAGATAATGATAGAATCATTATCTGCATGCAATTGCACATGTACAAAGTTTTGTCTGTTTTCCGTTTCGATTAAAGATGAAGAATATGGAATTTTACATACTCTAGGTATTTGTAGAAAGTACCGTATACGTATAAATTTTGGAAATGTGTTTGCCATGATTATTTGCTGTATTGATATGTGATATATGGATAAAATACTTGTTTGGCGAAAGGACTCGCCCTAATGCATGTTTTTCCTAATATACACTATGTATGTTAAAATAGTGTATTCTAAGTGTTTGTGAAAATGACCGAATGAGTATAGAATTCACATTCGTGTTCGCCATGACTAATTGTCATGGATATATGATCGTTGTATTGGCGATACCCCTTTGATGAAAGGATTTGCCCTACATCACGCCACGACCAATATACATTATATATGTTAAAATGTGTAGCCCAAGTGTTTATTGAAATGACTGAATGAATATGGAACTTGGATTCCTGCTTGCCATGACTATCTGTCGTGGGTGTATGCATGTTATGATTGGGGTAACTCCCTAGTGAAAGGATTTGGCCTAATACCTATGTGATCAACATATGTCATGTATGTTGATGTATGTAGTCTAAAGTGTTTGTTGAAATGTCTGAATGAGTAGTAGTTAGTAAATTGTAATGTATAAGGGTGTTGAGATATGATTCTCAACTCCTTTAACTATGTGTATGATTTCCTTGGATAGCTGTGTGATTAGGAATTGAATATGTACAAACTCATGCTTGTGTTGTGCTTCATAACATGCTCAACTGATTTTATGATTTTATCTATGTAATGCTTATGTTTAAATTCATGTTTACATTGTATGATCCGTCATGGGTGATGGGGGAGTGGTGTAACAATTCCGTGCAACAGCCCTGGCAGCCCTAAATGGATAATAACAAACTTTGATTGTATGATTTGAATCTTGATCCATTACTGCTTTAACTATCTGAAATTGAATGTGATTGGGGCTATTGTATAGTCCAGGCAGTCGGTAACGGGATCGAATTCGTGACAGAGATTCATTCGCCACGTAGGATGTGTTTGACGAACCCGAGTTGTGCGTTGCTTGTCGGCAGTGGTTAGGCCACACGAAGTGCTTATGCACTTCATGTCGCACAACTCAATGGGCGCCGTGCTAGTCGAGCTCGTCAAGTAACCCGATCTGTCTTATGTATATTCACCGTGTTTGGACGCCTCTACTTGAACCTAGGGTACCAAACTTACCATTGAAATCCCGTTAACTATGGTACCTCGATCCGCTAAGACTCATGAATCGAGCATGGTGGTATGGGACACCGTGGTCGAGCTGTCGGCCTACGCTGGGGCCACGTGCCTCCCCGTAGTGACCATTGAGCAACCAGACTCGTGAGCCGAATACGGTGGTATGAGACACTGTATTCGAGCTGTCAACACCTACGACGAGAGCCGAATACGGTGAGACCTGTATTCGTGCTGACGGGCGACGAGCCCTTCGTAGTGTCTTCGAGTATATTTTAAATTATGTGATTGACGATTAGCCCTTCGCAGCAACTAGAGCATGAGTTGAGCCGAGTCCGGTGAGACCTGTATTCGACCTGACGGCCAGCGATTAAGCCGAGTAGGGTGAGACCTGTATTCGAGCTGACGGCCAGCAATTGAGCCATATACAGTGAGACCTGTATTCGAGCTGACGGCCAGCAATTGAGCCACATACAGTGAGATCTGTATCTGTACTGACGGGTGACGAGCCCTTTATGATGCCTTCGCGATGCCTCTCAAACCATAATATCGTATGAGACTAAGTAAGAGTGACGACCCTAGACAGGATCCTTGTTTGGGAATGATACAAGAGAGGTACCTTAGTTTTCCAATACTGCTGTTTGAAATGGACTAATAATAACTCGGTAATCATGCTCATCATCGCATTGCATGTGCCTGGAAGATGTGGAGCACTGAGGAATGCAAGCATGCCGTGAACTTAAGATGGTGTCGCACGAGGGAGTGTGTGGTGAGGGAATGCATCATGACTTCATTCATACTTGCATTAATAAGAGTAGTTAGGAGTGTTTGATTGTACTGTTTTATCATTACTGCTTGACTGCATTGATAACATGTTAACCTATGCTTTATTGTTCCACTGAGTTGATCACTCATTCCCACATTACGGGATGGTGTTGTACACACCAACCAGGCTCTGTCTTAGCTGCAGGTAATGGCGATGCTTATGAAGCAGAGCCAGACTACTCTATGATGTTGTGAAGGAGTTCTCCTTCATGTAACTCTCTGACAGGTCTATGAAGACCTGGAATTGCATTGACAGGGCTGTGGTATTTGGGATAGAAGACGTTACATTTCCACAACTTGGTATATTTTAAAATTATACTTGTAATTCATTAACCTGGTAACATTATCACACTCTGGAGACTCACCATAGTTTTTATATTTTATATATCTATCACAGTCTTCCGCTTGCAATCTCACTTGTCTCTGGAGTATGATATGCTGTTTTGGCTTAATCTCACTCATGTTCAATGCACTAATACATACAACATTCAATCATCATTCATTTTGTTGCATAAGTGATGCGTTGGAACTCGAGAGCTGAGCTTTGCTCGACCCCCGATTTTCAGGGAGTTACAAGCATGGAAAGAAGAGTTGGAAAGGTGGGCCTGCATCCCTACAAGGGGCCCGCCATCCAGCGATCCATATCATTTTATTGGGCATACCCCACTCTCATCCATCAGTTCCTTTTTTTCTCCTCTCCTTCATCCTTTCTTGGGTTGCATATGTGCAGTTGGCTATAATCCATTTTTAACCACCCATTTTGCAGACCAACAAATGAAACTCGGCGAAAGTAGCATTCTAATTTAGAAAAAAAACTAATGAAACAAATACCTCTAAGAAAACCTGTTTGTCCCACTTGAGTATCATATAGGCCCATGGGCAATCCAAATTGTCAGATATGATGGACCTCACCATCAAGGGTTGTTCATAAAAATTTTAGGAATATCCTAGCTAGAGAACATCTTGGTATTTTTCTCTTTTCTTTTTTTAATGTTTTTATTGTATTTTGTTTCTTCAACTGTTTTTTTGGCAACCTAATGAAAGGTTAGGATTTTTCCATATGGAAGATTTTGGTGAGTGGACCATCCACTGCAAGGCCCAAAGTTGATGGATTAGATCACTAAACCATGGGTCCCACTAGTACAAATTGAAAACACAAATCATACTGTCCAAACTACTGGACTCAAGCAAAAATAAGTGTATGCAAGTGCATGGTAATAGTCATGACACAAGCAAAAATACATTGATAAAAACAGATAATCAGCCTATGCAGACAGCAATACATCATAAACAAGTCAATTCCAGAGGATATGACCACTGATCAGATGGATATGATTGTTGAATTGAGATTTGGTCCATCACCCATCCACTAAGGGGCCAACAAGGTAGAAGATCAATGAATGTGGGGCTCACCCTGATGTATGTGTTTTATATCTAGACTGTGGATCCATTTTGCCAGCTCATTTTTTTTTTCTTTTCTTTTTTGGCATGAGCTAAAAATTGAAGCAGATTCAAATCTCAGGTGGACCACTCCTCAGGAAATGATGGAGATTGAATGCCTGCCATTAAAAACTTCATGCAGCCCACCTTAATGTTTATTTGACCGGTTGATAATGTCTTACAGACCTGGATGAAGGGAAAACAAAGATATCAGCTTGATGCAGAACTTTTATGGTCACCAAGAGTTATCCGTTCAATCACCCTATTTCCTGTAGTGTGGTCCAACTGATATTTGGATCTGCTTTTAGTTTGGGCTTATACCATAAAACGAGCTAGAAATATGGATAGACGGCATGGATATGAAACAGATACGACAAATCTGTACTGTGTGCTACACTATGCAATCCGTGTCCCTTCATCACACGGCTGATCTAACAGGTCATTGTCAGAAAGTCAACGTAAAAACCTTCAACTCGGGTCTAGAAATATTTTATAAAGAAGATCATCCAGCGGCACATGGCAAGTTGTATGATCCAAGCCCTTTATCAGGTGTCCCACACGTGGGCGCTGGTACGAAATCAGGCATGTCCGCTCATCAGGTAGGCATGGATGATCAGATTCATCTAATTTTAGGCATGGATGATCAGATTCATCTAATTTTCATATTCAGGTTCGTATTAGGGATTTCATTTCAAAACCCATATAGATAATTAGGGTTTATTTCTTCCCAAATTCGAAGTTGTATTAATGTTTAGGGATTTTTAATCCAGTAATTAGGGATTTCGATTTCGGACCCCCAAATTAGAAAATTAGGGTTTTCAATTTCCAGATCCCAAAATATATATTCGGATTAGGGATTTAGATTCGAAACCCTAAATACAGAAATCTAGATTAAGGATTTTGAAAATCCCAAATCCAGTTATTCAATTGGGGATTTCCATTCCCGAATTCCCGTTATCCCAAACCTCTCACCGTGATCTGTTGGACCAGTGGCCATTGTCGAACCTCGTGCGTTTGGACGATGGTGATGTGTCTCCACCTCCCTTTTCTTCCTCTATCCGGAGAAATTGCCAGTGCCTCGAGGTTCTGCGTTCGTCTATGGCAGCCGATGCACCTGCCGCAGCCGCTACTTTCGTTGATGATTACAGAGACGTGAGAAACTCCCATCTCTTCTCATTGCATGAGGCAGACAGGGAAAACAACTGAGATTCATCTCTCTTTCTTCCCTTTTCCGAGGCTGCATACAGAGACGAAGAGAGAGAGAGAGAGAGAGAGAGAGAGAGAGAGAGAGAGAGAGATAGAGACAGGTAGAGACAGAGGCTGAGCGTGTGAGGGAGATCGAGAGAGGGCGAGGGAGATGGAGAGGCTGAGTGCGAGAGAGAGATGGAGAGATGGGTTTGCTTTGGGCGGGAGAAAAGGGCGCGTGGGTTTCATTTTGGGAAGCGGATTGCGTAATGAGGAAACTTTGTGGGCCCCAGTGTCATTCATGCATTATATCCCCTCTGTCCATCTCTTTTAACACATAATTTTAGGGCTTTATCCCAAAAATGGAGTATATCCAAACTTCAAATGGACCACACCATCGAAAATAGTGTGAATTGAACATCTACCGTTGAAATATTCTTAGGGACAGCAGAGGTTTTAGATGAAGCTGATATTTGTGTTTTCCCTTCATTCATGTCTTTCTGATATCATGAACAGGTTGTATGACAAATAAACATTACTGGGGGCCTTATAAAGTTTGCAACGGTTGAAATCAATACTTCCACTTTTTCCAATGGTGTGGTTTACTTGTGATTTGTATATGCATCAATTTTGGGTTGAACCCATAAAATGATCTGGAAAAACGAATGGACGGTGTGGATAAACCACATGCATTCGCAGTGGGCCCAACTAAGTTTACTTAGTACGATAAGAGCGGACTGAGTAACTCAGTATGCAATCCGATTTCTTCGTTTTGGGAGGGGCGCATGAGGGACGGTGGGTTTTGGGACCGTGGGGCCCACCATGATGTATTTTATATATCCACTCGTCAATTAATTTTAAAATATTATTTTAAGTGTTGAGAGAGTGATTCCCACCACAGAAAACAGTGGAGAGAGTGATTCCCACCATTAAAATATTATTTCATAGATTCAGCCCATTCATTATGTGTGTCCCACTTGGATGAGGAGTCAAGACCAAGTTTCATACACATTCAAAACTCATGTGGGCCCTACCAAATGCTTTTATATGTTTTAGAATGTCTTCACATAGTTTTAGATGTTATGGCCCACATGAGTTTCGTGTATGGCTGATTTTTGGACTTAAAGGGGACACATCAAAAGCATGGTATTGATGTTCTACACACATCATGGTGGGGCACATAGAGCCCTAATATGATTTGTAAAAATGGATGGACAGCATGGATGAAACACATACATCATGGAGGGACCCATAGAGCACCGACCAACATCCACCAAGTTTTGTGGGCCGTACTATGATTTATTTGTTATATCCACACCATCCATCCATTTTGAGATATCATTTTACGTCATGAGCCAAAGAATGAGGCAGATAAAAATCTGTGGTGGACCCCACCATAGAAATCTTAGGTGCACCACACTACATGAAATCAATAATAATTGGATATCCATCCTTAAAATCCTCCTAAGGCTTACTGTACTATTTATTTGACATCCAATATGTTGATTAGGTCATACAAGGCCAGATGAAGGGAAAAAGCAAAAATCAGCTTGATCCAAAACTTTTATGGCCCCAAAATGGTATGACATCTAATATTGTACTATTTATAGTTTTTTAGATGTCTTCACACAGTTTTAGATGGTAATCAACACCTAAGTTTCTTATATGGATGATTTTTGAGATATCTCATAAGCTAAAGGGGAGACATCAAATACACGGTGTTAATGTTCGACACACATCATGATGGGCCCATTTTACATGTCTGGTCCATTCACTCTATTTTACTGATCATTACCCTCAATTTGACTAGTTACTCGCCTCGATCATAGTACATATGAGAAAGATATTGAGCAAACAAGATTGATCAACAATTTGAGTGAATTTTGATTTAAACATCTGAAGTTATTTACTATTCATGTCCGGAATGATCAGATTGTCCAAAAATAGTTAAAGGTTGTTCATAATATCAAATATATATAAATGAATAGAAAACACAAACATCAGCTTCATCCAAAACTTCTATGGCGTCCAAGAAATTTTAAATGGTAGAGGTTCAATCACACTATTTCCTGTGGTGTGGTCCACTTGAGCTTTGAATATGCTTCCTTTTTGTTCTTTAAACCTTAAATTATCTGTTAACATGGATGAATGGAGTGGATAAAATCAATAAATAACGGTGAACCCCACAGAGTTTACTCTGGTAATGGTAACGAGTAACTCACTTAAATGCAGTGGAGAAAGGTTTCCTTAAAACATTCATAATCATATATTGGGCCTGCCTAAATGTGATTCACATATCCAACCCACTCATTATGTGTGTCCCACTTAGATGAGGGGTCAGACCAAGTTTTAACTGCATCCAAAACTCATGTGGGCCCCGCCAAGTGCTTTTATATTTTTTAGGATGTCTTCATATAGTTTTAAATGGTATGGCCCACTTGAGTTTCGTTTACTGATGATTTTTGAGATATCTCATAACCTAAAGGGGACACATCAAATCCACGATGTTGATGTTCGACACACATCATGATGGGGCCCACAAAACTTACATCAATTCTTAGGTTCTCACGAGGTCAGTAAGTTGGGTCACAATTTTAACTAGAATATTTGGCCCATTTTACATGTGTAGTCCATTCACTTTATTTTATTGATCAATACTCTCAATTTGACTAGTTACTCGCCTCAATCAGGTTACATATGAGAAAGATATTGGGCATACAAGATTGATCAACAATTTCAGTGAAATTTGATATAAACATCTAAAGTTATTTACTCTTTAATTTGAAGTGATTAGATTGTCCAAAAACGATTAAAGGTTCAATTAGTGGATGTGCCTAATAATTTAGTAATTTTATTTTTCACAAATAAATTTAACATTCTTTTTTTCAAAATTTATATATATATTTTTTACTCTTTTAATTAAATATCATTTTTATTATAAATAAATTCAACATTTTTTTTACAAAATTTAGTTTTCTTTTTTAAAATATATACATTTTTACAATTTGTCAATTTTTTTCACAATTTTGTTTAATTTTTTAAATTTCTTTTTCAAAATATCATTTTTTTAATCTCACTTTTGTTATCTAAGTTTTCAATTTTTCTTGTCAAAATACAAAATTTAGTTTTTCTTAAAAAAAATATATATTTTTTTTTACAATTTGTCAATTTTTTCACAATTTTGTTTAATTTTTTAAATTTTCTTTTTCAAAATATCATTTTTTAAATATCACTTTTGTTATATAACTTTTTAATTTTTCTTGTCAAAATACAAAATCTAGTTTTCTTATTTAAAATATATATATTTTTAGAATTTGTTAATTTTTTCACAATTTTGTTTAATTTTTTAAATTTTCTTTTTCAAAATATCATTTTTTTTTTAAAATTATCAACATTTTTTTTTAATTTCAAAATTTAAATTTTTCTTAAACATTGTTAATTATTTTTCTAAGCTTCTCAACTATTTTTCAAAAGAGTTTTGGATCAATTTGATCTTTGCAGTTTACCTTCATCTAGATCTCCTTTACATTATCAACAAGTTGGATTGCAAATAAACATTACTAAAACCTTACGATGGGCTCTTTATAATTTTTAATGACGAGGTACTATATTATCATTCTTTCCAATGGTGTGGTCCACTTAAGATTCAAATCTACACAATTTTTTATACCCGGCCCAAAAATGGGGTGGAGAAATGTATGGGCGACAAGGATATACAACACATCATCAAAATCTCACTTTTGTTATCTAACTTTTCAATTTTTCTTATCAAAATACAAAATCTAGTTTTCTTTTTTAAAATATATATTTTTTTACAATTTGTCAATTTTTTCACAATTTTCTTTAATTTCTTAAATTTTCTTTTTCAAAATATCATTTTTTTTAATCTCACTTTTGTTAAATAACTTTTCAATTTTTGTTGTCAAAATACAAAATCTAGTTTTCTTTTTTTTTTTTAAATATATTTTTTTACATTTTATCAATTTTTTCACAATTTTATTTAATTTTTAAAATTTTCTTTTTCAAAATATCATATTTTTATCAATTTTTTTTTTCAAAATTATCAACATTATTCAAAGTTCTTAATTTATTTTTTTTCATAATCTAGATTTTTATAAAATAACAGTTTTTTTTTTTTTCAAAATTTAAAAATTTTTTAAACATTGTTAATTATTTTTCTAAGCTTCTCAACTTTTTTTTTTTTTTTTTGAAATTAATAAATTTTTTGAGCTTTTTCATTTTTGACCTGAGCATTAGAGACGGTCTGTGACAGTCTCTAATAAGGACGGTCTTTGATAGTCTTTGATAGAGACGGTCTTTGACAGGGCTATAAGACGGTTTAGGACCGTCTCTAATAGAGACAGTCCTTGACAGTCTCTAATAGAGACGGTCTAGGGTCGTCTCTAATAGAGACGGTCTTTAACCGTCTCTACTAAAGACGGTCTTTGACAGGGCTGTAAGACGGCTAAGAACCGTCTCTAATAGAGACAGTTTTTGACCGTCTCAGATTGCAAGTAAAAGACGGCCAATAACCATCTCTAATGCAGACTGCCAATGACTGTCTCAGATGACGGCATATAAGACGGTCAAGGACCGTCTCTAATGCGGACGACCAATGACCGTCTCAGATGACCCATATAAGACGGTCAACGACCGTCTTAAATGATTTGTGGATGTTCAAATTTTTAAGACAATATTAAGGACGGTCAGGGGCCGTCTAAAATTTTTGAGACAGTTTATGGCCGTCTCTAAAGCGTCTTTAAACCAAGCAATTTTAGAGACGGTCTAGAACTGTCTCTAAATCCGTCATTTTTTTTTTCCATTTTTCACGTAGTGCAACATTCTTAGGGTCTTCAAAATCCGTTGGTTGTTCAACATACACTTCTTCATTTAGATCGCCATTTAAGAAAACACTCTTTACATCCATTTGATAAATTTTGAATTTTCTAAAGTAAACAATGGATATAAATAGTTTGATTGATTCAACACGAGCTACTGGGGCAAATGTTTCATCATAATCGATGCCTTCAATTTGAGTGTACCCTTGTACAACCAGTCTAGCCCTGTTTCGAATTATATTACCAAGTTCATCAGACTTATTTTTGAAAATCCATTTAGTTCCGATAATATGTTTATCTTTAGGTCTAGGAATAAGATACTAAACATCATTTCTCACAAATTGGTTAAGCTCTTCTTGCATTGCAACAATCTAGTTTTCGTCAGTAAGAGTTTCTTTTACGTTAGCTGGTTTTATCTGGGATGTAAAACACACGTAATTACATATATCTTCTAGTTGTCTATGAGTGCGCACACCAGTGAGAGGGTTTCAAGAATTTGAGTGGATGGATGATCTTTAACAATCCTCGGTTCAGAGTTAGTTTGATTTGATGAAGTATCTGGTTTGTCAATTAAAAGAACTTCATCATTAATTGAACTTGAGGCAGTGTAATTAGGTGATCGTCAATGACCACATTAATGGACTCTTGAATAACACTAATCCTCTTATTCAGTACTCAATATACTCGACTGTTTAATGAATACCCTAAAAAGGTCCCTTCATCACTTTTAGTGTCAAACTTGCCCAGATTTTCACGGTCACATAAAATATAACACTTGCTGCCGAAAACTCGAAAGTATTTGACAGTAGGCTTCTTATCGAACCACATTTCATAAGCCATTTTATTATTTGACTTACTAGTGTAAATACGGTTAATTATATAGCAAGCAGTATTTACTGCTTCAGCCCAAAGATTTTTAAAGAGCTTCATACTATTCAACATTACATTTGCCATTTCTTGAAGCACTCTATTTTTTATTTCAATAATTCCATTTTGTTGTGGTGTTTTGGGTGCAGAGAATTCATGTGATATTCCCTGATCGCAACAGAATTTCTGGAAACTGCTATTCTCAAATTCTGATAAATGATCACTACAGATCTTACAAACTTGAGAACCTTTTTCAGTTTGGATTCGTTTGAGAACCCTTTTTACTTCATCAAAGGTTTTTAACTTATCCCTTAAGAAATCTACCTAAGTGAATCTGGTAAAATCATCGACGATTACTAGTATGTATTTTTTCCCACCTCGACTCTCCATCCTGGTTGGTCCTATAAGATCCATGTGGAGAAGTTCGAGAGGTTTGGATGTGGTATTGGAGTCCACCTTTTTGTGGGCACTCCTAGTTTGTTTGCCAATCTGGCATTCACCATCTATTTTGTCTACTTTTTGTAATTTAGGTAGACCTCTTATCAGTTCTATTTTGCTCAATCTATATAAATTGCGGTAGTGTACATGTCCAAGGCATTTATGCCATAACTCGGTCTCATCAGTATGGACCATGTAACACAATTGACTAGATGAGTTAGAATCACTTACAATATAGCAGTTTTTAGAAGTTCAACGACTAGTTAATATAACAGAACCCTTTTTGTTTTAAATTTCACAACCTTGGTTAGTAAATTTTATGCTATGATTGTTATCGCATATTTGAGATATGCTTAACAGATTTTGTTTTAACCCTTCAACATATAAAACATTCTTAAATAAGGGAAGGTTAAAGAGTTGAACCGTACCTTGGCCAATAATCTTGCAGTTGCTACCATCACCAAATGTGATTGAACCATCAGCCATGTCTTTAAGATCGGTGAATAGACCTTTATCACCAGTCATATGCCTTGAGCATCCACTGTCTAAGTACCACTTTGAATGACTTGTAGCTTTGAAAGCCGCGTGGGCAACCAAGCAAGTAATCTTAGGAACCTATTTCATAACTGTTTTGGGTTTAAGAGTATAGTTGGTCTTCTTATGTTTGTAGTTGTTATAAGAATGACCTACTGAGTTAGATTTTAAGAGCTCCTTAAGTAAATCAACTATTTTTTCAGCTAAAGGATTTCGGTTCTGATTTTTATAGTTGATATGATTACTTTTAGGTTTGAAAGATTGAAAAGTTTTGGCATTTTTAGAAAATTTTTGATTTGAACTATTCCCTTTTAAGTTTGAGGACTCTCATTTCACAAACTTAGGAGGAGTATACTTCTGTTTAGGAGAAATATCTCTATTGTAGCCCAAATTAGATCGGTTGCCACATTTTCTTGATCCAGATAAAAGTTTTTCTAACTTTGTATCACCTTGGGCATACCTCCATGTATCCTTTAAACTCAAAAGTGAAGAAACTTCAAGTTTAAGTTTTTCATTTTCAGATTTCAGATTTTCAATAAGGGAGGTTTTAAATGCTAAATCGCATTTGCATTTTTCAAAACAATCTGAAATGTGGGATTTTTCTAAAACAAGATAATCAAAATTTTCTTTAAGCTTTGAAAACTTTTCTTTTTGAAGTTTAAGTTTAACAACAATTTTACAACTCTCCTTATAAAGGGCATTATAAGCATCTTGAAGATCATCTTCATTTCCATGATCACTATTTAGATTTTCTTCACTAGTTGAATCATCATTATCTGAAAAAGTGAATTTGGCTAGAGTCATAAGGGCTTTAACTTCACTACCTGACTCAGATTCAGAATCTTCTGATTCAGAAGAGGCTTCAGAGTCAGAGGATTCATCCCAAGTAGCTAACATTCCTTTCTTTTCTAGGTTTGTCCTTTCTAGGACATTTGTTTGTTAAATGCCCATATTCATGGCAGTTGTAACATTGACTATCTTTTAAAGATTTCCAAGTTTTAGGTTTAGATTTCTTCTTATCATTAGATTTTTGAAAATCAACCCTCTTTTTACTTTTAAAAATTTTGTAAAACTTTCTCGCTAAAAGGGTCATATCATCTTTGGAATTTTATAAATCAGAATTTTCTTGAGAAATACAATTAGAAGATTTAAGGGCGATAGATTTACCTTTAGGAGATTTAAAGTTTAACTTATAGGTTTGTAAAGAACCAACTAATTCTTCTACCCTCATATTATCCGTATTACGAAATTCCTGGATCGCAGTTACCATAGAATTGAACCGTTCAGGAAGCGAGCGTAGTATCTTTGCACATACTTTGCTTTCTGGAATTTTATCACCAAGACCCCACATAGAGTTCACAATGTCATTTAATCTAGTATAGAAGTCCATGAACATTTCATTTTCTTCCATATGTATTTCTTCAAATTTGGTTGTGAGGATTTAGACTTTAGATTTCTTGACAATTTATGTTCCCTCGTGTGTCATTTCAAAAATATCCTAGGCTTGCTTTACAGAATCACATGATATGATTCTTTTGAATTCATCCGGTGATAGTGCGCAAGTAATAACATTTAGTGCTTTTGCATTTGCACTACTCTCACTTTTCTGAAGTGTGGTCCAAGAGAAGTAAGGTATAATTCTCATAGATTTGGATCCATCGATTCCAGTTACTTGAGTGCTAGGAGGGGTCCATTCAGTTACTGTGACTAGCCACAAGCTCTCATCCATGGATTTTAAAAAAATCTTCATTCTGGCATTCCAATAGGCATAATTGGTGCCATCAAATGGTGGAGACCTAGTGATTGAAAGGCTATCAAAATTTGACATCTTATGAATAGCTTAGATCGATTAGCTTAGGAAATAAATCCAAAAATATAATAATTAGAACGAGCTATTAGGCTCTGATACCACTTGAAAAGGCCAAGCTATATGTCCTAGAGGGGGGGGGGGGGGTGAATAGGACTATGCCAAATTAAAACGATAACAACAGAATTTAAACAATAAGATAGCCTTATAAACAAATAAATGAAAGATAACACTATAATCAATTCACAATACTGAAATGTAAAGCAACCTCGAATGTATGAGTATTGAGAGATTGATACAAATGTTGTTCTAAGGACAACCTTACACCAAAAACCAAGGTTTATGGTAGGACAACCTAATTCCTAGAAAGGTCATTGTATTAAAAACTCAAACTTGTTACAGAGGAATAAATAGATAAATAACAAAGGAAATGAAATCTAAGTTATTACAACATTCTCCACAATGCTTGAAATGTAAAAGATTACAACATTCACATCCACAAATATATTCCACAAACTTGAATGATAAAAGATATAGAAAATAAATCACACATCCACAAAACACAAAGAATTATAGTGGTTCACCTGTGTGTACACCAACTGTTAAACAACAGGCACACAACTTGCTACTCCACTCCTAATATCCTCACGCAGGGGATATTAGCGTTCACTATGAAAATAGGTTTTTCTAGGTTCACCTAAAACCCTCACAATTGTGTCTTTCTAATGGGCTTACACAATTCAAAAAACCCCACAATGAGTTTTCTGGATCACCTCAGATAAACCAAACAATGAGATTTTCTGGCTCAATCTCAAAAGAAACCAAAAACAAAAGATTTACACAAATGTAAAATACCTGGATTTCTCCTTTTATTGCAGCCCAAAAGAACCAAATTGGAGTAGAAGTTCGAATAGAAGTTCAATGTCCAATACTCACTTAAGAAATGGTTTTAGGTTCTAATTTGATTATAAATTAAATCAAGTTGGGCTAGCTTTATTTGATTTTGATTCCAAGAAGTGGAATATCACAATTCCTCTTTCAAATCAGATTGAAATGCAGAAACAAAATCAAATATGAAAAGCTAATAAAACGAGAATATTAAATATAAACAATATAGCTTAAGAAGTTTACAAACTTATCTCGCAGAGTGATGCCTTGATTTTACTTGAATTGAATATCAAACTCTGAAAATCATGCTCTATTTATAGTTGCAGAAATCACGTCTACGACTGGTCCTGTGGACATTACGACTGGTCATAGGATGAACTGATTTTTGAAATTTTGATCGCGATCGGATAAAACCGTTTCACGACTGGTCGTAGGCACTTCACGACCGGTTGTAAGGCCTCCATGACTAGTCGTGACCTACCCATGACTGGTCATGAAGAACCAAAAATGGTTGTTGGAGTTTGAGTCATAGCTGCTGGACTGGTTGTGAATGAGTCGGGCACTGTTATAGGACCGGTCGAGCAGTCTTCAGGAGTGGTCGTAGCTCAACCAAAAAATTCTGAAAATTTGCAACAACGTAGGACTGGTCATGGAATTTCTTGGATTGGTCGAGCCAGTGCTAGGACTAGTCGAACAAAGTCTAGGACTAGTCGAAGAATAGACCAAACACTTATAAAATGATTTAATTTGAATTATGTATTCAAAATGACCTACCCTAAGGTCAATTGAAGGTCTTTCATACCTTGGACATGATGTATGAACATTGAACCTTCTTTTCTTCAAATGATTGACGTTCTTTGAAGTTCATGAATCTTGAGATCTCAACACCCGATGAAGCTTGTATTTGAGATTTTTAGAAGCTTGATTTCATAGTACTTGAGTTGTACTTCACCTTGAGTTTGATCTTGCATTTCTTGAAGGAGACCTTTGTTCTTGACCTGAAGTATTGTCAATCTCCCCCTTTGTACATCTTAGTTCTTGAAGTACATCTTTGTTCTTGTGCATGAGATGCATTGACTTGAACATATATATTAATGTGCTACACAAGACACATACTGTGGTTTTGGCACAACAAAATTTGACAATCAAAAGGACAAATAACAATTGTACTTACAGTTGAGACGATGTCCATTCACCTTAAAATTGTTGCCATTCATTGGATTGTCAATCTTAATGGCCCCATGAGGATATACAGTTTTAACAATGAAGGGACCGATCCAATGAGAGCAAAGCTTACTTGGAAAAAGATGTAATCGAGAATTATACAAAAGGACCTTTTGACCCGGTGTTAATGATTTTCAAAGAATGTTTCGTTCGTGAAATACCTTCATTTTGTCCTTGTAAATTCTTGAATATTAAAAAGCATCGCTCTGGATTTCTTCAAGTTCATTTAATTGAAGTTTGCGCAGCGAGCTAGCGTTGTCCAAGTTGAAGTTTAATTTTTTAATTGCCCAATTAGCTTTATGTTCCAACTCCATAAGTAAATGGCAAGCCTTCTTATAGACGAGTTTAAAGGGAGACATTCTAATGGGGCTCTTATAAGTTGTACGGTTGGCCCATAAAGCGTCGATCAACCTAATTGACCAATCCTTTTGGTCGGGATTCACCATTTTTTCTAAAATTTGTTTAATTTTTATGTTGAAAATTTCGTTTTGACAGCTTTGTTTGTGGGTGATAGGGGGTGCTCACTTTGTGTGAAATGCCATATTTTTTATTAAGTTATCGAATGACCTATTACAAAAGTGTGAGCCACCATCACTTATGATGGCTCTAGGTGTTCTAAACTGGGACAAAATGTTCTCCTTTAAGAATTGAATGACTGTGTGATGGTCATTGTTCTGGCATGGAATCACCTCAACCCATTTAGTAACATAATCAATTGCTAGCAAAATGTAATTATGTTAAAATGATTAGGGGATGGTCCCATGAAGTCAATGCCCCAGCAATCAAATGCTTTTATGATTGGGATGGGGTTTAGTGGAACATGTTTTTACGGGACAATTCTCCTAATTTTTTACAATGCTCACATGCTTTGCAAAACTTGTGAGTGTCTCTGAACATAGTGGGCCAATAAAAGCTGCACTGTAGGATTTTGACCGTGGTCTTTTTGGTAGAAAAATGACCGCCACAAAGCCTAAGTGTGATAGAAGGAGATTATGCTCTGGTATTCGATGTCTGACATGCATCTCCTTAGAATTTAATCTCGGCAGTATTTGAACAAATATGGGCCATTCCAGATAAACTTGCATATCTTAACATAAACAATTTTCTTATCTTGTGCAGTTTAATGTGTGGAGTGAAACCTGTGGTAAGATAATTTGTAATATCAGTGAACCAAGGTAATTAGGAGAGTTTAAACAATTGTTCATCAAGGAACATATCGTTTATTAGTGTTGGCTCAAGGGAATCAAATATGACGAGTCTGGAGAGATGGTCAGCCATTACCGTAACACCCCATACTTTTTAGTACTCGGGTGTTACCGTGTAACATAACTTATTATAAATTCAAACCTAACTTATTCAAACCCTTATGTTCATTCTAATCTAAATCCGACTATTGAAAGAAATCCCCACCTATAGATCAAGCGATCCATCTGTTAATACTCAAGATGGACCACCACGTCTTTAGAGAAACCTATTAGGATTTCGATCACTTTGATGAATAAATCAGACCGTCCACCTTGAATTCTTAGACCTGGATCAATAGACCCATTAATCATCTAACTTTTGAAACTCCCATAGATGATACATCACTTAATCACTATGATTAGGCCACTTGATCACTAAACTTACTGATGATTTTCACCTAAGTTAGGCTGAGAATCATAAGAATCAACAATGATCACATTTAGAATTGATATGACCATCAATTATTCATAAATTGTAAAATAACCCTATATTTAGAAAGCGTGGCCCACTTGAGCCTTAGATATGCCTAATCTTCAATAAAGGGCCCTGCTTAAGAACCCCGAGGTGGAATAAACGGTGTGGATTGTATGTAAACATCACATATGGGTCCCACCTTGCAATGCGAGTGCACGAAAGAAATGTGCACCTACTACTCGTTGGACCAAGAACCTCAGTCAAAGTGGGTTTGACCGACGCTACCCGAAGAGGAAGGATTCCTTCCTCCTTTTTCCCACTCTGTTAGACTTAAAACAGTCGTCGTCCTTGTATTTGGTTTGTGGCCCACCATCAGGACCCGATTGGATAATTGGAACCATACATCGAGTGTGGCCGTCAGTTCTAGACAAAACCCCAACAAAATCATCTATCATTTCCCACATACAAGTGCACAATGCCAGACACAAATAGGCAAGCATGTGAGTGAAAAGTGCTTCCTACCCCCTCCAAAACCAAGCCACCGTCACCAATGCGTGCCACCTAGAGCTGATCCAAACCATTCATCTCGTAGACCATCCCTGTCTGACCAAAACCATGTCGTCCGTACAAACCCATGCACACGTGCACGTGCGCAATGATAGGTGCAAGTAGGGTGTGCATGGTTGGGAATTTTTGAAAACGGAAATCTTATTTCATTTTCTGCCAGTTGTTGCAATCCACGTGCTTTCCCTTCTTTTCATCCCAACCCTCCGATGTAGCTCGATCTCATCCCTTCAAACGGCATCCTCGGGTATTGTTTGAGGTTTTCCCTCCGACGTTACTGTTGAAACCAAACCATTAGGAAACAGTAATAACCATTCACCGGGTGGGTACCACAATCATCCTGGGACAAATCCAAACCGACCATGTGTTACTGATCGTAACATTAGCCACTCGGTGATGACCTGCCATTAACATTTGGTCATCTCCTCCGTCTGTTTGAAGACCCATCACCTGATGATGGGGCCCATTTGAGGATCTGAGCTGTCCATTAGCTGGGCCAAGGTACCAGAAACTTGCTCCCGGTGCCAGACCATGCAAGCTATTTAAAGAAGCCTGACTTGGATCAGCGAAATCTCACCGTATTAAGTCTGGGATCGAAACTGGCTTAACATAGCTAATCCAATGCTTAGTTGTAGTTGGGATTTCAAGGATGAGATTAGTGTGGCTTATAAAAGCCACTTTTTATAGCTCTATTTCTAAAAACAGAAAATGAGAGAGGAGTGTCATATTTTCTTCTTCTTTCTTCTTGTCGCTGGCCGCTGCCGCACTTGGATCGACCCGATTAAGTTATCGGGCAGAGCTGCTAGCTGTTACAACAAAAGAAAAGGAGAGAGGAAGCAAAAGAAGAGAGGACGCAAAAGAAAAGAGTGAGGGAGAGATAGGGAGGCAGGGGAGCGACAATCGAGTCGTGCGATCGAGCCAACTTGTCGGGGTTATTGTGTTACATTGAGTCAAGTTGATCCAGTTTAAGCTATGCATCTGGTCCAGGTTCTTCTAGGGATAGTGAGAGGGAGAAAGAAGAGAGAAAGAGAGGAAAACAATAGGAGAAAGAAGACACGGGAGAGAAGAAGTAGTGGGTGATGCACCACCTCGAGTCAGGGCGAGTTTGGGGCGAATCGGGCCTTGCACTCCTTCGAGTCATGCTGAGTTAGGGACGTGCTTAAGTGTAGATGTTGCTGGTATGGCTAAGAGAAGTAAGTTAAAAGAAGGGAGGAGAAAGGGGATGAGTGAGAGAGAGAGAAGTGAGAGTTGTGCCGCAACAACTCAGCCCGACCGAGTTGTGGGCTAGGTTGAAATGTTGGGCATGTTTGGATGGGCCCTGTCTAAGTCCGTAGTTGTTGGATTTCCAGTAGAAAAAAAAAAAGAGAAGTAGAGAAAGGAAAGAGAGAAGAGGAATAAAGAGAGAGAGAGAGAGACCAAGCGGTTCGCCGCACCGACTCGACTCGACTCACCCGAGTCGTTGGATGGGGCTGGTGTGTTTGACCTGGGTAAAGATGGGTTTGATAGCCATTGTTGTACCTTTTACAGCTAGAAGGAAGATGAAGAGAGAGAGAGAGAGATAGAGGGAGAGGGAGAGGGAGAGTCATCGGTCAGTTGACATAGGACTGAGTTAACTCGCTAGATATTGAGTTGGGCCGCACTCAACTACGGCTGAGATATAAACTCTCTACCATCTTGTGTTGTAATTTAGATTTGATTATTTAATTAGACGTTATCACTACGAAGCTTGTATTTCTCAAAACCCTAACCTTAAGTTAGAGTGTGGGTCAATGTTCACTAGATAACATAATCAAGACACTAACGTTGATCCTAACAGTAGATAGTTTTTAAAACTTTGAGCTAACCGTGTGATTTACAATTCATGGAAGGATATGATTTAAAGGGTGTGCACTCCCTATCAACATCAGTTAATGATTCAACTCATAAGGTGATGATTTCTTTCCCTTAAGCTTTCCACTTTCCTATTAGTTTAAGTGATAGTTCATGTTCTAATTTTAGTTGATAATTGTTATCTCCGTTTGATTATTACTTTCACTAATTGTTGGATTTGACTTCTAACTTATATGCTCGATATTTATCATGTATAAACATATGTATGTTGCACTTGTATACGTTCTCATGCTTGTGGATTGCTTATCGAACTTAAACTGGTACATCTACAAGTGGGAAACCCCACTTATGAATGTGCATCCAGACTTGAGATGTAACTTGACTGATTGTGACTATAATGGGCTCCCGACCTAGTGGCCATTTAACTTAAGTTGTTGTGGACTTACCATCTTGTGGAAACTTGTGCCCTCTATGGATTTTATGTGAGGTTTGCTCTTTGCGGCTTTGATATAATATTTGCTATTTGCGGCTTCGATGTGATATTTGCCCTATGTGGCTTTCATTTGATTTTTGCCCTAAGTGGCTTGATAGATTATTTTTGCATATCTATGCGATGGTAAGATCTACTTGTGGCACTATGATTGGCCACTGGTCGAGGAGGCTGCCATTAAACATCCTAATGGTGGAGTCTCATGAACCGGGGATGGTGGTATGGGACCTATGCCGGAGCTGTCGGCCTAGGTTGGGTGATGAGCCCCCTGTAATGACCTTTGAGCTTTCTTAAATTGGCTAGTTGTAATCAGAATAATAACGGTTTAGCTAATCATGCATTCTTAGCATACGGGTGATGACGGGTGGCTAATTGTAGATGTTATAGAACGTGCCCTTAGGCCTTAGTGTGGTATCATTTCGCTAGCTCCCAAACAATCGACTATCGACCCACGTCCGTGATGTACGATATCTTGGTCACTATGCTTGTATGTGATGTACACACGTGATGTACTTTACAGGTGACCGGCCATATGCATGGGTGACGAGCCCAAGTTCGACTGGATAAGCATCCCCAGGTCGATGTGCATTCACGCATCCATGCATTTAAGTAAGACTGCATCATACATTGTTTTAGATGCTTTATTCTTTTAAACTATGCTTAACTAATGCGGCGGTGTGTAATCTTGAGGGAAACTCTCACTAAGCTGGCCACTCATTCGTCGACTATATAACCATACAAGTAGCGTATGTGGTTTAAATAATATCATGTCCAGATCGATGAAGAGCAGAGTACAATTATCAAGGATGCATGGTTGTATCTGCCAAGAGAAGCTGCACAATCTTGCGACTCAAGTTTATATGCATTTTATTATTTCTCATGTGTTAAATTATGTAATTCTTGTATTTGTTAGCATAAATATGTTGGTTTGTATAAGTCATTTGGGCAGCCACTCATATATTCTAAATGTAAATGCAAATTTTCCTTTATATTTAATTTGTCCATCTTCCACTAAACTGTTAAATCTGAAAGAAAAAAAAAAGAAGAAAAAAATACCCGAATTTGACTATCTTTAAAGGTTAACACTCAGGTTTTTGGAGAACGAGTCATATACTCGGGTTCTGAAAACTCGGGCGTTATAACTACGTTCTCTACCCCTTTTTTTATTGCGTATTTCAATATTAAATTATTGGAGTAGGAGGACCCATCTTATCAAAGGAGGCTTGGTATCCTTCTTAAAAAGAAGATATTTAAGCGCCACAAGATCGGTATAGATAATAATCTTGGATCTAATCAAGTATGACCTAAATTTATCCAAAGTGAATACTACGGTTAGGAG
The DNA here is from genome assembly GCA_021015155.1 of Magnolia officinalis. Taxonomy (NCBI): domain Eukaryota; kingdom Viridiplantae; phylum Streptophyta; class Magnoliopsida; order Magnoliales; family Magnoliaceae; genus Magnolia; species Magnolia officinalis. Next base: position 30,617,896 of record JAJHSJ010000010.1, on the reverse strand, counting down.
TTCCTTATCCGTAGTTTAGTAATTCACTTGGGCAAAATTTAGAGTTCTACTCGCGTAGTAAATCACGTAAGGCTTCTTCTCCTTTCTTTGGCCCAACGCCACCCCAATAGCATAGTTAGATGCATCGCACATAATTTCAAAAGGAATACTCCAATCGGGTGGTTACATGATAGGAGTCGAAGTCAACATGGCCTTGAGCTTAAAGAAAGCTTCCTGACATTTTTCACTCCACTCGTATGGAACATCCTTTTGGAGGAGATTGCATAAACAATGAGAGAGATAATTAAAGTCCTTAATGAACCTCCTGTAAAACCCGACATGCCCTAAGAAGGAATGCACATCACATATGCTTTTGGGTAGAGGTAGGTTAGAGATTAAGTCAATTTTAGTCTTGTCTACCTCAATTCCCTTAGACGAAATTATGTGTCCAAGAACTATCCCCTTGGGAACCAAGAAATGACATTTTTTCCAATTCAACACAAGATTTTTTTTTTCTTCACATCTCTTCAGCAATGTTGAAGACTTTGAAGGCATTCGATAAAGGATGGAGGGAAGATAGAGAAATCATCTATGAAGACTTATAAATATTGCCCCACCATATCAGAAAAATGTTTAACATACATTGTTGAAATGTGGTAGGAGCATTACACAGTCCAAATGGCATGCTTTGGTAAACAAATGTGCCAAAAGGACATGTGAACGTGGTTTTCTATTGATCTTTAAGGGCTATCTCTATCTAATTATAGCCTGAATACTTGTCAAGGAAACAGTAATAAGAGTGACTAGCTAACCTTTTTAACATTTTATCAATGAAAGGCAAAGGAAAGTGTAAGTGCTTATACTTAAAGCACACTTAGTGTTGTCAAATTTTGTAATCCTAGATGGATCACAAGGATTTATGAAGATGTTCTTCAACAACTCATGAAGATAACTTAAATATTGCCTCGGTATCTCAAGATCGGCTCGACATCTCAAGCGTTAAAGACTTTATATAGTTCAAGACTGAAGCACTCTGTATATGTCAACCATCAGGTGGTATAACCTTAGAATGACCTTAGGTTAGGTCTTTAAATCATGGCCGTTAATATATATATATATATATATATATATATATATATATATATATATATATATATATATATATATATATATGCATAATGTAAATCCACTGAAGTTCGCCCAGCCCAACTTCTAGTTAGGCTCGTATACAGCAACATTCAAAAAATCTGTTGTAAGTTTGGCTAGCCTAACTTTGGATTAAGTCAGCCTAACTTCGAACTGGGCCAGCCCGTAAGTTCGCGGGTCAAGTTTCTAACAATGCATTTCTTCAGAATTTAGGGAGATTCAGCTAGTCGAAATGGAGGTTTGGCTAGCCGAATTTCGGCTTGGGACAGATAAATTTTTGAAAATTCTTATCCCACAAAATTCGAGTACCGTTGAAATGATATCATTGGAATTCGACCAGCCGAACTGAAAATCAGGCTATCCGAATTTCCAAGACCTTTGGCTATAAATAGAGGCCTTTTTCCATTCATTTAAACAACGAAAGATAAGTATTATATTTACTTTTATTTCATTTTTGTTTTTCTGAGATAGCTCAGAAATCTCAGCGGGTTGTTTTGTGGTAAGCCTATGAAAATCACAAATTGGGTTTTGTTGTGATAACCCATGAAAATCACAGGAACGGTATAAGGTTGTTAAGGTGAACCTACGAAAACCTTGAAATAGTGAAAACCAAAATTATAAGGGTAGCAATTTTGGGAGTGAAGTAGGTGTGAGGTTAAGCATCGAACCACTATAACTCTTTGTGCATTGACAGTGATTGTTTATTTCTTTATTGATTTCCTTGTGTTGATTGTCTCATGCTAAAGTTTGATATTTTAATCTCAAAGATGTCGTGAAATAAGGTTGTCCTGTCTAAATCTTTGAGGTGAAGGTTGTCCTACGAACTATTTGGAATCAAGATTTCAATACTTTAAGCAATTGAGAGTATTTGTTTTATTATTCCGCATTATATCGAAATATATTGTATTTCCTATTCACGCCCCCCCTCTAGGACATCCATAGCTCGTCCTTTCATAAAGTGGTCTTTCCTTGTGACGGTATTCAATTTTCTATAGTCAATGCACATCCTCTAACAAGTAGTGACTCTAGTTGGCATGAGTTCATTATTGGCATTAGCTACAATGGTGATTCCAGACTTCTTAGGAACCACCTGTGTTGGACTCACACATTGACTGTCAGATATAGGGTATATAATAATCACATCCAATAATTTAAGTACCTCGGCCTTAACCACTTCATTCGTGTTTGGATTTAAACGACGTTGTGGTTGTCTAGAGCTTTTTGCAGATGAATGCAGTGAGTATAAATTAAATGGTTAATTCCCTTAAGGTCCGCAACTAACTATCTAAGGGCTCCCTTATGTTCTTTTAGAGTAGCAATAATCATACTCTCTTGTTCTTTTTTAAGGTGGAAAGAAATCACCACCAGGTATGTCTCATCTTGACCTAAGTGCATATTTTTTAGATCGGCGGGCAAAGGCTTTAGGTCAAGCTTCAATGCTTTGAAACTAGACGATAAAGGCATTGTATCAGTTTGGGCCAAAGTCTCAAACTGTGGCCTTCACACCTCCACCGGTCAATTTCAAGTATTGACATCGTATCAAGCAATGCATCCATCTCCCTTATCATGTCATCATCCAAATTAGGGGAGTGGGTCAAGCACGTCTCTAAAGTGTCGGAGTATGGAGTCAAAAGTGCTCTATCTTCCACGAACGAATCAATCATGTTAACATCATGGGTATTGTGGACATCCTCAAGCCATTTGCTCATATTGTAAAAAATATTCAACTCTAATGTCATGTTTCCAAAAGATAATTTCATAATTTCATTCCTACAATTTATGATAGCATTTGATGTGGTGACCAAGAATGACGAGAATCTGAGTGCTTGCTTCAATGATGGGGTGAATGTCTAGAATGATAAAATTAACCGAATAATAGAACTTATTGACCTGGACAAGCACATCCTCGATCATCCCTCTCAGTACACAGACTAAACGGTCAGCAAGTTGAAGTGTGGTCTTGGTGGGTTTTAATTCACTAAGGCCAAGTTGTTCGTATACTGAGTAAGAGATTAAATTCACACTCGCTAAGAAATCAAGAAGTGCGTGCTCGATCCAGTGATCCCTAATTACACAAGAGATAATTGGGCTACCTGGATCTTTTTACTTTTGCAACACATCTTGCCTTAGGATGACACTAAGTTTTTCAATCAAAAAGTGTAAGTGCTATAGTTGATAGCCTCATTATATTGTCAAATTTGTGGTGCTAAAGACACTGTATGTATCTTGTTATGAAGTTTGCATACGGGAAGAACAAAGCTCTACATATGATGTGCCAAGTCTCACAAGATCAGCTTCGATAGACAAGCAAGGTTCACAAGTCAAGAAGTCTCGAGAATGTACCACTTTCAAGACTCAAGATCTCAAGATGCTTTCAAGTTCAAGCTACACCAAGATCTCAAGTTTCATTATGCTTAAGGTCACTCATCTTTAAGTTTCAATGTCCTTACTTCACTATTGAGGTATGACTGACCATAAGTTGACCTTTAGAGTAGGCCATTTTGGATACATAAGTCATATCTTTTATATAAGAGAGTTTGGTCAACTTTGTTCGACTAGTCCTAGCTCTGCTTCGACCAATCTTAGAATTTACTGGATCAGTAGTAAGTTTGTTACAATATTCAAAATTTCTTTTATTAAGCTACGACTAGTCCTGAGGTCTCTTCAACTAGTCGTATGAACAGTGTCGATTGATCCTTCGACCAGTCGTAGACCTACGACTCAAACTCCAGTGATGAAATTCGACTTACTTCGACTAGTCGTGTGCAACCTTCGACCCGTCGAAGGTGTCCTTCGACCAGTCGTAGACTACCTTTAACTAGTCGTGAAACGACCTTATCTTATCGTGCTCGAATTTTCAAATATCAGTTGGTCCTACGACCAGTCGTAGTGACTTAAGACCAGTTGAAGACATGTTTAGCTCACCTATAAATAGAGCACGAATCTCAGAATAAAATATGAAATTCAAGCTAATTTAATTCGGCCTTCTGATAGATTATTTTGTTCTCCATTCAAGCTAAGTGTGCTTATTTAATATTCTCTTTCTTTAACTTTGTTAATTGATTTTGTTTCTTACATTCCAATCTAATCTGTAAAGAGGAAGTTTTATTTTCCTTTTACTGGAATCAAAATCAATTCAAGCTAGCCCGTTTGTTTTAATTTAAAATCTATTAGAACTTAGAACCATTATAAAGTAAGTATTGGACATTGATCTTGAACATTCAAATCTCTACTCCAACTCGGTTCTTTTTGGGCTGCTACAACGAAGGAGAAATTCAGGTATTTTACATTTATTGTAAATTCAATTATTTTAGTTTTATTTGAGGTTAAGCCAGAAAAATCTCGAAGTTGTTGGTTATCTGAGGAGAACCAGAAAACTCAGAAGTGAGGGTTTTTGAATTGTGTAAGCCCTTTGAAAAAGACACAATTGTAAAGGTTTTGGGTTAACCTGTGAAAACCTATTTGATAGTGAATACTAATACCCCCTGTGTGAGGATATTAGGAGTGGAGTAGCATTCTGTGTGACTGTTGTTGAACAGTTGGTGTACACACAGGCGAACCACTATAACTCTTTGTGTTGTGTTGATGTGTGCTTCATTTTCCTATCTTTGATTATTCAGTTGTGGAATGTATGTGGATGTGAATGTTGTAATAATTTTATTTCATGCTCAGTGGTGAATGTTGTAATAGTTTAGATTTACATTTTCACAATTTATCTCTTGCTATTCCTTTATTTGTTTGAGTTTCAGTTTATCTACTTGTTCTAGTAAGGTTGCCCTGCCATTTTTATGGTGCATGGTTGTCCTTAGAACAATCAATATTTGAAAATGCATTTTATTCCTCAGTATAGTTTTATTTATTCCTCTTCGGTTTGAGTTTTTGATACAAAGACTTTTCTAGAAATCAGGTTGTCCTACCATAAACTTTGGTTTTTAGTGTAAGGTTGTCCTTAGAACAACTTTTGTATCAATCTCTCAATACTTGTTTATTGAGGTTTCTTTTCATTTCTGCATTGTGAATTGATTTATTTTATTTGGCTATCTCTTTATTAAATTCCACTGTAATTATTTTAAATTTGGCGTTGTCGTATCCCCCCCCCCCTCCTTCTAGGACATATAGCTTGGCCTTTTCAAAAAGATTTTGCTTAGCATGTTTTGCGGTCTTTTGGTAGTGCATAGATATTTTATGAACTTGGTATATAAGGAAATTTGCTTAATGACATCCAGAAGAGAGATGCTAACTTTGACCTGTTTAAGCACCTCTAAAATATCCTGAGTGTTGGTCAGAGGCTTAGGAAAAATCAACCGTTGTGAGAACAACACAACCGGCTTATACCGTGTGTCTGGTTCTTTCCCATGTGAGATGTCGCTAATTCTATCATCCTTCTTAAACTCTTCCGAATCCTTAGTCTTCTTAACCCTTGTCGGGATGGTTTTGTTTATTGTCTTCCCACTTTTAAGAGTAGTGATATATTTAGCCTGTTCAATATATTGGTCCGGAGAGGGAGAGGTTGGGTTGGAAAAGTTCATTTTCTCCATAATCGCTAGGTGTGACTCAATCATTTGAATGGACTTTCTAAGGTCATGTAATGCTTGTAAAGTATTTTGGTTGAAGAGCTCTTAGTTTTGAATGTGTTTGAGAATTGGATCCTCTTGGGGTCTTTTCTAATTTGAAAATTGTGGAAAGACTCCTTGAGGATTTTTGTTTGTTTTGGTTGTTTGACTATTCCTTCAACTACAGTTGGGATGGTTCTTCCAGCTAGTGTTGTATGTGTTTGAAATGGGGGTACTGAAAGGTCATTGGTAGTTGTTTATGGAAATTAACTCCTCATGTAACAAATCCTACATACAACTTCAACATTCTCCTAAGTTTGATCGTCTCTACTTTCTTCAGTTTTATGGCCTCAATTTTTCTCATAAGGTTGGCCACCCTTGGACTCATGTTGTCTTCTTCCCGTAATACATAAATTTTACCTTTTTCTCTTGATTGATTTGGCCTAGAAGTCAAGGTTTTTGAGGAGGTGTCCCATGACTGCACATTTTCAGCGAGTGAGTCAAAATAATCCCATGCTTCATCAGCCTCTTTATTCATAAACTCTTCGTTGCACATCATCTCTATGAATTGCCATATGGGTGAAGTTAGTCCATAATAGAGAAAGCTTATGACCCGCCATATTTCGTATCCATGATGCGGGCAAGAGTTTAGAAGGTCTTTAAATCTCTCCCAACATTGGAAGAAGGTCTCTTCCTCTTTTTAGGAGAAAATCTTGCTTTAAGCTAACCGTAGTTGTAATTCCATCTAACGAACAATTGTACTGTGTACGTTACATTTTTAAGTTTGTACAAGTGGGGCCCATGGTTTAGCAATGAAGAGGTTAAGACTATGGGATCATGTGTAAGGCCCATGAATTAATTGTCTGGAATTTGACCACGTGTACATGTGTGAAATTTATGTACGTACCTAATCAATTCGTGGTATGATTCAAACCAAACACCACTAACCCTTAGCATTAGGATAGAGCGGTGTCTGGTTGAATGGTCGGAAGATCGATGGTCTATTCCACCAACTATTGAGTTCATTAATTAGACGATTTGTGGAGATTGGGATCTTTCTCCAATGAGTTCTTTTTTTCCTTGAAAACTCATAACTTTCTCCTCAAAGTGTTGGTCTTGTGAACCGGGAAGATCTTTTTAAGAAACTCTGGGGTCATCTCAGCCCAAGTCCCTATTGATCTTGTTCGAAGGGCATATAACCATGACTTGGCCTTCTCTTTCAAAGAGAAAAGAAATAATTTTAGCCTCACAGTATCATCAGACACATTTGGGAAGTGCAAGGTCGCTACTATCTCATTGAACTATTTGAGATGTAAATATGGACTTTCATAATCAAGCACATAAAACTTCAGAAGTAATTGGATCACTCTTGGTTTAAAGTCCACGTTTCCAATATTGTGTGGAAACACTATGCTGGAAGGTGTACTTACCCTCACTAGTTGGCGATAGTCTTGCAATGTTCTTAGTGCAGGGGCATTATGCACCTCATTCTCATCTTGGTATTCCTCAACTGGTTAGTGAGGTTGATTTGCAGCCATCGCTTCTATCAACTCATAGGATCTCAAGTGGTGTCTAATCCAGTGATGAATAGGGAATCCTTCGACCAATCCTCCTTCACTTAACAGACGCAGACTGTTATCACGTATCCACTTGGGCATGAACACTCTCAGCCTCAAGTTCTAAAACCAAAACTAAATCTAAGAGGAAACTAAGTAATTTGAAAAGTGAGAAGGTTGGAAAGAAGTTACCGGATTGGGTGTGCTATATTAAATTTGTACAAAATAGAAAAACAAGTTAGTTCTAAAAATAACTCTAAGAAAAAGATAGCAGAAACTAATCCTAATCCTAACTAATTCCAATATTAATCAAGTTTAGAAAACGCAATCAAAGTCCTTGGCAATGGTGCTAAAAACTTGTTCACAACCCAAGTGCAGGGCTACGCTGTAGTAATAATCTCTGTAAGACTGAGGTCGAATCCACAAGGACTTACCTTATATGTATTCTGAAATAACTAGAATCTAAAATCTGAAAATTTAGAGAGAAAATTTTGTGAATTAAATCTATCAAAATAATGACAACTAGAGCACCAAGGATCCACTCGTAGTTATTATGATTTTACTTAATTCAACAAAAGCACAATTGGAATCAAAGTCTAATTCTATCCAGTCGGATGATGGAGCAATTAAAACATAATGTGGGGTTGAACTTCATTAGCGTAGTTCACACATGAAGCACCAATCTCATGATCGCAAGGAATTCATGCATCAACCATGCCCATAAACGATGCTAGATCACGAATTTTACAGATCATATGATTGCAAAATAGATAAGAAGATATTAAAAGCTTCCTGGGCTTCTACTGTAATTTTAGTCATAATAAATCATAGAAAATTGAAAATATTCCTTTATTCAAACTAATAATCAATGGAAGTTCAACATAAATGTGAATCAAAGTTAAATAATCATCAAAATAAATTACGAGCTTCACCTATTAGCTCTAACTAAGAGATTATTCAACCAAAGACATGATTAAGCTAAAACTATTAAGAAAAACATGAAAAACTAACTAGGGAAGAAGATAGAGCTCCTTGGAAGATGTTACACCCTTTACTCTACTCCTCTAATCCTAATTTTTGTTTAGAATCCTTCAAAAAACCGAAATATATATAGGACTTTATTCGGCCGACTTCGCAAACCGCCTCAAATTTATGCACTCTATGCACCTTCGATGTCATCGTTTATGGCACTTAAATGTCATTGAAGGTATGAAACCCAGTTAGATTCGAATTTGGAAATTGTGTGCTCTTTTACACTATGTAAGTTGTTGATGTCATCGAAAAACTCCTTGATGTCATCACAAATGGTCCAATACTGTCCGGCGAGTTGAGTTTAAAAATCCCGAAATTCTCGATGTCATCGAACTGGCTTTGATGACATCGAACCTTGCCTTCGATGGAATCGAAAATTGCGCCTTTTAGTCCAACAATGAAACATGATTTCCTCTGATTTTCCAATGTGATCGAGCCTCTTTCGATGGCATCAAACACTTACTTTCAATGGCATCGAAATGCATTCGATGTCATCGATAGTCAAATTCAGCAACTTCTAAATTCTTCACTTTGCAAACTTGATTCTCTCCCTTCTTCACTTGGTTTTCTTGGATCTTGGACTCTTGAAATCTTCTATCTCTATCACCAAATATTCAATCCTTATTTGGCAATTGTTGAGCATTAAATCCATGCTTTTAAGCATTCTTTTCACCTTATGCTCTCGAAATCACCTCACAATACAAACAAGCATAAATATTTCGATTAAGCTCTATCATGTTCATAAAACCAAAGTATAAACAAGGGGAAATATGAAATATTTGACACTCAACAACTATCCACACGGTCCAACTTGGGACCCACTCGAACTGCATAAGGAAATGGATTGTGACCCCTAATTACCACAATTAAAGGTAGGGTCCACCTCCTTATCTCCCAAAATGATCACACAAAAAAGGCAGAGCAAAGAGATCTATACTACATATGGTGACAATTTAATCATGCACTCACTAAATCAAATTCTTTGGGTCTTAAGAAGGTGGAAAACCACAATTAATGGAGAACGATCAAGCTTTAAATCCTTTTCTTCATCTCTTTCTTTCCTCTCAATCCATTCTGTTTGTTCTCTTTTCCTCTCTCATTTTCTTTTATTTTTCCTTTATGTGGACGTTGGAAATTTGCTCCCATGCATTTTTGTCTTTATTTTTAGCGTTGATGGGCAAATTTTTACTAAATATAGTTGACTTATAGTAGCCACTATCCAATTTACTCAAAATCTCATAGTTGGCTTGATCTTTTAGAATCTATGAAAGCTAGAGAATCCAATGACTTACTTAAAAGTGACTCCTGATTTGTGACTTGGGATTCCAAGTAAGGGACCTCAATTACATAGAGGGAAGGTGTTAGGCGCCCTATCTATCGTATGAATGTACAATCTCTACTTCATGTGGTTAATGATTTTCTATGGAATAAGATGATTTTATTTTAAATGTGGAAATATTGAAACTGGGGACTTAACATAGTCAGATTTATAATGTGATAGGATTCAAAATTTCGGTATGTCAGAGAGCATACGTTCGGAGAATGTCTAGAAAAGCAATGGGTTTAAGGGGAGATGTGATAATGCTAGAATGATTTGTAAAAGACTAAGCAACCAGGAGTTTCTGATGTGATAGGATTTAGAATTTTGGCAAGTCATAGAGCATACGCTCGATAGAGCCTAGGGAAGCAAGGATGTTAATAAAGGAAGAACTGATGTAATCAATGAACTATGAATGCAAATGATGATGGCTCAATCTTTAGTTTGCAACCTGAGATGGCTTGGATGAACTAGGTGCACTCTTGTTTAAGACTTGTAGTCGAGAGGGGGGGGGGGGGGGGGGGCTATGTAACACCCTGACCATCTTAATACCTGAGTACTGAGAGTTCTTGAGTGTTAACGTCAAATTTAATCAATAAGGAACATGTACTTGATACCAAACTAACTATGCTAACCTTTACATACATTCTCCAACGCGAATTTGACCATTGGGAACAGTCTCCAACTAAAGATCAAGTCATCTGACCGTTAGATCTTCTTGGATCACAAGATAACCCCATCACTTATAATCATGGCCCACTCGAGTTTTAGACCTGCCCCATCCTTTGGGCCAGGCCGTAACATGAGCTGATAAAACAAACAAACGGAATGGATCCGTAAGATCGTTGTTGTGGACCCCACTCCAAGTGGTGCGCGTACACCTGCACTGTACCAAACCAGGAAGATGGTCAAACTGGGTTTGACCCGTAAGAAACGAAGAAGGTTTCCTTCTTCCCATTTTTCCCACCACAAGGAATTTGAATGGATGACCGCTGATATCGTCATGGCCCACCAACTTGGCCCATATGAATGATCTGAGTTGTCCATCTGAAGCGGACAAGATCTCCGACCAAGACCCAGCAAGCCTCACCAGGAATGAATCAGAGAACGTCCCCACCCATCCAGACGTTCGGATCATCATAGCAAGACCAACTTGATGGGCCACCTAGAACTTAAATCAAAATTATCTCCTCCTTGGCCAAGATTTCATGATGAACCTAATAGAGGAAGTGAATTTCCCCGACATCCATGATCGTGGACCCCACCATTAATGCAAATAGAGTCTTCTATATCAGACACGAACGATGAGGAATTCAGATCGAACCCGCATCTCTGCATGCTAGATGACCAATCTCTGGATCATAGTTTCGATCTCGACCATCGAAACCCTACTTCCACGAAGACAAATCGGAAAGATTGGATCGATGGCCACTCCGTTTTCTATCATCATACAAGTTGTCTTTCTAACTTCCGTTGCATAGGAAACAAAGCTATGTAAATCCATATGCAAGGGGGCCTACGAAAGGTTTTGTAGGAAGAGTCAAGAAGACTCACCCCACCACTATAAAAGGCAATACTCGTCCAGCGTTTGGAAGAGCACAACAAGAAGAGAGGAAAGAAAGAGAGAGAAAGGCAGCAACAGAGAAGGGAGCGGCCAGGAAGTTGAACGTCCTATAGATCAGCGACCCGCCGAGTCACCGTGTCTAGCTAAACAGGAGGTAAACCCCACGTTTAACCCTTTCCCTCCTTCTAGACTTCTTTCTTTCCCTCCATTCTAAACAATTGGATCTAAAATCCAGTGTAAACGCATCAAACTCGACTAAAAAACCTGGTTGTGGACTCAGGACCGATCAGTTAGAGTTATACACTAACCGAAGAACTCCGTCTTACTAAGTTCACATCCAAACAGGTATATTGGTTAGACATACCCTAACCCAAATATCAAGTCAAATCATAGTACTCAACCATAACCAGGTAAGAAAGATTATGCAGAAAATATAACCACTCAAGTTGTTAAACATTAGGTTAGAATTCAAATCCTACAACATACACTCACGCTCAAGGAAGAAACAACATTAGAGGTGAGGGTTTTTATCCTTTAATCTTACTTGATTTAAAGATGATATTATCTTGACATTTACATGCTTTCATGACACTGTGAAGTTCCCTTAACTTATTTAATTTATCAACATCCATTATTTATCCTTTGAGAATTTTGGGTATGACTTTAATTATGCGTATCTTTAATTATGTGGGGCAATGGATGCAAGTCTTGCTCTTGCCTTTACCAATTTGTTGAGTTAACCCTTGCTACTCTTCTTTTTATTGAGTTGGTCATTGCCACTCTCCCTTTTGTTGAGTTAGCTATTGCTACTCCCCATATTATTGAGTTGGTCATTGCCACTCACCTCTTTGTTGAGTTAATTATTTCTACTCTCCTCTATATCTTGTTAGCCTTGTGCTATTTACCTTCAAGGCTTGGGCATGTGCCTTTATATTCTAAAATTCCCACAATTCAATTTACATTCTCTTTGATACAAGTGATGTGTTGAAGGTATCACAATTAGTGATTCAATTATTATATCATGGATGTAATGCGCTTTGGGTAGAGACCCTCTTGGTCGTTGTGTAATTCCATGGTTTTTTGGGTAGTAGTGCACAAATCGATGTAAGGGATTCGCAATGCGTGTTATGTTGAGGGTTAAATATTGCATATTATCCCCAATTTATATCTTAGTTTTATGAATATGATACTGCCTAATGTCCTATTTTACTCATGTTTGTGTTATAAGGTGAATTTGAGAGCTTAGATTGGAAAAGGTGTTAAAAGCATGGATTTGACGCTCAAAGATCACCAAGGCAAATAATGGATCTTAGGAGAAAAACATTGAAGATTTCAATGTTCCAAGATTCAAGAAAACCAAGTGGAGAAGGAAAGAAGTCAAAAGAACAAGTGCAGTAGTCACATTGACTATGTCATCGATCACCGTTCGATGACATCGAAGATACATTCGATGACATCGAATTTATGAAAGGAAATCGACTTGGTCGCTAAACAAATTGAAGACATTCTTCGATGACTCGAGGACTTGGTCGATGACTCGAAGACCTGCTCGATGACATTAAATTTATTGAAGAAATTGAAATAACTTGCTGGACTGTTTTGGACGCATTATCAATTCCTCGAACAACGCTCGATGACATCGAAGATACCTTCAATGGCATCGAAGGTAGGTTCGATGACATAGAAGATTACACAGTCCGAACGAAGTTACGCAGTGCGAAAAAAGCACGTACAAAAGACACATTTGATGACATCGAAAGCATTTCGATGCCATCAAACCACTTACGCAGAATTGCGTAGAATTACGCTGAGTTCATAAATTTGAGGCAATTTTCAGATTTTTCCAAGGAGGTGCGAAAGGAGGTGTTGCACAACTATAAATAAGAGTCCCCAAGGCATCCTTGGGCATCTATCTAGGGTTTGGAGGAGCAAAGCACAAGGGTAGAGAGTCGTCGCGAAGCATGTTTCTTCTTTCTTCATCAGTTTTACATGCCTTCTTCTAGGGTTTAGATCCAATCATGTCTATGGTTGGCTAATCCTCTTAGCTAGGGCTAAGAGGTGAAGCTTGTAACGTGATGGGATGTTTTTATTGCTTTAATTCATGTTTAAGTTGAACTTAGTTTAATTCTAGTTTGATATTTAAGGAATACTTTCAGTTTTAGTGGTTTATTATGACTCAAATTACAGTAGATCTGCAATAGCTTTGAGTATCTTCTTTCCATGCATTGAGATTACGAAGTTAGTAAATCCTGTTGCTCGCCATCATCCCTTGGGCATGGTTGAGTGATGAAATCCATTCTAACCTTCATAATTCTCTTATATTTCATTGTGGAATTGGTATAGCTTATTTTTGTCATTGTCTCCTGGGCATGGCTAAGTGATGAAATCATTTCTTGTGAGACCCGTATCCTAGTCCGTACCGTTCTGTAGACTTCTGCGGTCCTCCTAGTCGAATTCCGGCAACCCGCGACTTGTAATCGGCATTTGCGCGCATCCCTGAGTCGTACCCTGTCAATCTGAGTCGATCAACCCGAGACTTGTACCCTTGCAACTGCGCTGTTACCGTGGTTCCGACTCCGTGTCTCATGCACTGAGGCGATACCTAGGCCAGGAGATATGGGCCCATGTTTAGTTCAAGGAAAACGCTGCGCTTTACGAAACCTAAGAGAATTTCTATCAAATTAATCAAGAACACATCCCATCATGTCAAGTACAAGAGCAACCCCAAAGTCAACCTGATCAGTAAATCCATGCCATCCAGCCGTCCACTGGATGTTCTAGGTAGGGCCGACCCGGATGTATGGGTTTTATCAACTTCGTCCATCCATTGGACGTGAACCCCACCATGGCAGCGTGTGGGGCCCACCTTGTGTTGATGTATTGCTCCCACATCGTCCAGCAGAGGACAGTGTTGCGGCACCTTGATTTAAGTGGTTTATCAACATTGTCCATCAGGGGCCACGTGTATGTGGGACCCACTGATGTATGGGTTTTATCCACACCGTCCATTACATGGATGTGGGCCACCTTGATGCATATGCCATATATCCCTGTTGTCCATCTGTCCACCGCGTGGGACCCACACGTGATGCATGTGTTTTGCATCCAGGCCGTCCGTCCAGGCCTGGATGCTGGACTGGAGCCCCTTATATATATATATTATAATATAATATAATAATTTAATATTATATTGTGGTGGACCCCACGTGGGACCCACCTAGATTGAAATCGGATTGGCTGGTGCATCCCACACCAGCTATATAGCTGCTGAGGACGTCACCTAATCCTGTGGGACCCACCTGATGCATGGATTTCATCCACGCGATCCGTCCGTTTAGATGGAGCCCACCGTGATGTATTCACCTTACATCCACACCGTCCAGGTGTCTGGACGGTGGATGCCACACGGTGATGTATGGGTCTTATCCACACCATCTAGATGGCTAGACGATGGGACCCACTCCATCATGTATGTTATATACCCCACACCGTCCATCTGTTTCACATCCTGACCATCCGGTTGATGGACGGTGGGCCAGCACCCGCAGCTGGTAGCTGCTGTAGTTAATGTCAGTATAGTTTTGTGGGTTCCCCAGTGACGTCAGCAAAGTTCTGTGGGCCCCACATATGGGGCATGTGTTGTATCCACAATGTCCATCTAATTTGGAAATATCATTTTAAGGTATGAGCCTAATACGAGGTAGGTCCAAATCTGGTGGGCCATGTGGACGGTGGTAACCCACCGTTGATGTATGTATTGTATCTCCACGACCTCCATCTGCTAGCCCCACCTTGATGTATGTGTTACATCTAAACCATCTGTCCAATTTGTTGGTGGGCCACACGTGTGGACTCCGCCATGAGGTATGGGTTTTATCCAAGCCGTCCCACTGTAGGACCCCACCTTGATGCATGTATCGTATTCACACCATCCATCTGTGCTGGACACATGTGATTTACGTGTTCCATCTACCACCATCCACAGGGACGGTGGGGCCCTGGCTTGATGTATGTATTATATTTACTCCGTCCATCTGTGTTGGGCAGTTTGGATGGTGTTATGCTGCCCCAGTGCAATACATTTGTTCATCAAGAAATCCACACTGTGGAGTTCACACAAAGGAATCCAACAATGACTACATGGCATGTTCACACGTGTGAGAAGGCTATAAATACCCCCTGACCCCTCAGTAGGAGGTCATTAGCAACTAATCTAGGGGAAGAAGAAGATTTTGAGAAGAGAGAGAGTTAGAGTCCGCATTCATTGTGCAGGATAGGTGTTGTGCGGCGCACAACACTATTGATGCACAACGCTACTGGCGCACAACAAATGCGACCACATAACATGTAACATCCCAGATTTTTGCCAACCTAGAATAAGACGTCCTTAGGCAATGGGTCGATCCTAACACCTTATTAACTTGTCAGAACCGAATCCCACAGTCGAAAATCGCTCCTTAACCCATTTCCTTCGCAAATCTCACCTTTCACCACCTTGTTCATTAAATTTTCTAAGTACTTTCACATTAGACGCTATCTTAAAGTTTAGGTAATGAAGAACAATACTTAAACTAAACATTGCTACAAAGGACTAAGTATCACCTCAGACCGAAATCACCCAGGACTAAATCTTTTAGAAATTAGGCGAGAATTAGCTAGTGTGAAACTAGAGTACCTGTGAAATTACCACCAATCACTTTAAATACGATCTGCAAGACCCAAAACTTGTAGAATCACTGACGCTAGGGTACCCTAAAATCTAGGATCAATCTCATTACCTGTCTGCTCTCGGGAGCATCACGAAACTCCGTATCAGATCTGGATCGCACGTCCGAAGTCCGATGAACACGAAGTTAAGGAATTAGGACCGCCTTACTGGGTTTGACAACCATCTCGGAAATCAAATCCAGATAGTGTCCCAGCACTATTCGCTTGAGCTCGGAGTGAAGAGTGTGAGAAATGTGAAATTAATTCAAAATAAAATATCTCAACTAGTAATCTGGCACCTCTCGCTTACGGATCATTTTTAAGCAACCAGACCGTCAGAATCAGACCAAATTACACCCTCGGATCAGGAGAAATTTCATACACATATCCATGTACTCGGAATCTTCGATCGAGATCAGCTGACCGTTGAACTGAAACTGGTCTGCCATTTGCGATCTGGGAACCCAAGTGAAACAAGAACTTAGCCATACCTAGATCCAGTGTTAGTGAACTTAAGTCCGACCTTTGGCTCAAGGAGGCCTGCCAGAGGTCCTCCGTTGAGCTGAAACTGACTCGCTTTGGTTATAACCTAAGTATACCTTGACCCCGAGTCTAATTTGGTGAGTTTTTAGGCTATATAAGGACCTTAAAACCCTCTCTCATTCAGCCATACGAATTTGAGAAAAGCTTAGGAGAGAGAAGAGAGAAAAGAGAGAGAAAGTGTGAGAGACGTGGGAGCATCTCCCTGCCGTTATTCCTTGCCGCTGTACGTGCTTCACCACCTCTTTCTAATCGCGTTTCCAGCTTCGTTTCTAGGTAAGAAACCCTAACCCTAACCTGCTTTAGGATTTGAACTGAATCATGTAGCGACATAACTAACGTATCTTGTTCTCTAGGTTGCCTAGTTGCCGTATACGAAAGCTTAGCAAACCTATCGACTTCGTTTCGATTCTACGACAAAAGGTGCGGACTTTAGGTGTATAGGTTATGGTTTTCAACGCTTTCAATGTCAGATAATGATAGATTCATGATCTGCATGCAATTGCACATGTACAAAGTGCTGTCTGTTTTCCGTTTCGATTAAAGATGAAGAATATGGAATTTTACATACTTTAAGCATCTGTAGAAAGTACCGTATACGTATAAATTTTGGAAATGTGTTTGCCATGATTATTTGCTGTATTAATATATTATATATGGATAAAATACTTGTTTGGCGAAAGGGTTCGCCCTAATACATATTTTTGCTAATATACACTATGTATGTTAAAATAGTGTATTCTAAGTGTTTGTGAAAATGACCGAATGCGTATAGAATTCTCATTCGTGCTTACCATGACTAATTGTCATGGATTTATGATTGTTGTATTGACGATACCCCTTTGACGAAAGGATTTGCCCTAAATCACGCCACGGCCAATATACACTATATATGCTAAATGTGTGGCCCAAGTGTTTGTGGAAATGACTGAATGAATATGGAACTTGGATTCCTGCTTGCCATGACTATCCGTCATGGGTGCTCGCGTGTTATCCATTGGGGCAACTCCCTAGTGAGAGGATTTGGCCTAATACCTATGTGATCAACATATGTCATGTATGTTGATGTATGTAGTCTAAGTGTTTGTTGAAATGTTTGAATGAGTAGAAGTTAGTAAATTGTAATGTATAAGGGTGTTGAGATATGATTCTCAACTCCTTTAACTATGTGTATGATTTCCTTGGATAGTTGTGTGATTAGGAATTAAATATGTACAAACTCATGCTTGTGTTGTGTTTCATAACATGCTCAATTGATTGTATGATTTTATCTATGTAATGCATACGCTTAAATTCATGTTTACGTTGTAAGATCCGTCATGGGTGATGGGGGAGTGGAGCAACGAGTGCGTGCAACAACCCTGGCAGCCCTAAACGGATAATATCAGACTTTGGTTATATGATTTGAATCTTGATTCATTACTGCTTTAACTATCTGCAATTGAATGTGATTAGGGCTATGATTATAGTCCAGGCAATCGGTAACGGGATTGAATTCGTGGCTGAGATTCATTTGCCACGTGAGATGTGTTCGACGAACCCGAGTCGTACTTCGGTTGGCGATAGTGGTTGGCCACACGAAGTGCTTATGCGCTTCATATCATTCAACTTGTTGTGCGCTCGAGCTAACTGAGGTCGTCAAGTAACCCGATCTGTCTAATGTATGTTCACCATGTTTGGACGCTACTGCTTGAACCTAGGGTACCAAACTTACCAGTGAAATCCCTTTTAACCATGGTACCTCGATCCGCTAAGACTCATGAGCCGGGCATGGTGATATGGGACACCGTGGTTGAGCTGTCAGCCTACGCTGGGGCCACGTGCCTCCCCGTAGTGACCAGTGAGCAACCAGACTCGTGAGCCGATTATGGTGGTATGGGACACTATATTCGTGCTGTCGGCCTACATTGATAAGGTGATGGCGGAGCCGTGTAACCTTTGTGCGTAACAGCCCTGACAGCCCTTTGTAGTGACCTCGAGCATACTCTGAATTTGCGGTGAGGCGACGAGTGTTGTTGCAGTGTATAGAGTATGAACTAGGCCTGTATCTGTATAATGATGAACCGTTAAAAAGGTGATGGGGGAGTGGTGTAACCTTTGTGCGTAACAGCCCTGACAGCCTTTGCAGCGACCTAGAAACACACCAATGTATGAGATTACTAGGATTGACGACCCTAGAATGGATCATGTTTGGGAATGATACAAGGGAGGTACCTTAGTTTCCCAATACTGCTGTTTAAAACGGACTAATAATTACTCGGTAATCATGCTCATCATCGCACTGCATGTGCCTGGTAGATGTGGAGCACTGAGGGATGAACGCATTCGCGAACGTAAGATTGTGTCGCATGAGGGTGGTTTGGCAAGGCCATACATCATGTCATTTCATACTTGCATTAAATAAGAGTAATTAGAATTGTTTGATTGTACTGCTTTATCATTACTGCTTGACTAAATTGATAACATGTTAACCTATGCTTTATTGTTCCACTGAGTTGATCACTCACTCCCACGTTACGGGACGGTGTTCCGAATACCCACCAGACTTTGTCTGATTGCAGATGGCGACGATACTCCTGAGGCAGAGCCGGACTTTTGTGACGACGAGGATGTTTTCTCGTATATGCGGTTTTCGGGCGGCTTCATGTGAGTCGTGCCTTGATCGACGGGGTTACAGGGATGTTGACTAGATGACATTATACATTTGGTAGCATTTGAATTGTACTTAAAATTTTTTAACCTGGTAACCTTATCACACTCTAGAGACTTACCATAGTTTTTTTTTCTTATATTTTATATATCTATCACAGTCTCTGCTTGCAATTTAACTGTCTCTGGAGTATGATATGTTGTTTTGGCTTAATCTCACTCATGTTCAATGCACCATTACAGACAACATTCAATCATCATTCATTTTGTTGCATAAGTGATGCGTTGGAACTCGGGAGTTGAGTTTATGCTCGACCCCCGATTTTCAGGGTGTTACATAACACTGCCGAGTGCATAACACTAACGAACGTGCAATAGGCTAAGCGCACAACAGGACAGGCCCACAACACTGCCATCGAGCACACAACAGCCCAAGTGCACGATAATACTTAGCGCACAGTAGTGTTCAGTGCACAACAGTCTTTAACATACGGTGTTTCCAGCACATATTGTCTTAGTGCATGATACCTTTATTTGTTTTCTATTACAAGTCATGAACATTCTGTTTTGAAATCAAAGGAAAGAAAAAAAAAGGATGTAAAGAGCTTGGAATGAAATAATAATGTGATTATCTTCTTTATCTTCTTTTGTCTATCATTAAGTGAATGAAATTCCCAAATAGAATGCATTTGTTTCTTGTTCGAAACACCGAACCAGATGTCGGGCCGGCCTAACTTGAGTGTATTTTTACTTAAATGATGTTCATTATAATGTTATGTGAAATACACCTAACATAAGGTCAATCTAAGGTTATACCACCGGATGGTTAACTCATATGAAGTGTTCCGATCTTTGAACCATGTACTTTTATGCTTGAAGATGTTAAGTCTTCCTTGATATGCTTGATTGAGTTGTTACACAGATCTTCATGAGTTGTCGAAGAATATCTTCATGAGTGCTTGTTCTCCTCATAGGAATACGAAATATGACAATCCTAGTTGTCCTTAAGCATAAGCACTAGCAATCTCCCCCTTTGTCAATTTTGTGACAAAACACACTCCTACAAATATTCAACTCATCACAACATATTACATCATCTCGATTGACTCAATATAGTCATATGATCTATGGTTCAAAGGAATATCTGTACACCACCAGTGATATCATATCTTAGATCTTAATACTCCCCCACAAAATAAATATTCATAACTCCCCTTGAGCATTTACCACGTAGAATATATATTCATACAATCCAATCACATGCAAAAATATGATCATAAGATTCATGCATGTGGAGTGCAGGTGCTCAAAATCAAAGTGTGGGAGTTGTGCTTGTGCTCATGTTCATATTATCCATAGCTTTTCTCCCCTTTTTTTTTTGTTAGAAGTTGACAAAGGAAGAAACAAATAAATAAAGTATTCAACCAAATAATCAAGGATTATAGAATACAACATAAGGATAGAAAGTCATTTAAACGTTAGATATAAAACTCTAACTAAATCGATGAAAGTACTTTTTCATGTACTTCATTTGTTGTTTTTTAGTCTAAAGTAATGATTCTTAAGATACATGCAAAGCGTCCACCTTCTTCTTTAAATTCTCCAACCTCTCAGAGAATTGTGAAGGCTGGAAGTCTGAATAATTTATATTAGTAGATTCTTCCAGGTCATAAAATATGTTGTCCATGTTGACATCTTCTTCCTGATTGCCTCGTTGCTCAGGTCTCAAATCAAGCTTCATCATGTTCAAGTTTGCATTACCAAATGGAAGCTTGGATTCCTGTGCTTCTATTGTAGGAATTTTGACTTTGAACTGCAAAGCAAGAGAAATCATAAGAAATGCAAAGGAAATAGAACCATGACAAGGATGGAGACGATCCTGAATGATCAAATAAGATATCAACGAAGGAAGATAAATGCGAATACCAGATACAATAGAGTGTAAAATACACATCATGTAGGGAGTAAGATAAGTCTTATTCCCTGCCCTATGATAGACATTAAAAGCGAAGATGCTATGAAGAACGTAGTATTTTGGAAGTAAATTGAAAGTAGGGAGAAAGTTACCGGTTCGCCATTAGGCATCAAAACCACATAACACCCTCGTAATGGTCTTTCATTCTGAATGATACATATCTTTAAAAAGAGTAGGAATAGGAACTCCATCTTCCGCCATATCAATATCCATAACGGACGATATGATGGAGGGTGTGATAGTGACAGTGTCTTCCAAAAATTGAACATTAAATGTTAACGGCTCAGAAGAAACTTCACTTATGGATGCATACATCCCTTGGGCAATCGACCAGTAAGTTGCTCCTCCCCAACTAAAAATTTTCTCCCATCCTACCTCGGAGAGAATTTTAACCAGACCATATTTAGCAAAGTGATTAACATTTACAGGTCTCTCAATAATTATACTCCGAGTACGGAAATCCCATACATTCTCCGAGTCATCGTCTGGTGTGAGAATGGTGCACATAATCGGAGTAGCGATGCGGGATGAGGAACTGGACAAAGGACGACGAACTAAAGAATAGTAAGGAATAGCAAAGAAATTGATGGGTTTGACTAGATCAGATTTTTGAGCAAAATCCACCAAAAAGAATGATCTAGATTCAAGAAAAATGATGGATTCACAAATAAATCACTACTAAGAACTTAAATCTAGAAGAAAATTACAAATAAACCACTTACAAGGAGGATAGGATGATGGGTTGGCCGAAGGAAGCACCGACGAGCCGAGGAAGATGAAGTGGAAATGAGGCATTTGGGGTTTTTTCCCCCTTTTTGCCCAAATTGTGCTCTGTTCGACTAGCCCGAGTATGGTGCTTAGCTGACTGAATAGGTCGGTCAGCTATGGGCTGGCCGAAAGAACCCAAAAAAAATATTTATTTATTATTTTCTTTTACATTTTTCCTTTTAATGCAAAATAAAATAAAATGCAATAAAGGATGGTTAATCAAGTAATACAACATAATCCAATGTCATTTTTCAAATTGGAAAATCTAACACTGTCTAATGGTTTTATTAGAATATCTACAAGTTGTTTCTTAGTATTGATGTATTCAAGCATGACAGTCTTACTTTTAACTAATTCTCGAATATAATGATATTGAATGTCGATGTGTTTTGTTCGAAAATGTTGAATAGGATTTTTAGATGTGTTTATGACATTGGTATTGTCGCAGTATAAATTCATGGTATCTTGATCAATACCATAGTCTTCTAACATACGTTTCATCCACATTAATTGTGTGCACGTATTCCCTACCACAATATACTCAGCTTCAACAGTGGATAATGATACTGAGTTTTACTTCTTGCTCATCCAAGAGACACGACAAATTCCAATGTAAAAGCATCCACCACTTGTGGATTTTCTATCATGGACATTACCAGCCCAATTATCATCAGTATGTCCAACAAGCTATAATGATGTATCATGAGGATACCATAAGCCCAAATTAGTCGTGCTAGCAACATATCTGATTATTCTTTTAACTGCAGATAAATGAGATTCTTTAGGGTTAGATTGATATCTAGCACATATGCCTACGCTGAAGGAAATATCAGGTCTACTAACAGTTAAATATAATAAACTACCAATCATGCTGCGGCAAAGACGCGGGTCAACACTTTTACCTAAGTCATCTTTAGACAGTTTGAGTGTTGTAGCCATGGGTGTTTGAAAATTTTTCGCATTTTCAAAGCCAAATTTCTTTAAAAGATTCATTACATATTTGGTTTGAGAGATAAATATCCCATCCTTAAGCTGTTTCACTTGGAGACCAAGTAAATAATTCAACTCACCAACCATACTCATTTCAAATTCTGATTTCATCGAATATGCAAACTTAGAGGAAATGTTAGTATTTGTTGATCCATAGATAATATCATCTACATATATTTGAACAATCAACATATCCTCATTATATTTTTTTTAATAAACAGGGTTTTATTAATGCTTCCCATTTTAAAGTTTTGACTAAAAAGAAATTTAGTTAGTTTTTCATACCATGCTCTTGGAGCTTGTTTTAAGCCATACAGAGCCGTTTTAAGACAGTATAAATTGTTAGGAAGTTTAGGATCTTCAAACCCTTTAGGTTGTTCTACATAAACTTCTTCATTTAAGTCACTGTTCAAGAAGGCGCTCTTAACATCCATTTGGTATATTTTAAAAAAATTTGACATGCGATGGAAATACATAACCTAATGGATTCAATTCAAGCAACTAGAGCAAATGTCTCATCATAGTCAATTCCTTCAATTTGAGTGTACCCATGTACAACCAATCATGCTTTATTTCTTATAATATTACCAAATTCATCAGATTTATGTTTGAAGATCCATTTAGTTCCAATCACACATGTCAAGGAACTAGATACCAAACATCATTTCTGATAAACCGATTCAATTCATCTTGCATAGCCAAAATCCAATTTTCAACAACAAGGGCTTCATTTACATTAGTTGGTTTTATCTGGGAAGTGAAGCACACATGATTGCATATGTTTTCTAATTGTCTTCTGGTCTGTTGTAACACCCCGAAAATCGGCACCCGAGTACAGAGACCCGATCTCGAGTTTCCCGGTGTTAACCAAATATGTGTGACCTCGTTCATATTCACACTCATTTTTCACATGAGTAATCAGAGTAGCACATTTCAAATTAGCGGACCCAAAGCAAGGTAGAGATTACAAAGCTAAATAAATATGGAGCTAACAGTAACAATACAATTAAAATATGATGTCCGCCCAAATGAGGATTATACAAGACACAGTATACATACAAAAAATTATTAAAGTGCAAGTTTTCGTTTTGGTCCAATCCTCAAAACCACAACATCTGTGGTGCAAGCCACCTTAGTCCTATCCGTTTAAAATCTCGATAGTACTTGCATCGATAATATCACCTGGTTGGTGTTTTAAAACACCATCCCAGAGTGGGAGTGAGTGATCAACTCAGTGGTTTCCATTAGCAATAAGTTACACATATTATCAATTCCATAGGCATAATTAATGAAAAGCATCCAGCACACAATTCCTAGCTACTCTTATTAATACATATGCATGTTATTGTGATTCGATGCATGTCCTCACCATCCAACACTCCCTCGAGCGACACCATCTTATGTTCGCAATACGCAACACTCCCTTAGTGCGACCTCGACTGTCGAGTCGCCAACCCATGCTAATGCAATGCCATGAATATTCATGTTAGCCAAGTATTTAATTAATTCCATTTATCCAGCAAGATTGGGGAAGCTAAAACACCTCGATTTAATCAATGTCCTTATCCAGATCACTTGGCCTAAGGTGGCCGTAGCGGCTCTGAGCCTGCTATCCATAATCCAAATTTAGGTATCACCCATTTATCTCACAGATTAATAATTCTAATGGTAAGGCATGATACCCAAAGGTATGAGGATCAACTCGGTATGGGTCGTCACCCAAACACCAAGTATAATCACTCAATTCCTAGGTGTGGGCTTATCATATAACCAAATCACTACAAGGAAAATGGCTCGTCACCTAATTTTATTCATGCTCTGGTCGCTCGAACGGTACTTTAGCAAGAACCATCGGCGGGGTAATTTGACGAGGGACGCTCGAACAAGGACTTATCACCTCCTGTGCTCACTGGTCACTACGAGGAGGCTCATCCCAGCGTAGATCGATAGTACAACACAATGTCTTATTCCACCATGCTCGGCTCTTGAGACTTGGTTACTCACTGGTCACTATGGGGAGGTTAGTCACCCCTATGGATGTACACGAACCGAGCTAGCTCGGTTAGTTCACTTGACTCGACTAGAAAAAGCTCGATTCGACTTGGTACGAAGTTGAGTTCGAGCCGAGTCGAGCTGATATTTTTAGCTCGAAAATGAGTTCAAGTCGAGTTCGAGCAGGCCCCAGCTCGGCTCAACTCGGATCTAACCAGGTTGGTGACTTGGTTTGGCTAGTGGATTGTCTTGATGTTGCTCACCAACTGTTTGATAAAATGATCAAGCTATTGATCATTTTACCTCATTAATAATCCACCTGAAAAGCTCAAATAATCCAACCATTGATGTTGGTCACCAACTGTTTGAAAAAATGACTCAACGAAATGTGGTTGTGGCAAGGAAGGTTTGGCTGGTGGCAAGGAAGGTTTGGTCGATGGCAAGTAAGGTATGTACATTAAACAAATACCTTTTTTCTCTTTGTTTTTTTTTGTATGTTACTTAGAAGGTGTTTGATAAAACGCCTGTAAAACCATTGCCTCTGTTTGTAAAACAGTGGGATTTTGAAGTTGCAGTTCTGGTGTTTGTGGAAATGCTTCAATGACGAACTCAGCCCGAGCTGCTGAACGAACCGAGCCGAGCTCGCTAGTTAGGCTCGAGGACCGAGCCGAGCCAAGTTCGAGCTGAGGTCAACCAGTGTTCGAGCCAGCCGAGCCAAGTTCGAGCTGAGGTCAACCAGTGTTCGAGCCAGCCGAGCTGAGGCCAGCTCGACTCAGTTCGACTCGATGTACACCCCTAGTCACCCCAGCGTTGACTGACAGCTCGAACACGGTATCCCATTCCACCATGCCTGGCTCATGAGTCTTGATGGGATCGTATCACTAATGATATCTGTAGGCCTCTCAAAGGTATGGGGTACTTCAGATTTAGGTAAGCGTGACCATACATAGTGAACATACATGGTTGTCCAACTAGTGGACTAATTCGGCTGGCTTAAGTGAACTACGACGCAACCGACACTGGGTGCAAGCATCTCATGTTGTCCAACTACTGTCGGTTGTCCGTCTTCGGCCTGAATAGGTCGATTGGCCCAGGGCAGCTGATCTAGTAAGGCTGCCCTTGCGAATCTTTCTAATTTTGGTGGCTAACCCAATTACCGTTAGACTAAAATTATATAGCATGCCACAAACAGTTACACTCAAGAATAAGCAACCAAATTCATCAGTACCTTGGGATATTTTAGCTAATATGGGTAAACAAAATGCATGCAAGTGCACTGGTTAGCAAGCATTCATCTACATAGTATCTCAATCATCAATCGACACTGATTAACACATATACATCCATGCGCAACCAATAGTAATAACACTTGTTAACATGCATCTGTCTACGCACTACACAATCATAAATCGACACTAATTATCATGCATAGGCCCATTTATTACCCAAATCAATAATCAACACTGGTTAGCATGCATCCGTCTACGCATTCACGAATCAACACAAACAATCATACATTCATCTATTCACTTCATAAACCATTAATTACGGTATGAGTTTGATAATTGGCAACCTAAGGGTAATGGTCCACACTTAGAAGTGGTGCGTCGATTTTTAGTATCACCCCTAGGTTAGGGTCCGTTGATTAGCATGTTAGTGCCCTCTCTCTTGTTGTCAGACTATTTCTTTTTGGGGGCCCACTTCCAAAGGAGAAAGATATCCATATGATAGTTTTATGTATAGGAATCAAAAACCAAAATTCAGTTCTCATTAATCGTGCATGCACAAGTATTTGTAAAGGCCCAAACATGAGTGCTTGGGAGAGATGCGCAGAAAAACTGTGCAGGAATGACCCTTGGCCATTTTTGGGCATGTCTCATGATCAGGTGGAGCCACTTTTTGGCATTTCATTAGGTTCCTTTAGTATCCTTAAGTGTGGTCTTCAAAATACAAATAGTGTGGTTCACTGGATTTATGTATATGAGTTTTGGCATAAGGCCAAACATAAGTATTTCAATTTTTCTGTGCAGGATTTTCTGCACAACTACGTCCGATCCTATTTGAGATCCACTCCCTAATTATATGGGGTCCACTACTTTCAAAGGAAAAAAGAGAATTTAGTAGAGTTATATATGTACTTCAAAACCCACAATGTAACCTTATTTAATCATGCATATACAATTTTTGGTGAAGACTCAAACTTGGGTGTTTGGAAGAAATATGCAGGAAACACAGTGCTGAATTAGTTTTAGCCCGATTTTGAGTATGTCCCATGATCACAAGGGACCACCTTTCAGTTGTCGTGAGGTGACCTTGGTAGTACTATATATGTACTTTAAAAAGTATAAGCTGGGACCAACTGGCTGTGCACACATAATATTTGGTATAGAGCCAAACATATGTATTTTAAATTTTCGCACAGAATTTTTTGCACATCTGTGCCTTACCCCATTTTGAGATCCACTCCCTAATCACATGGGGTCTTATTTTGCCCAAGTAAAATATAATTTCTCTATACATTAGTATAACTTAAAGGTTCCAAGTGGTGGCCTACTCATATCTTGTGCGTGGGGTCCACTATAGAGTCCCAAAGTTGGTACAAAACACAAAAATAATCAAACAGTTTTCAACAATGGGCTCTATCACAACTCAGGGCCCAATTTCCAAACACTTAGAGATCATTCCAAACAAAACAGTGGGACATCCCATCTCACTGATATAAGAATTAAACATCCCCCATAGTGGTACCCTTAACTATAGAGCGTGGGGCCCACTACAAGGTGTCAAAGAGGCCTACATACAATACAATTGAATAATTAGAAAATGTTTAGCAAACAGAGAGTGCAAAGGAAATGAAATATATCCAATGGAAAGTGTGGCCCACACACTAGAAAACCATAAATATGATACAAAAAACAATGAACATGGGTTTCCAGATTGGATGAAGTAATAAAATGTATAAATCACAAGTGGTCCCACACCCAAGTAGGTCAATAATAGGGCTATACACGAGTCAAGCTAGCTTGACAAACTCGCTCGACTCGGCTCGAGTCAGCTCAGATTTACTGAATTTGAATGGCTGATTCGGGTCGAGTCAAGCTATTTTTGCGAAGCTAGAGTTGAGTTCGAGCCGCGTTCGAGCATGGGTCATTTCAACTCGACTCGACCCAAAGCTCGAACTCGAGCTCGACTTGACTCAATTAATAAATATAAAATTTTTAATATTATATATATTTTATATAGATTTAATATATATACTTAAGTTTAAGTTTTTTTTTTTTAACAAGCAAATAAAAAAAAAAGAACCCTAGCTAACCCACTGGCCCTAGTTTTGGGGCTTTCCCTTTCTTCTCCACTTTCTCTCTACTACCCTACCGCACCCATCCGTTGCCCGCACACCCGCCCGACCAACATCTAGCCATTCACCGGACCTCCAGGGCTCCCAACATGCTGCCTGTACGCCCGCACAGGCTCGTCTCCATCGGATCTCTCTTTCTGTAAGGCCTGTATCTTAGTCTGTACTATTCCTTAGACCCCCGTGATCCTCCCCGTCGAATTTCACAACCCGCAACCTATAGTCAGCATTTACGCGTGACCCTGAGTCGCACCCTGTCAACCCGAGTTGACTCAACATGAGACTTGTACCTTTGCGACCGCACCGTCGCTGCGATTCCTACACCGCGTCTCACGCGCTGATTCGATACCCAAGCCAGGAGTTGTGGGCTTTCGTATATTTCAAGAAAACTATAACGTCCCAGAAAAATTTGTACAAAGACCCGAGTACAACCTCAGGCAGAATGACCCAAGGACAACAACCTGTCGTATAATTTAGACAGGATTTAGTTAAGTACTAAATAATTGGTGGATTAATCTTGGGCCACCATTTAAAAAAATGGGAAGGTCTAGAACAAGGAATACCACTGACTCAGTGTCATTTTAAGACCTAGGAGAAATCTTAAGGGCCTATCGCTCTCGGGAGTACATTGAAACTCGGTAACAGACCTAGACCGCATGTCGAGAGTCCAATGACTGTGAAATTATAGGAAGATGTCCGTCCTGCTGGGCTTGACAACCGTCGCGGGAATCAAGCCCAGATAGTGTCCAGAAACGCCCAACTTGAGCTATGAGTGAAGTGCATGGGAAATGCGAATATCCTTAGAAAATGAACTAAAACTTGAGTGAATTGGGCCGTTCGCTGAGGATTTCTGTAACAGCCCGAATTTTTTCCAACCTAGAATTAGACGTCCTTAGGCGATGGGTCAATCCTAACACCGGTTTAACTTCTCAAACACTCAATTAAAGCCTCAAATCCCTTTTCAAACCATTTTCTTCACAAATCCCACCCTTCACAACCTTGTTCTTTCAATTTTTCTAAGCACTTTCATCCTAGACACTATTTTAAACTAGCTAAGTAGTATAACTTGGATCACTTTATATACAAACTACAAAGGCCCAGGTACCACCCCAGACAGAAATTAGGCGAGAATTATCCAGTGTTAAACTAGAGTAACTGTGAAATTAGCACCAACCACTTTAAATACGATCTGTAAGACCCAAAACTTGTAAAATCATTGACGCTAGGCTACCCTAAAATCTAGGATCAATCACATTACCCGGCTGCACTCGGGAGCATCTCGAAACTCCGTATCAGATCTAGACCGCACGTCTGAAGTTTGATTAATACAAAGTTAAGGAATTATGACCGCCTTGCTGGGCTTGACAACCATCTCGGAAATCAAATCCAGATAGTGTCCCAGCGCTATTCTCTTGAGCTCGGAGTGAAGAGTGCGAGAAATGTGAAATTAATTTAAAATAAAATATCTCAAATAGTAATCTGGCACCTCTCGCTTGCGGATCAGTTTTAAGCAACCAGACCGTCAGAATCAGACCAAATTACACCCTCGGATCAGGAGAAATTTCATACACATATCCATGTACTCGGAATCTCCGATCGAGATCCGCTGACCGTTGAACTGAAACTGGTCCGCCACACATGATCTGGAATCCCGACTGGAACGAAAATTTAACTCCACCTAGATCCAGGGTTGGTGAGCTTAAGTCCGACCTTTGGCTCAAGGAGGCCAGCCAGAAGTCCTCCGTTGAGCTGAAACTGACCCGCTTTGGTTATAACCTAAGTATACTTTGACCTGGAGTCTGTTTCAGAGAGTTTTTAGGCTATATAAAGACCTTAAAATCCTCTCTCTCACAACCATACGAATTTTAGAGAAACCCTAGATAGAGAAGAGAGAAAAGAGAGAGAAAGAGTGAGAGAAGTGGGAGAATCTCCCAACTGCTATTCCTTGCCACTACACAATCTGCACCACCCCATTCTCATCGCTTTCCCGGCGATTCCGGCGTCATTTCTAGGTAAGAAACCCTAACCCTAACCTGTTTTGGAGTTTTGATAGTTGTAGGTAATGAAATAGCAAACCTATCGACTTCGTTACGATTCTACAACAAAAGGTGCGGACTTTACGTGTATAGGTTACGGTTTTCAACGCTTTCAATGTCAGATAATGATCGATTCATGATCTGCATGCAATTGCACATGTACAAAGTGCTGTCTGTTTTCTGTTTCGATTAAAGATGAAGAATATGGAATTTTACATACTCTAAGTATTTGTAGAAAGTACCATATACGTATAAATTTTGGA
The DNA here is from genome assembly GCA_021015155.1 of Magnolia officinalis. Lineage (NCBI taxonomy): Eukaryota > Viridiplantae > Streptophyta > Magnoliopsida > Magnoliales > Magnoliaceae > Magnolia > Magnolia officinalis. The sequence continues at coordinate 30,587,473 of JAJHSJ010000010.1, read as the reverse complement.
AATGTGTTTGCCATGATTATTTGTTGTATTAATATATTATATATGGATAAAATACTTGTTTGGAGAAAGGATTTGCCCTAATACATGTTTTTGCTAATATACACTATGTATGTTAAAATAGTGTATTCTAAGTGTTTGTGAAAATGACCGAATGAGTATAAAATTCTCATTCGTGCTCGCCATGACTAATTGTCATGGATTTATGATTGTTGTATTGGCGATACCCCTTTGACGAAAGGATTTGCCCAAAATCATTCCACGGCCTATATTTACTACTTATATTAAAATGTGTGGCCCAAGTGTTTGTGGGAATGACTAAATGAATATGGAGCTTGGAATCCTGCTTGCCATGACTATCCGTCGTGGGTGTATGCGTGTTATGATTGGGGCAACTCCCTAGTGAAAGGATTTGGCCTAATGCCTATGTGATTAACATATGTCATGTATGTTGATGTATGTATTTTTAAAGTGTTTGTTGAAATGTCTGAATGAGTAGTAGTTAGTAAATTGTAATGTTTAAGGGTGTAGAGATATGATTCTCAACTCCTTTAACTATGTGTATGATTTCCTTGGATAGCTGTGTGATTAGGAATTTAATATGTACAAACTCATGCTTGTGTTGTGCTTCATAACATGCTCAAATGATTGTATAATTTTATCTATGTGATGCATATGTTTAAATTCATGTTTACGTTGTATGATCCGTCATGGGTGATGGGAGAGTGGAGCAACGAGTGCGTGCAACAGCCCTGGCAGTCCTAAACGGATAATATCAGACTTTGGTTGTATGATTTGAATCTTGATTCACTACTGCTTTAGCTATCTGCAATTGAATGTGATTGGGGCTGTGATTATAGTCCAGACAATCGGTAACGAAAATGAATGCATGGCTGAGTTTCATTTGCCACGTGAGATGTGTTCGACGAGCCCGAGTTGTACTTTGGTTGGCGATAGTGGTTGGCCATACGAAGTGCTTATGCACTTCATATCGTTCAACTTGTGCGCTCGAGCTAGTCGAGCTCGTCAAGTAACCCGTTCTGTCTAATGTATGTTCACCATGTTTGGACGCTACTGCTTGAACCTAGGGTACCAAACTTACCAGTGAAATTCCTTTTAACCATGGTACCACGATCCGCTAAGACTCATGAGCCGAGCATGGTGGTATGGGACACCGTGGTCAAGCTATCGGCCTACGCTGGGGCCACGTGCCTCCCCGTAGTGACCAGTGAGCAACCAGACTTGTGAGCCGATTATGGTGGTATGGGACACTATATTCGAGCTGTCGACACCTACGGCGAGAGCTGAATACGGTGAGACCTGTATTCGTACTAACGGGCGACGAGCCCTCCGTAGTGTCTTCGAGTATAGTCTAAGGTCTGTGATTGACGATGAGCCCTTCGCAGCAACTAGAGCATGAGTTGAGCCGAGTACGGTGAGACCTGTATTCGAGTTGACGGCCAGCGATTGAGTCGAGTATGGTGAGACCTGTATTCGAGCTGACGGCCAGCAATTGAGCCGCATACGGTGAGATTTGTATCCGTGCTGACGGGTGACGAGCCCTTTGTGATGCCTTCACTACGTCTCTCAAACCATAATATCGTATGAGATTACTAGGACTGACGACCCTAGAATGGATCATATCTGGGAATGATATAAGGGAGGTACCTTAGTTTCCCAATACTGCTGTTTGAAATGGACTAATAATTACTTGGTAATCATGCTCATCATTGCACTGCATGTGCTTAGTAGATGTGGAGCACTGAGGGATGAACGCATTCGCGAACGTAAGATGGTGTTGCATGAGGGTGGTTTGGCAAGGGCATACGTCATGTCATTCATATTTGCATTAATAAGAGTAGTTTAGAATTGTTTGATTGTACTGCTTTATCATTACTGCTTGACTGAGTTGATAACATGTTAACCTATGCTTTATTGTTCCACTGAGTTGATCACTCACTCCCACGTTACAAGACGATGTTGTACACACCAACCAGATTTGTTGAGTTTTAGGTGATGGCGATGCTTATGAAGCAGAGCCGGACTACTATGATGTGGAGGAGTTCTCCTACTTGTAGCTCTTTGACAGGTTTATGAAGACCTGTTATTGTATTGATGGGGCTATGGTACTTGGGATAGAAGACATTACACTTACACATTTGGTATATTTTAGAAATGTACTTGAAATTTATTAACCTGGTAATGTTATTACACTCTGGAGACTCACCACAATTTTTTATATATTTTATATATCTATCACAGTCTTCCACTTGCAATTTAATTGTCTCTGGAGTATGATATGTTGTTTTGGCTCAATCTCACTCATGTTCAATACACTAATGCAGACAACATTTAATCATCATTATCTATGTTGCATAAGTGATGTTCTGGAACTTGGGTGTTGAGTTATGCTCGACCCCCGATTTTTCGGGATGTTACAATTTCTGACTGTTAGTTTGTGACCAAACTTCACCCATGGGAAAAGAAAATTGCCATACACATATCTGTATAACCGTGGTCCCGATTGAACACGTACGACCGTTGATCTGACACCAGCTCTACATGATCCATCAGCTTATCCGATCACACCAAAATCGTGTCCTAGCATGGATCCATCGTTAGGGAGTGTACCTTATGACGTAGAGGAGTCGTGGGCCTCCCTATGAGCCCTGTTCGTCAAAAACATCCTCCCCCAGGGTATAAACAATGTATAAAGTGGCCCTAGGGTCATTTGCATCACAACTAGGCCTATAAATGTAACAGCCCGGATTTTTCCCCAACCTGGAATTAGACGTCCTTAGGTGATGGGTCAATCCTAACACAGGTTTAACTTCTCAAACACTCAATTAAAGCCTCAAATCCCTTTTCAAACCATTTTCTTCACAAATTCCACCCTTCACCACCTTGATCTTTCAATTTTTCAAAGTACTTTAACCCTAGACACTATCTTAAACTAGCTAAGTAGTATACCTTGGATCACTTTATATACAAACTATAAAGGACTAAGTACCACCTCAGACAGAAATCTTACAGGACTAAATCCTTTAAAGATTAGGCGAGATTTAGCTAGTGTTAAACTAGAGTGCCTGTGAAATTAGCACCAATCACTTTAAATACGATCTGCAAGACCCAAAACTTGTAGAATCATTCATGCTAGGTTACCCTAAAATCAAGGATCAATCTCATTACCCGGCTACTCTCGGGAGCATCTCGAAACTCCGTATCAGATCTGGACCGCACGTCAGAAGTCCGATTAACACGAAGTTAAGGAATTAGGACCGCCTTGCTGGGCTTGACAATCATCTTGGAAATCAAATCCAGATAGTGTCCCAGTGCTATTCGCTTGAGCTCGGAGTGAAGAGTGTGAGAAATGTGAAATTATTTGAAAATAAAATATCTTGAATAGTAATCTGGCACCTCTCGCTTGCGGATCAGTTTTAAGCAACCTGACCGTTAGAATCAGACTAAATTACACCCTCGGATCAGGAGAAATTTTATACACATTTACATGTACTCGGAATCTCCGATCGAGATCCGCTGACCGTTGAACTGAAACTGGTCCGCCACGCGTGATCTGAAATCCCGACCGAAACAAAAACTTAATAGAATGTAGATCCGGTGTCTGTGAGCTTAAGTCCGACTTTTGGCTCAAGGAGGCCCGCCAGAAGTCCTCCGTTGAGCTGAAACAGATGCCTTTTGGACAAAACCCAAGTATACCTTGTTCCTAAGTCTGTTTTGGTGAGATTTTAGGCTATATAAGGACCTTAGAACCCTCTCTCTCATAGCCATACGAATTTGAGAGAAACCCTAGAGAGAGGAGAGAGAAAAGAGAGAGAAAGTGTGGGAGTTGTGAGAGATCCTTCCCGCCACTCTTCCCTACAGCTCCACGAGCTCCACCGGTCCGTTCTCATCGCTTTCCCGGCGATTCCAGCCCCGTTTTTAGGTAAGAAACCCTAACCCTAATCTGATTTGAAGTGTTGATGGTTGTAGGTTATGAAATAGCTAACCTACTTCGTTCTCTAGGTGGCCAAACTGCCGTATACGGAAGCTTAGCAAACCTATCGACTCCGTTATGATTCTACGACAAAAGGTGCGGACTTTAGGTGTGTATAGGATATGGTTTTCAACGCTTTCAATGTCAGATAATGATAGATTCATGATCTGCATGCAATTGCACAAAGTGCTATCTGTTTTCCGTTTCGATTAAAGATGAAAAATATGGAATTCTACATACTCTAGGTATTTAAAGAAAGTACCGTATACGTACAAATTTTGGAAATGTGTATGACATGATTGTTTGTCGTATAAATATATTATATGTGGATAAATTACCTGTTTGGAGAAAGGATTCGCCCTAATACATGTTTTGCTTATATACACTATGTATGTTGCAATTGTGTATTCTAGAAAATACCGTATACGTATAAATTTTAGAGATGTATTTGTCATGATTATTTGCTGTATGAATATATTATACATGGATAAAATGCTCGCTTGGCTAAAGGATAGCCCTAATACATGTTTTGTTAACATACACCATGTATGTTGTAATAGTGTATTCTAAGTGTTTGTGTGAATGACTGAATGAGTATAGAATTCTCATTCGTGCTCGCCATGACTAATTGTCATGGATAATTGATTGTTATATTGGCAATACCCCTTTGACGAAAGGATTTGCCCTAAATCACGCCACGACCAATACACACTATATATGCTAAAATGTGTGGCCCAAGTGTTTGTGGAAATGACTGAATGAATATAGAACTTCGATTCCTGCTTGCCATGACTATTTGTCGTGGGTGTATGCGTGTTATGATTGGGGTAACTCCCTAGTGAAAGGATTTGGCCTTATACCTATGTGATCAACATATGTCATGTATGTTGATACATGTATTTTAAAGTGTTTGTTGAAATGTCTGAATGAGTAGTAGTTAGTAAATTGTAATGTTTAAGGGTGTTGAGATATGATTCTCAACTCCTTTAGCTATGTGTATGATTTCCTTGGATAGTTGTGAGATTAGGAATTGAATATGTACAAACTCATGCTTGTGTTGTGCTTCATAACATGCTCAGCTACTTTTATGATTTTATCTATGTAATGCATATGTTAAATTTATGTTTACGTTGTATGATCCGTCATGGGTGATGGGGGAGTGGAGCAACGAATGCGTGCAACAGCCCTGGCAGCCCTAAACGGATAATATCAGACTTTGATTGTATGATTTGAACCTTGATCCATTACTGCTTTACTATTTGAAATTGATTGTGTTTGGGCTATGATTATAGTCCAGACAATCGGTACCAGAATTAAATTCGTGGCTGTGATTCATTTGCCACGTGAGATGTGTTCGACAAACTCGAGTCGTACTTCGGTTGGCAATAGTGGTTGGCCACGCGAAGTGCTTATGCACTTCATGTCGTTCAACTTGTTGTGCGCTCGAGCTAGCCGAGCTCGTCAGGCAACCGGATCTGTCTTATGTATGTTCACCATGTTTGGACGTTACTGCTTGAACCTAGGGTACCAAACTTACCAGTGGAATCCCTTTTAACCATGGTACCTCGATCCGCTAAGACTCATGAGCCGGGGATGGTGGTATGGGACACCGTGGTCGAGCTGTCGGCCTACGCTGGGGCCACGTGCCTCCCCGTAGTGACCAGTGAGCAACCAAACTCGTGAGCCGATTATGGTGGTATCGGACACTATATTCGTGCTGTCGGCCTACATTGATAAGGTGATGGGGGAGTGGTGCAACGAATGCGAGCAACAGCCCTGGCAGCCCTTTGTAGTGACCTCGAGCATACTCTGGAATCTCGGTGAGCCTTAGAGTTTTGCCGCGGTGTATGGAGTATGAACTAGGCCTGTTTCTGTATAGTGATGAATCGTTAAAGAGGTGATGGGGGAGCGGTATAACCATTGTACGTAACAGCCCTGACAACCTTTGAAGTGACCTAGAAAACACACCATCGTCTGAGATTAACTAAGACTGATGACCCTAGAATGGATCATGTTTGGGAATAATACAAGGGAGTTACCTTAGTTTCCCAATCCTGCTGTTCAAAATGGACTAATAAATACTCGGTAATCATGCTCATCATGCATTGCATGTGCCTGGAAGATGTGGAGCACTGAGGGATGAAAGCATGCCGCGAACGTGAGATGGTGTCGCACGAGGGAGGGTGTGGTGAGGGCATACATCATGAATGCATCCATACTTGCATTAATAAGAGCAGTTAGGAGTGTTTGATTGTACTGCTTTATCATTACTGCTTGACTGAGTCGATAACATGTTAACCTATGCTTTATTGTTCCACTGAGTTAGCTACTCACTCCCACGTTACGGGACGGTGTTGTACACACTAACCAGATTTGTTGAGTTTCAGGTGATGGCGATACTTATGAAGCAGATCTGGACTACTAAGATGTTGAGGAGGAGCTCTCCTACATGTAACTCTCTGACAGGTCTATGAAGACCTGGTATTGTATTGACGGGGCTATGGTACTTGGAATAGAAGACATTACATCTACACATTTGGTATATTTTAGAAATATACTTGAAATTTATTAACCTGGTAATGTTATCACACTCTGGAGACTCACCACAGTTTTTATATATTTTATATATCTATCACAGTCTTCCGCTTGCTAATTCACTGTCTCTGGAGTATGATATGCTGTTTTGGCTTAATCTCACTCATGTTCACTACATTAATGCAGACAACATTTAATCATCATTATTTATGTTGCATTAGTGATGTTCTGGAAACTCGAGAGTTGAGTTACTACTCGACCTTCGATTTTTCGGGAACGTTACAGTTGGTATCAGAGCATGATTTGGATTAAACTAGACCTGGGTTATGGTCACATGATGCACTCTAACGCACTCTAAATTAGGAGGGAGCGACGGAATGTAGAAACAGACTTAGGTTCTCTAATTTCGCCAAATAACACATTTGGTTGAGATCAACCGTGGAGATTGGAGCCGTAGGACTCAATGATTGCACGAAACGATCTCGAATCACCTCTAGGCCATCAGTTGACGGGTTTGAGACGTTCCCTAGAAATGAATGTTCTTAGGTTGTGGGTCAACCACAACACCAAAGCCTAAAACCCCTTTTTACCCAATTCCTTCAAAATCTCTCTTTGCACCACTTCATTCTTTAATTTTTTCTAAATCCTTTCATACCAGATATAAATTCTAACATATAAATGATGAAGTATAATACTTAAACAAAAAGTTACTATAAATAGTAAATATATGTATAAATTAGATTTTTTGACCATTTAACTTTGGAATCTAACCAAGTAAATGAGTTAGTTGGATAGATTAGATCCTCCTACCCTAAAATCATATGCCACATGTCATATAAACTCATTTCAGTTTGTAAATTGGCCCCAAAAATGCCTCAAATGAAGTTGGGGGCTACACTATGCAATTCGGGGGGACCCGGGATAGACCCGGGGTACCATTGGCCCCTTGGGAGGGTGGAGAACACCACCCAACTGCGGTGGCGCGGCGCTGGACAAGTCGGACCGCGGTCCAGCGGGCCCGGGCGGGCCGCAGTTCATTGGTTGGCCCATTTTCGGTGACATTTTTTTCTACAATTTTGGTCCAACTTCAAAAAGTCATATCTCCCTCGTTATAACTCTGATTTAGGTGATTCGAAAGCTAGATTTAAGCTTGATAAGTATAGTTTCATATAAAAATAAGTAAAAAAATATAATAAAATATTTAATATAGTTAAATATGGGTTGTTATGTCAACTATCTAAAAATTATTAATTTGGACAGCTGCTGTTTCTAGAATTTTTAGAATTTTTCTACAAGACGAAATCTAATGAAATTTGGTGGAGATGAATTATACTTGATGATGAACTACTAGAAAAATAATTAAAATAATAAACCAACTAGAAATGCCAGAAAAATTCGTAGAACTTCCCTAGGCCCGTGTGGTGCCTACCAAATTTTTTGGGGGCCCCTGTTTCACGTCCGTTTTGCCCTCTCTCTCTCACATACCCCTCCAAGCTCTCCCTTTCCTTCAGAATTTATGTTTTCTCTCTCCAACCGTCCCTCTAATTGCCCATTCCATCGTTTTCTATCACAACTTATACCCTTCCATCGTTCACAGCCGTACCTACCCCCTACCCTTTTCACTTTCTCTCATTTGAGCTCTTACACGCCCCATTTGGAGCTCGAAAACGTGTAAGCTCTCAACCCATCCCATCTTTCCATTTTCCCTCTTTATTCCCTTTCATTTGCGCCTATGTAGGCTCAAGATTCCAAAACCTAACAACCCCTCTCCTATCTCCCATGTTTACCAATACCATGTTTGAAATGTATGCAATTAAACGTAAACTCCGAGATTCCTTTCAAAGTACATTTATAAATTCATCATCTTGGGATTTAAAAATCCCATCCCACATTTTCCAACACCAGGCTCATTTTCCAAAGCCTATAAAATTAATCTCCACCCACCCTCCTACCAACCATGCCACTTCCAATCCCGAGGTAGGATTAGTAATGCAGTCCCATTTAGTATGACTTAAGACCACTGGCTAAATAGTTTTGAAGTGATAAAGTCCCTTGATATACATTAACCCACCTGTAACATCCCGGATTTTTGCCAACCTGGGATTAGACGTCCTTAGGCAATGGGTCGATCCTAAGACCTTATCAACTTGTCAAAACTCAATCCCACAGTCTAAAATCGCTCCTTAACCCATTTCCTTCACAAATCCCACCCTTAACCACCTTGTTCCTTAAATTTTCTAAGTACTTTCACCATAGACACTATCTTAAACTAGCTAAGTAGTATAACTTGGATCACTTTATATACAAACTACAAAGGACTAAGTACCACCTCAGACAGAGATCTTACAGGACTAAACCCTTTAGAAATTTGGCGAGATTTAGCTAGTGTTAAACTAGAGTGCCTGTGAAATTAGCACCAATCACTTTAAATACGATCTGCAAGACCCAAAACTTGTAGAATCATCGATGCTACAGTACCCTATAATCTAGGATCACTCTCATTACCCGGTGGCTCTCGGGAGCATCTCGAAACTCCATATCAGATCTGGACCGCACGTCGGAAGTCCGATTAATACGAAGTTAAGAAACTAGGACCGCCTCGCTGGGCTTGACAATCATCTCAAAAATCAGGTCCAGCCGATGTCCCACGGCCATTCGTTTGGATCCGGAGCGAGGGAGTGTGAAAAACACTATTCCCTTTCCAAAATAAATATCTGGAATAGTGATTTGGCACCATTCGCTTGCGCATCAGTATTAAGCAACCTGACCGTCAGAATCAGACTAAATTACACCCTCGGATTAAGAAAAATTTCAGGAGCATTTACATGTACTTGAAATTTCGGATCGTGGCCCACTGACCGTTGAACTGAAAGTGGTCCGCCACGTGCGATATGGAAATCCGATCGAGTCGAAAACGTAATCCCACATAGATCCATGTGTGGTGAGCTTAAGTCTTACGTTTGGCTCAAGGAGGGCCACCAGAACCTCTCTTTTGAGCTGGAAAAGTGACGAATATCCTATATTAGCAGTAACCCTTGAACCTGAGTCTATTTTGGGGATGTTTTTGGCTATAAAAGGAGCTTAGAATAGCCCCTCTCACAGCCATACAAATTTGGGATAAAACCCTAGAGAGAGAGAGAGAAAAGAGAGAGAAGAGCTTGGGATTTGTGGGAGATCTTCCTCCTACCGCTTTCAGACATCACACGGCCTACACCGCCTCATTCCAGGCGCTCTCCCGACGGTATCCACTCCGTTTTAAGGTGAGAAACCCTAACCCTAGGTCTGATTTGATGTAGGTTGGTTGTAGGTTATGTAAAGGCTAACTGATTCCGCTCTTTAGGCTAGAAAACTCCCGTATACGAAAGCTCAACGACCCTTGTTGATTCGTTGTGATTCCAAGGGCAAAGGTGAGGACTTTAAGTGTATAAGTTACGGTTTTCAACGCTTTCAATGTCAGATAATGATAGATTCATGATCTGCATGTAAATGCACATGTACAAAGTGCTTTCCGTTTCCTGTTTTGATTAATGTTGTAGAATTTGGAATTTCACATACTCTAGGTATACGTAGAAATACCGTATACATATTTTTTTCGGGAAAATGTTTGACGTGTTTATTTAATGCACGATTATATAACATATGGATAAAATACTAGTTTGGCGAAAGGAATCGCTGAAATACATGTTCGCTTGTAAACGCTATGTATGTTGAAATTGTGTATTCTAGAAATACCGCATATGTGTAAAATTTGGAAGTGTAATTGTCATGATTATTTGTTGTATGAATATGGTATACACGGATAAAATAACCGCTTGGTGAAAGAATAGCCCTAATACGCAATTTGCTAACATACGTCATGTATGTTTGAATGGCGTACTTTAAGTGTTTGTGTAAATGCTTGTGTGTGTAAATGCTTGAGTATTAGTGCCTTAGAGAGGTACTGATATGGGATTCCCAACTCCCTTAGAGACATGTAGGATCCCCTCCATGCGGTGGTTCGCTAGAACCACTCACTTGTAATGTGTATGTAATTATATCCCTATGTGGATAGTGCTTTACTACATGCTTTACAACATGCTTTACAACATGCTTTACTTCATGCTTTACTTCATGCTTTATAACATGCCTGCTAACATGCTTGTATTGTTTGTTTATCATGCTTTACTCCACATGCTATTGATGAGAACTGTTTGAGTTTGGGACTATGTCTATAGTCCAAACATTCGGTACCAGACTTGCGATTGTGGCTGAGATTCATGTCGCCACAAAGGATGTGTCTGGCGAACCCGAGTCGTACATCGGTTGGCGATAGTGGTTGGCCACACGGGGTGCTTTTGCGCTCCATATCGCCCAACTTGTGGTGCGCTCGAGCTAGTCAGGCTCGTCAAGTAAATCGAAATGTATTTGTATGTTCACCATATTTGGTCGCTACTGCTTGAACCTAGGGTACCAAACTTACCAGTGGCGATCCCGTTAACCATGGTACCTCGATCCGCTAAGACACATGAGCCGGGCATGGTGGTATGGGACACCGTGGTCGAGCTGTTGGCCTACGCTGGGGCCATGTGCCTCCCCGTAGTGACCATTGCGCAACCGAACTCGTGAGCCGAATACGGTGGTATGGGACACTGTATTCGAGCTGTCGATACTTACGGCGAGAGCCGAGTACGATGAGACATGTGCTCGTGCTGACGGGCGACGAGTCCTCCGTAGTATCTTCGAGTATACTCCAAGTGTCTGTGATTGGCGACGAGTCTTTCACAGTAACTAGAGTATGAGTTGAGCCAAGTACGGTGAGGACCTGTACTCGAGCTGATGGCTAGTGATTGAGACGAGTATGGTGAGACCTGTACTCGAGCTGACGGCCAGCAATTGAGCCGCATACGGTGAGATCTGTATCCGCGCTGACGGGTGACGAGCCCTTTGCGATGCCTTCACTACGTTTCTCAAACCATAATATCGTATGAGATTAACTAGGATTGACAACCCTAGAATGGATCATGTTTGGGAATGATACAAGGGAGGTACCTTAGTTTCCCAATACTGCTGTTTGAAATAGATTAATAAAAACTTGGTAATCATGAGCATCATCGCACCGCATGTGCTTTGTAGATGTGGCGCACTGAGGGAGTAAGCATTCGCGAACGTAAGATGATGTCGCTTGAGGGTGGTTTGGCAAGGGCATACAGCATCATGTCATTTCATTTTCGCACTTAATAAGAGTAGTTAGAATTGTTTGATTTGTACTGCTTTATGATTACTGCTTGATTGAATTGATAACATGTTAACCTATGCCTTATTGTTCCACTGAGTTAGCTACTCACTCCCACGTTACGGGACGATGTTGTACACACCAACCAGATTTGTTGAGTTTCAGGTGATGGCGATGCTTGTGAAGCAGAGCCAGACTACTTCTATGATGATAGGAGGAGTTCTCCTATCTATATCTCTCTAGCAGGTCAATGAAGACCTGATTTTGTATTGACGGGGCTATGGTACTTGGGACAGGAGACATTACACTTCCTCACATTAGGTATATTTTAGAACTGTACTTGTAATTATTTAACCTGGTAATGTTATCACACTCTGGAAACTCATCATAGTTTATATATTTTATCTATCTATCACAGTCTTCCGCTTACAAATTTAACTGTCTCTGGAGTATGATATGTTGTTTTGGCTTAATCTCACTCATGTTCAATGCACGAATACAGTCAACATTCAATCATCATTCATTTTGTTGCATAAGTGATGTTCTGGAACTCGGGAGTTGAGTTTATGCTCGACCCCCGATTTTCAGGGCGTTACAAGATGGTATCAGAGCATGATTTGGATTAAACCGGACCTGGGTTATGGTCACACGACGCACTCTGACGCACTCTGACTTAGGAGGGAGCGACGGAACATAGAAACAGTCATAGGTATTCCGATTTCGCCAATCGGCGAAGTTCACTAAAGTTGAACGCCGAAATCGAGTCCGTATGCAACCATGGTCGCACGGGTCGACCTTAAAACAATCCTAGACCGTCTATAAATGCTTCTAGATTACAATCCACCTCACCCCAACCGTTGAAAATTGGTAGAATACGGGATAAGAGTGATGATGATAACTACTCCGAATCCTCGGAGCTTCTCTGGACTCCTCACAGAGACTTCCCGAATCCATGAGGAAAGAAATCAGACAATATAAATAAATTCTAATACATTCGAAATTGATTAATGAATGCTTAAAAATGAGTTCACAGCCCTTTAAATAGGGATACCAAGTAATGGGAAGGAAATCAGAAACAAACTACAACTAAAACTCCTAGAATTTGCGACTTACTATTAAGTCGTGATGTCTACTAGTGTGCAAGGTTCTCAGCCAAAAATAGTAAGTGTCCTAAACGACTTCACCCAACCGTTCTCCTAATTATTCTAAACTCTTTTCTCTTTGGGCACAACTCCTAAAGCCCAACAGATGAAGAGAAATCAAACTAAAACTACTATTTTTAGCAAAATGAAATTGAAGCGGGGAAATAACCGTCAATCGGAGGGTTTTCTCGCAATTCCGGGCTGCGCAACCCGGCATAGCAAGGTTTGTTGGCTTCATTAGCTCGTTCTACCCCAAATTCATATATTTTACGTCAGATAACTCATTCCGGATTGCAAGTTACGTCCGATTATCCCGAAACTACCCGAAATGGAGCGAATCGGAGTCGGGGGCCTCCCCACTTAAATCTACTAAGACCCAGGGTCGAACCAGGGTGCATTTGGCACCTTGGGAACGTGGCAAACAGGGCCCCACCGCGGCGGCGCGGTTTCGGCCAAGGCGGACCGCGGCGGAACCGCGGTTTCGGCGGTGGACCGCGGTCCGGTGGCCCATCTGAGGTGGGTCCGGGGCTGGGGTTGGTCGGCCTGACCTCCCCTACCCCCTGGCACTTGCGGTTTTGGCTGGGGATTGAGATTTTGGGGGCTAGAGCACCCCACTCTCTCATTTCACCCTTCCAAGCCCTCCAACTTGTTGTTTCTCTCTCCAATCTCCCTCTCAATCCTACATTCCACCTTTTTCGACCACCATACATCCTCCTCCAACGTTTACAACATAACCTACCCCCTACCCTCTCCATTCTCTCTCATTTGAGCACTTACATGCCTCATTTGGAGCTCAAATTCGGGTAAGCTCTCAACCCATCCCATCTACTCATTTTCCTCCTTCAATCCCTGTCCGTTGGGGCCTTTACAATCTTTGTTGAGGCTCAAACTCATGGAGGAACAAACCTCCAACCCTTACTTTCTCTCCCCTTCACTTTTCATTCACTTTCCATGGCCGTATTCGAATTGATTACGGCCATTTTCTCGATTTCATGGGGTTTGGGTGCATCCCATGTTTTCTAATACCATATTTGGAGTGTAGGCAGTTAAACGTAAATCCCGGAATTTTCTTTCAAATTACACTTCGAAATTCCTCATCGTGGGATATGGAAATCCCATCTCACACTTTCCAACACGAGGCTCATTTTCCAAAGCCTATACCAATAATTTTGATCCCCACCCACCCTCCTACCAAACATGCCATTTCCAATCCCAAAGTAGAATTAGTAATGCAGTCCCATTTAATATAACTTAAGACTACTGGCCAAATAGTGTTGAAGTGATAAAGTCCCTTGATATACATTAACCCACCGCACTCTGATAGCTTAAGCTTTTAGAGTAAATAGTTGTTTGACAAATAGACCTTTGGAACTTGGACCTAGAGCAGTGCTCCTAGATTTCGATAGACCTGACCGTAGAGGAAATCCAACAAATTAATAATGTGAACCTTAGGATCTTCTTAGCTGGTATGAGCATATGTGAAATGCTCGTGCATAGTTAAATTTGAGTTCCGGCAACCCAATTCCAATCAGACAACTTTGACCCTAGGCGATAAAACAATTTCTTTATTTAGAAAGGGTATAAAAGCATCTGGTGTATAAGCATAGACTTTAGATTACAACTAGTAGATTACCGCTGCTCATAAGTTGAGCCTAGGCTGCTGACTAAGAAATGTAAACGACTAACAATGCTAAGATAATTGAGTGATAGACGTAGTTAATTGGCTTGAATAGGTTGGAGCGAGACACCGTTCCGTTGTTGAATCCCCTTAATACTTTAGGCTTCCTTAGTAACTCTTAGGGAGCTTCTTTGACGTAGAAACTAATCACGATTAGAGAAAACCTATATATCCCTTGGATTCAATGTTAGGTCCAATCAATACATCCCTTAGAATTTCATTCTCGAGGACTTAGTACAATCGGGAACACGGAGTAGAGAAACTACATACAAGCGAGGTATTCGCGGTTTGAATCGAATTCTCAATCCTGGTAGTGACCAATGAACCCTATGCTCTGATCAAGCAGAAGGTCGGGATCGACTAGGATTAAGAAATGATATGGCGACTTTCTGTCTTCGCGAGGCAGAAGGTCCATGTATCCGATTCTAACCCACTATACAACTTTCCTTCCGTGTTGGCTCGACCACTTACAACCAAAAGTTTATAACTTCATCTTTGCGAAGTGTAAGAATATATAGCCAATAGAGATTTTTCCTTTTAGGCCCAAGGAATTACCCAAATGGGCAACAAATAGTTAGGAATTAGGTCCCAAGTTACATGCCATGTCGGCATACATTTTGTGCATATGAACGTAGAAAGATAGCCTGCCTGTTAGGCTTGACATGAGTACATAAGGTAGGTCGGGACCGTGATACCCCCTTTCTATAATCCTAGGTACCAAGACAGATATAGTGGGAGACTGCATTTCATTTCATGTTAAGGATAAGTCTTAAATTACACCTTGTTCTGACATACGGATCAGGACATAGCTCTTGAGCCTTGAGGGTGAAAATAAATTTTAGGGGGGGTATAACATGATGAACCCGCTCTAGTTAGGTCACCTAATGCACCTCTTTGACCTAGGTGACGCAGCGGAAACATGGTAGACCCTACCCCACTGGCCCAGGATCGAAACGGTGCTCGTTGAGTACGAACATTAAAGAAGCCCTAGCAAGATCTACTATAAGGAACTGTTTTAGGATGATCTAGTACGATTTGATTCACCATTTCCTTTGACATAGATAATAACGA
Organism: Magnolia officinalis; assembly: GCA_021015155.1. Taxonomy (NCBI): domain Eukaryota; kingdom Viridiplantae; phylum Streptophyta; class Magnoliopsida; order Magnoliales; family Magnoliaceae; genus Magnolia; species Magnolia officinalis. Next base: position 30,571,844 of record JAJHSJ010000010.1, on the reverse strand, counting down.
TGACTCTCTTAGATTAAGACCTAAAGGGCAACCTTAGAAATAGACAATTTTAACCTTCCTGTGGTGGACATTCCCTACGTTTCTAGAGTGATCGGACTACGGAGTTACTGACATCTACAACTGCGAAGTTTTCACAGCTTGACCCAATTCCCAATCCTGGGTGACTACCGATGGACTCTCTACTGACGAGCGGACGACCAGGATCGACCCAGATTCGGAAGGGATACGATGAGCTTCCTACCCTGGCCCGGTAGATGATCAATGTATCGGGATCAAGCCCACTACAAACGTCTCTCCATGTTGGTCAAACATTGAAAACGGCTATCTTACTCTAAATTGTTGGGAATTGTCGTCAAGACTCCAAATAGGTATAGAAATAAATTGTAGCAAACCATCAGGGTATGAGAAATGGATAGAGAAATAAGTTTTAAGGGGGGTAGACTAAAATGAACCAGCTAGTATGTACCCTACCACGCGTAGAAACTTGGAATCAATAAGTCTTAGGCAAGTGAAATAATAGAAATCTTCCCTTATTACCCTTAGCCAATTTCGGGGACGAAATTTTGTTTTAAGGGGGGCAGATTGTAACATCCCGGATTTTTGCCAACCTGGGATTAGACGTCCTTAGGCAATGGGTCAATCCTAAGACCTTATCAACTTGTCAAAACTCAATCCCACAGTCTAAAATCGCTCCTTAACCCATTTCCTTCACAAATCCCACCCTTCACCACCTTGTTCCTTAAATTTTCTAAGTACTTTCACCATAGACACTATCTTAAACTAGCTAAGTAGTATAACTTGGATCACTTTATATACAAACTACAAAGGACTAAGTACCACCTCAGACAGAGATCTTACAGGACTAAACCCTATAGAAATTTGGCGAGATTTAGCTAGTGTTAAACTAGAGTGCCTGTGAAATTAGCACCAATCACTTTAAATACGATCTGCAAGACCCAAAACTTGTAGAATCATCGATGCTACAGTACCCTATAATCTAGGATCACTCTCATTACCCGGATGCTCTCGGGAGCATCTCGAAACTCCGTATCGGATCTGGACCGCACGTCGGAAGTCCGATTAACACGAAGTTAAGGAACTAGGACTGCCTCGTTGGGCTTGACCATCATCTCAAAAATCAGGTCCAACCGATGTCCCACAGCCATTCGTTTGGATCCGGAGCGAGGGAGTGTGAAAAACACTATTCCCTTTCCAAAATAAATATCTGGAATAGTGATCTGGCACCATTCGCTTGCGCATCAGTATTAAGCAACCTGACCGTCAGAATCAGACTAAATTACACCCTCGTATTAAGAAAAATTTCAGGAAGATTTACATGTACTTGAAATTTCGGATCGTGGCCCACTGACCGTTGAACTGAAAGTGGTCCGCCACGTGCGATCTGGAAATCCGATCAAGTCGAAAACGTAATCCCACATAGATCCATGTGTGGTGAGCTTAAGTCTGACGTTTGGCTCAAGGAGGGCCACCAGAACCTCTCTTTTGAGCTGGAAAAGTGACGAATATCCTATATTAGCAGTAACCCTTGAACCTGAGTCTATTTTGGGGATGTTTTTGGCTATAAAAAGAGCTTAGAACAGCCCCTCTCACAGCCATACGAATTTGGGATGAAACCCTAGAGAGAGAGAGAGAGAAAAGAGAGAGAAGAGCTTGGGATTTGTGGGAGATCTTCCTCCTACCGCTTTCAGACATCACACGGCCTACACCACCTCATTCCAGGCTCTCTCCCGACGGTATCCACTCCGTTTTAAGGTGAGAAACCCTAACCCTAGGTCTGATTTGATGTAGATTGGTTGTAGGTTATGTAAAGGTTAACCGATTCCGCTCTTTAGGCTAGAAAACTACCGTATACGGAAGCTCAACGACCCTTGCTGATTCGTTGTGATTCCAAGGGCAAAGGTGAGGACTTTAAGTGTATAAGTTACGGTTTTCAACGCTTTCAATGTCAGATAATGATAGATTCATGATCTACATGTAAATGCACATGTACAAAGTGCTTTCCGTTTCCTGTTTCGATTAACGTTGTAGAATATGGAATTTCACATACTCTAGGTATACGTAGAAATATCGTATACGTATTTTTTTCGGGAAAATGTTTGACATGCTTATTTAATACATGATTATATAACATATGGATAAAATACTAGTTTGGCGAAAGGAATCGCTGAAATACATGTTCACTTGTAAAAGCTATGTATGTTGAAATTGTGTATTCTAGAAATACCGCATATGTGTAAAATTTGGAAGTGTAATTGTCATGAATATTTGTTGTATGAATATGGTATACGTGGATAAAATAACCGCTTGGCGAAAGAATAGCCCTAATACGCAATTTGCTAACATACGTCATGTATGTTGGAATGACGTACTTTAAGTGTTTGTGTAAATGCTTGTGTGTGTAAATGCTTGAGTATTAGTGCCTTAGAGAGGTATTGATATGGGATTCCCGACTCCCTTAGAGACATGTAAGATCCCCTCCATGCAGTGGTTCGCTAGAACCACTCACTTGTAATGTGTATGTAATTGTATCCCTATGTGGATAGTGCTTTACTACATGCTTTACAACATGCTTTACAACATGCTTTACTTCATGCTTTATAACATGCCTGCTAACATGCTTGTATTGTTTGTTTATCATGCTTTACTCCACATGCTATTGATGAGAACTGTTTGACTTTGGGACTATGTCTATAGTCCAAACATTCGGTACCAGACTTGCGATTGTGGCTGAGATTCATGTCGCCACAAAGGATGTGTCTGGCGAACCCGAGTCGTACATCGGTTGGCGATAATGGTTGGCCACACGGGGTGCTTTTGCGCTCCATATCGCCCAACTTGTGGTGCGCTCGAGCTAGTCAGGCTCGTCAAGTAAACCGAAATGTATTTGTGTGTTCACCATGTTTGGTCGCTACTGCTTGAACCTAGGGTACCAACTTACCAGTGGCGATCCCGTTAACCATGGTACCTCGATCCGCTAAGACGCATGAGCTGGGCATGGTGGTATGGGACACCGTGGTCGAGCTGTCGGCCTACGCTGGGGCCATGTGCCTCCCTATAGTGACCATTGCGCAACCGAACTCGTGAGCCGAATACGGTGGTATGGGACACTGTATTTGAGCTGTCGATACTTACGGCGAGAGCCGAGTACGGTGAGACCTGTGCTCGTGCTGACGGGCGACGAGTCCTCCGTAGTATCTTCGAGTATACTCCAAGTGTCTGTGATTGGCGATGAGTCTTTCACAGCAACTAGAGTATGAGTTGAGCCGAGTACGGTGAGACCTGTACTCGAGCTGACGGCTAGTGATTGAGCCGAGTACGGTGAGACCTGTACTCGAGCTGACGGCCAACAATTAAGCCGCATACGGTGAGATCTGTATCCGCGCTGACGGGTGACGAGCCCTTTGCGATGCCTTCACTACGTTTCTCAAACCATAATATCGTATGAGATTAACTAGGATTGACGACCCTAGAATGGATCATGTTTGGGAATGATACAAGGGAGGTACCTTAGTTTCCCAATACTGCTGTTTGAAATGGACTAATAAAAACTTGGTAATCATGAGCATCATCGCACCGCATGTGCTTTGTAGATGTGGCGCACTGAGGGAGTAAGCATTCGCGAACGTAAGATGATGTCGCTTGAGGGTGGTTTGGCAAGGGCATACAGCATCATGTCATTTCATTTTCGCACTTAATATAAGTAGTTAGAATTGTTTGATTTGTACTGCTTTATCATTGCTGCTTGATTGAATTGATAACATGTTAACCTATGCCTTATTGTTCCACTGAGTTAGCTACTCACTCCCACGTTACGGGACGGTGTTGTACACACCAACCAGATTTGTTGAGTTTCAGGTGATGGCGATGCTTGTGAAGCAGAGCCAGACTACTTCTATGATGATAGGAGGAGTTCTCCTATCTGTATCTCTCTAGCAGGTCAATGAAGACCTGATTTTGTATTGACGGGGCTATGGTACTTGGGACAGGAGACATTACACTTCCTCACATTAGGTATATTTTAGAACTGTACTTGTAATTATTTAACCTGGTAATGTTATCACACTCTGGAGACTCATCATAGTTTATATATTTTATCTATCTATCACAGTCTTCCGCTTACAAATTTAACTGTCTCTGGAGTATGATATGCTGTTTTGGCTTAATCTCACTCATGTTCAATGCACGAATACAGTCAACATTCAATCATCATTCATTTTGTTGCATAAGTGATGTTTTGGAACTCGGGAGTTGAGTTTATGCTCGACCCCCGATTTTCAGGGCGTTACACCACCACACTCTGATAGCTTAAGCTTTTAGAGTAAATGGTTGTTTGACAAATAGACCCTTAGAGTTTTGGACCTAGAGCGGTGCTCTTAGATTTCGACAGACCTAACTGTATAGGAAATCCAACAAATTAATAATGTGAACTCTAGAACCCCCTTAGTTGGTTTGAGCATATGTGAAGTGCTCGAGCGTAACTACATTCATGTTCGGGCAACTCAATTCCAAATAAACAAACAAACAATTTCCTTTATTAAAAATGGTGTAAAATCATCTAGTGTATAAGAATAGACTTTGGATTATACCTAGAGGAAACTTATATATCCCTTGGATTTAATGTTAGGTCAAATCAATGCATCCCTTAGAATTGCCTTCTCGAGGACTTATTACAACCGGGAACACGGAGTAAAGAAACGATGTATATCAGCGAGGTATTCACGGTTTGAATTGAATTCTCAATCCTGGTAGTTACCAATGAACTCTATGCTCTGATCAAGCAGAGAATCGCTATCAACTAGGATTCAGAACTGATACGACAATTTTCTGTCTTCGCGATGCAGAAGGTCTATGTATCCGATTTTGACCCACTATACAACTTTCCTTCCGTGTTGGCTCAACCACTTACAATCAAAAGTTTATAACTTCGTCTTTGAGAAGTGTAAGAATATATAGCCAATAGAGATTTTTCCTTTTAGGCCCAAGGAATTTTTCAAATGGGCAACAGATAGTTAGGAATTTGGTCCCTAGTTTGCCTGTTGACCTATTCTGTCCAAATACCTTTTGTACTAATAATGTATAAAATTATCTTACAGTAATAAACTAGACATGACTAGAGAGGGTAAGTTGAGATCGTAATAAAAGTCCTTTAGTAGAATTAGGCATCTTGCCACAAACTCACATCCGCCCTTGGAATCTACCACAACACCCATCCGTGATAGCCCTTTTCTATAATCATAGGTACCAAGATCGATGTAGTGGGAGACCGCATCTTATTTCATGTCAAGGATAGGTCTTAAATTACACCTTGTTCTAATATACGGAGCAGGACATAAATCTTGAGCCTTGAGGGTGAAAATAAATTTTTAGGGGGGTAGAACATTATGAACCCAATCTAGTTAGGTCACCTAATACACCTCTTTGATCTGGGTGGCGCAGCGGAAACATGGTGGACCCTACCCCACTGGCCCAGGATCGAAACGGTGATCGTTGAATACGAATATTATAGAAGCTCTAGTATGTTCTACTATGAGAAACCATTTTAGGATGATCTAGTAGGATTTGATTCACCCTTTCCTTAGACATAGATAATATCGAGGACTCTCTTAGACTAAGACCTAAAGGGCAACCTTAGAATAAACAATTTGAGCCTTTCAATGATGGGCATTCCCTAAGTTTTTTTTGAGTGATCGGATTACGGAGTTACTAAAATATACAACTGCGAAGCATTCGCGGCTTGACCCAATTCTCAATCCTGGGCGACTACCAATGGACTCACTGCTTGACAGAGCAGAAGACCAGGATCCACCAGGATTCGGAAGGGATATGATGAGCCTTCTACCCTGGTCAGGTAGATGATCGATGTATCGGGATCGAGCCCACCAAAAACGTCTCTCCGTGTTGGTCAAACATGGAAAACAGCTATCTTACTCTAAATTGCTGGGATTTGTCATCAAGACTCCAAATAGGTACAGAAATAAATTGTAGCAAACTATCAGGGTATGAGAAATGGATAAAGAAATAAGTTTTAAGGGAGGTAGACTAAAATGAACCAGGCTAATGCACACCCTAACATGCATAGAGACTTGAAAACAATAAGTCTTAGACAAATGAAATAATAAAATCTTTCCTTATTACCCTTAAGTAATTTCGAGGACGAAATTTTGTTTTAAGGGGGGTAGATTGTAACAGCCCAGATTTTTCCCAACCTGGAATTAGACGTCCTTAGGCGATGGGTCAATCCTAACACAGGTTTAACTTCTCAAACACTCAATTAAAGCCTCAAATCCCTTTTCAAACCATTTTCTTCACAAATTCCACCCTTCACCACCTTGATCTTTCAATTTTTCAAAGTACTTTCACCCTAGACACTATCTTAAACTAGCTAGGTAGTATAACTTGGATCACTTTATATACAAACTACAAAGGACTAAGTACCACCTCAGACAGAAATCTTACAGGACTAAATCCTTTAGAAATTAGGTGAGATTTAGCTAGTGTTAAACTAGAGTGCCTGTGAAATTAGCACCAATCATTTTAAATACGATCTGCAAGACCCAAAACTTGTAGAATCATTGACGCTAGGTTACCCTAAAATCAAGGATCAATCTCATTACCCGGCTGCTCTCGGGAGCATCTCGAAACTCCGTATCAGATCTGGACCGCACGTCGGAAGTCCGATTAACACGAAGTTAAGGAATTAGGACCGCCTTTCTGGGCTTGACAACCATCTCGGAAATCAAATCCAGATAGTGTCCCAGCGCTATTCGCTTGAGCTCAGAGTGAAGAGTGTGAGAAATGTGAAATTATTTGAAAATAAAATATCTTGAATAGTAATCTGGCACCTCTCGCTTGCAGATCAGTTTTAAGCAACCAGACCATCAGAATCAGACCAAATTACACCCTCGGATCAGGATAAATTTTATACACATTTACATGTACTCGGAATCTCCGATCGAGATCCGTTGACCGTTGAACTGAAACTGGTCCGCCACGCGTGATTTGGAATCCCGACCGAAACAAAAACTTAATAGAACATAGATCCGATGTCTGTGAGCTTAAGTCCGACCTTTGGCTCAAGGAGGCCCGTCAGAAGTCCTCCGCTGAGCTGAAACAGATGCCTTTTGGACAAAATCCAATTATACCTTGTTCCCAAGTCTATTTTGGTGAGATTTTAGGCTATATAAGGACCTTAGAACCCTCTCTCTCACAGCCATAAGAATTTGAGAGAAACCCTAGAGAGAGGAGAGAGAAAAGAGAGAGAAAGTGTAGGAGTTGTGAGAGATCCTTCCTGCCACTCTTCCCTGCCGCTCCACGAGCTCCACCGCTCCGTTCTCATTGCTTTTTCAGCGATTCCAGCCCCATTTTTAGGTAAGAAACCCTAACCCAAATCTGATTTGAAGTGTTGATGGTTGTAGGTTATGAAATAGCTAACCTACTTCGTTCTCTAGGTGGCCAAACTGCCGCATACGGAAGCTTAGCAAACCTATCGACTCCGTTACGATTATACGACAAAAGGTGCGGACTTTAGGTGTATAGGTTATGGTTTTCAACACTTTCAATGTCAGATAATGATAGATTCATGATCTGCATGCAATTGCACTGTAACGCCCTGAAAATCGGGGGTCGAGCATAAACTCAACTCCCGAGTTCCAGAACATCACTTATGCAATAAAATGAATGATGATTGAATGTTGACTGTAATCGTGCATTGAACATGAGTGAGATTAAGCCAAAACAGCATATCATACTCCAGAGACAGTTCAATTTGCAACCGGAAGACTGTGATAGATAGATAAAATATATAAACTATGATGAGTCTCCAGAGTGTGATAACATTACTAGGTTAAATAATTACAAGTACATTTCTAAAATATACCAAATGTGAGGAAGTGTAATGTCTCCTGTCCCAAGTACCATAGCCCCGTCAATATAATATCAGGTCTTCATTGACCTGCTAGAGAGATACAGATAGGAGAACACCTCTTATCATCATAGAAGTAGTCCGGCTCTGCTTCACAAGCATCGCCATCACCTGAAACTCAACAAATCTGGTTGGTGTGTACAACACCGTCCCGTAACGTGGGAGTGAGTGATCAACTCAGTGGAACAGTAAAGCATAGGTTAACATGTTATCAACTCAGTCAAGCAGTAATGATAAAGCAGTACAGCCAAACAATTTTTAACTACTCTTATTTAATGCAAGTATGAAATGACATGATGATGTATGCCCTTGCCAAACCACCCTCATGCGACATCATCTTACGTTCGCGAATGCATACCTCCCTCAGTGCTCCACATCTACAAGGCACATGCGGTGCGATGATGAGCATGATTACCGAGTTATTATTAGTCCATTTCAAATAGCAGTATTGGGAAACTAAGATACCTCTCTTGTATCATTCCCAAACATGATCCATTCTAGGGCCGTCAATCCTAGTTAAACTCATACGGTATTATGGTTCGAGAGGCATCACGAAGGCATCGCAAAGGGCTCGTCACCCGTTAGCACGGATACAGATCTCACCGTATGCGGCTCAATTGCTGACCGTCAGCTCGAGTACAGGTCTCACCGTACTCGGCTCAATCACTGGCCGTCAGCTCGAATACAGGTCTCACCGTACTCGGCTCTACTCATACTCTAGTTGCTGTGAAGGGCTCGTCGCCATTCACAGACCCTTGGAGTATACTCGAAGATACTACAGAGGACTCGTCGCCCGTCAGCACGAGTACAGGTCTCACCGTACTCGGCTGTCGCCGTAAGTATCGACAGCTCGAATACAGTGTCCCATACCACCGTATTCGGCTCACGAGTTTGGTTTCTCAATGGTCACTACGGGGAGGCACGTGGCCCTAGCGTAGGCCGACAGCTCGGCCACGGTGTCCCATACCACCATGTCCGGCTCATGAGTCTTTAGCGGATCGAGGTACCATGGTTAACCGGATTTCCAGTGGTAACTTTGGAACCCTAGGTTCAAGCAGTACCGTCCAAACATGGTGAACATACATTAGACAGATCGGGTTACTTGACGAGCTCGGCTAGCTCGAGCGCACAGCAAGTTGAACGACATGAAGTGCATAAGCACTTCGCGTGGCCAACCACTATCGTCAACCGAAGTACGACTCAGGTTCGTCGAACACATCTCACGTGGCAAATGAATCACAGCCACGAATTCAATTCTGGTACCGATTGTCTGGACTATAGTCATAGCCCCAAACACAATCAATTGCAGATAGATAAAGCAGTAATGGATCAAGATTCAACTCATACGATCAAGGTCTGGTATTATCCGTTTAGGGCTGTCAGGGCTGTTGCACGCACTCGTTGCTCCACTCCCCCATCACCCAAGACGGATCATACACCGTAAATATGAATTTAAACATATGCATTACATAGATAAAATCATAAAGGCAGTTGAGCATGTTATGAAGCATAACATAAGCATGAGTTTGTATATAATCAATTCCTAATCACACAACTATTCAAGGAAATCATACACATAGTTAAAAGAGGTTAAGAATCGTATCTCAACACCCTTATACATTACAATTTGCTAAGACATTTCAAGAAACACTTAAACAAACATACATCAACATACATGACATATGTCGATCACATAGGCATTAGGCCAAATCCTTTCACTAGGGAGTTGCCCTAATCATAACACGCGTACACCCACGACGGATAGTCATGGCAAGCAGGAATCCAAGTTCCACATTCATTCAGTCATTTCCACAAACACTTGGGCCACATATTTTAACATATATAGTGTATATTGGCCGTGGCGTGATTTAGGGCAAATCCTTTCGTCAAAGGGGGTATCGCCAATACAACAATCATGAATCTATGACAATCAGTCATGGCAAGCACGAATGAGAATTCTATACTCATCCAGTAATTTTCACAAACACTTAGAATACACTATTACAACATACATGGTGCATGTTAGCAAAACATGTATTAGGGCTATCCTTTAGCCAAGCGAGTATTTTATCCATGTATAATACATTACTACAGCAAATAATCATGATAAATACATCTCCAAAATTTATACGTATACAGTATTTTCTAGAATACGCAATTTCAACATACATAGTGTATATAAGTAAAACATGTATTTAGGCGAATCCTTTCGCCAAATAAGTATTTTATCCATATATCGTATATCCATACAACAAATAAACATGTCGAACACATTTCCAAAAAATATATGTATACCGTACTTTCTACAAATACCTAGAGTATGTAGAATTCCATATTTTTCATCTTTAATCGAAACGGAAAACAGACAGCACTTTGTACATGTGTAATTGCATGCAGATCATGAATCTATCATTATCTGACATTGAAATCGTTGAAAACCATAACCTATACACCTAAAGTCCGCACCTTTTGTCGTAGAATCGTAACAGAGTCGATGGGTTTGCTAAGCTTCCGTATTTGGCAGTTTGGCAACCTATAGAACAAAATAGGTTAGCTATTTCACAACCTACAACTGTCTAAACCCCAAAACAGATTAGGGTTAGGGTTCCTTACCTAGAAATGACGCCGGAAACGCCGGGAAAGCGATGAGAATCAGGCGGTGGAGCCCGAATAGCGGCAGGGAGATTCTCCCACTGCTCTTACACTTTCTCTCTCTTTTCTCTCTCTCAATCTCAAATTCGTATGGCTGCCATGAGAGAGGGTTTAAGGTCCTTATATAGCCTAAAAATTCTCTGAAATAGACTTATGTTCAAAGTATACTTACATTATAACCAAATCGGCATTGTTTCAGCTCAAAAGAGGGTTTCTGCCGGCCCTCCTTGAGCCAAAGGTCGGACTTAAGCTCACTAACGCTGGATCTACGTTCTATTAAGTTTTCATTTCAGTGAGATTTCCAGATCACGCGTGGCGGACCAGTTTCAGTTCAACGGTCAGCGGATCTCGATCGGAGATTCCGAGTACATGTAAATGTGTATGAAATTTCTCCTGATCCAAGGGTGTAATTTGGTCTGATTCTGACGGTCTGGCTGCTTAATACTGATCCGCAAGCGAGAGGTGCCAGATTACTATTCAAGATATTTTATTTTGAATTAATTTTACATTTCTCACACTCTTCACTCCGAGCTCAAGCGAATAGCGCTGGGACACTATCTGGATTTGATTTCCGAGATAGTTGTCAAGCCCAGCGAGGCGGTCCTAAGTCCTTAACTTTGTGTTAATCGGACTTCCGACGTGTGGTCCAGATCCGATACGGAGTTTCGAGATGCTCCCAAGAGCAGCCGGGTAATGAGATTGATCCTAGATTTTAGGGTAACCTAACATCAATTATTCTACAAGTTTTGGGTCTTGCAGATCATATTTAAAGTGATTGGTGCTAATTTCACAGGAACTCTAGTTTAACACTAGCTAAATCTCGCCTAATTTCTAAAGGATTTAGTCCTGTAAGATTTCTGTCTGAGATGGTACTTAGGCCTTTGTAGTTTGTATATAAAGTGATCCAAGTTTTACTACTTAGCTAGTTTAAGTTAGTGTCTATGGCGAAAGTGCTTTGAAAAATTGAAAGCACAAGGTAGTGAAGGGTGGGATTTGTGAAGAAAATGGTTTGAAAAGGGATTTGAGGCTTTAATTGAGCGTTTGGGAAGTTAAACCTGTGTTAGGATTGACCCATCGCCTAAGAACGTCTAATTCCAGGTTAGCAAAAATCCGGGATGTTACAATCTACCCCCCTTAAAACAAAATTTCGTCCCCGAAATTGCCTAAGGGTAAAAAGGAAAATTTTAATTATTTCTTTTGTCGAAGTTTTATTGATTTCGAGTTTCTACGCGTGGTAGGGTATATACCAGCTGGTTCATTTTAGTCTACCTCCCTTAAAACTTAATTCTTTATCCATTTCTCATACCCTGATGGTTTGCTACAATTTATTTCTTTACCTATTTGGAGTCTTGACGATAATTCCCACAATTTAGAGTAAGATAGCTGTCTTCATTATTTGACCAACACGGAGAGACGATAATAGTGGGCTCGATCCCGATACATCGATCATCTACCAGGCCAGGGTAGAAAGCTCATCGTATCCCTTCCGAATCCTGGTGGATCCTAGTCTTCTACTCGGCCAAGCAGTGAGTCCATTGGTAGTCACCCAGGATTGAGAATTGGGTCAAGCCGTGAATGTTTCGCAGTTGTATATTTCAGTAACTCCGTAGTCCGATCACTCTAGAAACGTAGGGAGTGTCCATCATTGAAAGGCTCAAATGGTCTATGTCTAAGGTTTCCCTTTAAGTCTTAGTCTAAGAGAGTCCTTATTATTATCTATGTCTAAGGAAATGGTGAATCAAATCTTACTAGATCATCCTAAAACGGTTTCTTATAGTAGAACTGGCTAGGGCTTCTATAATGTTCGTATTCAACGAGCACCGTTTCGATCCTGGGCCAGGGGGGTAGGGTCCACCATGTTTCCGCTACGCCACCCAGATCCTGGGACAAAGGGGGAGATTGTAAGTGTTATGGTCTCATGCTCCTTTGGTTGTCAAATTTTGATGTGTCAAAACATCTATCTGTGTCCTGTACTTGTATGATGATTTATTTGAATTCAAGACACTGCATAAACTCTTCAAGAAGCTACATGTTGAAGTCTCAAGAAGCTACATGTTGAAGTCTCAAAGAAGCTACATGTTGAAGACTCAAGAAGCTACAATGTTGAAATTCAAGTCTGAAGAAGCAACGCATGAAGTAGTTTTATGTTGATGAAGATCTCAAGTTTAAAGCTACAACAAGTTCAAGATCTCAAGCATGATATGGTTCAAGATCTCAAGCCTGTTATGGTTCAAAATATCTACATTCGTTGAATGGTTGAAGTTCAATGTCCATACGACTTGGTTCAGGTTTGAATGACCTTAGGTTGACCCTTTAAGTAGGTCACTTTGGATACATAAATCAAATATTTATTTTACATAAGGTTGGTCTATTCTATGACCAGTCCTAGCTCTTGTTCGACCAGTCCTAGCATTGGTTCGACTTGTCCAAGAAATTCCACGACCAGTCCTAAGTAGTTGAAGATTTTTTAAAATTTTTGGTACGCCCACGACCAGTCCTGGAGGTCCTTCGACCGGTCGTAGGTGTGGCTTCGACTCGTCCATGACCAGTCGTGGAGCTACGACTCAAAGTCCAGCAACGTAATCTCTGGTCCTACGACCAGTCGTAGGGATCTACGACCAGTCGTAGGTGTCCCACGACCAGTCGTAGGCTACTCACGACCAGTCGTGGAACGGCTTTCAAAGATCGCGCTTAATTTTTCAAAAATCTGTTAGAGCTACGACCAGTTGTAGGTTTCTAAGACCAGTCGTAGGAGCAATTTTTTCTTCTATAAATTGAACACGAAATTCAGAGTTTTCACACTTCAACTCGATTCAATTCAAGAATTTTCAAGTGATCACTCTGAGATAAGTCTGTGTTTATTTTAAGCTACATTGTGCTTATTTAACATTCCTTTTTGCTAGCTTATTTAATTTGATTTTGTTTTTATATTCCAATCGTATTTGAAAAGAGGAATTATCTTATTCCTTCTTCTTGGAATCAAAATCAAATATAGCTACACCCAACGAGTTAAATCTAAAATCTATTAGAATTTAGAACCTTATGAATGAGAGTATTGGAAATTGAACTTTGACATTTAATCATCTACTCCGATTGGTTCTACCGGGCTGCTACGAAAAGGAGAAATCCAAGTATTTTACAATTCTGTAAAATTTCATTTCTTTTGGTTTTGTTTGAGGTTAAGCCAGAAAAATCTCATTGTACTGGTTTTGTATGAGGTTGAACCAAAAAAATCTCATTGTGTTGGTTGTCTGAGGAAAACCAGAAAACTTAGAAAAGAGGGGTTTTTGAATTGTGTAAGCCCAAGTGAAAAAGACACAATTGTAAAGGTTTTTGGTGAACCTGTGAAAACCTATTTGATAGTGAATGTTAATATCCCCTGTGTGAGGATATTAGGAGTGGAGTAGCTTTTTGTGTGGCTGTTGGAAAACAGTTGGTGTACACACAGGCGAACCACTATAACTCTTTGTCTTGTGGATTGAATGCTTGCTTAATCTTCATATCTTTTATCATTCGATTGTGTGGAATGTACAAGTGGATGTGAATGTTGTAACTATTTACATTTCAAGCAAGTGTGGGGATTGTTGTAATAATTTAGATCTTACTTCTGCATTTAATTTCAATTCCTTGCTATTTCATTTACTTATATTAAAATTGAGTCCTTGATCCAAAAGAGGTTCTAGAAATAAGGCTGTCCTACCATAAGCCCTTGTTTATTATGGTGTAAGGTTGTCCTTAGAACTGAATTTGTATCAATCTCTCAATACCTATTTATCAAGGTGATTTAAATTTAGCTTTGCGAATTGATTCAGATTGTAAGGCTATTGGTTTAAATTATTTCCGCTAATTTTATTTTAAATTTGGCATAGTCCTATTCACCCCCCCTCTAGGACATATAGCTTGGCCTTTTCAAGTGGTATCAGAGCCTAATAGCTCATTTTTGTTGCTTTTTATTTGGATTTATTTCCTGAGCTAACGATCTAAGCTATATAAAAAGATGTCAAATTTTGATAGCCTTTCAGTTACTAGACCTCCTCCCTTTGATGGCTCCAACTATGCCTATTGGAAAGCCAGAATGAGGATCTTTCTCAAATCAATGGATGAAAGTGTGTGGCAAGCCACAGTAACTGAATGGAAACCTCCTATCATGAAAGTAACTGGTGTTGATGGTTCAAAATCTATAAAAATTACACCGTATTACCAATGGACCTCACTTAAGAAAAATGAGAGTAGTGCTAATGCTAAAGCACTAAATGCAATCACTTGCGCACTATCACCGGATGAGTTCAAAAGAATCATATCCTGTGATACTGCAAAGCAAGCCTGGGATATTTTAGAAATGACACACGAAGGTACATCAATTGTTAAGAAATCTAAAGTCCAACTCCTCACAACTAAATTTGAAGAAATTCATATGGAGGAAAATGAAATGTTTATGGCCTTTTACACTAGATTGAATGACATTGTAAACTCAATGTGGGGTCTTGGCGATAAGATCCCAGAAAGTAAAGTGTGTGCAAAAATACTACGCTCTCTTCCTGAACGGTTCAATTCAAAGGTAACTGCAATCCAGGAACTTTGTGATACGGATAATATGAAGGTAGAGGAATTAGTTGGTTCTTTACAAACCTATGAATTAAGTTTTAAAGCTCCTAAAGGTAAATCTATTGCTTTGAAGTCATCTAAAAGTATTACTCAAGAAAATTCAGATTCAGAAAAGTCTGAAGATGATATGGCCCTTTTGGCGAAAAAGTTTTATAAGATTTTCAAAAGTAAGAAAAGAGTCGATTTTCAAAAGGGAAATGAAAAGAAACGTTCCAAACCTAAGTCTAAAACTTGGAAATCATTAAAAGATAGTCAATGCTACAACTGTCGAGAATATGGGCATTTAGCAAACAAATGTCCTAAAAAGGACAGATCCAAAAGGAAGGGTATGTTGGCTACTTGGGATGAATCGTCTGATTCTGAAGCCTCTTCTGAGTCAGAAAATTCAGAAACCGAGTCGGGCAGTGAACTTAAGGCCCTTATGACTCTAGCCAAGTTTACTTTTTCCGATCAAGATGATTCAACAAGTGAAGAAAATTTGGATAGTGATCATGAATTTGATGAAGATCTTCAAGATGCTTACAATGCCTTATATAAGGAAAGTTGTAAAATTGCTGTCAAACTTAAACTTCAAAAAGAAAAGTTTTTTAAACTTAAAGAATGTTTTGAAACTCTTGTTTTAGAAAAATCCCAAATTTCAGATTGTTTTGAAAAATCAAAGTGTGATCTAGAATTCAAAACCTCCCTAATTGAAAATTTGAAATCTGAAAATGAGAAACTTAAAAATGAAGTATCTTCTCTTCTGAGTTTGAAGGACACATGGAGATATGCCCAAGGTGATCCAAAATTAGAAAAATTATTATCCGGATCAAGAATATGTGGCGATCGATCCGGGTTGGGCTATGATAAAAACACATCTCCTAAACAGAAGAATACTCCTTCCAATTTTGTGAAAGGAGAGACTTCTAACTCAAAAGGAAAAGGTACTAGTCAAGTTTTTTCTAAAAATACAAAAACTTTTCAAAAACCCAAAAGCAGTTATATAAATTTCAAAAATCAGATTCGAAACCCACTAGCTGAAAAAATTGTTGATTTACTTAAGGAGCTATTAAAATCTAACTCAGTAGGTCACTCTTACAACTATAAACAAAAGAAGACCAATTATTCTCCTAAACCCAAAACAGTACTGAAATGGGTTCCTAAGGTTGCCTGTTTGGTTGCTCACACTGCTTTTAAAGCTACAAGCCATTCGAAATGGTACCTAGACAGTGGATGCTCCAGACATATGACAGGCGACAAAGCACTATTCACCGATCTTAAAGATATGGCTGATGGGTCAGTTACATTTGGTGATGGTAGCAACTGCAAGATAATTAGCAAAGGTACGGTCCAACTCTATAACCTTCCCCTATTTAAAAATGTTTTATATGTTGAGGGTTTAAAACACAACCTATTGAGCATATCTCAAATATGCGATAACAACCATAATGTTAAATTTTCTAATCAAGGTTGTGAAATTATAAATGAAAAGGGTTCTGTAATATTAACTGGCCGCAGAACTTCTGAAAACTGCTATATAGTAAGCGATAGTAGTTCATTTAAACAAACGTGTTACATGGTCCATACCGATGAGACAGAATTATGGCATAAATGCCTCAGACATGTACACTATCGAAATTTATACAGATTGAGCAAAGGAGAACTAATTAGAGGTCTACCTAAGATACAAAAAGTAGACAAGATTTGTGGTGAATGCCAGTATGGTAAACAAACTAGGAGCTCTCACAAAAAGGTGAACTCCAATACCACCACAAGACCACTCGAGCTTCTCCACATGGATCTTATAGGACCAACAAGAACAGAAAGTCGAGGTGGCAAAAAATACATCTTAGTTATTGTAGATGATTATACAAGATTCACTTGGGTTTCATTCTTGAGAGACAAATCAAAAACCCTTGATGAAGTGAAAAAGATTATAAAACGAATTCAAACTGAAAAAAGTTCTCAAGTCAACAAGATCCGTAGTGATCATGGATCTGAATTCGAAAATAGCAGTTTTGAGAAATTCTGTAGCGATCAGGGAATATTGCATGAATTCTCTGCACCTAAAACTCCTCAACAAAATGGAATTGTCGAGAGGAAGAATAGAGTGCTTCAAGAAATGGGAAATGTTATGTTAAATAGCATGAAGCTCCCTAGGAATCTATGGGCTGAAGCAGTGAATACAGCCTGCTACATTATTAACCGTGTTTATATCTGTAAATCTAATAATAAAACGACTTATGAAATGTGGTTTGAGAAAAAGCCTTCTGTCAAGTACTTTCGAGTTTTTGGCAGCAAGTGCTATATTTTGCGTGACCGTGAAAATTTGGGAAAATTTGACACTAAAAGTGATGAAGGGATCTTTTTAGGATATTCTTTAAACAGTCGTGCATATCGTGTTCTGAACAACAGGACCGGTGTGATTCAAGACTCAATAAATGTTGTGATTGACGATCTTTTGAATACACCTGTCCCTAGTTCAGATAATGATGAAGTGCTTATAATTGAAAAACAAGAAACTTCATCAAGTGAACCTAATTCTGAATTTAGGACTGTTAAAGATCATCCAACTTCTCAAATACTTGGAAATCCTCTCACTGGTGTGCGCACTCGTAGACAATTAGAGGACATATGTAACTACGTGTGCTTTACATCCCAGATTGAACCGGTTAACGTAAAAGAAGCACTTTCGGATGAAAACTGGATTCTTGCTATGCAAGAAGAACTTAATCAGTTTGTCAGAAATGATGTCTGGTACCTTGTTCCTAGACCTAAAGATAAACATATTATTGGAACAAAATGGATTTTCAAAAACAAATCTGATGAACTTGGAAATATCATTCGAAATAAAGCAAGACTAGTTGTACAGGGGTATACACAAATTGAAGGTATTGACTATAATGAGACATTTGCCCCTGTAGCTCG
This sequence comes from Magnolia officinalis, assembly GCA_021015155.1. Taxonomy (NCBI): domain Eukaryota; kingdom Viridiplantae; phylum Streptophyta; class Magnoliopsida; order Magnoliales; family Magnoliaceae; genus Magnolia; species Magnolia officinalis. Next base: position 30,553,738 of record JAJHSJ010000010.1, on the reverse strand, counting down.
TCTTGAATCAATTAGACTTTTTATCTCCATTGCATGTTTTAGAAAGATTAAAATTTATCAAATAGATGTAAAGAGTGCCTTTCTGAATGGTGATTTACATGAAGAGGTATATGTTGAACAACCTACAGGGTTTGAAGATCCTAAATTTACTAATCATGTGTATCGTCTTAAGAAGGCTCTCTATGGTCTGAAACAAGCTCCCAGAGCATGGTACGAAAAATTGACTAAGTTTTTACTGAGTCATAATTTTCAGATGGGATGTGTTGATAAGACGCTCTTTGTTAAGAAACGTAACGATGATATTCTAATGGTTCAAATATATGTTGACGATATTATTTATGGATCAACCTGTACTAACATGACTGTTGAATTTGCAGATTTGATGAAGTCTAAATTCGAAATGAGCATGGTAGGAGAATTAAACTATTTCCTAGGGTTGCAAGTTAAACAACAACCTGATGGAATTTTTATCTCTCAAACCAAATATGCTCTGAATTTAATCAAGAAATTTGGATTTGAGAAAGGTAAAAATTTTGATACTCATATGAGTACAACTTTGAGACTCTCAAAAGACTCTACAGGTAATAATGTGGATCCTAAATTGTATCGTAGTTTGATTGGTAGTTTACTTTATCTGACTGCTAGTAGACCAGATAACGCTTTGAGTGTTGGTATTTGTGCTCATTATCAATCAAATCCTAAAGAATCTCACTTAACTGCTGTTAAGCGGATTATGCGATATGTCGCAAGTTCTACTAAACTGGGTCTCTGGTATCCACATGAGACTAATGTTCAATTAGCCGGGTACGCAGATGCTGACTGGGCTGGAAACATTGATGATAGGAAATCAACCAGTGGTGGTTGTTTCTACATTGGAAATTGTCTTGTTTCTTGGTTTAGCAAGAAGCAAAGTTCTATATCGCTATCAACAGCTGAGGCTGAATACATTGCTGCTGGAAATGCATGTACTCAACTTGTTTGGATGAAACTAATGTTAAGCGATTATGGAATTAGTCAAGATTCTATGATTTTATTTTGTGATAATTTCAGTGCAATTAATATCTCTAAAAATCCAGTTCAGCTTCACGTACTAAGCATATTGACATTAGATTTCATTACATTCGTGAATTAGTGGAAGAAAAGGTAATATATTTGGATTACATTCCAACCGAGACTCAACTTGCGGACATTTTCACTAAACTGCTCGACAAAAGCAGGTTTAATAAATTAAAGTTTGATCTCGGTATGTGCAATTTAAATTGAATTTGCATGATTTGGTGTATCATAATGTACATAAGTTTGATGATTTATTTGCTTAAATTTGAAATTTATTTTAAAAAAAAAAAATTGCAAATTTTGTGTCGTACTCGACCAGTCGTGAGTGTACACGACCGGTCGTGCTACGACCGGTCGAACACTTACACGACCGGTCGTGAAAATCGGGATTTCACTTTAATTTGGGGACTTTGACTCTTCTTCCTCATTTCTTTTTACCCTCCAACGGCTCTAGCTATGACCGGTCGAACCCACCATCTTAGTACTTCAAGGTTAGTGGTTCCTTTGCATTTTTATTGTAGATTCTTGATATTAGTGTTTCAAATCACATTCTTGAAGAATCTTTTTGGTCGTTCATTGCAAGATTGGGGTTTTATCTTGAAAAATCTGTTCTAACTAAAACCCATTTCTTCTATCTTGCATTTTGTTGTTTCCTTGAAATCCTCATTTGAAAATGGATGGTAGAGGTAAAAAGAAAACTACTAGAGGTCCCTCTTCATCTAGGTCAACTTCTATTGCACAACGGCATCTTCGGTCTCCCGAAAATGATCCTTCTAATGTTCGGGATTTGCGTATGCGCAATGTTATTATTGAACTTCCTGTGAATGTTAATCACATTGCTTCATTTGGTATCCCTCCTTTGTTGGAATCTGTGGGATGGGATAACATCTTGCATTGGGGTGGAGCTGCATACCAGTCCATTGCCCAATCCATGTTTGCATGTATCTGTGATTTTTCTCCTGAGAATTTAACTTTTAAAGTTGATACTCAAGAAGGATTGTTTCTAGTGGATCGACATTTGATTGCTGACATTATGGAAATACCTGTCAATGATGAGAGCATTCCAATTAATATTTTACATGACAGTCTCTCAGAATCTGAACGAAGAATGCTTACTAGAGATTTATGTAATTTGGATGTTCACTGGACTCATAAAGGTCATGCACTTCCCTCAAGGTTTTTGTTACCCAGACACAGGGTACTTCATAGGATTTTTATCTCTAATCTTTATCCACGTGCTGGTAATAAAACTGAACTCACTGCTTTTATGGTTCGTGTTTTGTATTCTGTCATCTCTGGTGCAAAAATATGTTTACCTTCTTTAATTTGTCATTCCATTATTCTGTCTCGTCACCATCCTGGACATAGTGATATACCCTTTGGTTATTTATTGACTATGCTGACAAATCATATGCTCGTGGCTATGCCTACTAGAGAAAAACCCATCCATCATCTCCCTTTTAATAATTCCAATATTAATAAGATAACTTTAGAATTGGTTGGTGGCCAAGTGGATGCTGGTGGCGGTGGTGCTGAAGCAGGAGATGCAGGTCAAGCTGGTGATCCTACTGAAGACGTGAATATGGATGATATATTTAAAGAACTTGAGTCAGACTCGGCTGATGATCCTGATTTTCAGCCCTCTGATTTTGATGAAAGATTGAATTCCCTTCAAGAGCAAGTGGCTCAAATTCGTGTTACCCAAGACACGCAATTCTCTTATCTACGCAAATATATGAGGCGGATTGCTAAGGGTTTACACAAAATTGATCCTTCTAATCCTGCTCCATCCTCGGGTTCTGACTGAATTTTTGATGGGTCTGTAATATTTTTTTTTGTCTGAACTTTACATACTCACTGACTTTTTGAATTATGCACTAAAGCTCTCTTAAATCTATATTCTAACTGCTATATTCATTATTATTGCTGCCCTTCTTCCTTTGTCATTTTATGACAAAAAGGGGGAGAAGTTTTGGGAGATGTGCTCCTATTACCTATTACTCAGGGGGAGTTAAGCTTCTCAGGGGTACCTATTACTCAAGGGGAGTTAAGCTTCTCAGGGGTAGTTATGGGAGAATGATGCTAGTTATTTCTTATCATATATATCTGTGCATGCTTCTCTATTGATGAACTTGTGGTGTGTATGCTTCTCTATTGTTGAACTTGTTGTGAATATGTTGTGAGTACTTCGTTTAAATTTGAAGTATTATAATTTGGGTGTTTTGTCACATATTTGACAAAGGGGGAGATTGTAAGTGTTATGGTCTCATGCTCCTTTGGTTGTCAAATTTTGATGTGTCAAAACATCTATCTGTGTCCTGTACTTGTATGATGATTTATTTGAATTCAAGACACTGCATAAACTCTTCAAGAAGCTACATGTTGAAGTCTCAAAGAAGCTACATGTTGAAGACTCAAGAAGCTACAATGTTGAAATTCAATTCTGAAGAAGCAATGCATGAAGTAGTTTTATGTTGATGAAGATCTCAAGTTTAAAGCTACAACAAGTTCAAGATCTCAAGCATGATATGGTTCAAGATCTCAAGCCTGTTATGGTTCAAAATATCTACATTCGTTGAATGGTTGAAGTTCAATGTCCATACGACTTGGTTCAGGTTTGAATGACCTTAGGTTGACCCTTTAATTAGGTCACTTCGGATACATAAATCAAATATTTATTTTACATAAGGTTGGTCTATTCTACGACCAGTCCTAGCTCTTGTTCGACCAGTCCTAGCATTGGTTCGACTAGTCCAAGAAATTCCACGACCACTCCTAAGTAGTTGAAGATTTTTCGGAATTTTTGGTACGCCCACGACCAGTCCTAGAGGTCCTTCAACCAGTCGTAGGTGTGGCTTCGACTCGTCCACGACCAGCCGTGGAGCTACGACTCAAAGTCCAGCAACGTAATCTCTGGTCCTACGACCAGTCGTAGGGATCTACGACCAGTCGTAGGTGTCCCACGACCAGTCGTAGGCTACTCACGACCAGTCGTGGAACGTCTTTCAAAGATCGCACTTAATTTTTCAAAAATCTGTTAGAGCTACGACCAGTCGTAGGTTTCTAAGACCAGTCGTAGGTGCAATTTTTGCTTCTATAAATTGAACACGAAATTCAGAGTTTTCACACTTCAACTCGATTCAATTCAAGAATTTTCAAGTGATCACTCTGAGATAAGTCTGTGTTTATTTTAAGCTATATTGTGCTTATTTAATATTCCTTTTTGCTCGCTTATTTAATTTGATTTTGTTTCTATATTCCAATCGTATTTGAAAAGAGGAATTATCTTATTCCTTCTTCTTGGAATCAAAATCAAATATAGCTACGCCCAACGAGTTAAATCTAAAATCTATTAGAATTTAGAACCTTATGAATGAGAGTATTGGAAATTGAACTTTGACATTCAATCATCTACTCCGATTGGTTCTACCGGGCTGCTACGAAAAGGAGAAATCCAGGTATTTTACAATTCTGTAAAATTTCATTTCTTTTGGTTTTGTTTGAGGTTAAGCCAGAAAAATCTCATTGTACTGGTTTTTTATGAGGTTGAACCAGAAAAATCTCATTGTGTTGGTTGTCTGAGGAAAACCAGAAAACTCAGAAAAGAGGGGTTTTTGAATTGTGTAAGCCCAAGTGAAAAAGACACAATTGTAAAGGTTTTTGGTGAACCTGTGAAAACCTATTTGATAGTGAACGCTAATATCCCCTGTGTGAGGATATTAGGAGTGGAGTAGCTTTTTGTGTGGCTGTTGGAAAACAGTTGGAGTACACACAGGCGAACCATTATAACTCTTTGTCTTGTAGATTGAATGCTTAATCTTCATATCTTTTATCATTCGATTGTGTGGAATGTACAAGTGGATGTGAATGTTGTAACTATTTACATTTCAAGCAAGTGTGGGGATTGTTGTAATAATTTAGATCTTACTTCTGCATTTAATTTCAATTCCTTGCTATTTCATTTACTTATATTAAAATTGAGTCCTTGATCCAAAAGAGGTTCTAGAAATAAGGTTGTCCTACCATAAGCCCTTGTTTATTATGGTGTAAGGTTGTCCTTAAAACTGAATTTGTATCAATCTCTCAATACCTATTTATCAAGGTGATTTAAATTTAGCTTTGTGAATTGATTCAGATTGTAAGGCTATTGGTTTAAATTATTTCCGCTAATTTTATTTAAATTTGGCATAGTCCTATTCACCCCCCCTCTAGGACATATTGCTTGGCCTTTTCAGTCCGGCTCTGCTTCACAAGCATCGCCATCACCTGAAACTCAACAAATCTGGTTGGTGTGTACAACACCGTCCCGTAACGTGGGAGTGAGTGATCAACTCAGTGGAATAGTAAAGCATAGGTTAACATGTTATCAACTCAGTCAAGCAGTAATGATAAAGCAGTACAGCCAAACAATTTTTAACTACTCTTATTTAATGCAAGTATGAAATGACATGATGATGTATGCCCTTGCCAAACCACCCTCATGCGACATCATCTTACGTTCGCGAATGCATACTTCCCTCAGTGCTCCACATCTACAAGGCACATGCGGTGCGATGATGAGCATGATTACCGAGTTATTATTAGTCCATTTCAAACAGCAGTATTGGGAAACTAAGATACCTCTCTTGTATCATTCCCAAACATGATCCATTCTAGGGCCGTCCATCCTAGTTAAACTCATACGGTATTATGGTTCGAGAGGCATCGCGAAGGCATCGCAAAGGGCTCGTCACCCGTCAGCACGGATACAGATTTCACCGTATGCGGCTCAATTGCTGACCGTCAGCTCGAGTACAGGTCTCACCGTACTCGGCTCAATCACTGGCAGTCAGCTCGAATACAGGTCTCACCATACTCGGCTCTACTCATACTCTAGTTGCTGTGAAGGGCTCGTCGCCAATCACAGACCCTTGGAGTATACTCGAAGATACTACAGAGAACTCGTCGCCCGTCAGCACGAGTACAGGTCTCACCGTACTCGGCTGTAACGACCTATAAATTTTCGTAAATTGGGCCGAGTACCACCTCGACCAGAAATCACATAGGATTAAATCCTTTAGAAATTTAACAAAGTTAACTAAGTATTAAACTCGGTTAGTCATGAAATCCGTTGGGATCGCTTTAAATACGATCTGCAAGACCCAAAACTTGCAGAATTCGTGACTCTAGGTTACCCTAAAGTCTAGAGCCAAACTCATTACCCGTCTGCTCTCGGGAATGAAACAAAACTTCGTATTAGGTCTAGATCGCACATCGAGAGTCCGATTAACACAAAGCTAAGGAACCAAGACCGCCCCACTGGGCTTGACAATCATCTCAAAAATCAGATGATTCCGATGTCCCACGGCCATTCTTTTCGATCCGGAGCGTGGGAGTGTGAAAAACACTAATTCCATCCCAAAATAAATATCTGGAATAGTGATCTGGCATCATTCGGTTGCGCGTCAGTATTAAGCAACCTGACCGTCGGAATCAGACCAAATTACACCCTCGGATTAAGAAAAATTTCAGGAACATTTACATGTACTTAGAATTTCTGATCGTGGCCCCCTGACCGTTGAACTGAAAGTGGTCCGCCACGTGCGATCTGGGAATCCGATCGAGTCGAAAATGTAATCCACGTAGATCCATAGATGGTGAGCTTAAGTCTGACGTTTGGCTCAAGGAGGGCCACCAGAACATCCCTTTTGAGCTTGGAAAGTGGCGAAATGCCTATATATGCAGCCACCCTTGAACCTGAGTCTATTTTAGACATGTTTTTGGCTATAAAAGGGGCTTAGAACAGCCCCTCTCACAGCCATACGAATTTGGGAGAAAAACCCTAGAGAGAGAGAGAGAAAAGAGAGAGAAGAGCTTGGATTTGTGGGACCACCTTCCTCCTACTGCTTCCACTCATCACACGGCCTACACCGCCTCATTCCTGGCGTTTTCCCGGCGGTATCCATCCCGTTTGGAGGTAAGAAACCCTAACCCTAGGTCTGATTTGAGGTAGGATTATTGTAGGTTATGAAAAAGCTAATCGATTCCGTTCTTTAGGCTAGAAAACTCCCGTATACGGAAGCTTTACTACCCTTGCTGATTTGTTGGAATTCCAAGGGCTGAGGTGAGGACTTTAAGTGTATAAGTTACATTTTTCAACGTTTTCAATGTCAGATAATGATAGATTCATGATCTGCGTGTAAATGCACATGTACAAAGTGCTTTCCGTTTCCTGTTTCGATTAATGTTGTAGAATATGGAATTCCACATACTCTAGATATACGTAGAAATACCGTATACGTATTTTTTTCGGGAAAATGTTTGACATGTTTATTTAATGTATGTTTATATAATGTATGGATAAAATACTAGTTTGGCGAAAGGAATCGCAAAAATACATGTTCATTTGTAAATGTCATGTATGTTGAAATTGTGTATTCTAGAAATACCGCATACGTGCGGACTTTGGAAATACAATTGTAATGATTATTTGCTGTATGATTATGATATACATGGGTAAAATACTCACGTGGCGAAGGGACAGCCCTAACACAAATTTCGCTAACATACGTCATGTATGTTGGAATAGTGTATTCTAAGTGTTTGTGTGAATGCTTGTATGAGTAAATGTCTAGGTATTAGTGCCGTAGATAGGCGCTGATATGGGATTTCCGACTCCCTTAGAGACATGTAGGGTCCCCTCCATGCGGTGGTTCGCTAGAACCACTCACTTGTAATGTGTATGTAATTGTATCCCTATGTGGATAGTGCTTTACTACATGCTTCACAACATGCTTTACAACATGCTTTACATCATGTTTCACTTCATGCTTTATAACATGCCTGCTAACATGCTTGTATTGCTTGTTTTCATGCTTTACTCCACATGCTATTGATGAAAGCTGTTTGAGTTTGGGACTATGTCTATAGTCCAAACATTCGGTACCAGACTTGCGGTTGTGGCTGAGATTCGTATCGCCACAACAGACGTGTCTGGCGAACCCGATTCGTACTTCGGTTGGCGATAGTGGTTGGCCACACGGAGTGCTTTTGCGCTCCATATCGCTCAACTTGTGGTGCGCTCGAGCTAGTCAGGCTCGTCAAGTAAACCGAAATGTACTTATGTGTTCACCATGTTTGGTCGCAACTGTTTGAACCTAGGGTACCAAACTTACCAGTGGCGATCCCGTTTAACCATGGTACCTAGATCCGCTAAGTCACATGAGCCGGGCATGGTGGTATGGGACACCGTGGACGAGCTGTCGGCCTACGCTGGGGCCATGTGCCTCCCCGTAGTGACCATTGCGCAACCAAACTCGTGAGCCGAATACGGTGGTATGGGACACTGTATTCGAGCTGTCGATACTTCGGTGAGAGCCGAGTACGGTGAGATCTGTACTCGTGCTGACGGGCGATGAGTCCTCCGTAGTATCATCGAGTGTACTCCAAGTGTCTGTGATTGGCGACGAGTCTTTCACAGCAACTAGAGTATGAGTTGAGCCGAGTACGGTGAGACCTGTACTCGAGCTGACGGCTAGTGATTGAGCCGAGTACGGTGAGACCTATACTCGAGCTGACGGCCAGCAATTGAGCCGCATACGGTGAGATCTGTATCCGCGCTGACGGGTGACGAGCCCTTTGCGATGCCTTCACTACACTTCTTAAACCATAATATCGTATGAGATTAACTAGGATTGACGACCCTAGAATGGATCATGTTTGGGAATGAAACAAGGGAGGTACCTTAGTTTCCCAATACTGCTGGTTGAAATGGACTAATAAAAACTTGGTAATCACGAGCATCATCGCACCGCATGTGCTTTGTAGATGTGGCGCACTGAGGGAGTAAGCATTCGCGAACGTAAGATGATGTCACTTGAGGGTGGTTTGGCAAGGGCATACAGCATCATGTCATATCATTTTTGCACTTAACAAGAGTAGTTAGAAATGTTTGATTTGTACTGCTTTATCATTACTGCTTGATTGATTTGATAACATGTTAGCTTATGCTTTATTGTTCCACTGAGTTAGCTACTCACTCCCACGTTACGGGACGGTGTTTGCAACACCCACCAGACTCTGTCGCAAGTGTAGATGGCGCCTTGGTTCAGGAGCCGGAGCTCGACTTTGATGAGGACCAGGAGGAGTTCTCCTTTATGCAGTACTCTGACGGCTTTGCTTAGGCCGGCTGCATCGCGGGATTTTCAGGGCCTCTCTTGAGGATTGTATTTTGGTTTTTGACTTAGAAACAATACATGTATATTGGTACTCAGCTAGTACTCATACTCTGGAGTTCAGAAAATTTTGTTACTTTACATACTTTGAATATAAAATTTCAGTCTTCCGCTTGCCTTTATACAATTGAACTGGAGTATGAATTACTATTTTGGTATAATCTCATTCATGTTTATTGCGCTAACTCAGACAACATTTAACCAGCATTGTGTATGTTGCATAAGTGATGCGTTGGAACTCGGGAGTTGAGTTCATACTCGACCCCCGAATTTCAGGGCGTTACATCGGCTCTCGCCGTAAGTATCGACAGCTCGAATACAGTGTCCCATACCACCGTATTCGGCTCATGAGTTTGGTTGCTCAATGGTCACTACGGGGAGGCACGTGGCCCCAGCGTAGGCCGACAGCTCGCCACGGTGTCCCATACCACCATGTCCGGCTCATGAGTCTTTAGCGGATCGAGGTACCATGGTTAACGGGATTTCCAGTGGTAAGTTTGGTACCCTAGCTTCAAGCAGTACCGTCCAAACATGGTGAACATACATTAGACAGATCGGGTTACTTGACGAGCTCGGCTAGCTCGAGCGCACAGCAAGTTGAACGACATGAAGTGCATAAGCACTTCGCGTGGCCAACCACTATCGTCAACCGAAGTACGACTCGGGTTCGTCGAACACATCTCACGTGGTAAATGAATCACAGCCACGAATTCAATTCTGGTACCGATTGTCTGGACTATAGTCATAGCCCCAAACACAATCAATTGCAGATAGATAAAGCAGTAATGGATCAAGATTCAACTCATACGATCAAGGTCTGGTATTATCCGTTTAGGGCTGCCAGGGCTGTTGCACGCACTCGTTGCTCTAGTCCCCCATCACCCAAGACGGATCATACAACGTAAATATGAATTTAAACATATGCATTACATAGATAAAATCATAAAGGCAGTTGAGCATGTTATGAAGCATAACACAAGCATGAGTTTGTACATAATCAATTCCTAATCACACAACTATTCAAGGAAATCATACACATAGTTAAAAGAGGTTGAGAATCGTATCTCAACACCCTTATACATTACAATTTGCTAACTACTACTCATTCAGACATTTCAAGAAACACTTAAACAAACATACATCAACATACATGACATATGTCGATCACATAGGCATTAGGCCAAATCCTTTCACTAGGGAGTTGCCCCAATCATAACACGCGTACACCCACGACGGATAGTCATGGCAAGCAGGAATCCAAGTTCCACATTCATTCAGTCATTTCCACAAACACTTGGGCCACACATTTTAACATATATAATGTATATTGGCCGTGGCGTGATTTAGGGCAAATCCTTTCGTCAAAGGGGGTATCACCAATACAACAATCATGAATCCATGACAATCAGTCATGGCAAGCACGAATGAGAATTCTATACTCATCCAGTCATTTTCACAAACACTTAGAATACACTATTACAACATACATGGTGCATGTTAGCAAAACATGTATTAGGGCTATCCTTTAGCCAAGCGAGTATTTTATCCATGTATAATACATTACTACAACAAATAATCATGATAAATATATCTCCAAAATTTATACGTATACAGTATTTTCTAGAATACGCAATTTCAACATACATAGTGTATATAAGTAAAACATGTATTTAGGCGAATCCTTTCGCCAAATAAGTATTTCATCCATATATCGTATATCCATACAATAAATAAACATGTCGAACACATTTTCAAAAAATATACGTATACCGTACTTTCTACAAATACCTAGAGTATGTAGAATTCCATATTTTTCATCTTTAATCGAAACGGAAAACAGACAGCACTTTGTACATGTACAATTGCATGCAGATCATGAATCTATCATTATCTGACATTGAAAGCGTTGAAAACCATAACCTATACACCTAAAGTCCGCACCTTTTGTCGTAGAATCGTAACAGAGTCGATGGGTTTGCTAAGCTTCCGTATTTGGTAGTTTGGCAACCTATATAACGAAATAGGTTAGCTATTTCACAACCTACAACTGTCTAAACCCCAAAACAGATTAGGGTTAGGGTTCCTTACCTAGAAATGACGCCGGAAACGCCGGGAAAGCGATGAGAATCAGGCGGTGGAGCCCGAATAGCGGCAGGGAAGAGTGGCAGGGAGATTCTCCCACTGCTCCCACACTTTCTCTCTCTTTTCTCTCTCTCAATCTCAAATTCGTATGGCTGCCATGAGAGAGGGTTTAAGGTCCTTATATAGCATAAAAATTCTCCGAAATAGACTTATGTTCAAAGTATACTTACATTATAACCAAATCGGCATTGTTTCAGCTCAAAAGAGGGTTTCTGCCGGCCCTCCTTGAGCCAAAGGTCGGACTTAAGCTCACTAACGCTGGATCTACGTTCTATTAAGTTTTCATTTCAGTGAGATTTCCAAATCACGCGTGGCGGACCAGTTTCAGTTCAACGGTCAGCGGATCTCGATCGGAGATTCCGATTACATGTAAATGTGTATGAAATTTCTCCTGATCCAAGGGTGTAATTTGGTCTGATTCTGATGGTCTGGTTGCTTAATACGGATCCGCAAGCGAGAGGTGCCAGATTACTATTCAAGATATTTTATTTTGAATTAATTTTACATTTCTCACACTCTTCACTCCGAGCTCAAGCGAATAGCGCTGGGACACTATCTGGATTTGATTTCCGAGATAGTTGTCAAGCCCAGTGAGGCGGTCCTAAATCCTTAACTTTGTGTTAATCGGACTTCCGACGTGCGGTCCAGATCCGATACGGAGCTTCGAGATGCTCCCGAGAGCAGCCGGGTAATGAGATTGATCCTAGATTTTAGGGTAACCTAGCATCAATTATTCTACAAGTTTTGGGTCTTGCAGATCATATTTAAAGTGATTGGTGCTAATTTCACAGGAACTCTAGTTTAACACTAGCTAAATCTCGCCTAATTTCTAAAGGATTTAGTCCTGTAAGATTTCTGTCTGAGATGGTACTTAGGCCTTTGTAGTTTGTATATAAAGTGATCCAAGTTTTACTACTTAGCTAGTTTAAGTTAGTGTCTAGGGCGAAAGTGCTTTGAAAAATTGAAAGCACAGGGGAGTGAAGGGTGGGATTTGTGAAGAAAATAGTTTGAAAAGGGATTTGAGGCTTTAATTGAGCGTTTGGGAAGTTAAACCTGTGTTAGGATTGACCCATCACCTAAGAACGTCTAATTCCAGGTTCGCAAAAATCCGGGATGTTACATGCACATGTACAAAGTGCTATCTGTTTTCCGTTTCGATTAAAGATGAAAAATATGGAATTCTACATACTCTAGGTATTTGAAGAAAGTACCGTAGACGTACAAATTTTGGAAATGTGTATGACATGATTATTTGTCGTATAAATATATTATATGTGGATAAATTACCTGTTTGGCGAAAGGATTCGCCCTAATACATGTTTTGCTTATATACACTATGTATGTTGAAATTGTGTATTCTAGAAAATACCGTATACGTATAAATTTTAGAGATGTATTTGTCATGATTATTTACTGTATGAATATATTATGCATGGAAAAAATACTCGCTTGGCTAAAGGATAGCCCTAATACATGTTTTGCTAACATACACCATGTATGTTGCAATAGTGTATTCTAAGTGTTTGTGTGAATGACTGAATGAGTATAGAATTCTCATTCGTGCTCGCCATGACTAATTGTCATAGATAATTGATTGTTGTATTGGCAATACCCCTTTGACGAAAGGATTTGCCCTAAATCACGCCACGACCAATACACACTATATATGCTAAAATGTGTGGCCCAAGGGTTTGTGGAAATAACTGAATGAATATGGAACTTGGATTCCTACTTGCCATGACTATCTGTCGTGGGTGTATGCGTGTTATGATTGGGGTAACTCCCTAGTGAAAGGATTTGGCCTTATACCTATGTGATCAACATATGTCATGTATGTTGATACATGTATTTTAAAGTGTTTGTTGAAATGTCTGAATGAGTAGTAGTTAGTAAATTGTAATGTTTAAGGGTGTTGAGATATGATTCTCAACTCCTTTAGCTATGTGTATGATTTCCTTGGATAGCTGTGAGATTAGGAATTGAATATGTACAAACTCATGCTTATGTTGTGCTTCATAACATGCTCAACTGCTTTTATGATTTTATCTATGTAATGCATATGTTAAATTCATGTTTACGTTGTATGATCCATCATGGGTGATGAGGAAGTGGAGCAACGAATGCGTGTAACAGCCCTGGCAGCCCTAAACGGATAATATCAGACTTTGATTGTATGATTTGAACCTTGATCCATTACTGCTTTACTATTTAAAATTGATTGTGTTTGGGGCTATGATTATAGTTCAGACAATCGGTATCAGAATTAAATTCGTGGCTGTGATTCATTTGCCACGTGAGATGCGTTCGACGAACTCGAGTCGTACTTCGGTTGGCGATAGTGGTTGGCCACGCAAAGTGCTTATGCACTTCATGTCGTTCAACTTGTTGTTCGCTCGAGCTAGCCGAGCTCGTCAGGCAACCCGATCTGTCTTATGTATGTTCACCATGTTTGGACGATACTGCTTGAACCTAGGGTACCAAACTTACCACTGGAATCCCTTTTAACCATGGTACCTCGATCCGCTAAGACTCATGAGCAGGGCATGGTCGTATGGGACACCGTGGTCGAGCTGTCGGCCTACGCTGGGGCTACGTGCCTCCCCGTAGTGACCAGTGAGCAACCAAACTCGTGAGCCGATTATGGTGGTATGGGACACTATATTCGTGCTGTCGGCCTACATTGATAAGGTGATGGGGGAGTGGTGCAACGAATGCGAGCAACAGCCCTGGTAGCCCTTTGTAGTGACCTCGAGCATACTATGGAATCTCGGTGAGCCTTAGAGTTTTGCCGCAGTGTATGGAGTATGAACTAGGCCTGTTTCTGTATAGTGATGAATCGTTAAAGAGGTGATGGGGGAACGGTGTATCCTTTGTGCGTAACAGCCCTGGCAGCCTTTGTAGTGACCTAGAAAACACACCATCGTCTGAGATTAACTAGGACTGATGACCCTAGAATGGATCATGTTTGGGAATAATACAAGGGAGGTACCTTAGTTCCCCAATCCTGCTGTTCGAAATGGACTAATAAATACTCGGTAATCATGCTCATCATGCATTACATGTGCCTGGAAGATGTGGAGCATTGAGGGATGAAAGCATGCCGCGAACGTGAGATGGTGTCACACGAGGGAGGGTGTGGTGAGGGCATATATCATGAATGCATCCATACTTGCATTAATAAGAGCAGTTAGGAGTGTTTGATTGTACTGCTTTATCATTACTGCTTGACTGAGTCGATAACATGTTAACCTATGCTTTATTGTTCCACTGAGTTAGCTACTCACTCCCACGTTACGGGACGGTGTTGTACACACTAACCAGATTTGTTGAGTTTCAGGTGATGGCGATGCTTATGAAGCAGAGCCGGACTACTATGATGTTGAGGAGGAGCTCTCTTACATGTAACTCTCTGACAGGTCTATGGAGACCTGGTATTGTATTAACGGGGCTATGGTACTTGGAATAGAAGACATTACATCTACACATTTGGTATATTTTAGAAATGTACTTGAAATTTATTAACCTGGTAATGTTATCACACTCTGGAGACTCACCACAGTTTTTATATATTTTATATATCTATCACAGTCTTCCGCTTGCTAATTCACTGTCTCTGGAGTATGATATGTTGTTTTGGCTTAATCTCACTCATGTTCACTACATTAATGCAGACAACATTTAATCATCATTATCTATGTTGCATTAGTGTTGTTCTGGAAACTCGAGAGTTGAGTTACTACTCGACCCTCGATTTTTCGGGATGTTACAATAAATAACCCTCATTTCACTCTCTCTCTCTCTCCCATATAGGAATTTTACAAAACCCTAAGGGAGAGAGAGGAGAAAAGTGGAGAAAGGAGGAAAGAGAGTGAAAGGATTGTGGGAGATCGGTGCAAAAACCTTCTTCTACGAATCCACACACCAAATCACTGCCCCGTTGCCCTACCAAATCTCTTTCACCTACGATTTTGGGTAAGAAATACCGACCCTAATATCAAGGTAGAGCTCCAGGATAACTTTTGTTAACCTAGCTAACTAGTTTCATCATTTAGGTGCCCGACGTTCCATTTTTGGAAACATAGAATTTGGATCTAGTCCAAGTTGAGCATTCTAACAAAAGGTGTGGACTATAAACGCTTAGGTTGCGGTTTATCAATGCTTTCTTGATAGCTAATGATTTATGTCTGTCTTGATTGTTGCCGTGTTGTCTTAAATGCATTGATTTCTGGAGGAAATATACCTATGAACTGTGATAAATAAATTATGCATCCTATGTGTTTGTTGAAATGTTTGAATGAACAATAGAAAGTGATTAGGGCTTGCTATGATTTCTAATCTAGGCTTTATCATTGTAATATGTATATGGATTTCCCTATTTAAAGAATTGAGAAAACATGTGTTGTAACTAATGTAGTCTATGTGTTTGATAAATTCTGTAAATGAGAAAATTGTTGATGATTTGTATTTACTATAACTATTAGGATAGGATTCCCTCTTGTCGTATGCATATGTATGTTTTCCTCTATGAAATTAATTGATAAATCCAAGTTATATTTGACATGTTTTCTGTGTTTGATGAAATGCCCGAATGACAATCCCCTTGCATTATTTTGTTGAATGTTGGGGTGGATATCCCACGTGGTTGTAGTAGCATTTGGATAGGATTGGGGCTACAAATGTAGCCTAGGAAATAGGCAAAAGTCCCTGTTCGGGTGGCCGAATTAGTCTCGCCACCTTGGGTAAACTCGACGAATCTGAGTTGCACGACGATTATCGATAGTGGCTATGCCACGAGGGGTGCTTACGCGCTCCATGTCGATTAAGTCAGCGTGCGCCTGTACCAATCGAGCTTGCCTAATGAACCGATTGACCTATTATGTGTTCACCATGTATGGATGCAACTGTTTGAACCTAAGGTACCCCTCACCAATGTAAAGACCCTCTTTAACCATGGTACCACGATCCGCTAAGACTCAAGAGCCGGGCATGGTGGAATCCGAAACCGTGTCCGAGCTGTTGACCTACGCTGGGGTGATGAGCCTCCCCATAGTGACCAGTGAGCAACTAAGACTGTGAGTCAGGCATGGTGGTATGGGACACCGTGTTTGTGTTGTTGGCCTACTTTGGGGTGACGAGCCTCCCCGTAGTGACCGCGAGCACCACTTCTTGCAACTTGCCTATCGTATGTGTTTGACTAAGAGTGACGAACCTACAACTTTCCTATTGTATGTATTTAACTAGGAGTGACAAACCTAGACGGATCCAGAACACAGGAGTAGGACCACTACGGTTGTCCGATGCCAAGTGTTCAATTTGGGTCAATGATATAAAGGGAGGTACCCTAGTTTCCCAAACTTACTGTATGAATAAGCTTAATTAATTACTTGGGTGACACGACCATTCATTGCACTGCATTAGTTAGGATGTGCTTAAAAGGTGTTGGAGTCGTACCGTTTTGAGGAAGTGTTGTCATATATGAAATAGGTTGTCAGAGTCGCTTGTGAGGGAGCTTTGATGTGAGGGCATGCATCATTACTTGCACTCCATTTTCTGCATTAAAAAGAGTAGTTAGGAAGTGATTGTTAAGATTGTCTTATCATTACTGCTTTGATTAACTTGATAACATGTGTAACTTTTGCCTTATAGAACCACTGAGTTGATCACTCACTCCCACTCTGGGACGATTTTTTAAAACACCAACCAGACTCTAATGTAGATGCAGGTACATATGACGTCTATGAAATGGAGTAGGAATTCTTAGATGAGGAGGAATTCTCCTACTTCCAACTCTTGGGCGGGTCGATGGAGACCTCGTGCCGATACGCAGGGACTACTGGGACATCTGGGCTTAGTCGAATACTTTTACATATTCATTTTGTTCATTTTGAAACAATATATGTATATATTGAACCCGGTTACATACTCATACTCTGGAGGAAATTTGTGAAATACCTGCATACGTAAATAGATATGTTTTAGACTTCCGCTTGTTTAACTTAATTATATACGGAGTATGACGTGTTGTTTAGTATAATCCCACGCATGCTTAACTCATTGACATGGAAGAAATCTGAATATCATCATCCATACTGCATAAGTGATGTTCTGAATCTCGAGAGTAGAGCTTTGTTCGACCTCAAAATTTAGGCCGTTACAAGTTGATATCAGAGCATGATTTGGATTAAACTGGACCTGGGGTTATAAGCTAACATGACGCACTCTGACTTAGGAAGAGGGCGATGGAATTTAAAGATGACATTAGAATCCCAAGGTTTCTCTGAAAGACGAGACTAAACACTATAATTTAGTCCACAACGTATGACTGAAGGACTTAGATCACGTGCAGTGACCTAAGTCGGCTCTGGGCCATCAATTGATGGGCTTGAGTCATCAGTTGACGAAATTTGAACCTGAGACGGATCCAGGTGGCACGAATACACCTGCATTGGACCATGAAAAATGGACCCACGGGCCCAAGGACCCAAACTAATAATTCAGTAGGGCCCAGGGGGTCCTACGGATCACAAATAACCACCGAGGGGTGGCCACCTCCAGCCAGGCTAGCAGGGCCGGTGGCTACGCAAGATCGGTGGCACACCGCCGGCCCGACCAACAGGGCGCGGTGGCACTGGGGGATCGGCGGCGCACCGCTGCTAGGCCGAGTATGGTGGGTCCCTCCCACTTGTGGGGGGGCCCTTTAAACCTCCCTACTACCCTTTTTCCCTCATTTCCACTATTTTTAACCCCTCGAACCCCTCTAACCCTCCAAAAAACCCTCTTTCTCTCTCAAATCTCCATTTCCATACTTCAAAATCTCCCTTTTTCTTTACATCCTACACCCCTCCACCTCTATTTCATAAAAACCACCCTTTACATCTCCTCTTTCTTGCCCATTTAAACATAATCCATTCACCTAGGGCTCTCAAACCTCTCATTATCTAAAAAAATCCTTCTGTCACATACCCCTTCCATCTCCATGGCCCTCTTCGAGATCGTGGCCGCCATCTTCTCCATTTCGACGCTCCTTTCCCTTATGGGCAAGAAGCGAGTGGCCCTGGACGAGGCCAGTCAAAGTCATCCGAGTCGCTCCAAAAAGAAGACAACTGCCGAGACAAGTGCGAGCGCTGAGCGGAGGTCAAAGCGTGACCTTGACCCCCAAATCCCGATAGAGAGGTCTCTACCAGTGGGCACCGGATTCGGTAAGTTCCATAGTCGCAAGGTTGTTTTCGAAGCTCACGTGGATGAAAATTTGTTTGGGATGTATCTAGTGATCGACCACCTCCTGGAGAATGGGTGGGGCCCCATATTTGAAGGAAAAACACATGCTAGTGAGGACACCGTGCGGGCCTTCTATGCACACATAAGGGACTCAACTCTTGAGCTTCTCTAGTTTACCATCCCATTGGGGAGAACAGAAACTAGGGTCGATGTGGATATCATAGCCCGTATCATGGGAGTGGAGCATGGTGTTGTGCATACTAGTGAGACTGATCTCACTAGTGGATGGGAGAGAGATCGCCGCACTAGCTTCCTTTGCAGCCAACTCGTTAACTGGAGGCAAGGGAACAGACTCTCAATAACACGCATGACTGGCGATTATCGCCTGCTCCACCACATATGCATGTACAACGTGTATCCTAGATGGAGCAACCGCACAGAATGCACTAGATTTATGGTTGATTTCCTGCACCGAGTTGGACAGGGAGAAAAGGTGTGCCTACCCACTCTTGCCTTGACACAGATAGTGAGGGTGATACAATCTACTGGGGGGGACTCGTCCCTCCCATTCGGCCGACTAGTTTGGAAGATCGCCCGCAACTTTGGATTCAGGCTCCACATGGACAATCTCGCCCCAGTCCATTTCATTAACGAGACTACCCTTAACAACATGAAAATAGGTCCCAGGCAATGCTAAGACAGACTTGAAGAATTCGGGGATGAGATTGAGGAAGAGAAAGAGGAAGAGGAACAGGAGGAAGAAGTGGAGGCTCAGGACTTCGACTGGGAGCCTTCCACTGATTGTGACAACCGCCAGGACCGGGCCGCCTAAGATGCCTACATGGCTAAGATCGATGAAAACCAGGCCTACCTGAAGCAGAAGTTCAAGAGGATGTACCGCACCCTGAAAGCCCTCCTGTGCTGCATGCAGGATAAGGGTACACCTCCACCTTCGCCAGAATCGGAGGATTAGTTGTATAGTTTATAGCCGCTTTTTATTTTTATTTTTTATTTTTAAAAAAATTGAAATAGCCTTGGATAGGCTTAGTTTAGATGCTAGGTTGGTAAATGTTAAAGCCTTTTGTTAGTCAGCTGTCATGTATTCTCTGTCATAGTACATGTAATGCCATATCATGTGTAACTGTGACAAATTTTGTTAAATGAAATGCATGGAGCTCCTTTTATTTAGAAATGTGTGGACTGTTTGGGAAAAAGTTAATGATATTATCCTAATCCTATAAATAATGTCCCCTATGTTGTATATAGGGAATGCCTCCTAAAACTACTCGAAACATGGCACGTCTCCCGCTTGCCAGGTTGGTTGAAGCAATCGCTCTCCCGAGTGATAGCCAAACGGACCCAAATTTGGGTCCAGGTAGCGAGATGATGCCGGATTCACAACCGGCCACTGACCCCACAAATGGGCCAACGTCGAATGCACCACCGGTTTTAGGTCAAAACCGCGCGTCTTCATCGATGCTACATATGCCTCAAGAAGCCCCTCCCCCTGATAGATTGGAGCAGATGATGCTCTTAATGCAACAGCAACAACAGGTCCTAACGACTATAGTGGGGGCCATCGCACAAAACATGAATGTGGCTTCGCCAATGCAACCCATGCAGTCCATTGGGGCAATGGTTGCAAGTGGCTTGTTTGAGCATTTTCAGCACCTCCATCCTCCCACTTTTACTGGTACTCATAGACCCAAGGAGTTGGAGTACTGGTTGGATCGTATTTCTAAGATGTTGAAGCCATTACACTGTACTGAAGTGGAACAGGTCGAGCTGGTTACATACATGTTTAAGAAGGAGGCTAGCCTATGGTGGAACAGTGTCCTACGGACCGTTCCCACAGGATTTGCATGGACATGGGATGAGTTCGAAACACGTTTCCACGTAAAATACTTCTCCCTCACTTATCGTAATGAAAAAGAGGGCGAATTCCTCCGCCTCATGCAGGGGGAATGACAATAGCAGAATATGAGAACTGTTTCACAGAACTGGCTAGATATGCCCCTTTGATTTTGATAAATGAGCTGATGAGAATGCGACAATTTTTAGAAGGATTGCGGGCTGACATCAGCACAAGATGTGTTGTGTAGCATCCCCAACTATGCTGAGTTGGTGAACATGTCCCGAACACGCTTGCCAATGGACCCGAGGCCTAGGCCCGAATTGCAAAACTGACCGTTTCTCGACAAGAGACCGTGTATGAACTCACCTCCAAGACCAATGGTTTCGTCGGCTCAGCAAAGGCGTTCCGATCTCATGTGTACCTACTGTAACAAAGCGGGCCACTTTAATCACTTATGCTTTACCAAGATGAGGGATAACGGCTACACGCCACCTCAAAGGGTCAATCGCCAGCCACCGCAAGCTATTTCAACTCCACTTTTACGATCTATAGCACCTACACAACTGTACAACCGACCTCCTGTATCCCGAAATAGGACACAATGACCTATGACAGCGCCGTCTAACCGCCCACAACAAGCTCGCGTACATGCACTCGTCGCCGAAGCATCTGAATCAGCGGTTGCAGTACCGCTAGCATTTAAAGTCACTACCAATGTCCAAGGTACACCTGTATTCCTTTTAGTGGACACTAGGTCCAGTGTTTCTATGGTAGCATGCTCTATAGTCAAACTATTAGGGTTGGACACTACCCCTATAATCAGGGTGAGAGTCATCGCCACAATAGGAACCTTCTCAGACGCCATTAAGCTTTGTAAGAGTTTTTCGATAGACTTAGGGAGCAGAGTGGTGTCCATTGACCTGATTGTAACCTAGATGTATCATTACGATGTCATCCTCGACATGGATTGGCTCACGGGCCATGGGCCAGAGGGCACGACCTTCACCTTCCCAGGTCAGGTCAGTTGGCTCTACTACATTAGTTGTTATGCTTCCCTGTTGGAGAATTATGATGGTCCGTTAGTTGGGGACACGCTACTGGTCCAAGATTTCACGGACGTATTTTGAACGATCCCTAGACTACCTCCTTAGCGCAAGATCGATTTTACCATCGACCTTGTGCCCGATGCGACACCTATTTCCTTACCGATGTACCGCATGCCTCCATGTGAAATGGAGGAATTGAGGAAGAAAATTGATGATTTATTGAACTCGGGTTTTATATAGCCAAGCGTATCTCCTTGGGGAGCTCCTGTGTTGTTTGTGAAAAAGAAGGATGGATTCCTGCGGTTGTGCATAGACTACCACAAGATGAATCACGTTACGTAATGAACACGTATCCTCTGCGCAAGATAGATGACCTGTTCGACCAATTAAAGGGGCTCGATATTTCTCTAAGATAGACTTACAGTCCAGGTATCATCAGTTGCGCGTCAGGAATGAAGATGTGCAGAAAACAGCTTTCAAGACCAGCTTCGGGCACTACGAATTCCTTGTGATGCCGTTTGGACTTACAAATGTACTGGCCGTATTCATGGATCTCATGAACTGGGTGTTTCAGCCGTATCTTTACCGATTCTTCATCATATTCATAGATGACATTTTGATATACTCAAAGAGTCGAAAAGATCACGAAGAACACCTGCGACTAGTCCTTAATACTCTTAGGCAGAATCAGTTGTTTATACAGTACCGAAAATGCGACTTCTGGAAGGAAGAAGTTAAGTTCTTAGGACACGTGATTTCCAGGGAATCACCATGGACCTTGCTAAGGTGACCGCGGTACAAGACTGGGAGCAGCCCGACTCAGTTATAAAAGTGAGGAGTTTCCTCAGACTTGCCAACTATTATTGCTGATTCATTAAAGATTTCTCCAAGATAGCCCGACCATTATCTCAACCTACTTGGAAAGATCTTAAATTTGTTTGGAATGAGAAAGTAGAGGCAACCTTCAAGAATTAAAGGACAAGCTGACGTCTGCGTCCGTGCTAGTGCTGCCAGAGCAAGGGGTCAAATATACTATTTACACAGACGCCTCTTGAGTCAGTTTAGGGTGTGTACTTATGTAGAAGGATAGGGTGATCGCCTATGCCTCACGACAGTTGAGGAAACACAGAAAAAATTACCACACTCACAACCTAGAATTAGCAGTAGTCATTTTCTCATGAAAGCTTTGGAGACATTACCTCTACGGCGAGGAGTTCGAGCTCTTTTACGACCATAAGTGCCTTAAGTACATCTTTACATAGAGGGACCTGAATATGAGGCAACGCTGTTGGATGAAGACATTGAAAGACTTCAAGTTTGAAGTCTCCTACCATCATGGCAAGGCCAACCTTGTGGCTGATGCGTTGAGCCGCAAGAAAACCATAGAATTTGTAGCCCCACTAATGGTAAGAGAATGGGATATGGTGGAATTTGTACAAGATTTGGAACAGAGGCTGACAATGGAGGAGCCATTCGAGAGCGTTACACACTTCCACGTACAACCGCTTATTGATGACCGAATCATTGTGGCTCAGAAAGAAGATGAGCTATTGTTAAAGATGAGAGAGCATGCAAGCGACAGTGAAGAATCAGAATGGAAGATTGACTTAGATGGAGGTTTGCGGTATTGTGGAGGCCTATGCGTCCCGAACCTTCACGACTTGAGGAGAGAAGTTTTAGAGCCCACTCATAATTCAAAGTTAGCGATGCATCCCGGTATTACAAAGATGTATCAAGACGTGAAGCGTTCGTATTGGTGGGACAATATGAAGGCCCAAATAGCAAACTTTGTGTCTTAATGCCTCACGTATCAGCAAGTCAAGGCCAAGCACCGCCAACCCCCTGGTTTACTTCAGCCCATGCCCATAGCCGAGTGGAAGTGGGATTTCATATCTATAGATTTCATTTCCGGGTTACCAAAGACGAGAAAGTGGTATGACTCCATTTGGGTGATTGTGGACCGGTTGACAAAGTCGGCCCATTTCCTCCCGATTCGAGTTTCTAATTCGGCAGATGACCAGGCTAAGCTGTACATTAAGGAGATAGTACAATTGCATGGAGTTCCTCTAGAGATTGTGTTGGACCCAGACACACGATTCACGTATATTTTTTGGACTCGAATCCAAGAGGCAATGGGGGTGAAGTTGAAATTTAGTACCGTGTTCCACCCACAGATCGATGGGCAGACGATCGAGTAAATCAGATATTCAAGGACATGTTACGAGCATGTGTACTTGACTTCAAGGATAGCTGAGATGACTGTCTCCCTTATGTCGAATTTGCTTATAACAACAGTTTCCAAGCAAGCATTGGCATGGCTCCTTACGAAGCCTTGTATGGACGCCCATGTCAGGCCCCGCATTGTTGGGCAGAAGTTGGCGAGAAGAGCTTGGTTGGCCTAGATTTAGTTCAGGGGACCTCAGAAAATATCGATATTATCAAGCGTCGATCCTTACGACACAGATTAGGTAGAAGAGCTATGTTGATATGAGACGTAGACAGTTGGAATTCGAAGTTGGGGACCATGTATTCCTTAAAATTTTCCCAATGAAGGAGTACTTCGTTTTGGCAGGAAAGGGAAACTCATGCCGAGGTTCATTAAGTCATTCCAGATTTTAGACTGAGTGGGTGTGGTGGGATACAGTCTCGCCTTGCCCATACCACTCACGGGCGTACACAACATGTTTCACCTGTCAATGTTGAAGAAATATGTTCCCGACCCCACTCATATTATCAGGTGGGAGCAAGAACAACTAAAGGAAGACGCCACCTATGTATTGTGGCCCACGTGTGTTCTAGATAGGAAAGAGTAAGTATTGCATAGTAAGGCCATCCCACTCGTGAAAGTGTTATGGACACACCACACCGAGGAGGAGGCTACTTGAGAAACGGAAGCTGAAGTCCGTAAGAACTACCCACAAATCCTCGAGGAGTACAAAAAGGTACTAATTTCAGGGATGAAATTTTTCTTTAAGGGGGGTAGATTGTAACATCCCAAAAAAATCCATACAAAGGCCCGAGTACAACCTCAGGCAGAACGACCTAAGGACGACAACCTGTCGTATAATTTAGACGGGATTTAGTTAAGTACTAAATAATCGGTGGATTAAGCTTGGGCCACCATTTTCACAAATGAGAAGGTCTAGAACCAGGAATACCACTGACTCATTGTCATCTTAAGACCTAGGAGAAATCCCAAGGGCCTGTCGCTCTCGGGAGTACATTGAAACTCGGTAACGGACCTAGACCGCACGTCGAGGGTCCGATGACCGTGAAATTATAGGAAGATGTCCGTCCTGCTAGGCTTGATAACCAACGGGGGAATCAAGCCCAGATAGTGTTCAGAAATGCCCAACTTGAGCCATGAGTGAAGTGCATGGGAAACGCGAATATCCTTAGCAAATGAACTGAAAGTTAAGTGAATTGGGTCGTTCACTCTTACGCAAAGTTGAGGATTTCTGACCGTTAGTTTGTGACCAAACTTCACCCATGGGGAAAGGAAATTTCCCTGCACATATCTATATAACCGTGGCCCCGATTGAACGCGTATGACTGTTGATCTAACACCGGCTCTCCACGGTCGATCGGCTTATCCGATCGCACCGAAATCGTATCCAAGCATGGATCCATTGTCAGGGAGTGTACCCTATGACGTAGATGAGTCGTGGGCTTCCCTATGAGCCCTATTCGTAAAAAATAGCCGCCCCCGGGGTATAAACAATGTAAAAAGTGGCCCTGGGCCATTTGCATCACAATTGGGCCTATAAATAGCCCTCATTTCACTCACTCTCTCTCTCTCTCTCTCTCTCTCTCTCTCCCATATACGAATTTTGCAAAACCCTAAGGGAGAGAGAGGAGAAAAGAGGAAAGAGAGTGGAAGGACTATGGGAGATCGGTGCAGAAACCTTCTTCCACGAATCCACACGACAAATCACCGTCTCGTTGCAATACCAAATCTCTTTCAGCTACGATTTCGGGTAAGAAATACCAACCCTAATATCAAGGTAGAGCTCCTGGATAGCTTTCGTTAACCTAGCTAACCAGTTTCATCATTAACGTGCCCGACGTTCCATTTTTGGAAACGTAGAATTTGGACTGAGTCCGAGTCGAGCATTCTAACGAAAGGTGCGGACTATAAATGCTTAGGTTGTGGTTTATCAATGCTTTCATTACAGCTAATGATTTATGTTTGTCTTGATTGTTGCCGTGTTGTCTCAAATGCCTGATTTCTATAGGAAATATACCTATGAACTGTGATAAATAAATGATGCATCCTATGTGTTTGTTGAAATGTTTGAATGAATAATAGAAAGTGATTAGGGCATGCTATGATTTCTAATCTAGGCTTTATCATTATAATATGTATATGAATTTCCCTCTCTATAGAATTGAGAAAACATGTGTTGTAACTAATGTAGTCTATGTGTTTGATAAATTGTCTAAATGAGAAAACTGTTGATGATTTGTATTTACTATAAGTATTAGGATAGGATTCGTTGTTGTCGTATGCATATGTATGTTTTCCTCTATGAAATCAATTGATAAATGCAAGTTATATTTGACATGTTTTATGTGTTTGATGAAGTGCCCAAATGACAATCCCCTTGAATTGTTTTGTTGAATGTTGGGGTGGATATCCCACGTGGTTGTAGCAGCATTCGAATAGGATTGGGGCTACAAACATTGCCCAGGCAATCGGTAAAAGTCCCTGTTTGAGTGGCCAAATTAGTCTCGCCACCTTGGGTAAACTCGATGAATCCAGGTTGCACGACGATTGACGATAGTGGCCAGGCCATGAGGGGTGCTTACGCGCTCCATGTCGATTAAGTCACCGTGTGCCTTTACCAATCGAGCTTGCCTAATGAACTGATTGACCTATTGTGTGTCCACCATGTATAGACGCGACTTCTTAAACCTAAGGTACCCCTCACAAATGTAAAGACCCGCTTTAACCATGGTACCACGATCCGCTAAGACTCATGAGCCGGGCATGGTTATATGGGACACCGTGTCTGAGCTGTCGGCTTACACTGGGGTAACGAGCCTCCTCGTAGTGACCAGTGAGCAACTAAGATTTGTGAGCCGGGCATGTTGGTATGGGACACCGTGTTCATGTCGTTGGCCTATGCTGGGGTGACGAGCCTCTCCATAGTGACCGCGAGCACAACTTCTTGCAACTTGCCTATTGTATGCGTTTGAGTAGGTGTGATGAAGCTACAACTTGCCTATCGTATGTGTTTAACTAAGAGTGATGAATATAGATGGATCCAGAACACAGGAGTAGGACCACTACGGTTGTCCGATGCCGAGTGTTTGAGTTGGGTTAATGATATAACATGAGGTACCCTAGTTTCCCAAACTTACTATATGAATAAGCTTAATTAATTACTTAGTTAACACGACCATTCATTACATTGCATTAGTTAAGATGTGCTTAAAAGGGCATTACAGTCGCACCATTTTGAGGAAGCGTTGTCATATACGAAATAGGTTGTCGGAGTCGCTTGTGAGGGAGCTTTGATGTGAGGGCATGCATCATTACTTTTTTACATTAAAAAGAGTAGTTAGGAAGTGATTGTTATGATTGTCTTATCATTACTGCTTTGATTGACTTGATAACATGTGTAACTTTTGCCTTATAGAACCACTGAGTTGATCACTCACTCCCACTCTAGGACGGTGTTTTAAAACACCAACTAGACTCTGATGTAGATGCAGGTACATATGACGTTTATGAAATGGAGCAGGAGTTCTTAGATGATGAGGAGGAACTCTCCTACTTCCAACTCTCGGGCGGGTCGATGTAGACCTGTGCCGATACGCAGGGACTACTGGGACATCTAGGCTTAGTCGAATACTTTAACATATTCATTTGTTCATTTTGAAACAATACATGTATATATTGAACCCAGTTACATACTCATACTCTGGAGGAAATTTGTGAAACACCTGCATACGTAAATAGATATGTTTTAGACTTCCGCTTGTTTAACTTAATTATATACTGAGTATGATATGTTGTTTATATAATCCCACGCATGCTTAACTCATTGACATGGAAGAAATCTGAATATCATCATCCATACTGCATAAGCGATGTTCTGAATCTCGAGAGTAGAGCTTTGCTCGACCCTAGAAATTCAGGGCGTTCAGAAACGTCGTGCGTTGAAAATCTCGAGAGAATCTCTACCTAATCTATCACATCAATCAATCAAGTACAAGTAAGTACTCAAACCATACCTAGCCCATCCTCCTCTTACACAAGCCATCCCCAAAATTAACTCTCTCTCTCTCTCTCTCTCTCTCTCTCTCTCTCTCTCTCTCTTCGGCCATCACTTTCTTACACCACAACATCCCTCTCTCTCATCCATCGCATCCCTTTCATCCCATCACCTTCTCTCTCCCTCTCATTCTCTCCACCATTCCAAGCAACCAAGAGAGAAAATCCTAAGGAGAGAAAGATCAAGGCCCACTTCCTACCCCCACATCTCACCATCCAACCCTTTAATCTTCATCATCCTCCATCAAAGTTGAAGCCAAGGAGTTTAGGATTCCAAGGAGCTAAAGAAGAGAACCATATGTGGGTGTTTTGTAGGACTAGATTTCAATTTATGTGATGGACCATGTGGAGCCTACCGATTGATGGTATGGATCCTATTTGGGACCCATCTTGATGTATGTATTGTAATCCTAGGAGGGCTCATAGTGGTGGGGTCCCTCCATCGCACGCCGATTTCTCTCTCTCTCTCTCTCTCTCTCTCTCTCTCTCTCTCTTTCCTTGGTTTGATGGCCCACCATTGATATTGTATGATGATCCACGCCGTCCATTTAAGCGGGCCAACCCCGTTTTCCACATTTGGGTCCATTTTGTTGCCCATTTTCGGGTCGACCATGGCCAAAGGGAAAACACAAATATTGGCTTGATCTAATAGCTGGTGGGCCACAGGTGGACCCACCATGATTTATATTTTACATCTACACCGTCCAGATATCTCGGCGGTGGAAATCCCACCGTGATATATGTATTTGACGGTGGGGACCACCAGCAGCAATGCTGCTGCATTGACGTCAGCAAGTTCTGTGAGGCTGACCATGATATATGCGTTATATGTGAGCCGTCCATCTGCTTGATGCTAGCCTAGCAGCCCAGTAGTCCAACAACTGGTTAGTTGTTGTATTGACGCCATTAGTCCTGTGGGCCCCACCGTTAGGTAAGTGTTTCATCCACACCGTCCAGCCATGGATGGTGGGAAAACCCCACATGATGGGGCGCACCATGATGATTGTATATCCAAGCCATTCATTAATCTGGATGGTACCGTGGGACGCACCATGATGTATTTGATCCATCCAGCCATCCATCTAGACGTTTTGTTGGGTGGGGCCCACCTTGATGAAAGTGTTGTATATTCACACCATCCGTCAGTCCTGTACAGGGACGTAGGACCCACATGAGATGTGTGGTTTTTCACATTGTTCATCCAATTGAGGAGATTCAAATCTCAGGTGTAGCTTACCTAGATGAAGGGAAACAGATATATAAGCTTGATCCAAAGCTCTGGTGGGCCACCACGTGGACCCACCTTGATTTATGTATTTTATCTCCATTGTCCATTTAGACGGTGGGACCCACCCACGATGCATGTGTCGTATCCATACCATTCAATCATCAGTAGAGATCATTTTGTGGCATTATAATGAGAATGAGATAGATTTAAATTTCAAGTGGGACCCACCCTTATGTGTTTCATCCACCGTCCAGCTCATGGATGGTGGGTCCCAACCTGATGCAAGTATTTTATTTACACCGTCCATATGACGGTGGGCCCCACCGTGATATGTGTTTTAACTGCACCGTCCATCTGGACGTGGGGACCCACCGTGATATAAGTGTTTTAATCCACGTTGTCCATCTGGACGTAGGGCTCACCATGATTTATGTTTAAATCCACAAGTTCAACGGCCCGATCCGGACCCCACTATGGATTAACGCCCACCGATGTAACCTCTCGGGCCCCACTATGGTACTTGTGGGAGGCCCAAAAAAAAAGTAGGGCCCACCTATTGTAAGCAAGGCCCACCTGCCGTATGTATTGAGGCCCATTGTGGCCATATGTGAGGCCCATTGTGGTTGTATGTGTGAGCCTACTTGATTATGTATTATGGCCCATTTGGCAAGGCCCATTGTGATGTATTTGAGGCCCAGATATCAGTCCCAATGTGATGTATATATAGCTCATGTGATGAGGCCCATTATGATGTATACGTGGCCCATGAGTGAGGCACAATGTGATGCATATATGGCCCATGAGTGAGGCCCATCGTGATGTATATTAGGCCCTCTGAATTATGTTGTGTATGGGGCCCTTGTGTGAGGCCATTGGCCCACTATATGTCAGGCTCTATGTGGGCCACTCCTTGGGAGCAATGTTTGTTAAATGACCACATTGATGGGCAATGATGGTTAAATGTCCACATTGTGACATTCCCTTAGGCCCTTGTTAGGCCCACTCTCATCCTTCTCTAAGTGGGTTGACCCTAATCATTAGGCCCCATTTGCATGATCCATATATTCTCATTGGGCTAACCCAAGATGTTGGGCCCCCATTAGTTATTAGTAAGATTATTTCTTTTTTCTTGGAGTCCATATAGGACTTATTTGGGCCCCATAGGGCATCTAGCAGGGCTATATGATAGTATGGAGAAAGAACCCTTTCCGGATCCTTAGGGTTTAGTACGCCACCTAGGCCCAACCTTGATATGGGAAGAATATATCTTTACCGTAGATTGTAAGATCCGTGCTATCAGATTTGGTATATCCACAGTTGAGGATTGACCCTCATGTTATAGATCTGTTGTCCATCTATGGACCCCGCCTTGTGTATAAGCCGATTATCGATGCTGACTATGAGTACGTGCTAGTATAACATCATGATATAAACTATTGAGATGGTATGAGGCCCATTATGATTGTATTAGGATCATTCTCATTTCCCCTTAGTGGGCTAACCCAAATTGATAGGCCCCTATTATTATTAGTATGATCCATCTCGCCTTATTGGGCTATCCTAATTCTTTGGGTCCCCATTGATTCTAGTAGAAGTACCGATACTTGGAAGCCCACTCTGTAACACCCCGTACTTTTAGTACTCGGGTGTTACCATAAAAGATCTAGATTAGCCTACATGTATGTGGTAACACACGTAACTAAATAACGCACGTTGAGTGGTCCCACAACCAACATACATATATAATAAATAAATAAATAAAGACAAATAAATAAATAAATAACCATGCATAGGTAATTATAATAATAATAATTTAATATTTAATAATATAGGAGCATGAAATGAATGGTCCTAATGGCGTGGGATCATGACATGACGATATATACATACACACACACACACACGTAGTAATAATGGAATAAGATTAAATTAATATTAACATCATTGTGTGGATGGTAACAAGTCTCGAGCATATAAAAGATCCATTAGAACCTTTTGACTGTTGATGATTAGATTGGGATAGATTCGACCATTAGATCGATGAAATTGGCACCTAAAGGCCTTGATTTGGTTAGCATGGCCCACCTAAGATCTGCTTCTACCAGATTTTTGGTTGGAGAGCCTGATTGGGGCCTCCCAGGGTGAATGAATGAGTTGGATTTCTCAAAATCATCACGGTGGACCCCACCACTGATCCCGTGGGTGCACAGTGCGTGTGCACCAGCAGTGCACTGGATTTCACCTCCAGTCAAAGTTGGGTTGACCCGATGGATTTTTTGAAAAAAGAGAGGATCCCCCTCTCTCTCTCCTTTGTTTTTCCACCAGCACGAACGGACCGAGTCCGACCGATCGGCGGCCCACCCACGCTGACCATTTGGAGGATCCAAGCCGTCCATCCGATCCAGTAGGTGACGCTGACCAAAACCTGTACGAGACCCCACGTATTGGACCCGTGCATACAACAACTGCAAGGAAACTGACACGTAGTGCAGTTGTGTTTCCAGCCCTTCAAAACCAGCCATTTGTGATCAATAGGGGCCACTTTAGGACGATCTGGAGCGTCCATCTAGTAGAGGACTTTTGTTTAACCTTGACCACATCGTCCGTACGCACCCATGCACATGTGCACAATCACGACGAATGGTGCAAGTGGAGTGCGCGTGGTTAGGGATTTTTGAAAATGGATTTCCTTCTGTTTCTCCTTACCATGAGGGCAATCCGCATGTGGCCTCTCCTTCTAATCTTGACCTATCATCTAGGATGAATCCCAGCCTCTCCTTTCAGCACCAGAAAAGAGTAGGCAACCGTCTGCTAGTCAAGCTGGCGTGGGAAGCATCCCCATTTCGGGAAAACTCGCTGGCACCAATCCAGACCGTTGTTTCAACAGCGAGGAACCCATCTCAACCGTCCCTGTTAGGGCGGCAATTGCCTTACGCGAGTAAGACTCCTCACCCGCGAGAAATGGGCTGCGGCCGAAATCTCGTGAGAAGTTTGGGCGGCTGACCAGGGATGCGATTGGTGGACCCCACAACGATCATGGGACCCATCTGGTGCCTCCAAATGGACTGGATCAGTCTGATACACCATCCACCAGGATCTGCCATTAACTAGCAGTCATCTTCCCTGTTTTTCCAGAAAACACACCACAATGCAGTGGGCCCCATTCCCAGATCTAAGAGGCTCGTCAGGTGGGCCATGGACACAGAAGATCCATTTCACCGACAGATGACCTCCTTGCAAGACAGAAAGAGAGGGAGAGAGCCCGAAATGGACCCACTATATGGACAGTCCATTCGTAGGGTAGGCGCGACCCTAGCTCTATAAATAGGCCCAACCTCCTAGGGTTTCCCACTCAGAATCTCGCTGAGAAAGAAAGAGAGCTAGAGAAAAAGAAGAGAGAATGTGAAGAAGGATAAGACAGTGGGTGCCGCACTACACCAGACCATTTGAGTCGCCTCAACTCAGGGTGATCTTATGTGGGTCAGTGGGCCCCTGTATCATTTCGAGAAGATTGAGAAGGAAGAGAGATAAAGAGAGAGAGAGAGAGTCAGAGGAGAAGTAGTGGCTGTTGTCGTCTTAGGTGTTACACTGTGCAGCGGTAGGGGCTGAAACTGAGCCGAGTGGGGTGGAGTCAGGCCAGTCCGCTGGGTTGGGTCATGCTGAAGTCGAGTCCAGAGGTTGTTGGACTCCTCTAACTAGAAAGAAGATGAGAAAGAGAGAAGAAACATAGAGAGAGAGGGAGAGAAGAAACACACAGAGAGAGATCAGCTAGGTGATGCAACTGCACCATGTTGGTTGTGCAACCCACGAGTTGCTGACGAGTTCAGACTTGGTTCAGGCCTGTCCGAGTTCATCAACTCACTGGCCCGTGCTCTGGTGCATGCAGAACAGGTCTAAGAGTCCAGCAAGAGAAGAAAGTGGGAAGGAAGGAGGAGAAAAGAAAGAAAGAGAGAGTAGGTGGAGGCTTGGCTGAGACAAGTCAACTCGATTTCAAACTTAGTCAGCAAGGTGAGCCCTCATTGAATTAATTTTTCCAAGTTACCATAATTATCACTAATAGGAGCATTATTTAACCATCATCAAATCACTTATACTAATATTAGAACCACAGGCAAATTACAAGTGTTAAATATAAGTGTTTTAGTCTTCACCCTCGAAGATTACTATTGATAGTTATGAACATCATCATTAAATGATATTATCAGGGGATTAGTATTATAAATGTTAATATAATTATTAATATTAGTCCTCATGGTATTATCATTAGTAAATATTCTATCATTATTACTTGTGACATTATTAGTCGTTATAAGAATGTTAGGTAATAGTAGTACATTTAAATATGAACTTACGAACCATCATTATTAGTAGGGATGAATTAATACTCCTATTATGAAAATTATTTGATTCGTTGTACAATAATAATAATATTGTTATTATTATTATTATTATTAATCTTGGATTCAAATCTTAGAATATAAAGCCTATAACTAAACCCTAGTGTGAAGCCCTAATTATATGATAGAACCCTAAAAGTAATCCAAACCCTAAGTTGTGTAAATCTTGACCATAGGCACTTGGTAGAACACTAATCTCATGTGCAAATCTCACAATTCATGGTAGGAGTTGATTCTAAGGGCACACATGCTTCCTAGCAACGTCAATAAGCGATTCAAGTATAAGGTAATGATTCTTCCCCCTGAGCTTTCCATTTTCCCATTAGCTTAAGTTACAGTTTTTATTTTAATTTATAATTGATATCTCCATTTTATAATCACATCTGTTAATTGTTGGAATTGAATTGTTATATTGTATGCTTAATATTTATCCTGCATATTTATCTCATGATTGTGGACTATTTGTGAATTTCTTATGGGATTTAAACTGGTACATTAGTGGGAAACCCCCACCTATAAATGTACACCCACACTTAGGATGTAACCTGACTAGTTGTGATTGAAATGGACCTTCGACTTAGTGGTTATGGAGTGGTGG
Organism: Magnolia officinalis; assembly: GCA_021015155.1. Taxonomy (NCBI): domain Eukaryota; kingdom Viridiplantae; phylum Streptophyta; class Magnoliopsida; order Magnoliales; family Magnoliaceae; genus Magnolia; species Magnolia officinalis. The sequence goes on along the minus strand of JAJHSJ010000010.1, from coordinate 30,519,705 downwards.
TCTAAATGGATCATTGATGTGGGCCTACCTCCAGGGTTGTTGTGTCTAAGTGGTTTTCAAGGACGATCTTTTATCGCATGGTTTTGATACTCGCCTTGTGTGGCTTATTTCGATATTTGCCCTAAGTGGCTTGTTTTGATATCACCCTAGGTGGCTTTGTTTGGTATTTTTTCTATATGGGTACGTTGTATTATTTGTACAACCATGCGATGGTAAGCCCCATTTACTGGATTATGATTGGCCACTAGTCGATAGGCTTCCATTAAACATCCTAAGATGGTAGCCTCATGAGCCGAGGATGGTGGTATGGGACCTATGCCCGAGCTGTCGGCCTACGCTGGGCTTTGAGCTCCCCGCAGTGACCTTTGAGCATATTAAACCTGCTGGTTGTAAACGGATTAATAATGGTTGGACTAATCATACATTCATAGCATTCGGGCTATGACGGTTGGCTAATTTTGGATGTTGTAGCACATGCCTAATAGGATTTAGTTGGGGTATCGTTTCGCTAGCTCCCAGACCATCGACTATCGAACCACCTTTGATTAGTTTGACACTATACATGTACTCCGTACTTTTGTTGGTGACTGGCCACGTTGCATGGGCTTTGCCTAAAGCCAACAGGATGAGCATCCCCATTTGATGTGCACTCATATATCCATGCATTTAATAAGACTGCATCATGTATTGTTTTGTATGCCTTGTATGTTTTCATAACTATGCTTACCTAATGCGGTGGTGTGTAATTTTGATGGGAATTCACATTGAGTTAGCCACTCACCCATCAAATATATAACCGTACAGGTAGCACAGGTGGCTTGAGTGATTTTCAGGTTCAGACTGATGGGGAGCAGAGTATCACTGTTGAAGATGCATGATTGAATTGTGAAGAGTTGCTACATGGTTTACAGCCCCAGATTTACTATAACTTGCTTTGTTTACATGTAACATTATTTCACCTGTAATTTAAGTATCGAGACATTGGTTTGTATAAGTCATTATGGGCAACCTCTTGTATATTCTAAATGAAATTTGAAATTTCCCTTTATGCTTACTTATCCATTCTACGCTTATCTGCTTACTCTGAATGATGAAAAAAAATGTATACTCGAATTTGTCCATCCTTTAAGGTTAACACTCGGGTTTTTGGGAAACGGGTCATGTACTCGGGTCCTGAAAGGTCGGGGCATTACACACTCTTGGCCCATGTGTAGGCCATCGAGACCCATCCTTGTTACAAGGAGGATACAACATCGCCTCTGGCTATAGGAAGAAGAATCTGTGGTATTAGATTTGGTGTATCCGCTGTTGAGGACCGATCCTCATGTTATGGATTAGATTTGTTGTCCTTCTATATACCCTGCCATATATAGGCTGATTATTGATTACAACTATGTTAGTATATGCACTAAGTATGTGTTAGTATAACATTATGATTGTATAAGGTCATTGCAACGTTAAATGATTATATGAGGCCTATTGTGACCATGTGAGGCCTGTTGTGATTGTATGAGGTCATTGTGATTATACGAAGCCCATTGTGATTGTATGAGGCTCATTATGATGGTATGAGATTCATTGTGATGGTACGAGGCCTGTTATGATCTTATGAGGCCCATTGTGATTATATGAGGCTCATTGTGATCGTATGAGGCCCATTAAGATTGTATGAGGCCCACTTTGATGTTAGAGGCCCATCATATGTGTGAGGATTATTATATGCGTGAGGCCTATTATATGTGTGAGGCCTACCATATGTCGGTGATTATTACACACCACCCATTCACCTATACGGGCCATGGGATGTCTTATACCGGCCCACTATGATGTATGAGATTATAATCATGCTTGGTATACTTCATGATACCTTCCCATACGTATCATCCACATGCTTGGTATGAGGAGTGATAGAGCATAACATGAGCCATTAGGCTGGTTGTTTGTGGGACTCCTAGAGAGACAAAGTTGCCCCACGTGAGCGCGCGGTACACATAGGTTTGTGTAACATCCCGAATTTTTGCCAACCTGGAGTTAGACATCTTTAGGCAATGGGTCTTTTCTAACACCTTATTAACTTGTCAGAACTCAATCCCACAGTCTAAAAATCGCTTTTTAACCCTTTTCCTTCACAAATCTCACCTTTCACTACCTCGTCCTTCAAAATTTTTCTAAGTACTTTCACATTAGACACTATCTTAAAGTTTAGGTGATGAAGAACAATACTAAACTAAACATTACTGTAAATAGTAAATACATAAATAAAATGGGCTTTTAACCATTAACCTTATGTAATCATCGATGAATAGGTTAATTAGAAACATTAGCCTCTCCTGCCCTAGGACCTTCTCCTGTTGTAATTAGGGTGATATTCAGTTGAGTATTAATAACTTGAATCACCTTCTATACAAACTACCAAAGGCCCGAGTATCACCTCAAGCCGAAATCACTCAGGATTAAATCCTTTAGAAATTAGGTGAGAATTAGCTAGTGTTAAGCTAGAGTATCTGTGAAATTAGTACCAATCACTTTAAATACGATCTGCAAGACCCGAAACTTATAGAATCATTGACGCTAGGTTACCCTAAAATCTAGGATAAATCTCACTACCCGGCTGCTCTCGGGAGCATCACGAAACTCCGTATCAGATCTAGACCGCACATCGAAGGTCCGATTAACGAGAAGTTAAACGGTTAGGACCGCCTTGCTGGCTTGACAACCATCTCGGAAATCAAATCCATATAGTGTCCTAATGCTATTCGCTTGAGCCCAGAGCGAGGAGTGTGAGAACACTTGGTTTTCTTTATAAATTAAATCTCAAATAGTAATCTGAGACTTGTCGCTTGTGGGCTTGATATAAGCAATCAGACCATCAGAATCTAACCCAAATACACCCTCGGATCAGGAGAAATTTCATGCACATGTCCGTGTACTTGTAACCCCGATCGAGTTTTAGTGACCGTTGAACTGAAACTGTTCCGTCACGTGTGATCTGAGAACCCGACTGGAACGAAAACTTAACTAAACCTAGATCCAGTGTTAGTGAGCTTAAGTCCAACCGCACACAGAAAAGGGGCCACCATAAGTGCTCTGTTGGATTGAAACGGACCCACTTTGGACATAACCTAAGTATACCTCGTTCTTGAGTATATTTTAGAGAGTTTTTAGCCTATATAAGGACCTTCAACCCTCTCTCATTTAGCCCATACGAATTTGAGAGAAACCCTAGGAGAGAGAAGAGAGAAAAGAAGAGAAAGTGTGGGAGAGGTGGGAGATTCTTCCTGCCGTTCTACCCTGTCGATCTACAAGCTTAACCATCCCATTCTAATTGCTTTCCCGACGATTCCGGCTTCGTTTCTAGGTAAGAAAACCCTAACTCTAACCTGTTTTAGGGTTTGAATTGATTCAAGTAGCGAAATAACTAACGTATCCCGTGCTATAGGTTGATATACTGCCTTAGACGAAGACCTAGAGATTCTATTGACTCCGTTACAATTCTACGAAAAAAGGTGCAGAGTTTAGGTGTATAGGTTATGGTTTTCAACGCTTTCAATGTCAGATAATGATAGATTCATGATCTGCATGCTATTGCATATGTACAAAGTGCTGTCCGTTTCATTTTTCGATTATACATTAACTATGTTGAATATACTGTATTCTTCGTATTTGTAGAAAATACCGTATATGTATGAAATACAGATTTGTGCTTGCCATGATTAATTGTTGTCTATGTATGCTGGATACACGTGTATCAACTTCTGGGTGAACGGATTAGCCTAATACATGTTTTATCAACATACGTTGAGTATGTTATATTGTGTAGCCTAAGTATTTGTTGAAATGCCTGAATAAATATAGATTCATGATTTGTGTCTACCATGTGTATTGAATGTAAGAACATGATTGAGGTGTACTAGACAACCCCTTAGCGAAAGGATTTGCCCTAAATCACGCCACGACCAATGCACGCCATGTGTGTTAAAGTGTGTAGCCCAAGTGTTTGTGAAAATGAACGAATGAATATGGAACATAGATTCATGCTTGTCATGGCTATCCGTCATGGGTATACACGTGTTATAATTGGGCCAACTCCCTACTGAAAGGATTTGGCCTAATACCTATGTGATCAACACATGTCATGTATGTTGATGTATGTAGTCTAAAGTGTTTGTTGAAATGTCTGAATGAGTAGTAGTTAGTAAATTGTAATGTATAAGGGTGTTGAGATATGATTCTCAACTCCTTTAACTATGTGTATGATTTCTTTAGATATCTGTGTGATTAGGAATTGAATATGTACAAACTCATGCTTATGTTGTACTTCATAACATGCTCAACTAATTGTGCAATTTTATCTATGTAATGCATATGTTTAAATTCATGTTTAAGTTGTATTCCATAAAGGCCGTGAAGGGTGATGGGTGAGTGGTGTAACGATTCTGTGCAACAGCCCTGGCAGCCCTAAGCTGGCGATATTGGATATATGACTGTATGAGTGAAATCTTGATCCATTACTGCTTGACTATTTATACTTGAATGTGATTGGGGCTATTGTATAGTCCAGGCAATCTGTAATGGGATTGAATTCGTGGCTGAGATTCATTCGCCACGTGAGATGTGTTCGACGAACCCGATTCGTACTTCGGTTAATGATAGTAGTTGGCCACGCGAAGTGCTTATGCACTTCATGTCGTCAACTTATCGTGCGCTCGAGTTAGCCGAGCTCGTCAAGTAACCCGATCTATCTAATGTATGTTCACCATGTTTGGACGCTACTGCTTGAACCTAAGGTACCGAACTTACCAGTGCAACCCCATTAACCTTGGTACCTCGATCCGCTAAGACTCATGAGCCAGGCATGGTGGAATGGGACACCGTGGTTGAGCTGTCGGCCTACGCTGGGGCCACGACCCTCCCCGTAGTCACCATTGAGCAACTAGACTCGTGAGCTGATTATGGTGGTATGGGACACTATATTCGAGCTGTCGGCCTACACTGCTTTGATGGGTGATGGGGGAGTGGTGCAGCGATTCTGTGTAACAGCCCTAGCAGCCCTGACCGTACCCGGTGTAGTGACCTCGAGCATGCTCTGAATCTGCAGAGAGGAGACGAGCCTTCCCGTAGTAAACAGGGTATAAACTAGGCCTGTATTGATAAGGTGATGGGGGAGTGGTGTAACGATTCTGTGTAACAGCCCTGACAGCCCTTGCAGCGACCTAGAACCGCGTCATCGTATGAGATTATCTAAGACTGACGACCCTAGAATGGATCATTGTTTGGGAATGATATCAGGAAGGTACCTTAGTTTCCCAATACTGCTGTATGAAAAAGACTAATAACAACTCAGTAATCATGCTCATCATCGCATTGCATGTGCCTGGAAGATGTGGAACACTGAGGGATGAACGCATGCCACGGACGTAAGATGGTGTCGCATGAGGGAGTATGTTGGTGAGGGCATGCATCATGACAACATTTCATACTTACATTAATAAGAGTACTTATGATTGTTGATTGTATTGCTTTATCATTACTGCTTAACTGAATTGAGAACATGTTAACCTATGCTTTATTGTTCCACTGAGTTGATCACTCACTCCCACGTTACGGGATGGTGCTTGCAACACCAACCAGACTGTCTTAGCTGCAGGTGATGGTGATGCTTATAAAGTAGAGCCGGACTACTACTATGATGTTTTGGAGGAGTTCTCCTACATGTAACTCTCTGACGGGTCTATGAAGACTTGAAATTGCATTGGCGGGGCTATGGTATTTGGGATAGAAGACATTACACTTCCTCGATTTGGTATATTTTGGAATTGTACTTGTAAATAGTCAACCTGGTAACATTATCACACTCTAGAGACTCACCACAGTTTATATAGTTTATATATCTATCATAGTCTTCCGCTTGCTATCTCACTTGTCTGTAGAGTATGATATGTTGTTTTGGCTTAATCTCACTCATGTTCAATGCACTAATATAGACAACATTCAATCATCATTCATTATGTTGCATAAGTGATGCGTTGGAACTCGGGAGTTGAGTTTATGCTCGACCCCCAATTTTCCGGGCGTTACAAGATGGTATCAGAGCATGATTTGGATTAAACCGAACCTGGGTTATGGTCACACGACGCACTCTGATGCACTCTGACTTAGGAGGGAGCGACGGAACATAGAAGCAGTCATAGGTATCCCGATTTCGCCAATTGATGAAGTTCACTAAAAACGGTTGTCGAGATCGGGTCCATACTCATCCACGATCACATGGGTCGACCCCAACTACTTCTAGACTGCCAAACGATGAATGTAGATCACAAACCACCCAATCCCAGCCGTTGAAAGTCAGTGAAATATCATTATGTATCAGAACATACTTGGAATGACCCGAAATGACTCGAAAAGGAGTCGGGGGGCCAAAGGATGCCATCCGGGGGGACCCACAGTGGACCCGGTGTACATTTGGCACCGTGGGAGGGGGGTGGCCACCGTCCTACCCCGGCGGCATCGCGGTCAGTCCAGAGGACCGCGGCGGCGCCGCACCTACCGCAGTGCACCGCGGTCCCCTTGGGCCGGGCTGGTCGGGCTGGTACGGATCGATGTCGGCCCTACCCCTGGACACGTGTGCGGCCCGCGAAATTGCGTGGGGGCTCCTATTTCACGTCTTTTTTCCCCCTCTCTCTCAAACACTCCTCCAAGCTCTCCCTTTCCTTCAATATTTTATGTTTTCTCTCTCAAACCGTCCCTCTAATTGCCTATTCCGTCGTTTTCTGTCACAACCTATACCCCTCCATCGTTGACAGCAATAGATATCCCCCTACCCTCTCCATTCTCTCTCATTTGAGCTCTCATACCCCCCACTTGAGGCTTAAATTTGTGTAGTACCCGTTAGCCATCCCATCCTTTCATATTTCCTTCTTCAACCCCTTTCATTTGAGCCTACACATCCTCTTTTGTAGCTCAAGATTCCAAAACCCAACAATCCCTCTTCTAATCTTCTTCATTTCTTCAACTCTCTGCATTCCTCCTTGTTTTTGAACACACACATACCATAGTGTGCTTCAACGATCTTGTGTCCCATAACCTTTACAACCTCCAAATGTTTGGGACATTTAGGGCCCGTTCGGCCAACTGCATTAGGTGAGTTTAAGGTGGATGGAATTGTAAAAGTAATAATAAATGTATGTGTAAGGTATGGTCCTTAGATTGGGTGTATCCCATGTTTTCTAATTCCATGTTTGGAATGTATACAATGAAAAGTATATCTCGGGTTTTCCTTTCCAATTTACACTTAGAAATTCCTCATCATGGGATATGAAAATCCCATCTCACACTTTCCAACACAAGGCTCATTTTTCCAAAGCCTATAAAATTAATTTTTATCCCCACCCACCCTCCAGCCAAACATGCCACTCCAAATCCCGAGGTGGGATTAGTAATACCGTCCCATTTAATACAACTTAAGACCACTGGCCAAATAGGCCCTTGGAGTTTTGGACCTAGAGCGGTGTTCCTAGATTTCGACAGACCTGACCATATAGGAAATCCAACAAATTAATAATATGAACCTTAGGACCTTCTTAGCTGGTATGAGCATGTGTCTGGTGCTCGAGCGTAGTTACATTCTAGTTCGGACAACTCAATTCCGATCAGACAACTTTGACCCTAAGCGATAAGACAATTTCTTATATTAGAAAGGGTATAAAATCATCTAGTGTATAAGCATAGACTTTGGATTACAACCAGTGGCTTACCGCTACTCCTAAATTAAGACTAGACTACTGGTTAGGCTAAGGAAGGTAAAGGACTAATTAATTATGCTAAGCCAATTGAATAATAGACTTAGTTATTCGGCTTAACCGACTCAGATCCACTACACAACTTTTCTTCCGTGTTGGCCCGACCACTTGTAACTAAACGTTTATAACTTCGTCTTTGAGAAGTATTAGGAGTATATTGGGCAACAGACAATTAGGAATTAGGTCCCAAATCACACGCCATGTCGGCATACATACTGTGCATATGAACGTAGAAAGATAGCCTGCCTGTTAAGCTAGACATGATTAAATAGGATAAGTCTGAACCGTGACAAAACTCATTGGTAGAATTAGGCATCTTGCCTCAAACTCACACCTGCCCTTGAAATCAACCACAACACCCATCATTTTAGCTCCTTTCTATAATCATAGGTACCAATGCCATAATACGCATCATCGATGAAAAGAAGATCAATGTATTGCTAGATCGCTTCCCATGTCATACCAAAAATAGGTTTCAAATTTCAACTCGTTCTGACATATAGATCGATGTACAAATTCTTAAACCCTGAGAATAGAAACAATTTTAAGGGGGGTAGACAAGTTATGAACCTAGTTGAATTAAGTAGGTATACACGTCTACCCGCTCATAGGTGCAGCGGTAGCATGGTTAGCCCTTGCCCACTGGCCCAGGATCGAAAGAAATTACTCCCAGTTATACGCAAGGTTAGGTCATTAAATAAGATCTAAATCTTCCTTAGAATGCCAATAATAAAGTTATGAAAGAAAATCAATTAGGGTTCAAGTATTAAACAAATTCATAGTACAGAATAGGCCGGGTGCGAACTAAATTACAATAGCTAAGGTCAACGTATCTACAACTGTGCTCGTTGTATACGAACATAATAGAAGCCCTAATAAGTTCTACTATGAGAAACCGTTTTAGGATGATCTAGTAAGATTTGACTCACCATTTCCTTGGACATAGACAATATCGAGGACTCTCTTAAATCAAGACCTAAAGGGCAACCCGAGAAATAGGACATTTGAGCCTTTCAATGATGGACATTCCCTAAGGTTTTGGAGTGATCGGACTACGGAGTTACTGAAATAGATAACTGCGAAACATTCACGGCTTGACCCAATTCTTAATCCTGGGCGACTACCAATGGACTCACTGCTTGGCCGAGCAGAAGACCAGGATCTATCAGGACTAGGAAGGGATACGATGAGCTTTCTACCCTGACCAGGTAGATGATCGAAGTATCAGGATCAATCCCACTATAACCATCTCTCCGTGTTGGTCAAACATTGAAAACAGCTATCTTACTCTAACTAGTTGGGAATCGAAGTCAAGACTCCAAATAGGGAAAGAAATCTATTGTAGCAAACTATCAGGATAAAAGCAAGGGATAAAGAAATAAATTTTTAAGGGGGGTAACCTAAAATGTACTAGACTAGCATGCACAATATACACCCTATCGCACATAGAGACTTGAAATCAATAAGTCTTAGGCAAATAAAATAATAAAATCCTTACTTATTACTCTTAGCCAATTTCGGGGACGAAATTATTTTTAAGGGGGTAGATTGTAACATCCCGAATTTTTGCCAACCTGAAGTTAGACGTCCTTAGGTAATGGGTCTATTCTAACACCTTATTAACTTGTCAGAACTCAATCCCACAGTCTAAAAATTGCTTTTTAACCCTTTTCCTTCACAAATCTCACCTTTCACTACCTCGTCCTTCAAAAATTTTCTAAGTACTTTCACATTAGACATTATCTTAAAGTTTAGGTGATGGAGAACAATACTAAACTAAACATTACTGTAAATAGTAAATACATAAATAAAATGGGCTTTTAACCATTACCTTATGTAATCATCGACGAATAGGTTAATTAGAAACATTAGCCTCTCCTGCCCTAGGACCTTCTCCTGTTGTTATTAGGGCGCGATTTAGTTGAGTATTAATAACTTGAATCACCTTCTATACAAACTACCAAAGGCCCGAGTATCACCTCAGGCCGAAATCACTCAGGATTAAATCTTTTAGAAATTAGGCAAGAATTAGCTAGTGTTAAGCTAGAGTATCTGTGAAATTAGCACCAATCACTTTAAATACGATCTGCAAGACCCAAAACTTGTAGAATCATTGACACTAGGTTACCCTAAAATCTAGGATAAATCTCATTACCCGGCTGCTCTCGGGAACATCACGAAACTCTTTATCAGATCTGGACCGCACATCAAAGGTCCAATTAACGCAAAGTTAAACGGTTAGGACCGCCTTGCTGGGCTTGACAACCATCTCGGAAATCAAATCCAGGTAGTGTCCTAGTGCTATTCGCTTGAGCTAGGAGCAAGGATGTGAGAACACTTGGTTTTCTTTATAAATTAAATCTCAAATAGTAATCTGAGACTTGTCGCTTGCGGGCTTGATAAAGCAATCAGACTGTCAGAATCTGACCCAAATACACCCTCGGATTAGGAGAAATTTCATGCACATGTCCGTGTACTTGTAACCTCGATCGAGTTTCAGTGACCGTTGAACTGAAACTGGTCCGCCACGTGTGATCTGAGAACCCGACTGGAACGAAAACTTAACTAAACCTAGGTCCAGTGTTAGTGAGCTTAAGTCCGACCGCACACAGAAAAAGGGCCGCCAGAAGTGCTCCGTTGGATCGAAACGAACCCGCTTTGGACATAACCTAAGTATATCTTGTTCCTGAGTCTATTTTGGAGAGTTTTTAGCCTATATAAGGACCTTAAACCCTCTCTCATTCAGCCCATACGAATTTGAGAGAAACCTTAGGAGAGAGAAGAGAGAAAAGAAAGAGAAAGTGTGGGAGATTCTTCCTGCCGTTCTACCCTGTCGATCTACAAGCTTAACCATCCCGTTCTAATCACTTTCCCGGTGATTCCGACTTTGTTTCTAGGTAAGAAAACCCTAACTCTAACCTTTTTTAGGGTTTGAATTGATTCAAGTAGCGAAATAGCTAACGTATCCCGTGTTATAGGTTGATATACTGCCGTAGACGAAGACTTAGAGATTTTATCGACTCCGTTACGATTCTACGACAAAAGGTGCGAACTTTAGGTGTATAGGTTATGGTTTTCAACGCTTTCATTGTCAGATAATGATAGATTCATGATCTGCATGCTATTGCACATTTACAAAGTGCTGTCTGTTTCGTTTTTCGGTTATACATTAACTATGTTGAATATACTGTATTCTTCGTATTTGTAGAAAATACCGTATATGTATGAAATATGGATTTGTGCTTGCCATGATTAATTGTTGTCTATGTATGCTGGATACACGTGTATCAACTTCTGGGTGAACGGATTAGCCTAATACATGTTTTATCAACATCCGTTGAGTATGCTATATTGTGTAGCCTAAGTGTTTGTTGAAATGCCTGAATGAATATAGATTCATGATTTGTGTCTGCCATGTGTATTGAATGTAAGAACATGATTGAGGTGTACTAGACAACCCCTTAGTGAAAGGATTTGCCCTAAATCACTCCACGGCCAATGCACGCTATGTGTGTTAAAGTGTGTAGCCCAAGTGTTTGTGAAAATGAACGAATGAATATGTAACATGGATTCATGCTTGCCATGGCTATCCGTCATGGGTGTGCACGTGTTATAATTGGGGCCACTCCCTAGTGAAAGGATTTGGCCTAATACCTATGTGATCAACATATGTCATGTATGTTGATGTATGTAGTCTAAAGTGTTTGTTGAAATGTCTGAATGAGTAGTAGTTAGTAAATTGTAATGTATAAGGGTGTTGAGATATGATTCTCAACTCCTTTAACTATGTGTACGATTTCTTTAGATATCTGTGTGATTAGGAATTGAATATGTACAAACTCATGCTTATGTTGTACTTCATAACATGCTTAACTGATTGTACAATTTTATCTATGTAATGCATATGTTTAAATTCATGTTTAAGTTGTATTCCATAAAGGCCGTGAAGGGTGATGGGGGAGTGGTGTAACGATTCCGTGCAACAGCGGGTAGCCCTAAGCGGGCGATATTGGATATATGACTATATGAGTGAAATCTTAATCCATTACTGCATGACTCTTTGTACTTGAATGTGATTGGGGCTATTGTATAGTCTAGGCAATCAGTAACGGGATTGAATCCGTGGCTGAGATTCATTCGCCACGTGAGATGTTGTAACGACTCAAAAATTTTCATGCAATGGCCCGAGTACCACCTCGACCAGAAATTGCTTAGGATTAAATCGTTTAGAAATTTGACAAAGTTAACTAAGTGCTAAATTAGATTAGCCATGAAATCCATTTAAATCACTTTAAATACGATCTGCAAGACCCAAAACTTGTAGAATCATTGACGCTAGGTTACCCTAAAGTCTAGGATCAAACTCATTACCCGACTGCTCTCGGGAGCACATTGAAACTCCGTATCAGATCTGGACCGCACATCGGGAGTCCAAATAATACAAAGTTAAAGACTTAGGACCGCCTCGCTGGGCTTGACAACCATATCGGAAATCAAATCTAGACAGTGTCCCACGGCTGTTCGCTTGAGTCCGGAGCGAGGAGTGTGAAAACACTTGTTTTTCTTTACAAATAAATATCTCAAATAGTAATCTGGCACGTGTCGCTTGCGAACATTTTGTAAGCAACCAGACCATCAGAATCTGACCCAAATACACCCTCGGACCAGGAAAAATTTCATAAACATATCCATGTACTTGGAATTTCAGATCGAGTTTCACTGACCGTTGAACTGAAACGGTTCCACCACGCATGATTTGGGAATCTCACTGAAACGAAAACTTAACTCCACCTAGATCCAAGGTCTGTGAGCTTAAGTCCGACCTTTGGCTCAAGGAGGCCCGCCAGAAGTCCTCCGTTGAGCTGAAACTGGCTCGTTTTGGTTATAACCTAAGTATACCTTGCCCATAAGTCTATTTTGGAGTGTTTTTAGGCTATATAAGGACTTTAGAACCCTCTCTCTTACAGCCATATGAATTTCAAAGAAACCCTAAGTGAGAAGAGAGAAAAGAGAGAGAAAGTGTGTGAGAAGTGGGAGAAACTCCCTACTACTTTCCCTTGCCATTCTACAAGCTGAATCACCCAAGTCTAATCGCTTTCCTGGCAATTCCGACTTCGTTTCTAGGTAAGAAACCCTAACCCTAATCTGTTTTGGGGTTGTGAAGGTTGTAGGTTATGAAATAGATAACCTATTTCATTCTATAGGTTACCAAACTGCCGGATACAGAAGCTTAGCAAACCTATCGGCTTCGTTACGATTCTACGATAAAATGTGAGGACTTTAGGTGTATAGGTTATGGTTTTCAACGCTTTCAATGTCAGATAATGATAGATTCATGATCTGCATGTAATTGCACATGTACAAAGTGCTATCTGTTTTTCGTTTCGATTAAAGATGAAAAATATGGAATTTTACATACTCTAGGTATTTGTAGAAAGTACTGTATACGTATAAATTTTGGAAATGTGTTTGACATGATTATTTGTTGTATGAATATATTATATATGGATAAAATACTTATTTGGCGAAAGGACTCGCCCTAATACATGTTTTGCTAATGTACACTAGGTATGTTGAAATAGTGTATTCTAAGTGTTGGTGAAAATGCTTGTGAGAGTAAGTGTTTGGATGATGGTTTCTTAGTTAGGTGTTGAGATGGGATTCTCAACTACCTTAGAGACGTATATGATTTCCTCCATGTTGGTTGTTTACTTTAACCGCTTATGAAATATATGTGTTTGTATTTTCTGTTTATATGATGCTTTATAACATGCTTTATAACATGCTTTATGATATGCTTGTTAACATGCTTGAGTTACTTTGTTTATTATGCTTTACTCCACATGCTCTAAATAAGCATTGATTGAGTTTGGAAGTATGTTTATAGTCCAAACAATCGGTACCAGACTTGAGATCGTGGTTGAGATTCATTTCGCCACGTAGGATGTGTCTGATGAACCCGAGTCGTACTTCAGTCGACGACAGTGGTTAGGCCACGCGAAGTGCTTATGCACTTCATATCGTTCAGATGATTGTGTGCTCGAGCTAGTCAGGCTCCTCAAGTAACCTGATATGTCTAATGTATGTTCACCATATTTGGACGCTACTGCTTGAACCTAGGGTACCAAACTTACCAGTGAAACCCCGTTAACCATGGTACCTTGATCCGCTAAGACTCATGAGCCGGACATGGTGGTATGGGACATCGTGGTCGAGCTGTTGGCCTACGCTGGGGCCACTTGCCTCCCCGTAGTGACCAGTGAGCAACCAGACTCGTGAGCCGATTATGGTGGTGTGGGATACTATATTCGAGCTGTCGGCCTACACTGATTGGTGACGAGCCCTTTGTAGTGACCTCGAGCATATTCTGAATTTGCGGTGAGGCGACGAGTTTTGCCGCAGTGTCTAGAGTATGAACTAGGCCTGTATCAATTTAGTTATGAACCGTTAAAAAGGTGATGGGGGAGTGGTGTAACGAATGCGTGTAACAGCCCTGGCATCCTTTGCAGCACCCTAGAAACACACCATTGTATGAGATTAACTAGGACTGACGACCCTAGAATGGATCATGTTTGGGAATGATACAAGGGAGGTACATTAGTTTCCCAATCCTACCGTTTGAAATGGACTAATAATAACTCGGTAATCATACTCATCATCGCATTGCATGTGCTTAGAAGATGTGGAGCCCTGAGGAATGCAAACATGCCGCGAACGTAAGATGGTGTCGCACGAGGGAGTGTGTGGTGATGGCATGCATCATGACTGCATTCATACTTGCATTAATAAGAGTACTTAGGAGTGTTTGATTTTACTGCTTTATCATTACTACTTGACTGAATTGATAACATGTTAACTTATGCTTTATTGTTCCACTGAGTTAGCTACTCACTCCCATGTTACGGGACGGTGTTGTACACACCAACTAGATTTTGTCTTAGGTACAGATGAGGTGACGACTCAGGAGGCTGAGCCGGACTATGACGAGGACCAGGACTAGTTCTCCTTTATGCAGTATTTTAGTGGCTTTGACTAGACTGCCTGGATCGATGGGACTTACAGGGCTCACTTCTTTAGTTGTACTTTTGACATCTTGTTCATAAAATAGATATATGTATATAGTGACTCAGATGGGTTCATACTCTGGAGATTGAGATGGTTTTGTTTCTTTTACATACATATATATACAGTTTTAGTCTTCCGCTTGCCTTTATACAAATGATCTGGAGTATGAATTACTGTTTTGGTATAATCTCACTCATGTTTATTGCTCTAACACAGACAACATTTAATCATCATTATCTGTGTAGCATAAGTGATGTTTTGGAACTCGAGAGTTGAGTTGCTACTCGACCCTCGAATTTCAGGGCGTTACAAGTTGGTATCAGGGCATGATTTTGATTAAACCAGACCTGAGTTATGTTCCCACTACGTACGCTGACGCCTTTTGACATAGAAGGGTGCGAGAACAATGTAATAACAGTCTTAGGCATCCCAGTTTCGTCCAACGGTAAAGTTCACTAAAATGAACGCCGAAATCGAGTGTGTACTCAACCTTGGTCGTACGAGTCAACCTTAAAACACTTTTAGGCCGTCAAATGACTGGTCTAGATCGCAATCCACCCAATCCCAGCCATTGAAATTCAGTAAAATACCGTTATATATCAGAATATACTCGAACGGACCAGAAACGACTCGAAACGGAGTCGGGGGCCACACGATGCAATCCAGTGGGACCCACGATAGACCTAAGGTGTATTTGACACCTGGGGAGGATGATGAACACTGCCCTACCGTGATGGTGCCATGCCTGGCCCACCGAACCGCGGTAGAACCGCGGTCAGGCCCATCGGGTCTGGTTGGGCCAGGTTTGGTCAGGGTCGGCCCGACCCCAGGACTCGTGTGGGACCCGCGAAATCGTGCGGGGGTCCCTATTTTATTCCGCCAGCCCCCCTCTCCTCATTTCCACCCTTCTAAGCCCTCTAAATTATTTTTTCTCTCTCAACTCTCCCTTTTAATCAGCAAAATCCTTGATTTCGGTCACAACCCACCCCTCTCCTTCGTTCACAGCAACCCTACCTCCCTATCCTCTCCATTTCTCTCTCATTTCAGCCCATACACTCCCCATTTTGTCTCAAAATCGTGCACACCCCCTACCCCACTTCATTTCCTCTTCTTTCTTCTTAAACCTTGGTTGTTTAGGCCTCTACAACCGCTGTTAAGACCCAAATTTGTGGTGAAGCAAGGAGAGCAGCCCTTTCTCTCCCTTATCGTCACTTTCCAAGGCTTTCTTCGCCATTGTTTCGGCCATTTTCTTCGTCTTCGCCGTCCTTTCTCTTATGGGAAAGAGGAAGACCGCTGCAGATGAAGCTGGACCTAGCCGTCCAACCCGTTCGAGGAAAGAAGTGGACGATGAAGCCAGCCCTAGCCCAGTTCGGGAGTATAGGTCAAAGTGAGACCTAGATCCTCAACTTCCGATCAGACATGCCTTTCCGATAGGCTTCGAATACAGTCATTTTGCTGGCCGTAAGATTGTGTTTGAAGCTCACGTGGATGAGAGAATGTTTGGGCTACACCCGATGATGGACCACATGGTGGACATTGAATGGGGTTCTATATTTGAAGGTTCGTGCCTTCTACGCCCATATCATAGACCCATCGTTGGAACCTCTTTAGTTCACTGTCTCTGTGAGGGGCATAAGTCGCACAATTACTGTGGTTGAGATGGCTCGAATCGTGAAGGTCCCATGTGGTGAAGTGCTTCCCAATGACAACTTCTCCAGGAGTGTTAGAGAAAGGGATTGCCGTACGCGATACCTTTGTGGTCGACGGGTTTCTTGGACGCGAGGAAACTATCTTACGGCGTCGAAGTTGACAGAGGACTTCCGTTTGCTTCACCACATTTTCACATATAATGTGTATCCACGGTCGGGTAACCGCACGGAATGTACTCGGTTGATGGTGGACTTCCTATACAGGATGGGACAAGGGAACAACTTATGCCTGCCTACGTTCGTCCTATTTCAGATAGTTCAGGTCGTTCGATCTGTCAGGAACAACCTTTCGCTCCCATTTGGCCGCCTGATATGCAGGATGACTCAAGATGTCGGCTATAGGCTGAACATGGAAGACCTTGCACCAGTCCGGGTCATAAGCGAGGCCACACTTAACAATATGAAGATCGGCCCTGGCAAGCCCGACTCGACGAGTCTGCAGATGAGTCAGATAGCACCGATGAGGAGAGTGTTGACCTCGAGGCAGGAAGGAAAGAAGGAAACGGTGATGAGATACAAGAAGAGGAAGATGAGGCTCAGGATACTGAGGAGAGCTCTCCTCCTTGAGCACTAGAGCCGAACACTGCTCAGGCTGCGAGGGATGCTCGTATGGTTCATATTGAGGAGAACCAGGCCGCCCTGCAGCAAGAGATTGGACAGGTTTGGGCTGAGCTTGGTGAGACCCGAGCCAAGCTTGAGGTGACCGAAGCCTACATGAAGAGAAGTTTTAAGAAGGTGTCTCGCACGTTGAAGACTATCCTGTGCTGTGTACAGGACAAGGATGCTCCTGCTCCATCACCTGATTCGGATGCCTAGTCATCGATGTTGTTGTTTGTAGTTTGTTTTGCTTACCGCTTTAGGCGGTTTATGTTTTCATGTTGATGGATGTAGTAGGTAGTAGTATGTTTTTGTAGTAGTTGAAGCTTGGTTGTATTAACTTCCCTGCATCTTCTGTCATGATTTATGTAACTCTGTATTCCATGTATTATGACAATTTTGGTAATGAAATGCATACAACCTCTTTTGCTATGAAGTGTATGGAATGCTTAAGTGATTATGTATTGTGTTGTCATGCTTTATCTCACATGCGATGTACCCTATGTTGTATATGGCATGCCACGGAGGTATACGAGGTGCACGGCACCCCTTTTGCTCACTGACTCGATGGACCAGACTCTTTCAGAGGTGGTCCTACGGCCCCAGGTTCTGGCTCAGATCAGCCTTCTGCTGGTCATACTGGTGGATTGCCACCTTATACACCCCCGGTTCGTGAGCAGAACCGGGCATCCTCTTCGATGCTGTATGAGCCACAGGCTGCTCCACCTACTGATAGGTTTGAGCAGTTGATGTTGATGATGCATCAGCAGCAGATGCAGCAGCAGCACTAGCACCAGCAGCTTATGGCCACTATTTTTGAGGCCTTGTCTCAGGGTGGGAGTGCGACTCCACCTTCGACATCTGCACGTCCTACCGAGACTGCCGAGCCTCCTGCTCAGTTTGAGGATGTGCCTCTTTCCACACCTGTTGCGTACCCTATGGGAGACGTGGGTACTCACGGTCTACTCGAGCGATTCCAGCGCTTGAGGCCTCCGACTTTTACGGGTTCTCACAGACCCGAGGAGGCTGAGTACTGGTTGGACCGCGTCTTGAAGATACTGAAGATGCTGCATTGTTCTGAGGCTGAACAGGTTGAGTTGGTCGCCTTCATGTTCGAGAAGGAGGCTAGCTTATGGTGGGACAGCATACTGCGGACCATTGCAGTGGGATATGTGTGGACCTGGGCAGCATTTGAGTTTCGTTTCCACGAGAAATATTACCCTCATGCCTACCGACACGAGAGAAAGAATGAGTTTTTGCGCCTCAGACAGGGAGGCATGACAGTTACAGAGTATAAGCATCGCTTTACGGAGTTAGGCCGCTTTGTCCCGACTATACTTGCTGATGAGCCGATGCGGATTCGACGCTTCACTGAGGGCTTGCGACCTGACATCCGGTCGAAGATGTACTGTGTCCGCATACCATCCTATGTGGAGTTGATTCATATGTCCATCCAGGCGGAGCAGGATGTGGACCGCTTGACACGCTCCCGTGGTGCAATGATTACGAGACCACGACCAGATGTTTAGGGCAGGCCTTTCCTTAGCAAGAGGCCTCGTGCTGATTCGCCTCCCAGGATTGCAGCGCCAGTAGCTCCGATAAGGCACCCTATTGTGACCTGTACATACTGTGGGAAACAGGGCCATCCTGTTGGGAGCTGTTTTGCGTGGATGAGGGACATCGGCTTCTCTTCGCCACAGATGATTGGTCGTTCTCGCTCACATGCTCTATCGGTTCCACCTCTACGGACCGCCCCTGCTCATCCTTCCTCCCGACCTCCTACATCTCATTTCAGGCCACCTCAACAGCCCATGGTTCCACAGCTGAACCGTCAGCAGTAGGCTCGAGTACATACACTTGTTGCCGAAGCACCTGAGACGTCGATTACGGCCCCGATGGCTTTTGAGGGTACGACTCACATTCAAGGTACTTCCGTCTCCTTGTTGGTGGACACTGGGTCCACTACTTCTATCATTTCATGTGGGGCAGTTAAGCGTCTAGCTTTACATACTACTCCCACGAAGGGAATGAGACTCACTAGGCTACTGGAATTTTTTCGGATGTCACACGGGTGTGTGAGGGTTGCTCCGTGGATTTGGGTAGCAGAACAGTGCTAGTTGAATTCATTGTTGCTCCACTATGGCACTACGACATTATCCTTGGTATGGACTGACTCACCAAGATGAAGGCAGAGATTGATTGCGATACTCGGGTCGTGACAGGCAGAGGACCTGATGGCACGGTCTTTACTTTTCCAATGCAGGTTAGTTGGCCATGTCGCCTTGGATGTTACACTACCCTATTAGAGCATGTTGATGGTCCGACGTTGGAAAATATGCCTGTTGTTCAGGATTTTACAGGTGTGTTTGCGACGATTCCTGGTTTGCCTCCTCGGCACGAGGTCGACTTCACCATTGATCTTACGCCTGGTGCAACACCTATCTCATTGCCGACATATCGCATGCCTTCATGTGAGATGGAGGAACTGCGAAAACAGATTGACGAGCTAGTAGAGAAGGGCTTTATACGACCTAGTGTGTCTCCCTAGGGAGCACTTGTACTATTTGTAAAGAAGAAAGATGGCTCACTACGGTTGTGTATTGATTACCGTAGGTTAAACCAGGTCACTGTGAAGAACAAGTATCCTTTGCCCAGGATAGATGATATGTTTGATCAGTTGAAGGGGGCAAAGTATTTCTCGAAGATCGACTTGCAGTCAGGGTACCACCAGTTGCGCGTCAGAGATGAAGACGTGCAGAAGACAGATTTTAGAACCTGTTTTGGGCATTACGAGTTCCTGGTGATGTCGTTCGGTTTTACGAACGCACTGGCCGTGTTCATGGACTTGATGAACAGGGTATTTCGGCCATTCTTATACCGATTAGTCATCGTATTCATTGATGACATCCTGATAGCGGTGTTGGATACTCTGAGGAAGAACCAGTTGTTCGCGCAGTATAAGAAGTGCGACTTCTGGTAGGAAGAAGTTAAGTTCCTGGGACATGCGGTGTCCAAGGATGGGATAGCTGTGGACCTTGCTAAGGTAGTCGCGGTTTAGGATTGGAAGCAGCCTAGGTCGGTTACCGAGGTGAGGAGTTTTCTTGGCCTGGCAGGGTATTATCGACGCTTCACTCGAGACTTCTCGAAGATTGCTAGGCCGTTGTCACAGTTGATGCGTAAGGACTTGAAGTTCGCCTGGAATGAGAAGGCAGAAGCAACTTTTCAGGAGCTGAAGGACAGACTGACGTCCGCCCCTGTGCTAGTATTGCCAGAGCAAGGGGTTAAGTACACGATATACACTAACGCGTCTCGCGTTGGTGTGGGTTGTGTCCTTATGCAGAAGGATAGGGTGATTGCGTATGCCTCGAGACAATTAGGGAAGCATGAGGAGAATTACCCTACACACGACCTTGAGTTAGCAACTGTTATCTTTGCATCGAAGCTCTGGAGACATTACCTCTACGGAGAGGAGTTCAAACTTTTCTGCGGCCACAAGAGCCTTAAGTATATATTCACGCAGTGAGACTTGAATATGAGGCAGCGCAGATGGTTGGAGACCTTGAAGGACTTCAAGTTCGAGGTCTCCTACCATCCTGGCAAGGCCAACCTTGTGGCGGATGTGTTGAACCGCAAGAAGGCTATTGCATTTGCGGTTCCGCTGATGATAGCAGAGTGGGATATGTTGGTGTTTGTGCGGAACTTCGAGCAGAAACTCACCGTGGAGGAGCCATTTGAGTGTGTCGCGCACGTTCAGGTGCGACCACTTATTGATGATAGGGTCATCGAGATCCAGAAGGGCGACGTGCGGTTGTCTGAGCTTCGAGAGCAGGCTAGCGACGACGCGGAGTCCGAGTGGAGAGTTGGCACAGATGGGGGTTTACGATACCGTGGCCGCTTATGCGTTCCTGATATTCATGACTTGCGGCAAGAGCTCCTCGAGACTGCCCACAATTCGAAGCTTGAGATGCACCCTGGTAGCACGAAGATGTACCAGGATATGAGACGGTCTTATTGGTGGGACGGCATGAAGACCCACATAACGGAGTATGTTTTCCATTGTCTGACGTGCCAGCAGGTCAAGGCAGAACATTACCGACCTCCTGGATTGCCTCAGCCCATGCCCATAGCTGAATGGAAGTGGGACTTCATTTCCATGGATTTCATATCGAGGCTGCCGGAGACGAGGAAGGGACATGATTCCATTTGGGTCATTGTGGACCGGTTGACCAAATCGGCCCATTTTCTCCCTATCAGAGTCATGAACTCTGCAGACGAGCTGACTAGGCTGTATATCAGATAGATTGTGCGTATGCATGGAGTTCCCCTAGAGATCGTGTCAGACAGAGACGCGCGGTTCACGTCTATCTTCTGGACTCATATCCAGGAAGCGATGGGTGTGAAATTGAAGTTCAGTACTGCGTTTCACCCTCAGACCGACAGGCAGACAGAGCGGGTGAACAAAATTTTAGAGGATATGTTGCGGGCCTGTGTCTTAGACTTCAATGACAGTTGGGATGACTGTCTTCCTTATGCAAAGTTCGCGTACAACAACAGCTTCCAGGCGAGTATTGACATGACTCCATATGAGACCTTGTATGGTCATCCATGCAGAGCACCGCATTGCTAGGCTGAGGTCGGCGAGAGCAGTTTGATTGGTCCAGAGTTGGTACAGGCGACCTTAGAGAAGATCGACATTATCAGGCATCAACTTCTTACAACGCAGAGCAGGCAGAAGAGTTACGCCGATACGAGGCGGCGACCACTTGAGTTCGAGGTCGGTGATCACATATTCCTCAGAGTTTTCCCTATGAAGGGAGTCCTTCAGTTTGGGAAGAAGGGGAAGCTCACACCGAGGTTCATCAGTCCGTTTCAGATACTTGATCGAGTGGGTGTTGTGGCATATCGTCTCGCTTTGCCCACACCACTTGCAACTGTACATAACGTATTTCATGTATCTATACTGAAGAGGTACGTTCTTGATCCTTCACACATTATCAGCTGGGAGCAGGTACAGTTGAGCGAGGATGCTACATATGTGTTGCGCCTGACATGTATCCTGGATAGGAAGGAGCAAGTACTGCGTAGCAAAGTGACTCCACTCGTGAAGGTACTGTGGACGCAACATACAGAGGAGGAAGCTACCTGGGAGACAGACGCCGAGATACGAAAGAACTACCCTAAGCTCCTCGAGGAGTACGAAAAGGTACTAATTTCGAGGACAAAATTTTTCATTAAGGGAGGTAGATTGTAACGACTCGAAAATTTTCGTGCAATGGCGCGAGTACCACCTCGACCAAAAATCGCTTAGGATTAAATCCTTTAGAAATTTGACAAAGTTAACTCAGTGCTAAACTAGATTAGACATGAAATCCATTTGAATCGCTTTAAATACGATCTGTAAGACCCAAAACTTGTAGAATCATTGACGCTGGTTACCCTAAAGTCTAGGATCAAACTCATTACCCGTCTGCTCTCGGGAGCACATTGAAACTCCGTATCAGATCTAGACTGCACATCGGGAGTCCAAATAATACAAAGTTAAAGACTTAGGACCGCTTCGCTGAGCTTGACAACCATCTCGGAAATCAAATCCAGATAGTGTCCCACGACTGTTCGCTTGAGTCCGGAGCGAGGAGTGTGAAAACACTTGTTTTTCTTTACAAATAAATACCTCAAATAGTAATCTGGCACGTGTCGCTTGCAGACATTTTGTAAGCAACCAGACCGTTAGAATCTGACCCAAATACACCCTCGGATCAGGAAAATTTTCATTAACATATCCAGGTACTTGGAATTTCAGATCGAGTTTCACGGACCGTTGAACCGAAACTGGTCCGCCATGCATGATTTGGGAATCCCACTGAAACGAAAACTTAACTCCACCTAGATCCAAGGTCTGTGAGCTTAAGTCCGACCTTTGGCTCAAGGAGGCCCGTCAGAAGTCCTCCGTTGAGCTGAAACTGGCTCGTTTTGGTTATAACCTAAGTATACCTTGCCCATAAGTATATTTTGGAGTGTTTTTAGGCTACATAAGGACCTTAGAACCCTCTCTCTTACAGACATACGAATTTCAAAGAAGCCCTAAGTGAGAAGAGAGAAAAGAGAGAGAAAGTGTGTGAGAAGTGGGAGAAACTCCCTACTACTTTCCCCTGCCATTTTACAAGCTGAATCACTCAAGTCTAATCGCTTTCCCGGCGATTCCGACATCGTTTCTCGGTAAGAAACCCTAACCGTAATCTGTTTTGGGGTTGTAAAGGTTGTAGGTTATGAAATAACTAACCTATTTCATTCTATAG